>CM052319.1:4820277-4926776 GCA_028455605.1 Lasioglossum malachurum | reverse complement strand
CGCGCCCGGTCGCGCCCGGTTACCCGTCTCGCTGAATAGCACAGGGGCTGGCAGTCTTTAATAGTATCTCGTCGGTGCTAATGAGCTTCACTTCGTGTATCACCGATAACGTTGAAAATGACATAAAAATGGTATAGCCCTATTTAGACACCGACGGTGCCCTATGTAAATAGATAATAAATTCAATGAGTGTATCATTAAATTTGATCAATTTGTAACAAAATTCTTGTTTTAAAAATTGCGATGAAGAAAAATGCGAAACTTACAAATATGTACTACAGTCGTATACTACATATTTCTGTGATATACCCTGCTTGAAAAATTAGATTAAAAAGTGTGAAAATTTTTGTTATTGTGGTTTATATAATAAAAATATCGAACATTTCGTACCATGAGATTCTTGATGACGAATGTGTTTGCTTGTTCGCAGGTATTCTATCATCTACTTTATTAAATAAATATGTTACAAAGACAATGTTGGTTATATAACCTATAACTTTTAGTATTTTTATATGTACTTCTTGTTTTTAGAAAGGGATCTATTGGTTTATTTTTTCTGTACATATATATTAAAATAACTTGAACGCTATTAAAGACACAATATTTTCAAGAATAATCGAAATTTCACAATTATTTAAGATCAACGAAGTGCCGCGCGAAATTTAGATATATACATACATCATTTACCGATTTCCTTATAAATGTTTCAGGTCCGACGATGCATTCTAAGGAGCTTTTCAACTAACAGGATGTTGCTCGCGGATGAGAAATATTTAGATATAACGGAAAACAATGGTGTAAGTTAGAAACAATGAAACGAAATCAAAGAAATTTTGCACACCAAATTTTGTATATTATCTATAGACTGAGGATTTTATGCATTTATGACAAACGTGAGTAGCTGTAATTTAAAATAGCAAATATATTAGAAAAATTTGAACATACTATCATATTATTCTCAACCTGCTAAACGTAATAGGGAAGAAAATAAATTTCTATTTCACTCTAATTCGTTGCAACTCAAGTAAGAAATTTTTATTTTGCATAAAGATCCACAGTCTATAGCTATCTAATAAAGAATATTAATTAATTTGAATCTTTATAGGTACGTACATTGACATTAAATCACCCTGCAACACGTAATTCTTTATCTCTAAATATGTTGAAGTATCTGTATGAAAATATTAAAAATGGTGAAAATGACAAAAATCTCAGGTCCATTGTCATCAGAGCCGTTCCAGGGAAGGTATTTTCAGCCGGACATAACTTAAATGAATTGGTTAGTTTGTAAACCAGACACCATAGGGGTTTGTTAATGTGTTAAGGATTTTACGTTCATCACAGAGAAATGATTGGCTTGCGTCGTTTAGACTGCTAATAATGAGAAGCTCCACAAGGAAATCTTTGAAACGTGTTCAAGACTGATGCATTCGATTCCTCAGTGTCCAGTGCCTGTGATAGCTGCTGTCGATGGTTTAGCTACCGCAGCTGGTTGCCAATTGGTAGCTGCATGCGATGTTGCTGTTTGTACTGAAAGGAGTTCATTCGCTACACCAGGGTATGCCTCATTGAAGTCAAGCTAAATATTTCTTTAAGGGGGTAGACTTGTTTCCAGGATTGCAAGGGTGCAGGATGCGCCTTCTCATTTCTCGATAATGCAAAGATGGGGTTCTTCAGCAATCAAAAGCGCTAGATAAAAGATCAATGTGATCAGTCGCCCTCATTGAGGGCCTGATCAATGTCCCTGATCAGTC
Source organism: Lasioglossum malachurum (assembly GCA_028455605.1). Lineage (NCBI taxonomy): Eukaryota > Metazoa > Arthropoda > Insecta > Hymenoptera > Halictidae > Lasioglossum > Lasioglossum malachurum. The sequence goes on along the minus strand of CM052319.1, from coordinate 4,925,022 downwards.
GCCCTCAAAAGTCCTATTTTTACGTTTGCGAGGCGTAATTATTCGGAAGCATACAGCTGCGCATGCAGGGCAAAGGTTCCAGTTACCGTGTCCCACCCGGTTATCGGACACAAAATACTTTTTAGAAATTAATAATTTTTAGGATACCCTGTCTTCGCATTATCGAAAAATGAAATTTCCAATCCTGGAAACGAAACTACGCACTTAACATCAAGCGCTTAAACCTTGATTTTATTACACATCTTCTTTTAGTGCCAATCTGGGAATATTTTGCTCTACTCCAGGCATTCCATTGGTACGAAGTGTACCCAGAAAGATAGCAATGCATATGCTTTTCACAGGTTTCTCCATAAACGGAAAAGAAGCGTATGAAGTAGGTCTTGTGAGCAAGGTAGTCCCAAATGACAAACTTGGTGAGTCATTACAAGATTTAGTTACGGAAATATGTGGTAATGATGAACTAGTAATGTAATTATAATTACTAAATACAGAAGAAGAAATTAATAAGATTACCGCGGCCATAAACACGACAAGCCGCTCAGTGATACACATTGGAAAAACATTTTTGTATGAACAAATGGACCTCGACGTGTCGACTGCATATTTCCTGGGGACTGAGAAAATGGTGAATAATTTGAAGATGAAGGATGCTCAAGAGGGAATCAAAAGCTTCATCGAAAAAAGAAAGCCTGTTTGGAGTCATAATTATGAAAAAGACTAATCTACATGGTCTAAGATAACTTTTATACCGGTTTCTATCAGCAATCCTATTGTCTTCCATTTGTATATTAAATAGCTGCTGTTTATTGAAAGGGACTTTTCATTTCTGTTACTAGAATTGATGATTGGTTGTATACGTGGTATGAAGCATGAATTCAGATCACACTGTCTCGTGACACCCATGTATCATAATGTGTAATCAGCATAAAATATGTTATCATATGACGAAGTTCACTCACTAAATGGAGGTTTAATAGATAGCCTTTCGAAATAAAAATATGCATATAATACTCCCTGTGCTTAAGAGGACCTTAAGAGGATACTTGAAAAATTCTCGCATGCAGCATAAACACATGATTGCACGTGCAATCTTGAATAATCTACGATTCAACATGTTTTACGTTATAGAAAACAACCAAATAATTTGAGGTCGTGTATTCATCAATTATTAATATATTATTGAGATTTTCGAATTCTTTTAATCGTTCTACTCTTTTTGCCATAAGTGCTTAAAATCTGCAGTTATTCATCACTGTCCCTTACCCTTTATTTTTATATCTCTATATGCGTATATCTCTCTGTTCTTTGTGCTTGTTCTCCACATTTATCCTTGTACTCAATAGCTTGTCTTTTGTTTGCAGATTGCACTCCAACTTACCTTTTATTACTCTCACTGCCTCTGACAGTGATTACTCATCTAAACTCTCTCGCATAACAACCTAAAGATGAGAAGTTTCCGGATGCGATCTCGCTATGACCTGTTTCAACATCTTCGCCAACTCTTACCACTTCCCGTTCTCTACTCCTCTAATCTTTGCTACTTGATAAATATTTGGTCGTCTTCGATCTTTTATTTGTTCTATTTCTATTAACTATTTATACGCTTTTACATTGACCTCTACCACTAGGTCTTCTCTTTCTTCTTTCTAATTACTGAACTGCGAATGCTGTGCATTTATGGCAAAAATTAACCCGTGAAATATAATATGGAAAGATCTTAAGAGTATCAATCGGTGGTCACTCGGTAAAAATTCTTCATGCATCATCAATTTTGTAATTACCCAAATATTCTCTTTTATCACCGGTTAGCTAATGTTTACATGCTTCCGGCGACTTGTTAAATAACCTAGATATTTACTAACTGGAAAAATGTATCGAAGAGACGCAGAGATATTATAACTTCGCGCTATATGGGCTATCTACAATACATGTGCAGATATCTCCTTACAAAGGAGACGCGTATACTGCTGTTTTAAATCTGGAAAGTCTAGCCAGATAAAAGAGATGTGGTGGTCGTCACCGATATCGCTTGTCCCGTCAGAAAAAATCTTTTTTCCTCCTATTCTCGTTCTGTATGTGATCGAATCTATCTCCCCACTCGCTGACCAGCCGAGTTTATATAAATTCGAACCAATATTACAACGTAGAATCAGTATAACGCTGTTACTCCACGCAACGAGCACGCGATATACAGGAATGAATGAAAAATCAGTTTTTCGTGTTGCCAAACTTTATCTTGCAAGAACGAATAATCTCGACAGAGATTTGCCATTTGGATCCGTTTGATGACAGTTTTGCACGACTCTGATCGCGGCTGTATGAGGTTTCGGGCAACCAAACACCGAATTCGAAGATCCAAAAGGCTTGACGGAGATCGACTTGCGGGAGCTGAAACCATTATTGTTCGAAAGGCGAAAAGCATCATTACTAAAAGGGAAATCGCCGAGCTGCTCTTCGAAACCTGTACTGGTTCGTGTTTTTCTAAACTCTATCGTCGTTGAGGATGCTCTGATTCTACGTAATATTAAACTTTAAATGCCTTTATGTCGTCATCTTTATACTAATGAGTCGAGGGACAAGAAAATCGTTACGTCACAAACATTCGCGTTAGTCTATGAGCTCCATCGTTTCTCGTGCTTTCATTCTGTATCCATTCATCCCTCCTCTTTCTCTCTTCATCCCCATCTAGCGTTTTCCTTTTCCTTTCTGGAATTGATATCTTTCCCCTCCAATTTAGTTTCTTAATCTAAGTGCAACTGCCCCAATCCTCTTTCATGTGGCCTCTCATTATTTCTTATAGATCTTGTCGTATCTCGCGCCTCCTCCACTTTTCACCCCCTCTATTATCTTCAATCTTTTTTAGCATGTTTTGTACCTCCGTATCGAAGAATTTTTCAGTTTGAATCCCTTTTTAATTTATTGCATTTCCATCTTCGGTACTTGTATAGTTACATCATTTTGAGAAAATTTTTAAGTCTAGGACGTTCTGTTGCAGACTGTAAAAAGATGGCCGCTATACCGCAAGGTGCCTTCACAGCGTGCAAAGTTCGCCGCAATCTTGAACGAGACACAATGATAACGCACTCTATGGATCGGAAAGAGAAAGCGGGCAAAGAAGCCTTGTTCAATGCGAGACTCTCCGAAGAAGGTATTTATATTGTAGTTATCGCAGTTACATAAGATGCATTCTTACTTTTGGAATTAATAAATTTGTATTCAACGCTTATCAATTCTGTACTAAGATATGCTGTGCTAAAATAGTATCAAACAGGAAAAAAAATATGCGCGATTGTAGATGTATTTATACATATTAACTGTGACATTTGCATCTTCAGATCTTGCTTCATTTTATTACCATCATGTAGCACACAATTTTATTGTTCTGCCACCTCTTTGCAACCAACAAATTTTTTTATTGCAATCTTGCTACTTTTTCAGTCTTCATGAACTTCATATGATAACAACTGATTTTTAAATACGCAGACAGAGAGCCGACGCCGATGAAGTACAACAGTAAACTAATGAACAGCATCTGGGGACTTTACAATCGTTATTCTGTGCACAATTTTAAGAAGAACACCGATGCCAACGACGGAGTGTTCCAATCGTTCGTGGCCGTTTTGGGAGCAGCTTGTCACAGCCATGCACCCGCCGCGAACAAAATGACTGCAGCTGCAGTCGCAAAGAGTAATTCTTAAAGAAGAGAAACCAAAGACCGATTTACAATTGAGTTTTCTTCTGTTTTATCCATTTATCAATTATTTTCGAGAAGCTACTGTTAATCAGAATATATAGAATGATCAATGGCATGGAGGCTTGAAGATTTTTATTGGAAAAGTATTGTTGCAATATTTTTATTGCTAGACTGCCATGTTTAAGAAAGATGAGTACAGAGTATATTTTAATAAGCTACATATACGTAGCCGATAAGAGACTGTTATATACTTTGATTCAGGTCTCTGCAACATAGCGAGACATTGGATTTGCGTAAACGTAAACATTCGCGGTCTGCTCGTCAAGTTTACTATTTTTCCGGCATTTTTCGCCACAAAGATAACGAGGAGAATGTTAATTGAACATGAAACCGACTGAAACTATATATAATAAAATAAGCGTAATAAAATGATATTAATGTAGGTAATCGTATGTTTTCATTTTAAACGTTAAGTACCGACTAAACATTCCGAACTATTGTACACGTTGGAGGATGTTTTAACCCTCTATAGTCGAAATTTAGTTATTTTGTTACTCTAGATAGAAGATGTGTTATGTATGATTCATTGAGATACCTCAATTTGTAATTTCAAAATATTTCATAAACGCGCATTATTTCTTACACTTGGTTTTACACATAATTCGAGGGTACATATACATATAATATATAAGAACACAGCCTTAATATGTCTAATCATATTTATTTGTTCATGTGTACTGTTACTAATAGATACTATACGCTTAAATACAGATGATGTATTGCAGAAACGAATATACCAAAAAACTTAGCAATGTACACGCTATTCAAGTCATTTTAAATAGATTACTTTATCGTTTATCGATTACATCGTCCAACAAGATGGGGTCTAGGGGAAGTGAGGAGGGGATTACTATTAAATATATTAATTTCGTGGTGTGTGAAAGCTCGACGATAGAAAATACTTTCGGTGCGTGTGTGTGTGTTAAAGAAAGTACAAAAAAACAACGTGAATAATAAAATCGAGTGAAAAGAAGGATCTCGAGGGATTATTGGTGTGTAGATGGGAGGAGAATAGGAAGGACGAAAGGAGAGGAGGAAAGGTGTAGGTTGAAACAGAAAGTGGAGGGTATATATATATATCTCTATACAAAAATAATCGGCGGAAGGCGAGAAAATAAAACGTTCTCACAGACGTTCGACGATAAGCTATGGTACAAGTCGACAAGAATAATACTTTTCTTCTTTTAAATGAGATTAGACTGAACCGTAATCTTCTCTCACTCGCTGCACACGTCCACGCCATTCGTACATTCATTCAGATTCGTTCTTCCATCGTTCTCTCATTCCTCCTTTCTCTCAGTCTATCGATCTCTCGCACGCGTGCATCCTCGCTCTACGACACTCGGCTACGATTAAATCGATTGCTTCTTCCGTGTGGTGGTTTTGCTGTGTGTTTGTGTGTGTGATGTAAAAATGTAACTCGGCCGTGACGAACGAACGGGTGTGTGTCCGAGTCTACGATGTCGTTAATGTTGTGCATCGACAGTGCGAAACCGAATCGATTAAAGAAACGGGCGAAGGAGAAAGAAAAAAAAAACAACAACAAGAGATTAGAAGAAAACAAGAAAATAAACAAATTCGACCGCTTCGAAATTTCGAATACTCGCGGCCTCGAGCGGAGGCGAGTCTCGAGGCGAAACGAAATATCTTACACGTAAATCTCTGGTGCGCGCGCGCGCTCTCTCTCTCTCTCTTTCCTTCTTTTTACAATGAAAAAACTCTTCATCTTTGGTAGAAACTACTAAATAAATATCGTCGCTTAAAGTAAGAATTTCGGGCGGGGAGGCGCCAAAAAGCTTCCTCGATTTGGAGCTTTCGATCGCGAAAGCTCGCGTTTTAAAAAAGCTAACCGGTCGAAACGTGGCGCATAAAAAGGAAACTAGAAAAATATACACACATATACACAGGGTGTCTCGCAGTACGGTGCTCGAGTACGCCATTACGGTGCGCGACCAATTCGGATACGATACATAAGTGTAACTGCTTCGTACATGCTCTAGGCGGTTACGGTGCATACGGCTGTGCGTCAAGGTACATATGCTAAAAACGAATGAACAAAAGTCGAACGGAAGTCAGAAACATCGTTCGTTAACCAACGTGGACCTGATCCACTATCGGACGAACCGATCTTGACCTCTAGATCTCCTCGATCCTCCGACAAAATTTCGACAAAGGAGAGACTCCGTCGGCTTTCCGGGCTCGTTCACGTCGAACGATGGAAAGCCGGCTGAAAGCCGCAAGGCAGATCGTGTTCCCGATGAGACTCCGCTGTTCCAATCGTACACACAGTGTTAGATACAAATCCATCCTAAACACGCTATGTCACGTGAAGTTCGACGTAAATTAATCTACTTAAACCGTTTGCCTATTTACTAGGTAGCCTCTATTTTCGCACGCCACGTGTTTCCTTTCTCCCTTTCCCTTTCACTCTTTCTTTCTTCACTCGCAGCGCCGAGAGTTCCTCTCTCTCTCTCTTCGTCACCTAGGTTCATCAAACCTAGCGCTCGAGGAGGAGTCTGAATTTTGTCGCGTCTTTGTCAGCGAATGAAAAAGCGATCCAGAAGAAGAAGATACCAGAGAGGTACGCGTGTGTCCTCTTTGTCGTCTTCGCGAGAAAAACGGAACTCTGTTTTTAACCTCGAGAATCGAAACGATGTTGCAGCGTTCCGCTGCGTTCGCCGGTTGCCGTTCGTTTCGATGAGACACGTCCTCCTCGAACGAGAGAATTTATGTCGACGAATATTCGGTTTCTCGAGATGTTGACGGTCTCTAAACGGGATCACGGCTAAAATAACAGAGTCCTCAACAGGACGAGCTCTTCAGCTCGCCGATGTCGGCGATGTTCTGCAGCAACGCGGCTGCCTCACTGCTCGGCTGGGTCTTCGCGTTGTACCGTTGCTTCAGGGTGCTCAATGCGGACAACAGTCTTGTATTTGAAGTCATCAGACGCGAATTCGCGGCGTCCAGGGCGGCTATTTGCTGTTCCTGCGCGTCGATCACGCGCTGCTTGTACGACAACGCGGCCGACATCTTCTGTTGCTCGCGACGCAGCTCCTCCTCCACGGAGATTAACCTACAATTAGCAAAAGAACGGATGGTTTTAGTACTGGTCGGGTTAGAGTCGATGGAGATCTTTCTTTACTGCGATCTTCGTCGTTAGGTCACCGCCGCAGCACACTTTATTCCTCAAAAGATTGTTCGGATACCTTCCAGATCTATGAACATTCGATTGACAGTCTTTTCGAGGAATAGAGGTGCTCTATCGGGTAGCCAAATCACACGGAACTGAGCTTCGCCTGTTAATTCTCTCTGTCTTTTTGTACATGTTCATTTTATGTTTAGGAAATGTTACTGAATTTTAGAAAACACATTGTTTAGTATGTGATCGATTTAGCTCAAGTCTGAGGGGTGAAACATCCCCTTGAAGCCAAGACAGTAGAAACCAAGGTTGCATACCCTCTTAAGGGAGTTGACTCGTTCCCAGGATTGCAAGGGTGTGTGTTGTGCGTTCTCATTTCTCAATAGTGCAAAGATGGGGCTGATAAAAGATCAATCGAGGCTGCGATAACCCTCGAAACTCCTATTTTTTAATGCAAACGTAAAAATAGGACTTTTGAAGGCGACCGCGGCCTAGATTGATCTTTTATCTTGCGCTTTTGACTACTGAAAAGCCCCATCTTTGCATTATCGAGAAGTGCCCGCACCCTTGCAATCCTAGGAACTAGTCTACTCCCTTAATTAAAAATCAACCGATTCACCCTCCACTCCTTTTCCATGATAATAAATGAAGTATTTCGAATTATGTGTAGTCGTCATATTTCAGAATGATAATGTTCACTCTTACAAGGGTTGTTTCGCCCCTTAAGTTTCGCAGCGAAGAATGAAGATTGATAATGCTCGAAGACTTCGATATTTGATCAGACAATTTCAAGAAGGATCGAAGTGGTTACAGCACGTAATGTCTTTCACTTGCGAGGATCCTTGAAATCTGACCGTTCAGAGAGATTTCACAGGGTAGCTATCGAGTCCAAGCGCGTCACGATGCAGATATGTAAGAAAACGAACACCAATGTATTTACTCGGAAATGAAAGTCAAAGGAAGCAGCAGTGTCTGGTGCAAAATATTATGCTCTCGGAGAACCAAAACAGAACGATGAAGAGTATAGTGCATGGGTACGGGGGTTGTCTTCGATAAAAGAAGCAAGGTGTTCGCTGCTGGTCGCAGTGAATAGTTGTGACGGTGTGTAAGTGATCGCTAGGCTAGAAACGTTCAGGATAATCCCCCTACGAACATTATCGTTAACTTTCAAGTGCATCATAGCAGAAACTTGAAAATAATGCATCTACACCTGGTTACATTGTACACTCCCGTCTATAAATCACCGGACACTTGATATTCGAGGTGGCATCGTTAGGTGACTCACCCTGAATACTAGTTGAATGAATGTTGGAAAAAAGAGATTGAGATATTATGGGTTGATTATGGACACAGCTCTAGAAGCCAAATTGGAAAACAATTTTGTCCCACTTAAAGAGAAATTGGAAACTATAAGGATATTAATTAAAATTTAGAAAATATAGGGTATTTTGGTCAGATTTAATTTACATGTTCTCTTTATTCGAATAAATTAATTCTTTAATAAGAAAATATCATCTGCACCCTTTGAATAAGTGTCCGGTGGGAAAGGTGTTCTAATTCTCTAGATTATTTGAACATCGCCAACACCTGATCGTCTACTTACAAATTGCTGTTACAGAAAATCGAAAAAAATTCGCGGGTGTCATCCTGAAGATTTTTGCAAATGACCGGACACACAAAAGTCATGGTTGCATAGTGAATCCGTGCACACGCGAGAGCAGAGAGATACGAGAGCGTGTCCGAGGCGTGTGTAGAGAAGGGTATCTCGGTGAGCAGTGAGACTGACATGTGAGATTGACTGAGAGAAAATGTTAGTTGGACGGTGATGTAAGTATATTGCACGTAGGGTGAATAATGCTTTTGTCGGGCGCATGGTTCAGAGTATAATTGGGTGAGCTGAATAGAGATATAATAGAGTATAATAAATATCTAAAAGTCGTATCGAACGTGACGACATCATCTTGCGAGAAAAAAGAAACTATTTTTTTCGCGCGTGTTGTCGTCGGAGAAAAAACCAAGATATATATATGGAGAATCATACAAACATATGTATGTATATATCTATAATATATATTATTATATTCGGTTTTTGATATTGCGACACATACGTATAATATATATATTATATTTATATGCTAAACAACGTGATGTAAAAACGTAAGAAGCTTAGAAATATAATTGACTCTTACACCAAGGTCCAGATCAAGCCAGAGTATACCAAATGCAGCGGATAGAATGCACAGGAACACACAATCAATTAAACATACATATTATTTCGAGAACAGTAACCGTTCGGCGAGTTACGCGTTAAAGTGTTCTTTTTCCATTTTCGCTATTCGGTTTTAGTTGCAGAGAGTGTTTCAGGCGTGGCAAGCTATTTTTTTTTTTAGCGAAAACTATTACCGATACACCGTTGATAATAATCTTCCCTTGTTTGACGTTGTTCGATGAGGCCTCTTGTGAGATACTGTAGTGGCCAATAAAATTGCACCGTTCCTTGAAAATACAGTTTGTTCATCAATTTATATGTACATCGCACTATACCAAATTGTTTTAATTTTCAGGTTGATAATTGTTTTATGTTTAGCTTGACGTAACAGTTACTGCTCGTGTGAGTGGGAAGCTAAAGACATTTTATATTTTTCAAGCGGTACAATTTCTATTGCCACTATCGTAGAGGGTCTTTGTGACTTAATAAATCACTGTAATCATTTTTCTATTCTTTCTTTTTGAATTATCTCCCCGTTAAGCAAAACTGATATTACTGTTTGTAATAACGCTTACGACAGCACTATTTTAAAAGAAAAAGTTACGTTAGAAAATAAAATACAAAAATTGTAAACATTTTGTGAACCACATGAAATCTAGTCAGAGTCAATAGATATCAATAATAGTTTTAAAGGAAATAACTAGCACACGTTAGATGAAACACTCCGCACTATTATACAAAGACCGAACTCTCGGTTGCATAATTTATTTATTTACAACTGTTCACAGATAAAAATTACTCTTTCGTAGATTGTGTTTCGTTGGTAGACGGAGCTGAATAACGAGAATCTGTTGTGATATGCGATAGAAAATTGTTGTGGATAAACAACAGTATTTTGTTATTTTTAGTGTTATCATCGATCCGTTATAGTAACCGGGTTAGTACACGCTTGAGTCTCCAATTAAACATTTGTTATACATAATAAATATAGATTTTTTTCACTGCCTATTATATCTTTCTAAAAATACTAGAAACGGACTAATCAACAACGTCTTTGTGACAATGCAGTTAAACAGAATTTATATAATTTTTATAAATATGAAAATTGCAAAACGAATGAAAGGAATCGTTCAATAATTTTTTGTTCAGCTGACAATAAAGCTAAAACGAGAAAAGACTAATTTTGTCAACGAAGAAATAGCGCTGTTCTACGCGATAATACCTCGACCCCGTTTCCAAGTGGCGAGCTCTTATCGAAGGAACACTGTAGTCACAGTTTTATCGCTATCGTTCGTCCCTTTTTTTTTTCTTTAATGTATTTCGCTTATTCTGTACCTGAGAACCACACTGTTGGTTGTCAGCCGACCAGAAACACAATAGTGATCACACATTAAGCAACATTATGCGTATCACTAAAATCTATTGTGATGTGCAAAACAAGATTTCTTCACTTTGTCAATTTAATTTCTACAAGTAAACAAAACAGTAACGATACACCAATGTATCGGTGAAACAATACTAATCATCTTTTTACAACAACATAGTTTTATCATCGTTTCGTTAAATAATGGATTCAAGTTGACTTGGCTCTCAGGCATAGCATTCTCATCAGACGAAATTACTCAATTACAAAATCTGTATTCAAGAACTCCCGGATAACTGAAATCAGACGTGCACTAATCCGTGTTTGGATTAAGTATCCAGCTCCGTCCAGCCTTCTTCAACTCGAGTTTCTCAACTGTGCTTCGATCTCGACGAGGCAAGCGATGGGCGACAGTATAATGATCAAGATCGAGCCAGGAAAAAACGATCGGAATCGATCGACGATTTCGCAGACTCGTTTTGCGTTTCGATGGCGTCGAACGACTCGCGGCAACGCAGAGAAAAAGAGAACCCGTGGGGGGGGATCCGGGATGGCACAGAGCTGAAGTGACCGAAGTATGAAATAGAGAGAAAGAGAGAGAAAGAGAGAGAAAGAGAGGGGTAGGCCTTCGAGTGAAACGCAGGGGCAAGAGAAATGGTTACCACGATGAAAACTGGTAGGGTTTTTAGGTCACAATCAGGCAAGAGATTCAGTCGGTGGGTTAGTTGACCGCGTTAATGCTGATTAAGTACCTGGAAATGATGCTCTTCATCTTGGTATCCGGTGCAACGCCGTCTATATCGGTATCCTCGGTTGCGCCTAACCGGGCCCTCAGTCGATCTACGCTACTCTGCAGCCTCTCGATTTCAACTTCGTACTGGAAACGAAGAGACGTTCGCTTTTGTTAGTTACAAGACACACAGAGAACAGGACAGAGACGATAGAGACAGCTGTTCCGTTAGATAGATCAGAGAACGAAAAAAAAAAAAAAAGTAGACGCGATGCGAGCGCGAGAGGAACTTGTTATCACACACATACGTTAAAACGATGCAATATTACATATGTATTTACACACGAGCGTTAAACACGAGATTTTAGAAGTTCCTCTTTGACTTTTAGAAACGGAAGAATATTATTATCGCTGTTATACTAATTTTCGGCTGTGGTTCCTCGATTCGATGAGGCTGTAGGAATCAAAAACGGCGCTGGAAGAAAGTGTCCTTCGTTGATCTTGGTACCGTGGACGGCGAATCATGTTGAATTTAATTGAATTCATTTGTAATAATGAAATTTCAGTCCTCTTGAAACCACCAAAAACGTTCCCAACCATCATTCGCCGTCGAAATCATTAAATGTAAATTCTTGAATTTACCTGATCGATGCTACGATGGCTACGCGACTTGCTCCTCCTAGTGGTGCAGCTCTCCTCTTCGCTGGTATCGGACAAGTCTCTCGTCGAGTCCAACGACAGCCTCCTCCTGAGCTTCGTGCAGACGTTTTGATTCTGCTCCGAGTTATTCCGATGCGTCTGGTTATTCTGCCTCCACTGGTTCTGATTATTCCTCTGCAAATTCCTAACGTTGTTCTGCGGCGGTGGAGAAGGGCTAAGGTCAACGCCTCGTACCCCTTCAACCCCTCCGCCGATTCCATCCCTTTCTTCAGAACTTGTACTCCCTCTCCTACCGCTTCTTCCATGGTTCGGTTCCATGTGATAAACAGGATTAGCAAAAGCCAACGGGGCGGCGCTGAGTATATGGGCATTGGCGTTATTGCTGCTGAGATCCACTGGGCTGGAGCTCTGACTATAAGCAGCGAAACTCTGGTATCCTGAGGAAGCAACGTTGCTCAACTGGGAAATGGAGATCTGAGAGCCTTTCTGCGACTTCGACTCGGAGACCTCGTCGTCGGCGTACCTTAACAAATCGGACAGCTCGTCCAGGTTCCCATTGGCAGTCGTGTTGTTGGTCTTACTGTTGTTATAATTGTTATTCGGTTGATGGTTGATAGACAGCGTCAGGTTCGATGACGGGTTCACCACTACGTTGGCGTTCACCGTGGTCTTCGAGACGTTATTGTAGTTCTGATGCTGGGTCTGGTTAGCGTTCTCTTCTTTGTTGCAGTGGTTTCTGCTCGCTGATCTCGAGACGTTGTAGTTGTTGTGGTTGTAGTTGTCCTCTCTGTCGTGGATGTCCAGGTTTTGCAGTCTGGCCATGTTGTGTCTGTGGTTCTGCTGTTGCTGGGAGACGATGGTACAGATGTTCGGCTGGTTGTTCTGTGACGTGGTGATGTTGTAGTTCGAGTCTTTCAGGTTGCTGTGGCTTTCGGATCTCGTGGGACTGGTGGGATGCGTCTGGCAGTGGTTCACGTTCGCCAAACTAGCGCTGGCAGTCAGTCTGTATCCCGTGGTGGCCCTGTTGGTCCCGATTCCTCGGTGCTGTCTGACGATCGGCGTTGGTGAACGAGACACAAAGGCTGGTGGTTCTAGAGGATAATCGTCCGTGGTGATCTGCAGCTGAAGCTTCCCGTTGGCCGGCATGTAAGCGTTCCGAGGAAGAGTGGCAGCCCTGGCAACGTTAGGGCTGCGAGAACTGTTGTGGCCCAACGTGTTCGACTGCAACACCTCGTTGCTGTCCCTGATCGTCCCGTTCAATGTGCTGTGGTTGCTCAACGTCGACGTCGCCGAGACCGAGAGATTCGTGTTGCTGTTCGCGATCGTGGGATCGTTGTAGCGGAAAATGTTGTTCTGCAGGTTCGGGTAGCGATGCGATGTTGGCACTGGACTTGGACCCGGTTGATCCAGCGCCATAGAAATCCTTTCAAGGATCTCCGGCAGCCTGGACGGGGGCAGTGATGACGAGGAAGATGATATTGAGACTAAACTCTCCCGCAGCAGCGCGTGTAACAGGGATAACTGCTTGCCCAGATCGATGTAGCCGTCGAATTCTAGGGAGTTGTTGGCTGGCGCGTCCTTTGGCAGAGGGCTCTGTAAAGGAGAATTTCGAGGATCAGTAACGATATACTTTTTAAACGATACTGGATGAAATAGTATTTGAAGTAGAACGGTATTTTGGTGGAAGGAATATACACTCCCGTCCATAAATCGCCGGACACCTACTTATCTTCAACAAAATGGTAATTAAGGAGTACAAGCTTCCAAATTTGAATAACTGTCCGGTGACCTATGGCCGGGAGTGTGTTTAAGTAAATGGGAAATATAACGTACGCTGATCAGCTGGAGGAAGTTTTTCATAGAGGGAGCTTCCCGTTCTAGCAGGTCGTTCATAAATTCCATAAAATTCTCTTTCCCTTGGAATCTCGTGAAGTTCGCGAGCGTTTGGAGAGTCTTGGCCACCAGGGTGAGATTCCTCGCTGCCTTTTCGTTCGGGTATTCTGAAAACAAGAACAACTTTCATTAGCTTATACTTGTCACCGTCGAATATATTAACTTCTATCTTATCGATCATGTATAATGAAGTCACACAGAAATGGCGGTTGTGCGAAGACGCAAGCTCACCGTGGGTGATGTTGAAGAGAGACGGGCTGAGAATAGCTGGGCACAGGAATCTAAGAAATATGTTCGCGGAGATTAGGTTGTCTGCGATGTCCTCGCGGCCCATGTCGGCCAACCGTTCGCGGAATATACGGAAGCATTCGCGTAATTCGAGGGGGAAGTGTGCGTGGCTAGCCAGTATCCTGCCCCAAGCCAAATCCACCGCGGTCCGCAAATTCTGCTGCTGCTTGTGCAGGGCCGCCACCGAAGCAACCTTCAGCGGGTCCACCTCGCAGTCGCCACCCTCTACTGCGCCCCTGACCACGGCTCCCAAAGTCTCCTGCAGGTACCTGTCGCCCGTCAACTTCAGATAGGCCTCCATCGCCTTCGTGGCTAAGGAATTTCCTCGAAAGGTGAGCCTCTCGTCGTCTGAAATAAAAAGTTCACCGTCAACGTACCACTCGATAAAAACACATTCACTCTTTCGGACTTTTAACCCTCGTACTTGCTTTACACTTTAAATCAGCAAATTATGTCATATTTTAACTCTTTGCACTCTGAATTATTTTTCAATTATGTTTGCATTATTAAACAACTCGCTAAAGGACAGTTTCTTGACTTATACTTATTTTAAAACAATTTTGTGTACTAATTATATTAAATATAGCTCTCAGACTTTGGTGTAATTTATACTTGGACAACTTTTTTATTAAGGACTGATCTCGAAACGAAGCCTCCTTGATTTTCGTCTTATTTCCAACCATAGAATCGACCCGACCTAATTTGTACCACGAATTATGAAACACCCGGTATAATTCCATTACAGAGATCACCAATACTGCCTTTCCTACTAGACTCTCCACGATACACTGAACCGTTCGTTCCAGGAATTATGACTGAGCATATCAAGGGTAGTCTTGACGACAGCAACTCACCTATTCTGTGTATATCCATCATAACCAAGTCAGCAAGAAACTGTGGCGCTTTCTTTTCTCGTTGCATGACAGCCACCAACGCCGTGGCGATGTCCTCTTTCGCTTTCACGGCGATCACCGGCTCTAATTTCTCGCAGAGTGACTTGTAGTCCGACTTCAGGTATTCCAGGAATTCCTGGTATACCTGCACGGGTAGTATGTCCACGGATTGGAAGCGGCATTTCACCCTAAGCGTCGGTGGTTCCTTTAAAGGACCCTTGTCCCCGACCACCGGGTACCACTTTTCTGTTAAATAACGCGACGTCACGTTGTGCACGGGTATGCTCACGGAACCTGAGAACAAGGATCAAAGGATTTTAGTATTGATTAATTATTGTTACGACTAGACTGCCGATCTTTATGCCAAGTTAAACCAAATTGGTAGGGGTGTGCGAGATTCAATATGAGATCAATATGCAAATCACAGATATTTCTGGAAATTCCGAGAATTTCGGGAATCCCGATCCCGCGAGAAATTCCCGTCCCGACCCGGGATGATCTCGCATACCCCAACAAATTGGATGTTATTTCTTCCCTTAACCCCGTGCACTACTATCTATTTTATGGCCACAGTGATTCAAAATTCTTCATCGTTCAGAATTTCACAGGAAAAAAGGAAGTTTATATTTATTGTATGCGTATGCTTTTTCCAAAGATTATAATATCGACTAAAACGATTTACACCATGGAAGATCGAAAGTAGTTTACATGACAGGTTGCTGGTTCTGTGATTGCATCTACGTGTTGCTTAACAGAGAAAGTATTATATAATTCGATCTGAACTTTGAACGATGAAATTCTAAATCGTTTCGGTGGTAGTGGCTGAAGGCATAAAAATGTCTCACTCAAATGTCACGCAACAATTTTGATAAAAGAACTTATCATACGTAAATATACGTATATGAATTAATGTAATATTAGGCTGCAGGGAAAGTTCTGTCGTATTTTAAAGAGAACATTTGAATCAATTTATACAAATATATGTTTATCCCCTTGCCTTACAACATCGTGTTAGATTCGTGATGAAGATTTTGAACAGAGTCTAATAAATATGTATGTTATTAGTCTCCTTCAAACCGAGATGAAATTCTATTTTGGTTTTGTTAATGTGTAGTTATTGAAGAACATGTAGCCATACAATAGATATAAATTTTCTCCTTTTTCAGGAAATTACGAACTACAAAGAAAGTTCTAATTATTGAAACCGTAAAATAAATTGTAGGGGAAGGGGTTAATATTATTCAATGATATAATTTCACAAGCAACATGTGTTTGTTTTTGATTTACAAAAGCAAATATTGTTTTAATTAATGTTAAATTAAAAATGCCTCACCGATCAGAACATTTTTGTCTCTCTTCTTCTTCCGGTCAGCCTCCCTGTACAAGTTAACTTGTATAGTGTTGACAGAAGGCAAATGATGAAAGTCAAAGTGTTCGCCCCAGAAGCAAAGGTCGGCCTTCAATTTCGCGGTGGTTCTCGCGTACAGGGTGCTGTCTAGACAGACCTCGCAAAAATATCGCTTCTTCGCCGCCACACCTTTCGCCTCGAGCAGCCAGATCTGCAGAGAATTGTCGGTGCGTCTTGTCTGCTCCGCGTCCGGTTGAACGGATTTCCTTAAACTGAGTACGAGGACACGATGACATTAGAATTCAGAGCTTCCTGAACAATACATAATCACATAAAATATATAGATAAAGCCGCGATCAAATTCTACCCTTAGAAAAATATTTAGTTCACTCAGTTTTCGATTTTTTCGAGTTACCACTAATAGACTGCGGATTTTTTGCAGACTGTTTTGCAATTGACTTGCTTAATCTTGCCATAAATGCATAATATAGTATCGACTTTATTGAAAATGCACGATCTCGAAGGATCTCTTAATATTTTATTACAATTTGAGAAAGTAGAAAATCGAACAACATAGGCCCGCATTGAAAAGTTCGAAAGAACAACTTTCTATATTTTCAAAATTCCTATTTCACGTTATGTAGCATATTGCTCTAATTTCTCAAAAAATCCAAGTGTACGTTCCAATGTGAAAAGTCTTCTGAAAAGCGTCCGAATATTGTAGCGAGTGAAAATTGTAGAGTTAGAGGTTGGGGAGAGAAATAAAAATTTCGGTTCGCGTAATTCGCAGTCGGAAGCCTCGAATTCGTCAAGAGGGCATTCGGGATTGCCGGTTGTCTGGCTTGGCCGGGGAAAAAGAAGCGAAAGAAGAAACAGAGGAACGGTACCAACCTGTGTAACCACTGGTCCCGTTCGTGAGCGGTCCTGCAACTAAAATACTTGGGCCCACCGGTGCTGGGTGTGACCTGGAAGCAGTGAGGTCTGCCAAGCAGGCTTGGATGCAGCGGTGTCACGGCCGCGAGGTCCATCGAGGTCACCGCCTGTCCGCAGAGGAGGGACTCGTGTGAACGGCAACCCCGAAGACCGGCGCCACGTTGCTTCTGTCGCTCGAGCTTCGTCACGCTCTTCGTCCTCTTCAGCGGGTTCGAGCGGAACGACCTCTTCGAGAAGAAATTCTGCGAACGGAAAGAGGAGACCCGTGAATGCGTGTCGCGTGGCGTAGATCGTCACTGAAATTGGTCGTCAAGAGAACCGTCCTCAGTAAAATAGTAATTTAAACTGCGGATCTTTATGCATTTATGAAGAAATTGATTGGGCGAAATATGAAACAGTAAAAGATTTTAGAAATTCAAGAACGTTGTAACGTTGCTTTTAATATAACAAAGGCGTTAAGGAATAAAATCAATTTTTATATTATTCCTGCATTCCACAATCAATGCAAAACATTTTTATTTAGCATGAAGATCCGCAGTCTAGTAATTATATTTCATTCCGTAATCTCTTCGAACGAGGCTATTGATATAAATTACGATCGAACTCCATGTACAGTTCGTTCGATCGTTTAATTCCAAATGGAAAAATAAAAATACAAAAATAATCCCTGGATAAACAACCCATGAGTGGCTAACATTTTACGTTAACAATTTATTTGCAGCTTCGCATTAAACTACAATTTCGAATTGTTTTGCAACAATACGATTTGATGTTAGCGTGAAGAAGATTTGGGAAATTCTTATTCTGCCTTGAAGGAGGAAAACCGATTCTGAAATTGTTGCAGGAAATGTGAATCACAAAAAGCATTCAACTTCCGGACGCCGCCGGGAAAGTTTTATTCTCTTTTCGGATGGAGTTTTGTAGGTGGTTGCGCCACGTGAAAATCGAATCTGAAGTTCTTTGCGAGCGTAAAAAGAAATATAAGAGGCGCAGAAAATTGCAGCCTGAATGGGAAAGGGGAAGCGAAGAGGGAGATTGAGGGAGGCGCAGATTTGAAACGAAGTGAGTTATGTATTTTAAAAACCGTGTTGCACTTTCTAATCGAACGTGAATCAAATCTGAATTTCAGATTTGATGAATATCGTTAAAAAAAGTTATTTTAAAGTTAATATTTTATATAAGTAGTATTGCAAGAGAGTAAAATCAAGTTTCTTCGGAGATTATTAATTGAATAAAATGTTTTTTGTTTCATATCTCCGATAAATCTGAGATTAAGAGAATATTGAATATCTCCAATATTACAATCAGCAAATGCGGGAGCAACAATTACCCTAAAATATGAACGGAGTTGAAACAGAAGCTGGGAGAAGCATGTCGAAGCACCGGACGCAGCCGAAGAACATTACGCATCACGTTAACACACTTTTCAAACGTCTCGCACTCGGAGATACATCCCTCTCCGCTCGCAGCACAAGAAACGATTGCATGATGGATTGGAAATGCTCTTCGCGAATGTCCATTTCGCTGCATTAATCCTCATTAGTCACGCGCAGATAAAGATCCTGATTGAAATTGAAAATGCAATGCCGCGCCGATACTCGCGTCTTTTTCACAGAGGCCTAACCGAACTTTAAACGCGATACGAAACGTTAATCCCGCGACTCGATTTGATTCGGATAACAAGCCGGCCACGCTAATGATCGTACAAAACGGCGGCGAGGAGGGAACCGGTAGCAGATGTTAGCAGTGGCCGCGAGTGAAAATCATCGACTGACTCTCCCGAAGCGACATCGGGAATCTTTCCTGACATTGCTCTCGAGTGAAAGGTATTTCGCCGTGCGCGTCCGACGCTGGGAGGCATCGCCACACATAGAATATTCGGATCAAGTACAACGTGCTCGAGCGATCCTTACCGCCTGTGACTAAACAGTAAACGGACCTAATGATTTATTGCATGACCAGGTTTATAAACATACACCGTGAAAACATCCACACCAAAATGCCACATATGTATATAATATATCGTGTACAAACACGACTCCTTCATCTCTTGTCTTCAGCGTCGAAACGCATAGATGATAAAACTTCTTCTTGTCCTTAATTAATTTTCTCACGAAACTCTTACCAATGAATTCGTGACGTTTTTTCGATTGAAACGAGTCCAAACACGACATTATTCGGATCGTTATTATTTGTTTGATTCGCCGTACAGTAGAACCTCGATTATCCGAACTAGTCGGGAATCTGCAGTACGTCTTTGCAACAATTGTGGGCAGCAGGCGTTAAATAAAAATTCACTTCATCCCTTAATAGATGTTTTACATTGAGAGATGACTAATATAATAATAAAAGTATGCAAAAAAATTCGCAGTCTAATCAAATTTACAAGGTTAATTCATTTTTTTTTTTTTTTTTTACGTGAATTAAACAGGTAAATATGAACGAAATTGTATTGTGTTTGGGCTCGTTTTAATCCGAAAGATGTCACGAATATGTTGGTGAAGTTAAATTGTTATTATTTGCATATTTGATCACTGTACCATTTATCTCCGTCGATTAACACTCCACGAACTTTCCCGGCTACCTAATACGGTTGAAATTACTTTTACGGAATATTTGACACAGTTTCAGAGGATTTATATAATTCGCTGTTTTATACTTCAGTATTCTGAAGGTCGCAGAAAGTGTAACGCTTCTGTACACGATAGCGTACTCTCTTTGTTTACCGGGGATTTTTCAACAAGATCGCCGAGATGATATCGAACGTTAACTCGCCCGTTCCACTTTCCTCGACTTTTTGAACGCGTGTGTCGCCTTTCTCGGGTCATCGGATAAAGACAAGTTGGCCGTGCGCCAAGGTAACTCGGAAAGAGTCCAAAGTGTTTTGCATGTTCCCGGAAGTGCACTCGGCAGTGCGACGGGTCGCCAAGTTCTCCCGACTTTCCGTCGAAAATTACGATTAATAAGAATCTATGGGACATTTGCCTGGAAAGTATCAAATATCGCGGGGAATTATTACTCCCGCAAGCTTATTCTTTTACGGGTACGAAAACGATTATGGTTACGGTGAGGTAGAAATCCATTTCTGAACGCGGCTTGATAGAATTGTAGAAAACGAAAACCAAGATTTATTTAATCTTACAATTTCGAAATTATTTTGTTCTAAATGTATAGGCATATTCTTGTGTTATTTATAAGATAATGTGAAATAGTCATTTTCAATTGCGTCAACGTTACCGAACGGCAACCAACACAATTAACCGCAGTACCAGAAGCGACACATCGAACCACAGCGTTCAATTATGCAGAACGCTATATCCGAAGCACTGGTATAGAGTACTGTGAACACCCTCGTCTCCCTTCGCACCCCAACTGCATATTTACCCTGGCAGCGAAGTAGTTGATGATCATGCTGACAACCTTCTCCTCCTCGTTCTCCTCCATCGGTTTCACGCACATTTTTCTCCTGGTCATGCGAACTGTACCGCGTGAGAAAGCACAGCAGATGTTACCGGGCTCCACGAATTCCACGATGGAAAAAGCAAACGCGTCGTCGCTCCTCCTCGAGCTTATCCCGTCACTTCTCCGATCCGATCCCGAGGTGTGCAACACGCGAACGCACTCCTCTCAATTTCATTTTCCCTCGACTCCCTCCTCCGATCGAACCCGAGCGCGGCTGCAAACGTGTCCGGGCGCAATCGGTGCCTCGATATAAACAAGGATTATCGCGACTGAGTCATCGACAGCTTTCCGGATCCCCAATTTACGGGTTCCGTGGAGTCGAAAGCAATCGGACCTGCTATCCCCGTTTAATCAAATTGTCAGCTTCCTTAGCAAGAAGCAGTCTAGATTAATTTCCTTTTTTGGCAAATGACGTTCAACCAGCTAACGGAGAGATAAACTCTGCTTCCTTCTTTCCACTGATGATTCAATAGCTTATCTTGCTTCTTTTTACGATCGACTTATCGACTTTATCTTATACTACGTTCCACGTTAAGTCTACATTCCACGATTTGTCGAGGATCTGCCAATCCACACTTCTCTGTTTTGGAGCACGTTGCAAGTGTCAAAGGTCGCCAAGGTACCTACAGTGCACCTAATAGAAACATAAAATACACTGTCTTCTCACTGATGATTCAATTGTGTATCTCCAGCTTCTTTCCACCTCGAGTTTAGCGATCTTATCCGGTAGCTCGAGCGCCACTTTCCCCGATGCACCAATGATTTATTAACGATCGAATCGCGCGCTATGCTAACTTTGTTGTCGAGCCGGGTCGAAAGTGTCCAACGTCGTGGGACCGACGCGTCGCAGCTACGTTATCAGTACACGTGCGGGCCTGATAAGCGCGACCAATGTCAGGATGCAGCGTAATCGGCGGACTGCGTCACCGGTTTCGTGTGGATGGAAACCACGCCGGAGATAGAGTCGCAGCTTTTGCCGGGAGACTGTTCCCAGCTGGTGGGGATTTCACAGCGCCAACAGGATCGATCGCGAATTGTTGACAGTACGATTAGAAAAAGACGCACACCTGTACTCGATCAATTTTATTAAGAGATTCGTGATCGTTGCACGCTGGTTTATTGCTCTTCTCTTATCTCGTTAAGCAACTTTGCTCCGCAAGGTGTTCGGAATTTTACAACTTATACTTCGTTCGTCAATCCGGGTTTTCAATGATAATGGGTACTCGTCGATATCGTCTTACGGCAGATGATGGAAATAAATGTTGTTTCGTGTATCGTGAGTTGGAAAATTGTTGGAAATTTCTTTTCCAAATATTTCACGTAATCCATTAAACATTGAGTACTTAATATCAACACTTCCAATCACCAATATTGCGGTCAGAAATGCTTCGAGCGACCCAGTAACAGTTTCAGACGCCTTCAAGCAGCCTCAACGAACCACCGCCATTTTCACCGTCCGTCCAACTTCCCGAAACTGTCTTCCAAGTTACGTAAGAGTAAAAACAGTACATCCAACACTCCGAGGTCCGCTCATTACTCACAAGGGAAGATCTCCGACCGTTTCCGTCCAGCTGGAGAACGTAGGAACGACGCTATCGAATAACTTCCAAGACCTCGCGTGTTGCTTGTCCTTCCAAGACTGAGGTTCTTCGCTTCCGTCGAACGCCGGTGAAACTGAATTTCCTACCTGACAACAATAGCTCCGCAGGGATTTCTATTCACTGGCGAACGCACGAGCCGAGAACTCCATCGGGCCTGGCTCAGGTATCCGACCGATACCCCCGAAAACGGGACCTACGTTTCCAGGCATGTCCCAGGCAGCAGCAGACCCAAGCCTCTTTCCCCTTCCGAGCCGCACAACCGAGGGATTTAAATCGACAGGCTATTTAAACGATCTACCGACACTTCCGCGCCGATCAGTCCCGATTTACGCTTCCCTGATTCGACCGAAATCTTCTTACGACCCCCTCGCATCGTATTTCTGTAATTATGATTTATCCCGACGTTCCTCGAAATCGTAAAGCCTCCACTTTATTAATCCGCCTTCCGCATTCTACGGTCCTGATCCTATAAATGTGTTCTCACGAGCCTTTTATTTTTCTCAATAGGAAATATACTTCAAATATAATTCAGAATTCTTCAGAATATTGCACTCTGAAGAGAATAATTTTTTAAAAAGCAGTTCTTTGAAATCAATGCACAAGTGTCACAATCCTCCACAATTTCTTCACCAATAAAATAGACCAACACGATTCGTTAACGCTACTGTCGACACCGAGGACGATCGCCCGACGTGACAGACGGTTCCTCAGTCCGCACTTGAGGAGAACCGCGAAAACACAAGCGGTATTTTCAGCAGACGTTGCCTCTCGTCGGTTTTCGTCGATTGCGGGGCCGTCGACCCTGCAGACAGTCCGAGAGCTTCTTTGATGCTCCTTTATTTGGACACGAGTCCCTTTATTTACCGGCGTCTGTCCGTCGATAAATTATCGCACGCCGTCATCCGCGGCGGGCTGCCCGAATCCGCTTTGACAACCGAGCTCTCGCACTATTTCTCGGTGAGCCTGTCGAGTTTTCCAATTTTTGGAGTCGATCCGCTTTTTGGAACTCCCTTCGAGTTGGTCTCTAGTCAATTCCCATCGGAAGATTGCCTAATCACATTGGAAAGTTTCAACTCCTGTGGCGCGACTCCGAAAATTACAAAAGGTCTGCTGTTGAGGACTCTTCTCTTCTTAGCTTGTGTTTCCAACCAATTTTCACATAAATTTTCTCGTATTAACATTGACTTTCACAACTCCAGAATTATATTAGGAAGTTTGAAGTTTAATAGGAAAATTTTCGCCACTATTCTCCGAGGATTTTCTCCGAGAAAATATGAAAACAATGAACACTGTGTAACGCTGCTATACAGTCACTGATTCGTAAAACCACCTTCATGTAATTCCAGAAAAATCCATCATTAATAATCGTGTAATAATAAAAATTAACATCGATTAGAATTTTCTGGATTTGTTAGAAATTGAGGAATAGAACGGTTGAATTAATGAATGTGTACTGTTTGATTTTAGCTTCGAGTTCACAGGATTTCGCGGGAGCAGATGATTTCGCGGCAAAATCTCGTCGTCGACTGGCGCAGATGTTGCTCATCCGCGTAGTCGAAGTCAAGGGATCCTTGGGGCGCACCTTTGTGCCACGACCAAAAACCCTGCCCCAGCATTCAGGTGAGGCAAAACGGGTCACCCCTTGGCCTCTCAGTCCCCCTGGACCCCTCGGCCCTCGGTGGCACCGGTAAGAAGGACAAAAACGTCTTCGAGGGGTTCTCAAATCACGTCGCGCAACCTCCGACCGATGCAGCTGGGATGCACTGTGACAAATGCTGCCCGCAGATGCGGAAATCGTGGAGACACAACACACGCTCTTCAGCTCGTCCCTTAAAAAATCCCTTCCCTACCCTTTTTTTCCGTGAAACGGGCCGCGAATTTCCTTGTCCCTAGCACATCAAAGAAATTTTCTGGACAGTAGCGACAATTTCATTAACTTCTGTCATCGTCAATTTTTGTGTAAATAATTGCATCTTCCAAATTACACAGAAACTCGCAATCGAACAGTAGCAAATTTTAAATCGAATTATTAAATCATTCAATGGACTTACGAAATTATTTTCTATACTATAATATATTTTAATTTCTTGTAAATATTCAACAAATTCACAAAGAAGGGATCACGAATTAATTTGTATAACTAGTATACTTTCATAATAATTAATGAAAAAAATGTTATCGATTCGTACGTAACAATGAGAATTTTGTTTTACAAGGGAGAAGAGTTGTGGTACATACCAAATTGGGAAAAATAAACGAGGTCTCGAGGCTGGTCGCGAGGGCTATAAATTTCCGCGCAGGACAATACGTTTCACGGAGTTATAAGAGTCACGGTTTTTTACACGTTCGCTCTTTTACCGGGTCGAGGGTTTCGTAAACAATTCGTGATAGCACGTCGCACTTTAACCGGATCGATCTGTGAAGAAGTCGTCGGTGTACCGCTCGAAAACCAGTTCGTTCCCTCCTTTGTTCCCCTGAAGGGGTCGGCTAACTCCTCGTCGATAGAGAGTAAAAGTACCTTCTTCTATTTCAGGTACTCTCTCGCCAGTAACTATTCACACCGGGATCACCGAAGTTTACGTATTCTTTCGAAATCCGAGAGGTTCTTCTTCAACCTCGGTGAAAAATTTAGGTAAACGCTTTTACTACCACCGTTGCGCATCCATTTTATTAATCCTAGACGTACTGAAAATAATTTATAACGTCCCATAAGCGTTAAACAGGTGCTTGTTTATTGATATTTTACACGACCTTTGTTCTAATATGAGTACGAATCAATTTGCTTGATAATTTTCCACAAAACTAGCTTTATACTTCTGACAAATGCTAAAACAATAATTTAACAATATTTAACAATAAACAATTTCTAAGAATGCCATGAATACAATATACTCTCTTCGTGGAACATTTAAAATAATGGCAACGACCGATATGAACGAAATGAATGATTTTGAAATAGTATCGTTTAAATAATGTCGATGGGATATCGCGCAGCATATCGCCAAGGCAACTCGATCCATTATAAATTGTCGAAGGTAATCAGCATTCTTTGGTTGCATCGAACGAACACTGCCAATGATCATTTAGAGAACTTTTGCTCTTTTAATTAATTTACGGCGAACCCATACGGATTTAAGGCACGCTGGACTTTAAATTCTATCGCGGGACAACTTTACGAGAATCTCGTGTTTAAATGGATTTCTTCGGGTGGCTAACTGGATAAGATCACAAGATATTCAAAATATTTTTTCCCCGCCGAGAAGTAACGACAGATAAAATTTCTTCAATCTTCCACACGGTGCACGCACACGTCCACCGGTTTCGTGTATTTTTTATTACCGGAGTGTGAATGTTTATACGCGTTTCCATTATCGTAAATTACTTCACAGGTGCAGGGAACAAAGAGACATTGACTTTGTCAAACCGAAAGGTGAATTAGTGTAAAAACAAGATGGAAATATTTTTACGCGTGCATGGTAAAAAACCTGCTTGTTACTAGACTAGAAGGGTAGTTATAGGGTGAGCACGGTTTAATGAATTATTTCATCTGTTCCGGTTAACAAAAAATTACGAAAAAATTGATGAACATTCTACCTGGTAGCACACACGATAGTGAATTATTTCAGAATTTTTGATTACATCTTGATTCCGAAGGATCAACACAGTGCTCGAAGACCATAAGCGAGAAGCGAAAGAAATTTCTCGAGACACGGAATACGCATCGATACAAGAAATCTGCTCTCGGAACACCTGCAACTCGCATGCGAGACGGCCTGGAAGGCAATCTGCCGCCGCGCCGTGAGATTTGAGAACACCTGCAGACATACCGGATCGATATTTTCCATGCAGCGACGTCCGTCTACTTTTACGTCCAGCGTGGGGGCAGCTTGTCGCTTTATGGAACAAAACGGAAGCGAAGGGCAAAGGTGACACCTCCGAGAAGAAGGAGTCCTTTTCCGACCTACGATGGATCTATAATTCGATCGCTACAGACGCGTAGACCCAGTGGTGCGAGCGGACTCACGTTGCAACTATTTTTGTGCAAAATAGTTCATAGAGTGTGGAATAGTTCATAGTGTATGGAAAGTTCATAGTACGTTATACAGGCTCCGAAAAATGCACTTCCTTGAAAGGGCTGAATCCTGAGATCATTTGAAGTCACTTTTCCGTTTGCGAAAATCTTCTGCGCGGCTTCGCCTCCGAGTGGTTTTCGTTAATAACTCGGAAACGAAGTCGCGCAGAACATTTTTGCAAAGGAAAACACTGCAATAAATACAACGCACCTTCGAAACTCAATAGATAAAGAGATAGCCAGTTCCAGTGAGTCGATTGTTTAGCTGGGGTAACATTTCGGCAGTCTGGAAAGTGTAACAGATTTTCCCAGCGTTACCATTTCGAAAAAGTTCCACTTGAATATCATCTTTTTTTCAGCAGCACAAGGCTCGCCGTAACGATCTCGGGGACAGAATCTCCGGTGTCGAGCGTGTTTGTAAAAATTTCGAACAGCTTGCGAGCGCCCCTCGAGAGTTCGAGGAACAGAAACGAAACACAATGGGCGTGATGTTTAAAGTGCTTGTTGTTTGAATAAAAGGAAAAGGTGCGCGGCGCGCCCGTCACCGACTGCTCAATGTACCGAGAGATTCGAGAGATCGAAGATACGTGATTGGAAAACCGGAGTTTCGTTTTCCGTGCCGCGAAAGCGAAATGTTGCGCGCGGCCCGCGAGAGCCCGAGTATTTCAACCGGAAGCAGTGGATGTAAAAGCTGCAACAAAAGAATCGACTACCGACGATTTATCTTCCGAGGTTCGGTGGGGATCTTCTCGAATACGTGAGAGTGTTACCTGAACGAAATCGTCACACATTTTTAGTTCATGAATTTTTGAAAGTTGACGTGTTCGCAGACGAACACTTGTGGCGAACAATTTTTTTTTACATTTAACGTCCTTCCCGATTCATTTTTTATCAGTTTCAATTAAAACCGGCCTTGAGACATTCGCCTAACAGGAAGCTTCCGCGAATCTTGCGATTTCTTCAGGATCGATCAAAAGAAGAAAGTTGCCCGCCGATAATTACGGATTCGGAGAGCGGAAGCTATTCCGTGTTATCGAACCGTTCTATACGGAAGTGGGGACGCCGAATTCCAGAAGCGGAATCGTCCCGCTTCATACTCGGGCTCGAATCTCGATCTAATCTGCAAGTCTAATGCACATCGACGCGGCGCTGACAGATTCCCCGAAAGTATTCGTCGCGATAAGGATCTACGACGGGACAGCATACCGGGGATCTTCTTCGGTGTCCCGGAACAGGAAACGTCTAGGCGTTAATTGCGAGCTCGAGGCGGCGGATAAAGTAATTATTTCGAGACATTTCACCGATTAACGACTTTTACACCGCGCCGAAACAGCCTCGGCAGGTGACGGAGTAAATGAAGTTGTTCCTGAAGTGACGTTGTTAATTCGTCTGTTCTCTGGCGGTATTTACGCGACTTTTTGCAGATTGTGATTCACAGAAAATTTTCTAGTGGAAGTCATTCTAAGTTCACTTACATTTACAGAAATCCGGCGATTTTACATTAATTTATAAAAACAAGAATAGTGTTTATCCAAATTTTTAGTAATTTTTTAAAATAATATATTTCCATAATCGTAAAACAACAAATTTTTTAATTATTCATATTTTAAATGCATGAAATTCAAACAATAAGGAAAAAGTGATAGAAAATCAGAGTTATACAGGGTTACAAAAATATTTCTGAATTGCAGGTCGGAAAACTGAGAAGAACATTTTTCAGCGGAGCTGCAACATCCATTTTCGCGTTGAAAAAATGGCCGAGTCGCCGGCGCATGGAGACGCGAATTAGCATAAAGGCCAGCAGCCTAGTTGCGACTCGCATTCAAAAGGAAACACACTTTTGCCGTTTGCAGTGTACAATGAGCCGGTCCTATGAATCGGGCCGGTACCGGACGACTGCCATTCAGCATTGTAAAAGATCGGAAATTATAGTGAATGGAAATTACAGGGATTTAAAGTAGAGCTAGTAGGTACCGATGCAAAATTTACTTACGACGATTCTGTTGGGGGTGACGTCCAAGGGTCGTGCTCCGAGGACAGGGGTGGCTGGTGCGCTACCCCTTCGACAGGCCTTCTCGTAGGACGTATCTGAAACACAACGGGGAAACGTTTGCAATCTAGCGCAGGGTAATTCGACGAGTGGGCGTTTCCAGCGCGCAGGGTGCCGCGGGGCCGGGCATTAATTATTGTATCTCGTTTCGGGCGCGAATGGTAATTCGCGTAAACTGAAACCGCATTGTCGAAATAATTGCGTTCGTCACGGGATTCCTCGCTGTTGGAAAAATCGCGCTACCCGGGGCTTGTATTTCATTTTTAATTGCCACGGGCGTGGCGGGTCGTTTTTCGGCAGGCAGGCTGTTACTCTCATGATCATTCATCATGCTGAGGGGATCATTGTTGTGACTTGCTGTAGGTTAATTGTCCGCCAGACTATCGTTACCAGAGATTAGCACACCTGTTATCAGTTTGCTATCTCCAACGACGAGGACCGACCTTTGTGTGGTTTGTGCACTAATCCAGGAAGAGGAAGAAAAACGCATGGAATCGCGATTAAAGAGGACTTCCGGTTGTTCGGTTAGTTGAACTCGGTCACGGCATGGCTCGAGCAATGTTGTAGGAACCCGGTGGATTTCAATACGGGCAACGGCGCGCTTTTGTGTTGGTAAAGGCCATTCAGCCGGGCCCTTGTAATGCTGAGGTTCCATCGAAAATGCGATAGAAACGGCTACAATGGCGGCGGAACGCGCGCAGGTACCGCGACCGGTCAACGTCATTCCGCCCCGGAATCCGTGAACAGAGGAAGCAATTGTTGCGACAGGAGTGCTGGTTACCTGATACCTGTTGTTACTCCGGTATTCGAACGATGATTCGCGAGTAACATAAAAGAATGGAGCGTTGTTGCCCAGACTTTGCGACAAGACACTAAGGTAGAATATTAATCAGTAGACTGCGGAACTTGATGCACTTATACGAAAATTGAGTAGATGAGATTCAAAATTGTTGAACAATCTCAAAAATTTAAGATGTCAATTACATGATTTCTCCTCTCTTAAAATCATTAAGGGAAGAAATAAAATTCAATGCAGTCTCTATGTCTTGCAATCAATGCAGACAATTTTTATGTTGCAGAAAAATACTCTTTGTAAAAAAACAAACCCTGATTGAATCTTTTTCTACGCATTCTATCAAGGTTAGTTATTCTCCCAAAACCATTCAATATTCACATTTTCTGTTTTTTTTTTCTTCTAAAAAAGAACTGGGTTTGTGAGACCCGAGCGTGAAGTACATGTCTCAAAAAATAAGTGTGACGTTAACAGGGTTAATCAGGCTTGTTCGTGTAATAAAAATTCTAGCACGAGTCGCAAATGACCCGTGACGCCGTACTAGGGTTGCAACCGATCGACCGCGACTGTTAACTCCTTGGAGCACGTCGAAATAATAAGTGTCGACAGTTTGAACGTTTCAAAGCGATCAATTTAAATGCTATTCTCGAGACGGCGACGACGACGACGACGACGTTACGTCGTGTAGCAGTCGTTTCCATTTAATCCGACCTAAAGCCACTCGACACGACGAGCTCAAGCGAGTGGCGTGCTTCAAGTTCCCTTTTTCTTCTTCTTTTTCTCGCTCTCTCCCCCTCTCATTCTCGCTTCGGTCACGTTTCCGGCAACGGAAATCAGCCGCGGGAGGAGAAGAAACGAAAGCAGCCCTGTAATTAACGCCCTTTGCGAGGGTCCAACCAGCCCCCCGGACCTTCCCCTGGGCCTTTCTGTTTACGGTCAGCGGTTTAAACGCTTCTCTCGGGCACAAGAGTCTCGAGTTACCTTGGTCTTTCTTTCTTACTCTCCTGGGCCAGCCCCGAACCCAAGGGAGGCCAGGCCCAGGACAACGAGAATATGTGTGCTCCTTACCGCTAACGATCTGTCCTGCTCTTTCAGCTCCCCCCCGTCACTCGATTTCATTCGAACGTCTGATCCACAACTCGGTTCTACTGATTTTCTTTTCTTCTCGCATGGTGTACAGTGGACCAAAAGTCACGTCATAATTTATGTTCGAAAGACTTCAAAAAAGAGGCGTTAGTGAAGGTGAGCAGTTAACTTCGTGTTTCAAACTTCTTTCAGGCTGGGAAAGTTCTGTTTTGAATAACAAAGTGTTCTAGAAGCAAGAAAAAACACGTTTGCAAGACACCCAATCAAGGGGCGACACTGGATCTCAAAGAAAAGATGATCCACGTGAAACCAGATCCAGTCATCACTACCTAAACGTGTAACATAATATTGACAGACTGTGATCGAGTCAAAATATCCATCAGGTGATCCTATACTGGGTGGTATGTAATTATGTCAACGATACTCGATGCTTGACAAGTGTTCCATTTTTTTGTGGGGTCATTGACCTGTACGAATGCGGGATATGATCAGATTATAATGAATGTTCTATCAACTATCAAGCCAGAATTTTCAGATGAACAGAAAACATTAATTTTTTTCACGTCCAGTGGTCTAGATAATAATGAATAAAATCAATGCTACATTTGTTTTTATTCACTTCTCTAAGAATGTTGCACGAGAAATTAAACATAAAACCACCGGACGGGCGAACAGCTAGGCGATTACGCAGGCGCGACCGCCAGCTGGACCGCTTTTGTCAAATCACGTAACAATTTAGAGCAAGAATAAAAAAAAAAAGCCACAAGAAGAAGAAAGAAAAAACCGTTCTCGACCGCGTCTTGAAAGTCCAGTTTGTCGGCGGGAGGGAAAAACTAGCCCCTGAACTGGTTGCGCGTACCGCGGAGGCACGAATGGAAAAAGGTGACGCACGTGTCGCGGCTGAATGGCCGCTTTCTTTACCGACGACCTGTGACACGAATTCAATGCCGTTCGACAAAGGGACAGAGAGTACAAAAGGCAACAGGCGAACTTCTTGAAACTGATAGCGCGGCCGACGAGCGAAGAATGCTGTTTCGCGGCAACTTTGTGGTCGTCAATTGTGCGCACTCCTGCTCGCGCCGCGGGCTGCCATCTTGACCGCCATTCGTGGTCAAGCTTGAGGAGGATTCCACTTTCGCGTGAAAAACTGCTGGCGTGCATCGTGATTTATAGAGAAATTGGAGACACATGAAGGAAATGCATCTACAACTGGTAATTATTTGGTAGAAAAAGAGCATTCTAAAACAATCAAAAAATTACATCAACAAAAACTGGTTCACATTTGGGAACTTCACCCTATTTACCAGAAAAAAGTCGTGAACACTTTCAGAAGGTTAAAAAATATGATGAAATTTAACCGACGTCCTACGTTCAGAATTAGCGACCAGAACTTTAACTGGCAATATCTCGAAAGTGAGAGTATGCGACTAAAATATGGAATTTTGTGATGGCAGGATTGGGCGTAATTCGCAAACAAATAAGCGAATAAAAAATTAGCTAACTTGATAACATGGACAGCGGACCAACAGGACCTCCCGGACTCCGCGCCGCCCACCGAAAGTAGCAAAGTAGCAGAGAGACCGGTGGAAGCGACGCAGTCCGTTGTGCAGACGCACATACACACCACGCCCTCGCACTGACAGAGCACGAAACGCGAGTGGCGCATGAATAGCTAATTGGCCGGGCAGAAAGGGCACCGGTTCGCGGCTCGGTCGTGGACCCTTTTCCCTGGGCGACGCGATGGATGCACGCGGGTCCCGTGGGCTGCAGCTGCACCGGCACGGCTCGGCGCGGCGGCGTGCAGCGAGAAAACGCATCTTTTGTGCGTTGTACTCGAGTACCACGGAGGAGGCGGTGCACAAAGAGGGCCTCGGACCGGCGGAATCAATTGAAATTGAAACGAAATGAAATGAAACGAAACGGAGTCACACAAGCCACCCCTGCCAGAGAGGGCCCATTTTTTTTTCGAGCTCTGTACCGTTTAACCGAGCCATAGTGACCGCGTGACGCAAGTTATTAATGATTCGCTGGTCGCGGCACGCGAAACCCTTTCATCTCGAACTACTGCCGATCGAGATATCGGTCTCCGCCCGAGCCGAAAATCGATCGACATCACCGCCCCTCTCTCTCTCTCTCTCTCTCTCCATTACGTTTCCGTTTCGAACGCGCTGACTGCCGACACAATGGTCGCCGGCTAGGGGTGCGATTGTTGGCATTCCTCGGCGAGCCATTAACGGGGCGTAACAACGACCCGGAACAATCAAGGATTTTTAATGAAACCGAACGACTGGTGGCCCCGTTCCGTTGATTGATACGTCTTCGTCGCTTCGTTTCATACTGCTTTTTTTATGGCCAGTTAGGTGCGGGGGGTGCGTGCGGGATACGGTTGCGATCGGTGACGGGGTTGTTTGGATGACTGTTGCGAACGCTGGGGGCCACTGACACGCCGCTGATAATGGTCACGTTATGCGGGATTAACCCCTTTTCTGCTCGACATTGATGACTCCAACCGAAAGAACGATCGAACCTTATGTTACCGATTCGCTAACTGTCTGCAATTTGCATTTTGACACTCGGTTCTGTTCCCGTTCAATTCGTACATTATGTACATTTTTCAGTATCGGTATATATTCCAGACCAAACTGCGTGGAAAAGATTTATTTGCTTTAAGCGAATAAAAAGATTTACACAATTTTTGTTTACACAGTTAGGTAGACACGATGGAGGATGTACGAATATAACAATGTGTCTACCAAACTGTGTAGAAAAAATTTGTTTTAAACGAATAAGAGGATTTAAAAAATTTCTGTTTACGCATTTTGGTAGACACAATAATATCGTGCAACTTTCGTTGTAATTTCTTTTTAATATCATTTGTTGTCCTCGAGATATCTGACGAAGATGTGTTAGGCATGACTCACTCTGCGCGTGTGCAAAGTTCTATAACTTTCTGACCATCCGAGAATCGAAAATTATATAAAGAAGGTATTGATATGTGAATAATAATGAAAATGTTGTGTGTAACGGTAAATCGAATGGCAAATGAAGAAGCGCATGAAATACAGTTGAGGGATTAGAATGCAGCTGAGGAGCAAGTTAATTACAGAGACAATCAATCGCAGTTGTCTACATATGAATACGATTAGGATTTAATTGAACGAAACAATGTTCTTGCCGTAACGACCAGGCAACACGGGAAACATCTGCCGCGGATCGATTCAATTTGGTTTGCTGGCCGTGAAACGTAGAGAGAGAGGCTGCAGAATCGCGGACCATTCAATGGTCAACAATGCACGATTGTGCCTCTTGCAAGGTCGACCTCTTGCATTCCGTTGCGTGACGTAACGGCGAGCTAGACGCTACCGATGCCGATTCGATTTTTTATGGGAGAGGCGAACCACTCATTAAGTCATTTATAGACCATCTGATTCGACGTGGATGCGACCACCCAAAGGGAGCTTAATTCTATACCGTTCAACTGATACAATTGCTTACTTACGGCAGCGTTCTTACTGTTGTACTACTTTTACCGTTATGTGCTCTTCGAAGGACTTTGGACTTTGAATTTTCACTGAAAATTGGCATACATACAGTGGGGGTGCAAATAAATTCTTTTTAAAATTATTATTGTTCGCAATAGTGTGCGAAAGAAAATCAAAGGTCACGATTTTTTAATTTTTTGATGTGGTACACGATGATCTTCAAATGACCTTCGTAAGCATTTTGCTTAATAACTAGAAAGCTTTTTACAAAAATCAAACGATACTGCACTTCTTTCTATCTGATAGGTATGTTTCCATAAATGCAAGAAATGCATGATATCATAACGGCTTATTACTGACGTCATAACATGATCAATACTTAAGTGACGTAATCAATATTTCCAATGATTTATCTTTCCCTTTCTGACTCTTCCTTTCACTATTGTCGAAGTAATTAATTCCACTATTTCTCTGTAGTTCTCAGTATTAATAATTAGACTGTGGATCTCTATGCAAAATAAAAATTGCCTGCATCGATTGCAAGAAATAGAAACTAAATTGAATGTTATTTCTTCCCTTAATGATTTTAATAGAGAAGAAATCAAATATTGACATCTTCAATTTTTAAAATTTCAGTAAATTCATTGGAATTATTTCTTCAACTAAATTATTATTCGAAAAATAACTGGTTCTAGAGAAGCTTAAGTCCACATTCGTTACCATCTGATAGCAGTTGGAATTATAATTATTTCGTTGTTAGGTACATTTCGTACAAGCAACTTTGTCCTCTTAATTTCACGCGAACGGATGATCGTGCAGTTTTCATAAACACTGTTAAGCTTTTACCGACAAAGCTGCGCCTCCGAGTGATACAGTGTTCAAGTACGGCATACTCGCACACCGATTCCCGTGCAATTGCGTGTACCCTGACAGATAAGATCACGATGCAAAGCTCGCTGGCTGGCCGTGACAAGAAGCGGTCGCGAATTTACGAGCCTGATGTTGTTTCTTGCCACTGTCTTTAAGCTGTACGCACAACGGAGCGAGTCGGCAGATTTTCACCTAAACCACCGTAAATTTCTTCGTTTCGAAGATAAATTAATTGTTAAGCAATTCAAAATTTTATTTATTGCAAAGATGTACATAAAATACTTATTTAAAAGTAATCGTTTGGTAAGAAAGTATTTTCGGTATTTTAAGGTGAAATAAAGGCCAATTTTTTTTATTCAAACAATTGACTTTAATGAATAAGATATTTCCCATTTCGTTTTACCAAAAAGAATGAATAAGACATATGTATTTATTGAGCCGTATATTGAGTATTGGAGTCTTGTCTTTCCCCTTCTCGCAGTAATAATTAATGGGTGAAATCGATTTGCAAAAGGATGGATTCGGTTCGAATAATGGTGAAATTGATTTACAAAAAGGTGAAATTGGAGTGCAAAACCTATACATATGGAAATCCTTTTTCTCGAAACGTGGCGAATGGAGTTATCATTTTACGAAATTACTATAGTCACACGCACGTGATATAGCGTGTCGAGACACGGGCGTCGATATTCGATTGCGGAGTAACAAGCGGCCGCAGCACATCGCTGCTTTATCATCATCTTCGCCGTGGCCGGCATTATTATAAACTCAACTACGGCTAAGATAAGCAGTTCTCGGGTGTTAGGTACCTACCCGATTCGCCATGTTGATAGCGACGCACCTTTAAAGCTGCACTCTTGAATGCGCATTCAGACTTCGGGGAACAGCAGTGAACTTCAACTCACGATCTTAACAAGCGTTTCCTACATTTTCTATTCTCCAGAAATGGTAACAAAAAATTCACAAAAATATCCTCGAAATTGTAGAAACAATACTATAAAAATATGGATTTATTTGCTCCGTGTTTTTTTGGATGATCGTCAAAAATTCGATAAAAATCAAATTAGTTCAACAACAAATAAAACAATTTCTAATCCCGATTCGTTTGAGATTCGCCATTTAAATTGCAAATTTCTTCATACAAGAACAACAAAAGAGTCACTACAGCGACTTTTGAGCCACGCTTATTTCCTGCGGGAATGAGAATGCTAAAATAACAGCTGTACGGTAGATTTCAATGGAGGAAATCGTAGCCGAAGAATCCGATGAAATACCGATCGCTTGCAATAATACCAGGACGTTCTAATGGAATATTTGCCCCATTGAAATGTTGAGCCGACAAGGCTATTGGAGACGCGAGACGCTGTCAAAGAGGCGTAGAAAATTCTCTCTCGCCTCGTGGCGTCTGTTTCTGGGCTCGCGAGCCTCGTCGGCGGCGGGAAATTATTCAGAACACGCGAAATCCAATTCGCGGAATCTCAAAATCCTGCGCGAAGATTTTCCTTCCACATTCCGCGGAGCGTTTGGCGAACGGCCAAGAATTCCTCTCTCCGCTAGATGAGGGAGTTCTTCAGGGGACAATGCACCATCCGAGGAACGCTCCAGTCGCTTGCAGAATTTCTTTTAATAGATCATCGGAAAGAGGGCCCCCCGGATGAGGCTTTAGAAAATTCTGGACCGTGGGCAGGCTCGCCAGACGGAAGTGTCTATTACACTCCCGGGAAAACTGTGGCTCGCAAATTCCTATGCAAATTGCACGACGATCTCGCAGACCAATTAATTTCACATTAATTGATCAAATAAATATTAAAATTACGCAAAATTCTTCTTTTAATCATTTCACAACTATTTCACCTACTTTCGTCATAATAGTATAAAATGCAGTTTGATAAAATTATAAAATGCTGTCCAGCTCCACTCGCCAAGAATCACTATGACAGTATGTACATACAGCTTGTCCTAACAGGTTTAAGAGCGTCCGTGGCTTCTGTTTGCCTCACCACCTCCCTCCAAAGTATATTTTGATATACAATCTTTCTCCGTGTAAATCTATATTCTTCTACCCTATTTCGTCCCTTACACGTCGATCAATTTACAAGGGCGGTAACCTAAAACTCGCCTTGAATGACTTCGCCTCGCATCGTACCAAAGGATTTCCGTTCGTTTCTCAACTCTACGTTGTTGTTTTTTCTTCTGCTGTGAGAACCAGTCTCGAAAAAGGGCGGAAGGGTTGCCTCGAGGTTCCGCGTTATTCGAGAAGTGTTTAAACTACCCGTACTCTCCCACGAATTTTCCGTGGTGCAACCCCGGGATTTAAAAGTCGCTCTCAAACGTTGACCTTTAAAGTTCAACCATTCACCCCAGAAGTTTCATTATACCTCTAACATCGCACTGAATTTTAGAAAAACGGAATCTATTGGATTTATTATTGGACCGTATAAATCTTTATTCTAAACTCGGACGAAACACCATTTTCTGAGGGTGTTGTTTGCTCGCGAGGATATTCGTTTTTCTTAGATCGTACAGTTCCCGTTTCCTCAGATCAAATATTTACTGTACTGTATTTAGACTCGTTTTAATTAGAAAAATCTCACAAATACAGTCCCTCTTTGTCGTATAAAAACGTAGTGCGACTACGCTTTTCGGGCCTGCATATCGCCGAAGTTGTAACACTATGATAAAAAAAAAACTACAAATTTGTAAAAGACTCCCACGATAAAAAGGATGGCACCGGTTCCACGGTGGACTTGCCGAAGCAAGTGTTTGCGACAAAGTGGAACATAGGAAAAGTACGGGAATTTGTGAACCGTCTATGATAAATCTGGACCAGTCAGTGAAAAGACCAGCGATGACGACCGGGCCCGACTGGTTTCCATTGAAACCAACCGCTAACCGGTACGACTCACAGGATCCCATGGGATTCACACGCCATTAACCCCACGATGACTGCTAACGCGACTCCAAAAAGGACACGACGCGACACACGGGGTCGGTTCTTTTAATTTATCGCTTTATTATATAGTGACCGGGGTGTGCACAATGCTCCGGTCATTAGCAACGACCAGTTAAATGCACACTCAATCCTTTTTTTTATGGGGCCCGGAGCTGTGTCCACCGTGAAACCTTAGCAAATTCGCTATTCGTGCCCGCGACATTGTTGCGCAAAATGCTCGCGGCCATGTCGCACGAACAGCGTTTCTCGTTTCGTCTCGTCGCGCATTAACCAGCCGGAGAGCGATTTTTATGCGAAACCATGCGAATTTTATAGCGGGTGTGGAACGAATCGCGGGACGCGTTCGAACGTGAATTCTTTATGGGGCCCGAACGAGTTTCGGATCGCCCTGGCGCGCTCTCAATCGGTTCATAATTGTTTCACCGGGTAATTGCACATTACTCCTGAACGGTTTTTCACTGCACCGGAGTTTCGGGGTTGATTGCATTTTTATTCGGTTCGTGCCTGAAGTTGTTTAATTCAACAGCTCCACGTATATATCGATCACTTAAAATTCGAATTCGATTGTAAACGAATTTTCAACAAATAAAAGTTGAAAAAATCGATCTGTACTTTTTCTTCCTAATTCTGACCAATAGCAATTTTCTCAGAATTATGTTCACACCCTTGTTGTTTGGGTCGATTTTACGAAAATTGTTTTATACACAGTTTAGCAATTTCTTCAAAATTCAGTCTCGACTTGTTTGGCTCGATTTTACGACAAATATTTTGTGAATTTGAACTGCAAGTCTCAAGAAAAATATCGAAATGCATAATCGAATCTTATCGGCGCGACCTCGAGGCGTCGACTTCGATTCCTCGACTTTTCCATCGGTCGTTGCACCGGTTATTTTCGCTGGCGACACCCCCCGCACACATTCGCACCCCTGCAAGGGAGGCAGGAGGCGATGTCGTCAATTTTTCTGCACAGAGTCGCACGGAGTCCATCGAAAAGCGATCGCGAACACGATGTCGCGTCACGAGACAGCTCTCGTGCAAGCAGGCCGGGGTTGGTTTTTAAGGGCGTTTCCAGCTGTCCGTCCTATTGTGCTCGCTCGGAATTATTTATAGGCGAAGGATGACCAAACACAATTTATGTCGGCGATACGCGTACGCGTTGCACAAGACTCATTGTGCGGGACACGACGTAAACGTCCAGCGCCGGTGCGCGTTGTTGAGTCGCGTTGTCTCCTTTGAGTGTCGTCGCCGCGATTCACCGTGATCGAACAACACTAGCTCGTCGCCAGTAAAAATACGGGGCGAGTCAATAGGAACTGGCTATCTGAAATAACTCGGTTGTTTAGAATGCCGGTGGAAAAATGTTTCCGAGATACATATGTATAATAGAGAGGACCCGCTAAACACAATTCTATTTCATGGATTACTGCTCTTGTGAGGTGTTGGGTTTGTAAGGAAAATACGAAAAATTATTCAGAAATTGTACATTCTGTTAGAGCGAGACGATCTTTCTAGCAGGGACCAAAGATAACAGTTATTCTAAAAATTTTCTACGGTAAAAATCTAAAATCAATGTATAGAAAATGTAAAGAAAAAAATTCGAAGAACAAACTGATTAAAAAATATCGATTTTTATACTTTTTGGTTACAAATAACAGTTATTAGTGTCCAAACCATTGGATCCTCCTCGATAACTGTTATCGATGAAGAAAAACTGTTTCGATTGCTCAAAGCAGTTATAAATACAAGCAATATTTTGAGAATTTAGTCATCTAAAAAAAAAAAGACAAACGATGGAGGCCTCGCACGAAATTCGATCAATTGCAAATACCCGCACGCAATATTTCAGCGCGACCGTCAGAGGAGAAAAGGAAAGCACGATCCCCTAAAAGCCGGTGTTGTGTACACAGTAATCGAAACGCTGTTTCCACCACAATGGCGTCGTTTTTTCCCGCTGTAAAACACGCCGCACCGTATATTGTGCCAGGTCGTAAACGAGGATTCGTTCCGAACCGGCTTTCCCGGATTTTCACGATGAAGGCCAACTGGACGATGTTCGCCAATGAAACCGGGAATCATGTCGGTTGGATCTTCGAGCGAGGCGTGAATCAGGTCACGCGGATCTGACCATTGTGCCGAGAAACCATAAATTCAGCGACGCGTCCTCTCTTCCCCGGTAAATAGCGTCGACTATACAGGCCATTCGAAATCACTTTTCCAGATGCATCGATGCATAAGCGATCCCCGCGCGAGCATGAAAGGAGGACGTGCACGGCGGAGAACCATTTATCAAACGAACGCCAAACAAAGTTACGCGACAAATTTTACCGAAATTTGAACGCTGTTTGGGAAGAAACGATTAATGGCGTGAATGGCGCTCGTCCTGGAGTTTTGGACCAGTCATGGGATATTAGGAGAGCGGGGATTTCGTAGCAGATGCAAAGTGGAACGTAATACCGTGCGAATTTTGGTGAAATTTAGTGGAGTTTGGTGGACCTACGCTGCTGTTGTAAATTATACAACAGTTTGGGGACGTTGTCGACACATTCAGGATATAAGGACTATACATTTGAATCCTGAAGCAGTGAAAAATAATCGGAAATCTGCATTTCAAGTTTGACAAAAGTCAACTATCGTGGAGAAATGTTTTTAACCTTCGAAGAGTGCGGAGAACGGCTACTACATTCTATAGTAAATGATTTTTTTATGAATGACAGAACAAAACTAGCACATTCCGCGACAGTCGTTATACGTTATCGGCGTATCGTGTTTCTGAATCACGGGCGGTCACTGCATACGTATGCATATTGACCCGACCGAGATTAGCGAGTTATGCACTTTCGAATTTTAATCGAGTGAACGAGAAAAACTTGTTCACGTCTCCGCGAACATGTTCCCGGAACTTTCTTCGAGTAAATCATGCCGATCCGTAAATAACTGCATTATTGTATCTGCGTAGCTGCATGGGAATCGAGTGCGCCGTGAGCAATGTGTCGTAACAAATGTTCAAGAAAATGTCAATAATATAGTAGAACATGTTTCCAACGCGTTTCCAATATTGTCGATTTTATTTATGAAAATGTTACGTTGTCAACGGTGTTACGAGACAGATCTAGACATTGCTTTTTATCCCTCGGATGTTGGGTCTAAACGGACCCATAGAGTGAAATGTTGTTTCCAATTATAATTTGATCACAGTTCCTTGATTGAATGATTGAAAGTTGTTGCTTGAAAATTAGAGTTTAAATGGAATGACCGTAACTCTGGGTCAAAATGGACCCAACTCTAGCCATCCGTTTGAACCCTAAGCAATTCAATTTTTTAAAGTCTGAACAGCATACACGAATTGCAAAGAATAAAATATTAAGCTAAATTCTAGGGATTAAATGAATCAAGGGTTGAATAGTGAACAGATATTCTTATGGGGTTATGAGAGACCGTGCTATACCGGTTAGGGGTTAACCGAGTATCGAGAGAAGGTTCGTTCTACATTTCGTGAATAATTTTTCAGCAACTAACGAGCGTCGGCTAAATTCTTTTGGAGATCACTCATGAGGATGATCTTGATAACATCTGTGAAGGTCATTATAGGTGCGTCCCCTAAACTCTACTTTCACCAAACGAATAGAACCGAGCAGTATTTAGACCCCTAGTTGCGCTGGTTACATTAGGACAGCGAGGGGAGGGTAAATCCGAAGTCATCGAACCTAATTTACCAGTGCCAATAGAAGAAAAAAGGGGGATGCACACGTGAATTCAGCTTTTTTTTCAGCTAGCAGACATTCGGTCGCATTATGCTTGTCGCCTGCACGCAGCGAGTATGACCGGCGCGTGAATGGTATACAAATGAGCAAAGGCGGGTCTTCAAACTGACGACGACAAGGGGGGGAGGCGGAATGCGAGAGGGCCAATGGGTTGGTTCTCCCTTTCGTTTCTCGGCGAATTTCTTCCGGCTGGAGAACCGCGTTTGTCGCGTCGCGCGTCAAGGATCCCCCCTCGAGTCATTTCTATTTTAATAAAGCCATCCTTTTTACGACACGCCAGTCACCGGTTTCCGTTCCGATGACAGAGAAGCCGAGGAGAGGGAAGCTGCGAGAATTCTACTCGCTCTCCGTCTTTCGGAGAATCTCACAATGTGGTCCGTTTGCTGTTTTCATGCGGCTTCATTCCGTTCTACCGTAACATACCGATTATGATTGGGAAAGTTCCCGATGCTTAGAGAACTCAATCCTTTTTTGAAGAAGTTCTATAGCTCTCTCTCGGAAAAGGAATCCAACAGCTCGCGAAACGTTCGGAGACGATCATGGAAAATAGTGGTGTTGTTTATAACAATTCATTTTTACATTATGTCCATATATCTCAAGAGTGAATTTCCAGAAATGAGAAGCACGGAAACTCTATGACACAATTCGACCCACAGTCATGTGAATAAACGTCGCGGTTTACTCACCCCCATAATTTTCACGATAATTTATAGCACTGCAAAACCGATGGGGGTCCGCGAATGTCTTTATTAACAGTAAAATTGTCGGAACTGTCCACTCTGAAGTGTTAAATTATTTTACGGATTCGAAAACATTCTCCCATTAACATTCAGGACATAACATTCTTTACACCTTGTCATTTGCATTTCAGATAAGACACGTTGGACGGCTCATTTCCCGCGGCTATAAATAAATAAATTACATAACAAAATCAAACAAGAGAGGGAAGAACTGGGAATAGAATCCAATGCAGGTGTTATCTTTATGTAAAATCAGAATACAAGTGAAGCGATTCGAACAAGTAGTAGTTAAACAGAAATTTATCTCTCACCTCGGAAGAATCTTAATTCCGTGAAAAATAAGATAACAGTTACCCGGAAGGTTTTTACTGTTTTGTATTTCACGCGTCTCCCTGCCCGGCCGTAAACGCATTAAATCCGCACGACGGTGTCTTCAAAACCAACATTCGTTCGAAACATTTTCACGCGACACTGCACGGTTCTATCGCTTTACGAATTAATCCTGTACCACGGGTTTCCCTTTCGTTTCGATTTTTCATTCCCCGTTTTGACAGACTGTCACGGATAAATTATCGCCGACGATTAATGGCCACATCAAATCGGACGGATACGATTTCGCACGGTTTATGCAGATGATACATCATCAGGACGACAGGGCCAATGAAAACGGGAGGAGGACTCTC
Source organism: Lasioglossum malachurum (assembly GCA_028455605.1). NCBI lineage: Eukaryota > Metazoa > Arthropoda > Insecta > Hymenoptera > Halictidae > Lasioglossum > Lasioglossum malachurum. Next base: position 4,882,259 of record CM052319.1, on the reverse strand, counting down.
CCTTCGGTAGCAGACGCCGTCAACCTAACAACTAAATTCTCAGGCTCATCAAACTCTCGGCCGACAATTACTCATGAAATTCAAACGGTCCTATTCACTCCAATTCGTGAGAAAATACAGAAAGAATCCGTTTTTAAAGTTTACGAGCTGAACTCGCTGAACGAATGTAATAATAAATGAATTTCTACGTTATAACGGAGCTACGAGATATTGCAAACAGGAAAATCGGTGCTAAAAATGGCCTGTTTCTCGAACTATATCAGAGCGCAGGAATATTATGCAGGGGACCAATATTTTCTCCACCGAAGATGACCCCATAAATAATTCAAGCCACGCAGGAATCACGGACCGACGTCGAATGGGATATTTATCCCGTAGCTCAGCCATGAAATACTAATGACATTAATGACGGTCGATCGACCGTCTACCATAGGGGAAATATGGATTATAGCGAATAACCGTGAAATGCCTGTACCCGTCGCCGGCCCGGAAGATCCATTCACTATACACGGCGTGTAAAAATGGATCCGGGTTGAACGGTGAAGACTCGTCCGCAGCTTGCCTATCATCTACTTACGTATTCTATTGTTTTATATCAGCCATGACTGGCGAAAGTTGTTGAATTTCAATTTGTAGGCCTGTTGAAAACCAATTTTCTTCTCAGTCATCACAATTTTTATGTTTATTATTTTTCCTGCAGGAAGCCTGGATAATTGATTTTTTTCTTTTCACCTTTTACGATGTTGTATTAGCTATTTTAGTTACGTTCAGTTTTACGATTTTCTGTTAAGACCCGTTCCTCCGGCTACGTCACTGTATGGGACTGGCAGAGAGGGGGTAACTTTTTCCCCTCATCAGGCGACTCGACGATAGTGGAGCATATATTACAATAGGAGCTGCACATAGTCTAAATAAAATCAATCCTGTCATTTCTATAAGGGAACATGTACGCCAGTTACTTTTAAGTCTCGGCAGGTTTAGTGTTGAATGTAATAATTTCTCGAGGAAATTTAGTGTTTTCAAATATTTTTTAAACCCGCTGTACACACGTGTTCTTCCAATTGTTTCCTCAAAATATCAGATACCAATCGCAGAGGTCTCGCAATTCATTTCGAAAGGAACATCCGCCTTTGTTTCCCGTCGGAGGAATTCCAGGGTTTCTCTGCGAGGAGGCATCGACGATTCACTCGTGACCAGTGTATTACCGTGAGATACATGGAATCGCCGATGCAGATACATGGTTGCGATAAGTACAAGCCACCGAAAACCGTTTTGCTGCCGACCTCGAAAGAAACGCGACGCGACGGTTCAAACTACAAGGTACCTATAAAGCTCCGCGGGGTGCACACTCTACGACACCGAGCGAAACGGAAGAGAAGCGGATAAAACGCGACGAAGTCGTCGAACGGGAAGTGGCTTCGCCGTGCTGAGACCCTGCGTCATTAAGAGAAAGATCGAGGATTTTTTTGTTTCTTCTTTCCCCGTCGTCCCCTGACACCGATGGAAACTGGTTTCCATTATGACGATCCATCAATCGCGGCTGTTGTCGCTGGAGAATTCGTATTTGCGTAAACTTCTTCGTATTTTGTCCGAATCGTGAATTTTCAATCATTATTTTCAATTATATTGATTTAACTATCTTCTACAATCGACTGGTCTTGCACGTTGCAGATCTTTATGCAAAATGCTGATTAATTGCCAGAATACGAACCACAGAATTGAATAATGCAGATTTCCCTGGAAAAATTCCACAAGGCAACGTTGGGCCTCTCTCTCTCTCTCAATGGGTTAAGGACTAAATATTTTAGGATCTATTGTAAAAATATAAAATTTGCATAAGCTTCCGCAGTCTAATTGTAATTGGATTGCACCAGCTCGGCGCACGCACGATTAATCCTACGGTCGGGGGTATTAATGTCAAGCGACACTAGACGGTGTCAATGGGTCAACTGTATGAATCCTAGAAATCAATGAATAGCGCTGAAGTAATCGGCCGGATCTCGGAAAGGTCACCGTGCGTAGCGCCGTGGTCGTTTTCGCAGAATGGACGCGAATTTCCTCGAGAGCCCAGTTTACGTGTTACTGCTACGTTAGGCAGCACGCTTAGGTAGTATTGACGATACGGTAGGTCAGTCACGTTATGCAAAGAGCGTGGGATCCCAGCTAAAGCGCCGCGATAGGGCACCTCTCCGCGGATACACCGCTCTGTTGCGGAACCTGTCAGCTATCATAAGTGCTGCTAATATCCTTTTATTTGCAAACGATAATGGGAGAGATTGTTGCTCCTCGGACGATGATCGAGGAGAGCGCCGACGCTAATTCCCTATATTTTTAACGATGATTTCGAGAGAGATTAATTGTGATGATTTTATTTAAATTTCTATCAAATTTATCTATCTATTCCGATACACACTATATGGGAAGAGGTTTAAAATTCGATTACAAGATTTGACGCACACAACAACAACACGGCAAGTTAATATAATATAATAAAAAATAAATGGAGCAATGTGAATGAAAAATTATTACAAAATAAATGAAGATGAATGACGAATTACTGGCAAGTAACTGAAAAACTGCTACGATAGAATATTGAATAAACTGTTGATTGACGATAAATATCAATAGTTCATATTACAAACATTGCAGCAATGTTTACACAAGCTTTCATTTCATTGTGTCCATTGTTACTATGTCTAGCAGCAGAATATGATTGAATGACTATACCGATTTATTCCTAGCTCGAATAATATCAAAGACTCAGCAGTGCTTTGTGTAAACGAAGAGAACAAGATGATCGAATTAAATCGAGTTTCTCTGGGCGACGTTCCAAATGCGTCTTTCAATCGCATAATGATCTAACAAGAACAGAGGAGCTGCAGCCCGGTGATTAAATTGTAGCTACACAGCGCACGTGTTTCCGAGGACTCAATTATTGAATCGCGGAAGATGATTAGCAAAGAAAGATTACTGCGGCAATCTCCTTCCCTTCCGGATCGCTAATAAATATTAATCAGTCGATTAAAATTCAAATCCGCGACATTGATCGTAGTCCCGTTTCTTTGCTTAGCCGCAATTACCGGTGATTCACTTCTTTAATCGCTTCCTATGCAGATAATGTTTCTCAACAGCAAATAGAAGGTAAAAGTAGAACAGGAAAGAATTCGAAATGATTCTGTTTGCTTACTCCATTTGGTTTGATAAGGGATTATTTACAAACGATTTTTATTATTTTTTGAGGCAGAGTTATCGTAGTTGAATCAGTTCAATTATTCTCATAAAATGAAATGAATAAATGAATGAAAATTTAAAAAAAATGCCACATTATAAAATTCGATGAAATTTGTGGTACGAGTTTTATTCAATTTGGATCTACACTTTTTGAAAATTTGTGTACGAAAATTGAAAATTGCATAAACATACGCGATCCACTAATTTTAATTTCTTAGATATTTGATATTATAGCTTTGCAAATGATCTCTTGGTGAATACTCGAAACTGGTACGGTTCTACATACACACATTTTTATGAACTTCTCCAGTATGTTGAGCATTATTCCTTTCACTACGGGGTGTTGCTCGACAGTATGCTGTCATTATGCAGAACAGTTGAGACGCAGTAAGTCCCTGCTCCATTAAGAAACACATTGTTCTTAAATAAACAGCTTCATGTTGGTTATTAAAAATCGTGTACCGAATGTTTCAACGAATTGATCCTATCCAAAAGAATTACCATATATTGGATAGACTGCGGATTTTTATGCATTTACGAAGAAATTGATTAGATGAAATATAAAACAGTGAAAAATTAGAAAAATCTGAAAATAGTATTTAACTCCTGCTGCCCATACGCAATCGCTGCTCAACATTTTTATTTTACATAAAGATCCGCAGTCTGACTATTACATTATTTTCATCCTACCAAACCTATTAATTTCTATTCTATATACATACTGCAACTGAGATAGAAGATTTTTATTTTGCATAAAGATTCACGGTCTATCACAAAAATCGTAGAAGGGGGAGTGCGGATAGAAAGAAGAATCCTGGTCATGCTGACACGTTCGGAACCCGTAACCACTGGCGGGACCTACATCGTGAGATAAAGCCTGTTTACCTGGAAGGGAATAATTATTCGTGGGGAACCAGTTCCGCGAGAGCACACCGCTGCATGTGCATCGTCTGCCGAGAAGTCACCGTAAAATATCGTCGGATCGTGTTCTTTCTGGTTACAAGGCCAGGTTTCGATTCAATTAGACGCAGTGCGGCTTGAATACGCTCTCGGACGCTTCCTTGTTCGGACACTCGTTTTTTCGCGGTACTGTTCCACTACGTGGACGAACGTCGTGTTTACAATAATTAACCGAACAACATTCGCGAGAAATAATAATCTCATTCCAATGCGGTTCTCATCAAAAACTGAATATGTAAAACACTTTAATATTTCCATCAGTGAACCAGTAAAATGGAAGCAGAGTGGGGGAAAGAATTGAGGGGGGAAAAGTTGCCCCCACTCTGCCAGTAGTGACATTGTGATTTCAGATTATTAATAATTTTTCTTCGCGGGACGACATTCATCTGCTAATAATACAAGGATAGGAAACACAAAGTTTATTGTAAGAATTTTTTTATTCATTTAATTCATTTTACTTGACTTAATAGGTCGTCGAAAAAATTGATTTTCTAGTTTGGTCAAAAAAGCTCGGTGTTAGAATCATTCAATCTCTGTTTGGAAGAAAAATAACTCACTAGAAAATAACTCACGCAAACATTTGATTAGATAGTTTGCATCCAGTGAAATTTATTACACAATTTCCAAAGTCCAATTTCACAACCACCAATCAAATTTCTAACGTTAGCTACAGCTTCTCTACCACAGTAATTTGCATATCGAAAAGATTGAAACGAGATTTTCATTTTTCCAGTGAACGTGTCGGCCTGTCCACCTTGGCTCTCCCTTTCCCAGCGTGACACGTTTTGATCCACCTTTTTTTTTTGTAGCGTTTCGAAACACGGCGAAAAATTTAATTTCCCAGGCGTGATTATCCGGTAATAAGGGTAATAAAGTCGATCGTAATTCAATGAATGACGGATCCGCAGCGAGCATCTTGTCCATGGGTAATTGCGACCGATTAAAAACGATGTTGTTAATTGCTTTCAGGGCGGTCGTTTTATTCATTTTCGTTAATTGGACCGGGGCGAAACGACGGTACCGAGAGATTCTCTCCCGCAAAAAGGGTAATCGGCTGAAATTATTGTCTGCGCGAAAAGGAGAAATTACCGAGGAATTATAGCACAAACCCAGTCGAATAAATTATTCATTCTGGTTGCCTTTCTGGGACAAGGCTGGGTCGTTTTCTACGTCCTCAACGTGAAGATGAATTACTCGAACCCGAACCTTTATAAACATTCAAATTCTTAAAAATTAATGTACATTTTATTACAAAGTGCTGTTTCTTAGAGAAGGAACTCTGCAGTGGAAGGGATACTCGTTTTTCTTAGATCGTGCAGTTCCCGTTTTCTTAGAATATTATACGAAATGAATTATCACCTTACTTTTGAAATTCCAATATCTTAGAGCACACATAGACATTAATTTCTTCTTTCCCAAATTCTTTAAACGCTTCTTCTATTTTGCATAAAATTGCATAAAATCCGCGGTCTAGTCCTTAATAGTAGATTTATAGATAAACAGTTAAGTAGGAGTCGAGTCGCCGTTATAAATCTTTATTCGGAATCTTTGTTTTCTACGTCTCTCGTTTATGCATGTTTCGAAGGTGGAAGCCTCGAAGAAAACGGTTCACCAGTTTTTGCCGAGCACCGTGAAGATATTGGAACCAACAACCGTCAATCGATGCAATGCAATAATTATTACTTACGAGGCAAAAGAATAATTACGTTCGGTCGACCAGCATTACAAATAACTTCCTGCTATCACGTTTATACACGTGGATTCAGCGATCTGGGCGTGACGTCAGTGTCATTCCAGATGATACGTATAAACCATGTCTAAGATCGCGTATTCGCGTTTTACGATCGTCGAGAGTAAACATTTCCATTGCGACGGCCGAGAATTACCGGGACAACATTCCGACTGAATACCGATCAAGGTAAAACCAAATTAATGAATACCCGCGAGCAGCGTTGTTGCAAGCTGCGCTTGCTAATTACAGCAATTATACATTTCTACGCCATTTTATTCAGCACATCCTGCATTATTCATTTTATTAATCGGGCTCCATCGGTGCGGAGTAATTGACATTAGTATTTTAACAGGTGTTGTTGATAATAATGTGATATTAAAATTGATGAATTCATTTGATGTCGTATAATAAAACTGACATCAGCGGCGAAGTCAATGCGTGATAAGCAAATAATTATCGAATGTGATAATTTAATACGATAATTAAATAATTCATGAACACAGGGCCTGATAAGTAACAAATACGCAAACAATTTGGATCACGAAGTTAAAATGAGTTAAAATTCGAGAAATTGTGGATGTTAAAAATAATTTCGTTTAATAAAAAAAGTGCGTACGTTCTTTTGAAGAAAATATTTCACTTGCATCGGTATTATTCATTTTGTACTGGCAATTTTGAGTTCGATTTTTTCCGAGGTTTCGATTCGAGCCTAATGGGTCGAACAGCTATCGCGGGTCTCGAAATGTGCAATCGCGTTCCTCGAGGGCCCTCGTTTCTTTTACTTCGTTCATGGATACCGGCCCTAAGGTAAGTGTACTCACAAAAGGGCTTGGCGTAAAAGGGTGAAGGGAAACGAAAGTCCTCGAGCCGAGCAATCGGAAATACTATGCGGCACCATGGACACGTACCTCGAGTGGCGAATGGCCAACCTTATGCCGTACCCCAATCGCGCATTGTGCAGCTTACCATGGAAACTACCCCTAATCGGCGTGATCTTGACACGTTTCTACGTCGAGGAAAATAGCGATAGGGTTGATTGTGATCGCACGCAAATGAAACGAAAATGGAGCTGAAGAATGCCGGTGGAAAACCAATGGACTCGAAAACAATAATGAAACCGAGCAATTTGTGTGATTGTTCATTACAATCGGCTGTTTCGTCGCTAATTACACCGAACCATGAATACCTCAAGTGGTTGCATTGTTAACTAGGATTGCCGCTTTTTCAGTTGTAAATAACTGTTCCGTGTTCCGTACAATCACCACGTGGATTATTTTTTGAACAATCAATGTCCGAGAAACATTTTTTTGTTAGATATGTTCAAGAATTTTCTAATACGAAAATTTAAGAGTGGGAAATGACAATTTTTCGCGCGTTAGAATTTAGTTTTGTTTATAAACTGCTTTGTCCGATTTTTGGTAGGATAAAAATTGGTTTCCATTTTTCCAGGCTACGATATCAAATCGTGAAATTCCATCACCTTCGAAAATGAAGAAAAATAAAATTCTCCAGAAGTCCTTTAATGGTTCAGCAACCCTGTAATGCTCGTATCACTCCACTCAATAATCGACTGGACCCGTTCAACGACTGGCTTATTGAAACGATTAATAACAGCCTCGTATTGCAGACGGTCATCGATTACCCTCGCATCGGCGGACTCGATGCGTTAATAAATAACGATTAACTAGAGTGTCGGTCTCGAACGATTCCGCCGATCGCGATCGAAATCTCGAAATTGGGTCACCGGCTGATGCTGTTTTATCTTCTCGGAAAAGGTCCGAGGAATGACGACGGTGTGAGGCCACCTTTAATCGCGAACAACCGGGCTCGTATGTACAAGCGTGTTCGTTGTTCCATCGGACCGCGTCGGAGGAGTTTAACGATCGTTCACAGTTCCGCGATAAATCGTGGTGGTCGGCGAGGGTTCTCAACGATCCGAGCGTTTTGTTTTTGCGAGGGAGCGCGAAAAACCGGGGTTAACCCCCTTTTGCTACTGAGTAGTTCCAATGGACGGTTGCTGGCTTATGGTGACCCTTCGAAAGTTAGAAGCATGTTTTTCAAAAGTTCTGAAAATAACCGCAGGAAATTGTTATATACAGCAAAGGAGAAATTTTGATTTTTAGTACAAAAAAAAATGTATCTTTCTTGCAGAATCTTTGAACTCTTAATGAATGCCTCTGTGAAATCTTAGGTTAGAATACATAGATAAAATATTCTTCTCTAATTGTAGAGAAGAATGGTGAGTATATAATTGATTAATAAAGCTGTACTCTTGAAAATTGAACCATTGAATTTTATTTTCAAATCGGACACGAACTTATGCAGTCACATGTAATTACAAAAATGTGAAAAATGTAATACAGGTAAATGGTACATTTAATTTAAGCTGGTACGCATTTCAATGGAAGTTTCCGAGCAGCGTTTCCAGATGAATTTTTGTCCATGGTCGCGACAGCGATGAATTGTTCAAGCGACAATATTCAACTTTCCATTCCCGGCGAGATCTATTAACGATTATATGCACAGTACGCGTCCATTTAAACGGCAAAGGAATAAATGTCTTTCTCTTCAATTACACTAACATCCGTTTGCATAACAATCGCGACGCGTGCGTTCGTGACTCGCTGCAACACGTTTCATTTCCTATGGAACAATGAACATCCGTGTAGCATTCCTCGAATGCAACATCTGCGTCTAACCAATTGCAAAATGTTGATACGCGTTCGTGCTGAGCGATTCTCCGTCGCCCGTGAGCGATTAGTAAACGCTTATGAAATTTGATAACAGCGAAGAAAATTTTTGGGTAAAATGAATATGATAAAAAATGATTAGCTGCAATTTAAAACAGTGAAAAGACGTTGACAGTATCAATACATTATCTTGACCGTGTTAAAATTATTAGACAAAGATACAAATTCAGTTCCTTTCTCCTGCAACTGGTGCATAAATTCTAAACATCTAAATTTTGATTTTCTACCAACCGGTGTGAACTGTTAGCTACTCGTAGTAGATCCAACAAGAGGATCAACGTCGATATGAAAGACGCGTGTTGAAAACTGTGTGAAAGAAAGTAGGCACAAAAGGATTGAAACGGCTCTAGCCACGGCTGTCATGAAATTATCGGACGCGTCCGCTTCGAAGTGTTCATTCGAGATAGCTCGTGGAAAAATCGGATAATTCCTGCGCCAGGAAAAAGCAGCAGCCGTCAAACGTAGCCCATAAACTGACGGCGCATTCGCCAGTAAGATGACCGAAACGAAAGGGTTGAATGACTGTATCTTCCTCTAAACCAGCTGGCGAGATAAATTTTATTCAAATAATCCCGCTCTCTCGAGGCGAGATAGTTACATTTTATCCGTGAAAATTATTAACCATCCCAGCCCTGTATCTCGACGTTAAAAGCCCGACGGTCGTTATCCGCCTTTATTTTCCTCCATCAAATTCCAATTCAGTCTACGACGCACTACACGCGACATTGCGTCCTGGAAACGGGGGATGCGATTCGAATGCAACGATTGCATCCAGGCGGAATTGTTGCAAAAAAAGAAATGGTGGTTTTATAAACATTAGCGAGTACGAAACGGCGACCGACATCTGCATGTGCACGCGCAGCTGCACCTTGGTCGCGTTTCAAGAAAGGCACCTAGCATCTGCCTTGGTCGTAGGGTCGCGTGCCCGGCTCTGCTCCAATTACCCTTAATTATTATCACGATAATCATTATTACCGGAGCCGGAATGTCGATCGGGAAACCCGATAATGCCTCGAGGACGAGTTCCACGACGATTCACGCTCGTTCAGTCCCTCGACATTTTCCCTTCTTCTTCTTTCTTTCTCTCTTTCTCTCTCTTGTTTTCGCTGGCGAACCGTGGCCAGATACATCGGTCAAGATAACGCGCGCGTGCAATGAAGATCCACAACGCCGGAAAAATGACCGTAAACGAGTTAAGAGGCGACTTCCTCCGCCGTCAAGCCTACACATCAAACTTTCTTCCCCAAGAAATTAACCCCCGGCCGACGGACGCAGGGTTGTGATCACCTGCCTGCTCAAGATCACGCCGGAATCAAGAATTTACGAGTTCTACAATGACCGGAATGGCTTAAATTATGATAAAACGATTATTCTTTACAATCTTCATAATTGTAAGAAAATTATTAGAACGTTTCCTTTTACAATTTTTCACAATTTTGCTAATCCACAGGGCCTTCCATTAAGAAGTGTTATTTTAAATGATGAAAACATGTTTTATTTTACAACTTTACTAATCTCATTCCGACGACTGATAAATAAGCTAGAAAAATATAAATTTGCATGAACGTCGCAGTGCAATTATTACACAGCAGAAACAGACGCGAATGCATTAGTTGAAATACAATTGGCCAACTTCTAATCTCGATGTATTCGAATGAATATTAAGAAACAAGAAAATAAAAATTTAATTGAAATTAAATTTGAATTTAGTTGTTCAATAAATTCATGTAGTACAGAAAGCATGAAATAATTCTAAAAAGAGAATTGATTTAGACCGACCGTAACGAGGAGAATTTTACAGTAGCCTGGCTACGTGATAGAGCGGAATGAGCAACCGTTTAATGAACACGGAAATTATGAAAATTCATAGAAACACTGGGACGCAACGCATAACGACGGGTTATGAATAAATCATAATCTGTTAAATCTGTCCCTGGAAAGAAGCGGCGGCGGCTGGTTGATAGTGGTAATACCGGTTTCGCATTATAACTCGCCGGGGTTTGTTCGGTTTGATAAGCGTGCGACGTCTCTGGATGATTATTATTCCGATGGTTATTTATTTCTGTTTCGCGGCTTACCGTTTCGTACCTCGGTCGTCGTTGTCCATTTCGGAACGGGAATATGCTTCATTGATTGTGTGTACGACAAATCGGCTGCGCGTGCATCGGTGCAGCGGAGCGCATCCCGTCGACACGTGTTTGTTCGCGTTTCAATCGGCGAAACGAGTTTCGCGCGTCAGACGGAGCGCGCGAATCGAAACGGTCACTCCACTTTCAACAAACGTTTTCCCAATACTTTATCCACCGACATGGGAACGAAATGCTTTTTATAATTAACACGTGCAGGGTCACACGTCGATTCTCTAAAAATCACAGAAAATCGGGACAACTTGTTTCAGTCGGTCGAGAAATTGCTTATCTACCTTCTCTATAAAACAAATACATGCGAGGGTTGAATCAAGAGAAATGTGCTCTGTTTAATTTTCTTATAATAATAATTAGTAATATATATTATTACTATTAATAAATAGTAATTTTTATTCGCGGGACCACCATATGCCGGATTCGCAAGCAATTTTCTAAAAGAGATTTTATTTAGGAGTCGTCCGATGCAAACGGATCGTAGAATAAAATGATTACATCGCGTTCGCGATCGTCGTTCGAAATTGCAATTTCAGGGTAACGCGGGACACGTTTCTCTCCGAGCAGGAATAATAGTGGAACTGGGTGAAAAAGAACGGAAAGTTCGTTGTCCATCAATTGTATTTATGGCCTCGCTATAAATGAGCAACTCGCTGTCGCTTAATGGACGGCACGCCACCATTAATTCGCAGGTGCTGCAGCTGCACGTGCACCGAGCGCGTGAGGTGCGCGCACCACTACCACTACTAATTCCTGTCATTCAATTACAACGTGTGGCGGACGCGCGCGACTACGCATTGTAGAGTGACATTTCGGATATGGTGTTCTAGGGAGGAGGTTCTGCAGCGTTGAAAACCGATTAAATAGACGCTCGTTTCACGCTTTCTCTTTTGCCCCCTGATCGTATCAGAAATTAGTGGTGCCGAACACCTTTATTTATAGCGGATCACAATGGCGACGCGTTCACTGAAATTTACTTTATTTAACGTCCGACGAGTCAATTTTTTGTTCGTTTAACACGTTAAGTGCCGTGGTAGCGTTTACCAGTCACTTATCGAGTCAATTGTTGTTACTTTAACAAAAAAATCTAATTTTCTAATTGATTTTAACTTTCTTGTACTTTAATTTTCTTGAAATTATGTACAAAATACTGTGAGGCATGGCGAGCATTCTCCACAGGGATAGTTTTAAGGAGAAACGAGTTTTCTAATTCAATGACCCGACACATAGCTGTTACATTACTGTGAAGTAAATGGCCGAGTGTGTCGTGAGTGTTACAACGCCATATATTTAGCAGACTTCAATCATACTGCCGTCCATTACAATTCACATCACTTATGCAAAGATTAACCTTTATGAGAGTATAGACACGATATTTTTCCTTGAACTGGACGAGCGAGATTAATCGAAGTCCGTTTGAGAGGTCTGACTCTATCGCGGTAGCTTAATGCATTTTTGTTATTTAATACACAAAACAAAAAATCTAATATACTTGGCAAGTTAACATCGGTATAAACATCTCCAGAGCTTTGAAACTGTCGCATGAAAAATCGTATTAAAATTAAGCGAAACTAAATCTTATTACTAGAGACAGCGGATCTTTATGCAATTAAAAATGAATAGGTGAAATTAAAACAGTGAGAACATTGGAAGAATTTAAAAATTCTTTCATATTATTTCCAACCATGGTGACAAAGAAAATCAATTTCTATTTCACTCCAGTTTGTTATAATTCAGGTAAAACATTTTTATTTTGCATAAAGATCCGCTGTCTACTCATTACTGCAGACTATCATTTTATTAAGAAATCAGAGTTCTCAACGACCAAGTCAATTTTACTTCGTCAATTCTCTCGTGAATTTCCTTCGGCAAGCAATTAACAACCGCCTATTCGAGCCGACAATTTTAAGAAAATTACGAACTAGAATGCGATCATCGTGCCGATATCCTAACGTCGAGAGAACAACGGTCACGTTGAGGGTAATTAATTCAATGTCCACGACACGAGCCCGTTCACCTTCAAGTGTTCGCCGTTCGTAATTAAGCAATGCTCGGTGCAGTTTTCCCTTCTCTGCCTCCTTTTCCCTGTACCCGTTTTTCTACATCGTAATTTCTTCTCTAAATGCCTGGGCAATAAGTCACCATCGCGGGACTCCACGGTGAACGTAGGAGACTGAGATCATTCGACTCTGTTGGCCATAATATTTCCCCTCGTCAACGGTACACTACCATCGCTTCGCACAATTTTTCTTCCTTTCTTTTTTCGCCATGATGAATCCACGTGGACTACATTCATCCGCTCTACGGTGCCGCGGCGAGATGAGTTTCTACTTTAGAGAAGTCGCTGTGGGGAACACGCGCGATTCAACAATGCTGTCATTGTTCCGGATCGCAGGATATTACTGGGCAACGTCGCTCGAAACATGAATCATAGAACACATCGATCAAAATAATAAGAGGGATCTACTTTGACCCAGAGTATCAAAATCGTCATTTAATTACTCGGTTCCCAGCGATTAGATTCAATGGACAACCATTGTGTGGTAAGGACACGATCTAGAAATTTTTTTCTTCTTCTAATTATCTTATACAGGCGAAACTAATACACTGATGTCCTTAAACCTTTTTAATAATTTCGTAGCTTTAAATTGTACGTACCTATTTTTGTCATAAATGCATATAATCCGCAGTCTAGTTATAACCCTTACGTGGACCTTCTACATGCACTCTAAAAGTGCAATGATTCAATGAAACTGTATTTGGCGAGTTCTAATTAAATGAATCTGGCAACTCTGGTTCGTAGCGTGTCTAACTCCGTTTTCCCCAGCCCAAAAATTGATGGACCTTGTTAAACCGTGCACACAACAATTACGTTTAGAAGGTTCTGCAGTTTCGCAGGAAAAACATTTGAAAGCTGGTTAAAATGTAACGTTCCAAACTAAAATGACTCTCTAAGCGTTAAATACCGTGTCGAAACATCGTGCGCATACACCGTGTTTATTCAACGTCGGTAAAACACGCACGCTCTCCCACTGTCCTAATAGGCGAGGGTGCGCGGCGTTCGTTTCACCGGTGATCCACTGACTTAATCCCGAAACAAGTAATTATGCTCGCGAGTCTTTTGCCGTTCAAACAGCCAGAAAACTTTCTCGTTTCATCGCGGGCTTGCGGAGCGCGCGTGCCGCCTCAACGCTCCAGTGAAGCGTTCGCAATTAAATCTTCAGCACGCTGCTCGATCTACGCGATTAAAGTTCCGTCGCGTTGCTCCTTAATTGACAATTAAGGACACACTGACGCACCGGTACCGTGACGAAACCACGAAGAGATGGAAAAAGAAGTAGAAAAAATGGAATGAATGGAACGTGCTCACCGTCGAAAACGTGCGCGCGTCTCCGAACAAAGAGACTTGCGCCGACTTGTTTTTCGGTTTTTCGGACTCACCTGAAACAGACAAAGGACATATTTAGTGCGGTTGTTTGCGACACCGACTACGACGCAGAGGTCGTTGCCCGACGATAATAATAACCCCGAGTAATGAACTAATTAAGGATAGAGGCGGTATGAATGTGAAACGTGGAAACACCAGGCTTTTGTCATTCGACGGCTCTTGGTCGAATTCTGGAATTTTTTTTCAGAGGCTTGTCGTTTGACCATGCTTATGGGAGTATACGGTCTACTAGACTAATTGTGCCCAGAATTATGAATGTGGTCAAAGACGAAATTTAAAAAAAAAAAACGAGTTTATATTAGTTAGTAGATTTTATGCATTTATGACAAGAATGGACACTTACTATTTAAAGCAGCGGACATTTAAAAAATATTGAAGGACATTAACGTATTAATTTCAGCTTCATAGGATAATTAAAAGAAGAATGCAATTTTTATTTAGCCCCTATGTCCTGCAATCAATGCAGATTAATATCGCATAAAAATGTATTTCGGAATAATTTATTGTATCAGTACAATGTATTCTAAAAAATGAAATATATAAATAAATATTGCATGACGATCGTGCTTTAGAGAGGGATTACATAAATATGTTTTCCGCTTTGAAAATATACAACAAAACATTTCTCGCTGAAAGCAGTAATTTTGCACAAATTAACGACTACCCTCGTAATTCTTTTTATTTCCAAACTGTTACGCATACGGAAACTACTCACTTTATATAAAGCTTGTTTCCACAATTTCGTAATGCTGTTAACACCACGGAGAAATAGGTGTGTATACATTAACCTAACTTCAACGCGAATCAGAATAATTCATGGTCGAGTAATACCCCAGCATTTTCCGGCTTTCACTCCCGTCGAACTGTCTTCCAATAAGGGAGAACAGTGTCGAGTGAAGAATTCGAAGCAGCTACCAAAAACAAACGAAAAACAAAAACACGAGGAAAGAGGTCACGAATGAATGATGACGGTCGTCACCGACCGAACCCAGTACTAAAATAGAGTCTCCAACCAAATAATAAAAGCCGAACACTAAACTTCAAAATTAACCACTCGGAGCTATTTTAACTGGAAAATTAAACATTTTTCTTCCGATCTAGAATATTTCCATGCCCTATGATTTCCAGTGGCTAAATGTTTAGTAATTGATTAGACACCGATATATTTAATAATGTGAACAATATTTTGAGGGGACAACCGACTGCAAAGGGTTAAACTTTTCCCTTCTGAAAAAAAAAATGAAAAACTAAACATTACCAACAAAAATAACCACCAAGGGAAGAAACATAAATAACTAACCTAATTGTAAGTCATAGTTAAATAACGGACGGTCGATACGACGTTAAACACATGCACAACAAAAGAATTCGTAAACACATAATTCGATCACTTTCGCTGTTAATGGATTGTAAGCCGCAGGAGCTACTATAGCGATGTTTACACGTTCAACCGACCCCACCTATACCGACGCCATTCACAAACCGTCGAGACTGTGTCCGAGCTCTAAATCCGTAATAACTATGACTAACACGAAGCCCCGAAATCCGGGCCTTTATTCACCAGCTGATTCAGAAGACAGCTCTCTTTCCCTTCTAGCTAGTCGTGCTTTAATTATGTATTTCGTGGAGAAGGGGGCCTTTACGACAGACTCGTTCCATCGTGCATGACTCACGACAGCCGGTGGAGCAAATTCACTTATACACGCACCCACCAATTCCGTTTATTTCTACGGATTTCCGTGCGTAAACGCACGCTCTATTCGGCTGCATCGCAACTGATTGGGAATTTCCTCCGGGCTGCCTTTATGAAGTGGATGCAAGAAATCAACACGCACGCCCCGTTGCGAAGATGTTGGTAACGGGAACTGTGGGGTCAATGAATGTCTTAATGTCGTATAAAGCCTGTTTGAAAGATACGACATTTTTCACATTTTTCTCCGACATGTTCAAACGATGTAGTGCTGCAGAACTCAAGGTTCATTTTATATAGAGAGTTCACATCTCTCAGTTTTATACAAGATCTATTAAAATAATATTTCTTGTGGTACTTGTGGTTCATGCTTTGTGACTCGAATACAGAGAAAGCCAATGGAGAATTGGCAACTAAGTTCGCGACCTACACATTTTCACAAACAAAGTCATTTATATATATATTTTTTAAGCACGAGTATTTTATATGAAATTAATTCTATACGGAAGCATAGCTTGATGAAATATACAATTTTTAATGTTTTTTTAAAAGCAATTCTCTCTCTTTGGTTTATCAAATTTTGTTAGTCAACAAATACAAAGAAGCTTAAAAATTAACTGCATGTACAGATCTTGTGGTTTCTTTGTCTCCGGTTTACGGGAATGCGAGCTCCCATCTTGTTTCCGAGCATGAACCAGGCAAGTTTTCTTGTAGAAAAAGTTGAAGGAAAATCGGACTGTTTTATTGCGAGCGTTTTCGTTATCGATAATGGATAGCAGGGACGGCTGTTCCCAGATAACCGTTCTGCAAGGTGTGCCGATAACGCGACGCCATTCGGTCGTGAGTGCCTTGAAACTACCGGGAAAACTCTCGGCGAACGGATTTCGTTCGGGCGACAATGGCGTGGAGAAGCTTCCGAAGCTGAAACGGGAGTTCTTTCTCCGTTCAGTTTCCGTTCAGAGGAACCGAGGAATTTATCGTACTGACAGATGTTCCGAAATTCGCGACAATCCCGTGTGTTTCCGCTCGGAAAATTGCTCCGCAGTTTAAATCCGAAGACAACTATTTTCTCTTCTTGCTGGAACGAGATATGTAGATCGGAATGGGAGGAAAGTTTCTTTATCTCTCATTCCTGCAAAATGCTCCGGCAGACAACAATCTTTTTGGTAGGACTACGAATTTGATGCGTTTATTATGCATTTAAAGCAGCGGACATGTTAGAAATATTTGAGAACATCGATGTATTAGTTTCGGCTTAATAGGGTAATTAAAAAAGGAGAATACAATCTTTATTTGGTTCCTGTGTCCTGCGATCAACGCAAACATATTTTATTTTGCATAAAGAAGATCGTACTGCAGGTTTTTATGGAAAATAAAATTTGTATTGATTACAACCAAGTAGAAATTTCTTCTTTGACTTTTGATACTCCTTCTTGTCACGCATAAGTCCATAAAATTCGCTGTTGAAATCTGTGAGCAGCATGTAAAGTGGCTTGCAGGTGCCACGTTCAAAGGATTGGTTTATCAACAGTTGAAGCAAGATACTCGCCCATTAGGGAATTAAAAATCCATTAGAGACGACTTTCTAACGCGAGAATTCGAATTTTCGAACAGGTCCATTTCCGTCAGGACGTGAAGTTTCTTGGGGGGTCACGAGTAGCCTTTCTCCGCGATTACGTTAATTGCCGGACTCGGTATAGCGTTCATACACGGATCAATCAAGCATTCGCGTTAGTTCGCGATTAGCATGGATACGGGCGAACGAGTCCCGGTGCGATTATAATTTTCTGGGCCACGCAGCCACCGAGCCTCGATCCACTTTCCCGGCCGCGCCGACAATTTTCAGTGTTGCGACGCGCCTCGACACGAGACGAGATGAAACGAGCAGGGAAAGATAATCTAACCGGCGTGTATATTTGCATTATTCATTGGATTCGCAACGTCCACGCGTCGCTTTACCACGCTCCGCGGCCGGATGTCCCAGTTCTGATGCCGACTAAGTGCGCCGAATGGTACAACGGTGCACACGGCGCAACGGTGCACTGCCGGGGCTTGTTTCGGTTAGGGGTGCACCGTAAAAGCGTTTTATACCAGTACAGGGATATCGTTCTGCAAGTTCAAGAATTTATCGAATATCAATTTACCATCAGTCAATTGTCCGAACACCCTTCAACCCACGAGTCCATTCTTACAATAACTGACAATGTTTCGGACTGCTTTATTTATCAATGAAGAGGACAGTTATATGTCTTCATTTTTGGAGACACTTCTTGTAGAAATATTCCTGTGAACTACAAATGATTAAAAATGTTCTTCCACCATTGTATTTATTGTTAGAGGATCTTTATGGAAAATAGAAATTTTCTACCTGAATTGTAACAAACTGGGGTGAAATAGAAATTTATTTTCTTTCTTAATATGTTCAATAGGTTGAAATTAAGCAATAGTATTTTAGTATCAAATCCGCTGTCTATTTATTATACAAACACTTGTGTTCAAGGTGGTCAAAGTTTGTACATCCACTTACGTAATAGAGCTGATTATGTATATCGATGTAGTGTAAAACTGCTACAACCATGATTCAACAGGGAAACAGTATAGAACCTGGTTCTTTATATTTTTTAATCCTTCAGACTTTAGACAACTGTATTTACTTAATGAACACGTGACAAGATTATGCAAATTTTAAAACGACGTAGGCGACAGTATGGACATGCAAATATCACAATTCAGTGGACAATGCAAAATAAATATATGATTAAATAGAAATTTGTAAGTAGCATTTAATTGAAGGTTTTTAACTGTGCTTGGCTTCGATCTTGTTTGAATTTCATTCTGCGTTGACCCTTTATAAGCCTTGGGAATTAACTGTCGCTATCCAACCCCCTTTTTTCTATTTATTTTAAGGATTACTGTCCTCAGCGCCTTTAATGCATTCCGTATTGACTGTGTTACTTACGAGCAATTTTATTCATATCGAACTTTGAAAATGAACTATATCTTCCAGCGAAGTAGCCTTTAGAACTCTGGGTTCATCTGTGTCAATTCAGCGAACTATTATAAATAAACTATTCTTAGCTTCCAGGATTTCGCTAAAAACTCTATCAAACTTTGATCTCGACGAGATAAAAATTTCAAATTATTCTTTCTCGTTAAATCAACTATTGACCGGTCACGCAAGCGTCATTGTAATTCTAACGACGCGGCATCGCTCAATAAACATGAAGGCTGACAATAGACAAAAATATTCGTCGTCTAGGAAACGATATTTCATGGGCACAGTCGAGACGAGCAGACTAAGGATCGCGGTGCAACTGAAGTGTCAGGTGTTAAGTAGCTAATGTACTTGCAAATCGCCGCGCGTAACAGTAGCGAGCGCAAAAATGCCGGAGGTCCGTTACGTGGCAAGAAATCTCCTCGGATTCTCGCAGGATTGAAGGCGTAATATTGTCGCGGGTTCCGAAGTTCGACTGGAAAAGTATCTACGATCACGGGTGAGGTGTCAGCGGGAGGAATGCCAGGTCTCGGTGGACGGAATATTGGCAACACCTTTGGGGCAGATAAACAAGCTTGTCATTGATTGGCTCGGAGAGAGCCACGCACCTTCGGGTACGCGTGTCATTTAGTACAACATTCCTACCTGTCGATATAGCAACCGCTCGACCGTACCTGAAGGGAAGACACGACTGGCTTCGTGCTACCCCCTGGGGACACTCTCCTCAGAAGCGCACGTTAACTACTCTACCTTTCATTAACGCAGGAAAAATAAGCGGACACTCTCGCACGTAAGCGTCCGGACACCTGCTGTACCCGTGGAACACGTGATATTTCGCAAAAACCATATGCTTTGCGCTGTATTTATCGTCTCGTAATAATACAGAAATACGGTGCATTACATTTTGCACATCGAGCCGCGGACGGTCGTGCATGTTTATGTTGTTAACACGTTGGCAGCCACGCAAATCTTGTGTTTCGCTTGCCAGTATCGTTTGCTTTATTCATGGCAGAGATAAATTATGTTACCGAAGACTGGTTGTCGAAACGAGAGACTCGGATCATTGACGGTCACCGTGGCTGTTCAACGCGTTCAACATTTTCTGGTCTCCCACCATTCTTCTCCACACTGAGAATGAGGGAAAGGAACTCTGGCTTGGTTACGACACTTTAGACACGTGGGTTGCCATCCAGAGAATCCAAAGAATTCGAAGAAATTCACAGTTCTCAAACCAAAACTGGGAAGATAAATATCAGGTTGTTCCTTTAACACTAAACCCACCGAGCACTGAAAGCGATTAGAATGTTTTAGCTTACAAAAGTGACAAGACTATATTTATTTAAAAATTTATTTATAAGCACAACTTCGTAATTTCAATAATATTGAGATGAAAACTCGGATAAATTGCACTACTTTCGCACATGAACAGCTAATTTAGAAACAGAAATGAATTTCCAAACCGTTTGACTCGAAGAACAGATTATCTATGATCTGAACGGGGTTCGATAATTGGCGAAGAGAAACGAAAGATCGACGGTGTGATCTTCGAGTTCGAAACACGAAAACTGCATTTCGCTGTCGATCGCGGCCGGTCGTCCTCCGCCGTCGTAAATCCTAACTGCAATCTGTATCGCGGTTATTCCCGGCCGTAGGTTATGTATTTCGAGCGTCTTTCCGGCGACGGGACAACGGGAGATCGGTTTCCGGTTTGACCGAAGAAAAACGAACAGACAGGGTCGTTAATCCCCGGGAGGATGACGAGGCGGGAGTTCGCGAGACTCCGTATAGTAAACGTGACTCATCCGTGTTCGGAGAAGAAGACTGCGCGCACGACAACAAGGAAGGGGACGAGAAATGGCTAGAACCGGGAAGAAGAGGGAAAGCAGTCCAAGTCCCCGATAACGCCGCGCGGAATCCACAAATTCAGACGCTGTTCTTTGACCTCTTACCGGCAGCGTAGAACGCAGAACAGACACGAACACCGGCAGATATCTGTCGATTTTTATGATTCCTTTTTTTTTTGTGAAACTGTTGCCAACATGTTTGCAGCGTTTTTCCGATTAAAACGATACCAAACACGACGCAATTCGGATCTCATTTACTCGTTTAATCCGCGATTTGGGAGAGCCTCGACTATCCGAACTCTGAGACTGTGAAGTCATATTTTTACATGTGCATAAACAACGGAGAAATGATGCAACAATTTATCCAATGCACGCAGCATGTATTTTCAATGGAACAGAGTAAATAACAGAGTAAAAGGTCCAACTTCCGATATCGGAGGCAGACTTTACTTCGAGGCTACAGTAGGTGCCGTGATCGGTTTCGGAAGTTCAGGTAGCCTGGGGTAAAAAGAGGATCGCGCGAAACTCGGGTTCCTTTAGCGAGCGAGCGGTTAGGTGATCGCGAACTCTAGTCGGCAGCCAGTATCTCAAAGGCGGTCGTGTATCAGAGGAGGTCTGAGCGTCGCCCGGATAAATTATGGGAGCGCTATATGCTGAAAAAGGAAAGAGAGAGAGAGAGAGAGCTGATAGGATACTGGCATGGATAGAGACTCGCGTTCACGTACACGTAAACAAGCGGGACAACAAAAGCCCCCGAGGAAAAGGGCAACTTCAATGACGGCCGCAGGATCCTCTCGAGGGGTGTCAGGATAGCCAATATGTACCATAAACTAGCTTTTAAAGGGATCGGGGGCCAGGCCCGGAGGAAGAGGGAGCAAGGGTGGGGCAGCCAGCGGGTTACAAAGGGGACATTTTTGCGGATTAAGGGTCCGCTTTGTGCAGCTCATTGTTACCAAAGCAGATTTAAATATCGTTGCTGGTACACAGAGAGGCTCGATGGAGGATTTCCGCCGGCGGAGGACGACAATAAGGGATGATCCTTATCGCCGGCAGTAATGAGGGAAAAAAAGGGAAAAAGTTACGGGCAGCCATCGATCGATGCTGTTTTCAGGGTCCGACGTGTACCAACCCCCTGCCGCATTGCCGCCCCGAATCCTTCTAATTTATCGAATTTACATCCAACGCCCTGGGGATCATGCCAGGGTGTAAGTTAATCTGCAACCCTTTTCCGGGACCGGTTTCGCGTGAACTGGATCGGAGTCACCGCTTTGTCGAAATTAAAAGTTCCTCGGAAGAATTAGGCGCACAATGGGCTGCTGGTAGCGACGGGGAGCACTTCGGAAAGATTACAATTGGAATACCAAATTATTTTCTGAAAATAATGGATGGTAAAACAGTATTTTTAAACAGATTCTCATGAATGCATAAAATCCGCTGTCTGCAAGTTTTACATTAAACGACTGATTAAATCGCTAAGTTGGTGTGCTAAACAAATTCTGAAATAAATAAATAAATTATGCGAAATAGCGGCGGAGAGAAAATCAGCGATCGGCAGAACAGCTCAATTTATTCGGCCGTTTCGCAAGCGCAGATGCCCGATTTCGCGCGAAACGGCCATGGAAGCGTTTAGATTAACGGTGTTGCGCAGCCTCATCTGGAGAAAACGGCGCCGCCTAATTAAATGGAACCAATTAAACGATTCTCGGCGGCCGGCGAATAATAACTACGCGTTACAATCGATCAAGGCGAACCGAGGAACCGATTAACTTGCGAATCTAATCAACGGGCAAGGACATTAACTTTCCCGCGCGATAACCGCCGTATACACGGCACGACGAGACGCGCGTCGACGCGGAAACGCGGGGGAAACTAGTTATTGCGGTTTCCAATTTGCCGAGGGAAAGCATCGTGTCGTGAGATCGCGGTTACCGAAATCATCGCGGGATCTGATTGATCCTTAATGGGTAAGCCTGCCAAGCTCACTGGTCTCACAGTTACGAAATGGTTATGTTCGTCGATCCGTTCACCGAACTCTGGGACAATTCTATATAAATTACAATTGATTAATTCTTAATAGATAGTATGTACATGAACCAACATTTTGTACAAAATTATATTACGTTCGTTCATGATTAAACTGCGGATCTTATAATACGAAATATAAATTGTCGAAGCGACAACATTTTCATTTTTCAGTTCCCTTCAAGGAACCACAACATTTTCGCATAATTATTTTGTTGTCACCACCTTTCTCTTTATGGAAATATAAAATCATGATCGTGACCCATATGAACTTGCTAATTAACGTTTCTGTCTTTTTAGAAGTTGTCGACAACAATTACAGAAGACGTAGAATACGTTCTTATCGTTTCAAGAATCGGTTCGAAGCGAGCAGATTCTTGCGAGACGCTGGCGACTCGGTATCTCTCGCTGCATATTTTAGATTAGTCGAATTAATAATGCACGATAAGCAGCCACGGCGTGTACATCGTGGAAAGGTGAATGGTCTTATCAGCGGAACTTAACGCTCGTTAAACCCGGTTGTTATCGAGGGAATTGTCGAAGAACCACGAGTAGGTTGGTTGAATCATTCTCAGCGCCGATGATCGCACAGTTCGGGAATTCGAAGTAGCCGGATAGCCTGTCAATCACATGTTACGTCCGCGAAAAGGGGGACTTGTTTACTATGATAAAGCGTAACCTTAGAGAAGGAAAGTGTCGTAAGTTACATTCACCGATCGGTCGAAAGCGCGTTCTGCCGGCAAAGTGCAACGAACCCGCGATTAATTATTCACGACGATCTCACCGACACGGCTCGGTCCGCCGCGTAACGCGATAACGTAATAACGCAATTAATTTCGCGATTATGATTGATTGACACGTCATACTTTCTAGTTGCGTGTCCATCACCGTTCCGCGAGAGACACGGCCGCCGCGCCGCCGCCGAGCTTTTGTTTCCGTTTCATTGCCGGCGCGGACTGACAAAACGTGTCGGCCGACGTAACGCTTCGAATTGTTTAATCACCGCCATCCCGAGCCACGGAAAGTCTGCTCGTACGAAAATAGAGGATCGATACAATTAGCGAGCGAACGAGGGTCGCTTTGTGATTGATGGACTTGTTAGCAAATATTATTCCCAACTTTGTTCTCTTTTTATTCAAGTATTTTATTTTATTCAATTGTTCAGGGACTACTTTGAGAGTATGTACCTTGCGCAAGGTTTAAAATGAGCCCAAACACGACATAATTCGCACGCTCCACTGGCGGTTCGGATAATCGAGGCTCCGCAATATCGCGGATAAAACGGGTAAACAGAACCCGAATGGCGTCGCGCTTGGAGTCAGACGAATCAGAAAAATGTGACAAATACATACGACGATAAAACAGACAACATAAAAAAGACACGGGAGCTCTAAATATAAATTTATATTCTGCATTAATAATTTTAATGTGGTGAAAACTATTGGTCTTTTAATATTTTCACCGTTTTAAATTACGCTCGCTCGCTTTTGTTATAAATGCATAAAATCCGGGGCCGAAATTTTTCCATGTATCCTTCTTCATCAACGAGTTAATGCGTCCGCGAATTAGGCGGATACGTAAATTTTCGCGGCCGCGTTAGCGTTCAATTCCACTAGCCTCGCGGCAAATTGCCGTCTCAATTGATCTCGTCCTCGACGGTTGTCGGGCTTAATGATTTCTGACTGCAGGAGGCCACGTGCACCGGCACTTTTCCGACCGCGGCCCGGTCTCGATCCGCTGCACCCTGGCTGCGGAACCAGCGCGACGCACGCCTGATGTCACTTCCGGCAGCCCCATTGAACCCGATAAAATCGAGGAAGTTTCGCGGGGGCGTAATCGAAACTGACCTCTCGTGCTGTACCAGACGGGCCGAGCTCGGGCGAATATCGGGACACCCGAAGACCGGTTTCGAAGTCGCTCGGCTCGGGAAGAAAGTGAAGTCAATTCGCGAACGAAACGTGACTTCGGGTACGGTAATCACCGTCGGGCGAAGATAATCTTGTCAATTATGGAATATTTGCGGCGGTATAATAATTATCTTAATGCACGTCGTCGGTGTGTTCTTTTTTTCTGTTATGGCAAAACTGTAACCGTACTGCGTTGCATTGTTTTTTTCTTGTTCGCAGCCGATGCTATCTGATACGTTCAAGATATAGGGACATACTTATTGTACGAAGCGAATGAAAATGATTAATATTGTACTAAAAGATTGCAGAACCTAGAAAGTGGAGCATGTTCCGATATCTTATAACGTTATATGTTGCAAAGGCTTGTAATAATATTGGATGATGATAACTCAGGCAAATAATGTGTTGTAATCGGTACTTCTGATGCTCGGAGTTTGTAAGATAGTTATTAAGAGCTTCCGAGTTAATAGCAACGTTGATTACATCAAGATTTAGAGATTAATATAGTTGCTTCATTTCGGACGCAGAAGTTTGACTTCTAAGTGCTGTTGATCGCACGGAAACGGAAATTTTAATGAAGACGTACCTGTCAAAAGTAATGAAAAATGTTTAAACTATAGATTCAGATAATTGGATATCTGTTACTTTCGAAACCAAGCGCGTAATTATTATATCTCAGAGCACACACACTAAACATTATAACTTTCATAACGCGAGAGTTATTTTCACGTAATTAAAAAATCAATATATTTTCTATGCTTTCTATAACTTTCAATACTTTCACAGCCACGTTACAATTAATGCATTATGTCTTCAAATATCATTTTTACTTTTTACTAATTACTTTGTTCGAGATACTTAGAGGCTACATGAAATATCAATAAATATTTCAACGTATTTGGCTAGAGATATATTCAGAACAGGAATGGTTAGCTGGTCAACCAATGCTTTCAGCGAACTATGTCTTCCGGTTCGATCGTGTGCTTGCGGTCATCGAAGTCTCCGATCATCGAATGAACTCTCCATAGGATCTCCTTGTCCCAATTAAACATCCTGTGATTTATTGTTCATTCAATAGGGCATTAAAAGGAAAAATCTTATATAAATTTTCAACCCTTCATCTTAACCGGGAGAGTGATTACGGGGTAAAATGGAAAAAAATAGTTTTCAGACTATTTTCCCAATTTAGTCGCATGTGAAAATTCTGAAAAAAATCGAACAGATGTCAAACACCTAGATACATATACTGCAATTAATTCGGATTTTTCAGTTGGAAATCCAGGTTGTAAAAAATCAGAAAGTCGGAAATATGTATATTTCAGTATCAGTGTATTTTTCTCGAATTTTTTCAAATTTTCTGGATGAGATGCACCGCGGTGAAAAATGATAAAAACCGCTTTTTTCGAGCCCACGTGTTGACGACCAGAAGCGAGGGAAGAATCCTGTTCGAGTGAACATAGTTGATCGTGCACCGTCATTCAAGAGCACGCGCGGCTCTCTCGAACGTTCATGCACGACTCGGCCGACTACAATGAACACGATGGGAGATGGGACCCGTAAATTCAGGCTGGTTCGGACGTTTGTGTATTTAGGATCACAACGTGCGGCCCTCCCGTGGAAGAAGGTCCCCGTCCTCGAACGCGAAAAACCGGAGGACCTCGTTCAAACAAGCTGAAACCATTTTTCTTTCCCGAAGCCGGGGAGAACGGCGCGTCTGGCATCGCAACTCCGGCCACGTTTCGCTCTCGCAAAGTGGGAGCTGCAGACGGGGCAACGAAGCATGATAATCGCGCATGGAATTTCGGGAAACTGTGTTACCTTGCGCATTCGAATGCTAATGCTGCGAACCACGGACGAGTAGCACAAAACGCGTTAGGAGAATTTCTTTTGCATTTCTCAGTTACCACGATTTTAGATATTTTCAGATCTTACTTAGATGATTTGAAAATTTCAGAAACTTTACTTTATTGCCAACCCAATATAATATCTGCGATATTGAATATATTTATTTAATCATTTTTACCACGGAATCACTTTTATAATTCCAATAATCGTGAAATGAAAAATCTGGAAGGATAAGGAATTTTGTATTCTATGATGTTTAGATCGTTTTTTGGTATTGAAATAGTATCTGTATTTAGGATACGAATCGCAGACGAGTTCTTAAAAAATTTTGATTACAACATTGCAGTGGTCCGTTTATTGTTTACTTCAGTTTGGCGAATATATGGGTGAGAAGGTTAATGAACTTCTGCGTTGCTTACGCAAACAACTGTTTTGTTCTGGTAGACAGAGTGGGTTGATGATAATGTTCTTTATCGCGACACATTTTTGCCAGTCTGTTGGTGATCTACTTAAATGACGTGCATTACACAGTAGCATTTCACCAAGTTCAATGAGTGCTGAAGGAATTATTAAAAAATTTACTTTTTAACGATAAAAATCTGTGTGCACACAAATATATCTTTTCGAGGATCCGGTCGAAGTAACATAAATTAAAAGGATATTCTCTCACGGGGCCACGCCTTGTTTTCCGAACGAATGCAAACCCCTTTTGTATGCCTTTTCGATTTTCCGTTCGAATCGATCCCTCGGAACGTGGAATATTATGCGAACATACGTATGAAAAAACAGCAAGGGTGAGTTGTGCATTTTGTTATTATTGAATGTATAATATAGTATCCCAATATCTCCACCCCATTTTACGATCACTATAGAACTCAAATTTTAGGGTGCACGTTCTACTAAAAACGCATGACACAATTTAATACGTGACTATAAAAAGATATTTAGAAATCTGAATAACTTATATAGAGGATATAAAATAAACTGTTGCTCGTTCACGCGTTGCTGTGTTATGACGCGTTTATTTTTGCGTTAACCTACTGCACCTATTTCCACGAAGTGTGCAAAAACGACAGGAAAAGAAGACGGAAAGAAACTTGTTGCAAATAACGTCGAGCAACGTGATCGATAAAGATCGACGGCCACGGTGAAACGCATTTTACCGGTGAAAGCCGGCAGGCAAAAAGAATAAACGTTGGAAAACGCGAAATAAAAGATCCCATTCGATACTGTTTTAAATACGCTCCGCCTGCTAAACGTTATTACTGTCCGTTCTCACGCATTAAGAGCCTCCGGGCAAAAACGAAAGAAATCCGCTCACTACATAATTGCGGTGCTGGCTGTTAGAATGGCCTCGCGCCGTCTCGGAAGAAACCATATTCCACCCGAGGAAATACGATCGCTTCTCACGAAAATTTCCAATAACATGTTTCACTCTCCTGCGAAAATAAACGAACCTGATTGCCGCGCGAACACGAATTTTCGAGCCGATAAACGGATTATCGGTTTTCGCAAAAAGTTGCCGCTTGTTCGAGGCAATCTCCAACGTTAACTAATCTGTTAAGCGTTAAGCGAAATTATCGGTAACTGCAAGCACATTTTACAAACACATGTAGATTCAATATTAGATTTACTGTAAAACTAGACGATCCAGATACTTTTTATTGAAATTCGAATAAAAAGATGAGAATAAAAGTTTTCACAGTATTTATGGTCTCTTACAGTTTCCCCTGTAATTAAATTTTTCGGATTGCGCGAACAAATTCAGTAACGAGATATTGTTGAAACCATCGTTGTCAATTTTTTTCAGAATTCTTATAAATTGCATGGTTGTTAAACGAAATCAAAATCAATTTGTTCGATGTCTGCATTTTCCCAATGAAGATTCTGCAGTGGGTAATTGAAAATCTTCTGCTCTAATTTTTCTCGCAGTTCCACCAGTCATTCCGCCGATCCGAGCCAATCGTTAATGATCAGATTCTTGCTCGAAGAGCAATCGTGAGAAAGCGAAGTTGCGAATCGATCGATCGGTCCTTCTCCGCATAGAATCGAAGCAAACCGTGAAATCCGATGGGAATAAATTTCCGGCGTATTCTCACGTTCAACCGTTCGCGGAAGGACGCGATTTCCTGCCCGAGGATTTGATTCATTCTATCCGCAAGGACCACGAGGTATTCCGGCGTAATACAGGGTGCTGTGCCCGATGCCAATCGCCGGGACTCGCTAGAAATGATAAACAAATTCCATCAGAGAACTACCGTTGCTTGGAAATCCTTGATTTTTAAACCAACCGTCTCCGGAAACTTTTCCAAGATTGCAGATGCAGGAAGTGTTCTATGAAAGACTTGTTTTCTCAAGAAAAACAGGAAACTACTCGAACTTCAAACAGAACCAACTAAAAGAAACTGTATAAAACTGTTGCATTTAATAATTCAGCAAAATTGTTTACTGAATAAACTTCAAAATCAATGAATAAAAAGTGTCTTGTTAAGAATAAAAACGAACAAGAAATTCCTCGCGGTAATTATATCCAACTTAACAAATACTAGAGTCCCGATAAAATAGTCTCGTATAAATAGCCTCTAATCTAATTCGACGCTGCGAGTGGAATTAATAATTGAAAGCGTGGGTCAACGGAGCAATAAATAACATATTTCTGCCGGAGTGCGCGGACGGGGCATAAATAACAGAAATGTAATTTCACGGATTGATACGAAACAGTCTCTCGTACGGCTTTACAAGCGTTAAATAATACAGAAGTAAATACGCGCGTGTCGGTGTCAGTTTTGTACGGACAAGATCGTGGAAATCCGAGCCGGTTCTCGCGATACTTCGAAACATCGCGTCGCAACATCGATTGTTGAGCACGATCAGCCGTAATTAAGTAACAGCCAGGGCCGTTTCGAAATCATTTCATAACGAGACCTACATTCAGCCGGCCTGAAATTCGTTTCATTCCCGGTGTGGGTATACGTTTCATCCGCTTCGCGCCGCGCTCGAACACAATTAGAGCACAATTACCGGATAAAAGAACAGAGGATCATGATATTGTTCATCGCTTTTATTGCTCGCGATTAAACGCGAACGCCATTGTTTTATCCTTTCACCGGCGACAATGCCGCGCGGGTTTCACACTTTTTAATCCCCCGTTCTCGATGTTTATAATTGGGACTGAGAACTTCCATTTTTCACGGATTATTTTATAACAACCTCGACGACCGAAGAAATTTATTTCATGTTTACAAGTTTAAATAATAAAATGTGAATGACGTTACACATATTTTCCAGCATTTTAAAAGCCGGGAAATTTTATATAACATTATATTCCAGTATGTATAAAATTCTGCAGTTCAATGTACTGTATCGATCTTCGCGTACAATAAATTCTGCTGAAGTGTCTCGTAAAGTGAATAGCGCAAGATAAATATTGTAAATTTTTAAACATTTCGCAAGACTCGAGAGAATTCGATTGCGCAAGATACGGATTACGTTTTCACGGCGATGCAACGACGACAGCGTTCCATCGTAATAAATTGTAAAGATCGCCACGATCCACGGATAACCTATAAATACGCGGATTAAATCTCTCGATCCGGGCGTGTCGATTATGCAGTTCCCGAGACAAAATTGTCGCGATCGGTACAGTGAGTCGCGTAATCCTAAAATCACAGTAGCTTACGGGTAGAGCAGGCTCCCGAATTAAACATGATCCTGCTCTGAACGTGAAACGATTCTCTGGATCAAACACGTGGAACAGTGGACACGTTTCTTCGATCGGTAAGTAATAATAAAGAAAAACCGGATAATAAAGATATTACAGCGAAGTATAGTGCTTTTATATTTGTTTCTTAACACATTTTGTAGTACATAAATAATTTTATATGCTATTAAGAATTGTTGAAAAGTTCTCTTCATTTAATACTTTCAATAATTTCACTAGGTAAAAAATTCTTTAGTTCCTTTAATGTTACGTGTACGTCACTTGCAGTATTTCTAAGAAAACGGGGGCTTCAGGATCTAAGAAAATTGCCTACCCCCTCCACTAAAAATCCGCAGTCTATCGAAAACGCTGAGGAGGGTGTTATCAGTAGGTTAATACGAGCCAAGGAATATTAATATTCATCAAAGCACGGCGCAGAGTATCCGTCGCAGGAGATTCGATTAACCACGCGCAATTTTCCCCTCAAAGGGCCACGACGCTTTTCCAGGCGAAAGAAATTAAGCCGTCGAACAAAAGCGCCACAGGCACACACCGGTGCTCGCTGAAATATTCATCCTAGAGCTACTTATGTCCACTCCACTTTCGAGCCGAGCTACCACGGATCATTAGAACGGCCTGAAATGACGTAGAACCGTCCTCGTTCCTCACCGTATTCCCCGTTCATTGTCCGCGAACGGTTTACGACAATGGTCGTAGAAAAAAAGCGAAATAAAGAATGTCGGGGGAAAAATTGGGGCAGAAAGAGATTTCTCGCAGGATCGCCGATGAAGAGATCGCTAAACCGTAATGTCATCGTGATTTTTCACAGTGTCGAGGAACGGGGGAATTAGGATTGATCTCTCTTTCTGTACGTCGAGGCCGAGCCATCAAGTGCTCGTTTGCGGGATTTTGGGGTTCTGTTCTTCATCATCGTGAAAAATCGAAATCCACGCCGCCTCGGTGCTCGCCGATGGTGAAACGAAGGGGGACGATCGAAAAAACGATAGATAAACGGACTCTACACACGATCGAGCGTAACTTATCTGCGACGCACTGGCGCAATATGGCCCAGAAAAGCAACACACCGCGAGATACCGTGTGCCGACCTTATGTCGCTTTTAGGGAAAATCGGGCATGCGCTTCTGGGACGCTGGTTTGATAGATCCCCTTTACTTCTTCACCCTAGACCGTACCTCAATTTCACGCAATTTTCCAATGAATATAATCCGTGATCGTTCATTTTGATTTTTCTACTGTGTGCGCGCGAGGACAATTTTCACAAATCCGAGGACGAGAAAGTGTGCAAATTCGTAACTGGTTACGTGAGAACTGGACTTGTTCTTGTAAGCCATAATTCATCAGATGAATACTGAATTTCATTTATGCAAAATAAAAATGTTCTACCTGTGAATCGCAACAAACTGGAGTGAATTTTTCTTTTTTAATATGTTCAATAGGTTGAGAATAATATAACAGTATCTTTAAATTCTTCTAATAATTTCACCGTTTCAAATTGCGCCTTAAATTACAAATTAAAATTAAATTACGATGTGGTAAATGTCTTATCGAGGTTTCAAAATTGTCCAGGCCGATCAATCTCTTCCGAGCATCATAAAGAACCTAACGGGTGAAATTTCTAATTGACACGTTCCCACAAAAAAGGTGGCAAAGTCAGGGCGTGGAAGGTGGCCACAAAGCGTTCGAATAGAAACGGATAGCGGGGCTGACGGGAGGATGCCCTCGTAAATCAAGCCGAGAAGCTGATCGAAATTCGCGAGCCATCGACGAATTCATCGGTCCCGTTAGCTGGCCAGAAATTGCAAGGAGAACGATCGCGAGCTTTTTATTTCTTCTCCGAGCGCCGAGGGCCACGATAATTAAGGACAGGCGATTACAGGCCCCGAAGGAAACCCTATCGCCTGTTCCTTCGAAAGAAAATCGCGCTATTCCCACCACGTACTTGCGAACTTTTAGTCTTGCTAATCGCATTCCGGGGGAGCCAAGTTTCGGAGTCATTCCTAACGGTGGAAATGGACGCTCATTACACTGTCGTTAAAAGCTTCAGAGAAAGGTTCTAAGTGACCGTGACTGCTCCTCAAGAGGGCCCTCTAACGAGGTCACCCTGATATGGATCATTTCTGAGACAAAAACAATGAGGTATAGTTGGACTTACTGTGTGTTTATTACAAAAATGGGCTAAGTCAACTTCAAGACTGAAAATATTCCAAGATTATCAAAATTCTGAACTTATGCTGCTTTCTATAGATGGCGATCATTTTCGTTTTATTTTAATTTTAATTTCTGTTGCCAGCCAGGTTCAAAATTCTATACGATAAAATCTTTCTCGAATCTTAATTTCATTCCATTGCTTTTTGCAATATTCAACAATTCGTACGCACGCAATCTGTTCTCTTCGAGCCGCTATTATGTAGAAATTCTACGCGCCGATTTCTGCTCCAATTATAAAATTTCTCTCGAACAGCAAACTCGAACAGGATTTTTTCGCGCGATCGAATCGTCCGCGAATGTGCTAAGCACGCTAGACCCGTCGCGCGGCTATCACTGCCGAGAATTCTCGGCCGAGCAGCCGCGAACAAAGCGAACCTATTCTAGCACCCAACTAACCACGCACCTAAGCGTAATTGAATTTCACGCGGAATTAAGCCGACCGATCGAGTCGCTTTTAATAATGCCCCAGCGACGTTCAATATTTATAAAGCGCCGTGCGTAACGGGACAGGGGCGACAAGGTTAACGAAGGTCTCGGGGAAGCGTCTGTAATTAGACGACATTTTGTTCGGTGCAAAGCTCTCGGGACGATACGCCGGGCTTGCTTCCCGAGCTCGAGGGACGGGTGTGTTTGTAAAGGACCTGCGTTAAGAACCCGCAGGACCTACTTACTGGTTCGGCCACCTGCCTTTCTGGTCCTAAAAACAAGACCAACACAAGAATCCCACTTCCCTCTGCCGAACTTTCCTCCGACCTTCTTAGGGCCAGCCCTTCGCTCGATTCTTTATTCCCTCTTTTGAATATCAAATCTCGGAGTGGCTGTGATCTTTCTCTTTTATTTATTCAACAGATCGGAATGCTGAACCAACTCACTACCGTGTGACACTGCCTGACGTAATGCTCCCTTTTACACCCTAAATAATCATCTGGGAAACGTGCGTCTAAATTGTGGACGTTTATGCATTCTTGATAAAGATCAGCTGACGTCATTTTAGCCGCTAGACATTATTGAAGTTGTTAAAAAAAGAAAATCATAGTTTCTTGTCTCTTTTTCCTTTTTACACGAACCATTCTCGGTTTGCTTTGATTTCTATCGCTCCGAAGCCCTTTGTATATCTTCTGCAAACACATTGACGGCTGCTGTTTGTTATTTTCAGTGTCTACGGTAAAATTGATCTCTGGTTTAACCGAACAATGCAGTCGCTAAATATCCGGAAGGAATGAATTTCTATTTTGAATTTCGAACTTAACAGCCATGACCGTGCACGACCGTTCCACTGATACTTGATTTATGACCGCACTAATGTACTCCAACTTTTTATTGTCCGCACGATAAAACATTGAGAAGCGTTGCGAATAAATGCTATTTGCTTCGAAAGGAAGTATCAAATATATAGGAATCCATGGGGTACCCTAGTTTCAGAAATAAGGGGTGAGATGGTCTCACTGCCACCTGGGGTGGCTGACAATGTGTTCCATATATCACGTAAAAAGGTTTCGGTTTGATCTAAAATAGTGAAAAAAGGTGCACGTCGCCGGATCACTTCTGATCGAATAATTTGTAACACGCGGTACGCCCCTGGCCATTGAAAACCTGTTATGTACCACTATCTCTGCTATAAAAAGCTAATAGCTTGAAAGCAATAGTTTACGCGAATTTGATACAAATTCATGATGTTGGCCAATTTTTAATGTTAGATATATGCTCGTAGAATTATATGGGCTTACGGATTAAATGTTTATGAAAAAGCGGATATTTATGCATTTATAGCAAACAATTGGGTAGATGAAATGCAAAATTGTTTGAAAATTAAACAAATTGAAGATGTCAAAATCATTAAGGGAAGAAATAACATCTAATTCTGTTTCTACTTCTCGTAATCGATGCAAGCAACTTTTAAAATTGTAATAATTATTTGTTTCGTGAGAAATTTTAATCGGTTGAAAATAATATGTACTGCTTTGATCTACTATCAACGTTTTCCTCTGATGACCTTGATCACCCCAAGAAAGTCAACAACAGAGTCATGCTACTCAACCAGAATTTCCTTCAGAAACGTTGTTTATACCGATGGAGGATAGTGTCAACCAGCAAAACGATCATCGGAATAACGAGAATGCAAGTGCGTAATTGCCTGAGCGTCGACGGAAGCAGTTCGTTCAGAATAATCGAAAGAGAATCTGATAGCGCTTCTGTTGGATGAAATTTCCCATTGAAAATCCGTTCGAACAATGGCGGGGACTGTGAAAACGTTTCCCAGAGTGGCTAGACCGTACCTGAATGAATCCCAGCGTCCGCATCAGCGTCCTCGAAGACGGACGACTCGGTGCCTTCGTCATTATCCGCGACAGAATCATCGGGCGTCTCGTCATCCTTCGATTTCTCGCTGCCGGAGCGATTCTCGTTTCTGGCAGGGGTCACGATGATACAGGGGCTATCAACCGACACGTGCCTGCCACCCACTTTGACCAGAGTACTGGTGCTCCTGGCCAGCTTAGTGCTGTGGGTTCTGCGTATCAACAAGTTGGTGAAGGTGGTGTTCCCATTTTGCTTGCTCCTGGTCTCGGCTGCCGGAGTCTTAGCCGATCCGTTCGCCTTTGGATCCGCGATCTTGCTGGCTCGTTTCTCCTCGGTCTTCTTCTTCGAGTCCTCGTCTTCCACCTCGAAGCAGGCGATCGTGTTGTTCAGGCGGTTGTCCTTCCTGCTGGCATCCTTCTTGCCGGTGAACCGGCTCTGGAATCTCTCGATGGTCTTGAACGACCTGGTCCTCTCGACCTTCTTCCTCTGCTCGGGCCCAGCCACCGCTTGCTCGCTCTTCGGCGTCTCGAAGATCTTCGTCAGGGACTGCACCTTGCCTCTGGACTCCGGGAACGAGTCCTCGGCCCTCTTCACGCTGGACACCGTCTCGTTGTTGCTCAGGGTGCGCGTCAGGATCACGGTCGGCACTGCTTTCGACGTGCTGATCGGGAACGTGTTGCTGGTGAACTTGTCCGCGTCGGAGCTGATCGTTTTCGGGATCTTTGAAGGGTGCCGTGACTCGCCGTCCAGCGACACGTAGAACGTCGACCTCCGCTTCGGGGACTCCTCGAGATTCTCCGCGTTCAACATGTCTCCCCGTGGTCACCTGGTCGCATATCAATGGGCTCTCGCGACCGCTAAGCTTCCATTAGCACAGGAATCCCGCGCGGCAGCAAACATCCTTGCGGCAAGAAGGGTTGGGAACGAACCTTCGAGGGTGCGACTTGCCCTGATGGAAATCGTGCGCCTTGAATGAAATGTCATCGACGTTCTAGCCTTTGAGAAGACACTCCGAAAGGTGTGTCGCGAAACATGTGCGACCGATCGGTTCTCTCTCGGCGAAGTTATTCCGAACGCACCAGTCCGAGGGTTCTTGGTCCAATCCAGCGGGAGTGTCCTCGAATTCACTTTACGGTCCAGCGGAGAGGGGGGCGGAGAGGCGAAGGGCCCAAGCGCGGTCGAGGGCCCCGAATTTCTTGCCGGGCCCCGAGAGCCCTCTAAATATAACCAACGTATCTCGGGGACAGGAGCACGTGTATCTCGAAAAGCAAATACGGTCACGGAACACGGCGCGCCGTTGTAAGCAGATAGCGAGGTGCGTCCCCAGCCGCCGTGGAGCCGCTATCGACGTGTATTTTCGCTGTTTATCGGTGACCTCTCCGAAGCGGGCTGGTTCGCGGAACCTTTTTACGTGCACGAATCCCGGTGATCGATGTAATCTCTCACTTGGCCCGGTGGTTATCACCGATCGCAGCACCTGTTAATCACCTGGTTCCTCACGGAATACACTTGGCCACAAAACAGCTCACCCGGAGTTTACACGAGAGAGGCGCACCGGAGAAAATACGGTCCCAGGAATGCGGGGACTCGCACACGAGCTCGCGCACGGGCCCACGGACGGAGTGGAACGAACGAGACTCTTATTCTCGGGACTAGAGAAGGCGAAGATCGAACGGCGAGGTTCGAAAAACTAACATGGATCACGGTCGTCGTCGTCGTCGTATGTCCCGAGGGAAGGGACTCCGGGTAAAAGTAAAAGGGTCTGAGTCACTGCCACGGGATCGGGCCCTCTCGCGGCCCGCCGGAACCGTCACCAGGCTCGTGGAATGCGCGCAAACCGCCCGGATGACCGACCAGCATCTCTCTCTCGAGCGTTTCTTCTCCTCAAGGACAGGCCGCCACGGGATCTCAACAGAGAGACACACACGCGCCGCGATCAACGGGAGAACACGAGCAGCGGCGAGGCACGCAGTCGTCCGCACCGCAGACGGGCTCACGACTATCTGCTCGCTACGGAACGGATCGACGCCAGCAGCGCCTCTACTGGCCGGCTCAAGCGAACACACCGCTCGATGGTGAGGAGGATCGAGTACCGCCACCGGGATCCACACCGTGTCAGATGCAGTGCACACATAGTATGTACTAGTCGTATCCTTAATTATGTTCATAATCATGAAAGTAGTCTATCAGAATTTAAAAAAAAAAGATGCTTATCAGTAGACTGCGGATCTTTATGCTGGTATGCGGATATTTAGCTGGGCCAATAACGAAAATTTAGAAGATGTGTTTGGTCAACTTGTATAAATTATATACGCTCCGGAAATTTCATTGAAATTGGTTAATTGGTTTACACGAGTTATAAACGAAAAAGTGGTGAAAAGGCCGAAAATCTTGAAAAATTACCATTTTTACCGCGTTTGATCGTTTATAACTCGTAAACCGATTAATCCTTAATATTAACTAAACCTTAGAATAGCAATCACATAAGCTTTATCATCGGATGACTCGTGTAAAAGTTTTAGATTACGTTTCCAGATAGACGATCGGTCTGGGTTAAGTCTGGGTCAATTGTTACGGTCTGTTATTCGAATAAAAACTCCAGAGACACACTGATAGTCACAATAGCTGTCCGCCCCACATCGAGTATCTAAATGTCATCAGTCCGGGAGCGATTATGGTTGTAGTTGACAGCTAATGACCATCGTGTTTCACGGTTTTTCTTTCTGAAAACCCTGACCTGCTTTATAAGTAAAATATTATTGAAAAATCTTGTGCGAATGCTGCTCCACACAACTGCAGTCAGCCAATTGCATAATGTGCTAGGTAACAAACCCTGAAGCCACTGCAGCTATTCATGCAACATGATCGGATGATTTTTGTCGTTTAAGCAATAAACTCCCCACCTAAGAATGGTAAGAATTATTTCTACCCTGAGAGGTATAATGAGCTCCATTTGATGGTATTTGAATGTTGAACCGATTCAGGCTGGCCATGAACGAGTAACCCCGTGGCCTATTCAGTTTTACGTTGAGGTCACTGATTAACTCGAAACTGCCATCTTAATCGTCTTTCAAAGTGCATTCCATGCACGAGTGATTCGTATTCGTGCGGAACAGATATCACACTGCACATGAAAACATGTCACCACAGCTTAACTTGTAATATGAAGCTCGTAAATTCAATCTAAACGTGTAAACTTTGATTCAATACTGTTTACACACTTCCAGTGTATAAAGTATTCGTACACCTTTCAGAAACGAAGAACTTTTCTCGAATTGCACCAAACGATGCGAGCTTTAATTATTAAAATTTAAAAGATCTCTGTCGTAGATGCAACTGGATTTGATTAAAATTTATATTGGTAGAAGAAGGTCCTAGGAAATTTTTACGGGAAGAAAAAATTTAGTTTAACGTAATTTTTAAGTAGGTCAAGCGGTTCTTGAAACGACTAAATGCAGATTAGGTTCAGGTGGCTACTTAAGGCACTACAGTTTAAAAGAATTCTGAAGAGAGCACTAGACCAGATCTTGAATGCGGATCAGTACAGTGTTATTTCGAAAGTGCCTGTGCTGGATCCAATGCGGAAATATAGCTTTTTTATAATAACTTTGGCGAGAGGTCAGTCGGTTACATAACTATTCAGTTGATTGAATATTTTTCCTTTTTTTAAACGATCATTGTGCTCCATTTTTTAAACAATGAGACAATTGCGAGAAAAATGTGAATTCACAGTTGAATTGTATTATTTAATACCGAGAAAATGATACTCAATTAATGACGCATGCCTTTGTGAGACCTCGTTTTATCCTTATTGGGGTCCATTGCTCTGTAGGCTTCCATTTAGGCGAGGTTACGTTGCTGGCTTTCTTCGAGCCGTAGTATAATACAAGAATCTAATTCCGAGTGCGATTTATGTGGATGAAAGTCACTGCACGTCCGAGGTGTCCATTCTGTGTATCAATTACGGTTCGTCGGTTAGGTTTGTCTGGCTGCGTTTAGAAGCTTTATTTTCCTTTCCTTCTGCACCGTTCAGTATACAGTTAGCTCGGAATAGATTCAGTGTACAGAGTGACGTAGAACCACTGAATCGTTTGATTGTTTTTCAAACAATCGCGGAAATAAACTTTTCACAGTGAGACGTTTTTAGACAATACATATCAGCAACTTCGATTGGATTTTGGGAAAACGGAAATTATTGTTTTCTCGTCCAGAAACTCATAAATAATAAAACTTTACTGGATCATTTGAAACATCAAGATTGTAATATAATCATTTCGAGTTCATTGATTATTATATTATCGAATGTTTTATATCTACATTTATAAATTCTACTTTCTTCTCTTTAGAAGTGTTCTATAAATTCTAGTAATTATGTTATTGATTTAATCCTCCCTCTCTCCTTAATGGATTTCAAATTACTCACAAACAACTTCCACTGGTCGTTTCCATTTTTCAGATAATTTGTATGGACTGAAATCCGTATATGAAACCTGATAATAATTCTATTTAGTTACGTATGACTTTCACTTCAAATAAAGAGTGCAATGGCAACGACTATTGCGTTCGAATTTTTGTGATGTTGCTATCTTGATCTCGCAGTTAATCCATTGGAGCACTTTCCTTCGAGTTTCATGTGTCGAAATTGTTCCGCTTTTCTCCGCAATTTTGCGCTCTTTCTGTCAAATCGACGGTTTCACTGGTTCACTTTGTCAGGCAGAAAACTCAATAAAACTTTAATGAACCTGTTATTTTCGAATTGAAATAGAAAGTGTGCCCCAAATACGCAGCAGTTCCTTCACCCCGATGATCGAGAGCCGCGCGCGTTCGGAACGATCGCGAAAATGGCCGATCATTATTCGACCATTCAAAACTCCTGATGACTCATTCCTGACCTACGATCACGATCGATAATCGTTTCCCCGATTTCCTGCTACACTTTCCTGCCTTTCGAAACTGGGCCGAGTCGCACGAGTCGCGAGTTTCCATTTCAACAAAAAGAAACGTTCCATTATGCAGTTAGCGACGAGAAGAAAAAATCTGCCGCGGCGACAGACTCGACGGAACTATGCCGCTTTTACTGGATAGTGTATTCAACGAGGTCGATCATTTTCGGTGAAGCACGGCGGCATTTTATGAAGAATGGTCTACTTCTTGTTCCAGTGACCTAGAACAATTTTTCCGCACAGAATTTCAATTTTTTAAAAAGTTCCTCAAAAACGAAACACGTCTACTTCAAATTTGATGTTTGAATAAATCTCTCAATGAAAATGATGTTATCAATATCATACGTAAAATAAATTGATGAAGATAAAAATTGTCGTACATAACAAAAAAAAATAATTTGTAGTCTCCCTGCTATGTATATATTTAAATTTTCATTTTTATCTTGATTAAAATTAGATAATTTTAAATCATTAAAATCAAGCAATTTTTTATTTTCAAGAATGCATCAACATGACACAAAATAAAAAAAAAATTATAGAGATACTGTGCCTTGCAGAAACACAACGAAATGTAATGCAAAATATTAAATTGCTCAGTGATCTAAATTCTGTAAAATAAATTCTGAACGTCGCTTGCCGGAAGCAGAAGGTATAGTTACGCTTAGGAAAAGACAAATCAGAGAATTGCTGGCAGCTCGTGAGTCACCGTAGTATGTAGCCAGATCGATAAAAAAGAAGTAGTCTCTTTTATCGAATTCTTTCGGATTGCGAAAGCGACTGCGGTGAACGTTGCGTTCGCGTTAATCATCCGGTAAACGTGAGGCGAGTAAAGCGGCGTTATCATTATGCAAGTAAAAACAGCGACAACCGTAATTGCGCGATTATTGCAGGAATTTGAGTTTCAGGTGGTGGGTGTACCGCACAAGTCGCGAACCTTGCGCCGTGTTGGTGTTGTTCCATTTTGTAATTCGTAGAATTGAGGCTTTGGTTTGATTGGCGAATTAGAGTTGCAATTCCCTTGCGTCATTTTCCATTGGAAAATTGGGAATGTTAGAAAACTATATTTATTTTCTACTGCCTATAATTATTTTTATTACTAATTAATAGACTGTGGACCTTCGTGCAAAATAAAAATTTTCTACTTCTCCTTGAAATGACTTCTAACGTTCAAAAAACAGAGTCACAAGTACCCAATGAAAATTCTAATGCGAATGCAAATCCTCCCTAATGTAAAGCTTTAAAGCATCGCTTTAACCGAAAATTTTCGACTATGTGGCAATTTTCCAAGAATAACTCTGGTTCGCGTAATTCATCCTAAGTGACATGGTTATGAGCGGGGGAGTACGCTCGCACACATTGCCGACCGATTAATAAAACAGACACATTTCGTCTTATTAGATAATTCACTTCCTTGACATAGTTTGGAGCAGCAAACTTCATCCCGACTTATATCATGACACCCGATCAATTACTAATTAAACCGTGCCTGTCTCATGAGATCCATTCAGCATCGGCCTTTAATAATCCTCTAACAAGACCTCGACACGATGACGTTCCACGGTTCGACCTTGCGATTTGAATATCGATGCAAATAGTGGGTGTCATTCGGGGTAAGCACATCTTCTCGAACAGGTGCCATTTAAATTTCAATCTGCTCAGTGGGCGCTGTTTAAACTTTCATCCCGCCGGTGGGTGCCATTT
Organism: Lasioglossum malachurum; assembly: GCA_028455605.1. Classification (NCBI taxonomy): domain Eukaryota; kingdom Metazoa; phylum Arthropoda; class Insecta; order Hymenoptera; family Halictidae; genus Lasioglossum; species Lasioglossum malachurum. Next base: position 4,840,823 of record CM052319.1, on the reverse strand, counting down.
CAATTTTAATTTCGTCAGTGGGCGATCCGCTTTCATCGGGGCCGACAGGTGTCGTCGGGCGGACGTCTATTTTTCCATGTGATTCGAACCAATTGAAATCTTTTAAAACTCTTTTTTGCACATCAGTCAGTCGACCAATGCTTCTAATTGCTAAAAAAAATGCTTGTTGTATTTTTTCACGTGATTCGTACAAATTGCAATTTTTTAAAACTCTTTTTACACATCTCTTGTTTGAACGTCATTTGATAAACCGATACTTCTAATTTCTAAAAAAAAAAAAGGCAAGTAGCTTGGTGCAATTATAGAAAAGTTATTCTGATTGAAAGGGCGCGTTCGACTACTCTCGTGGACCACAGTCATTTACAAGGGTCGTCGCTCGAAGTACCTAAATTCTAGGAAGGGATCGGGGGCTGAATCGGAGCCTCACAATTAGCTTGTCACAAATAGCATAGTCTCGGCGCAGTTCAGAGAAATTGCGTTCAATCAATGCCGGCAATGGCAGCGTGTAAGACGAGTCTATTTCCCGATGGGTACATTCGAATCGCAGAATCGATCGGATCCGATCCGACGAGGGATCCAACCTTGGGAGGCTCCTTCGAATTTCCTCTCGATCCAGCGACCCGATCCATCGGTCAATCGCACTGTGGCGTATCACGATCGATTCCACGAAGATCGTAGATAAGCATCGGCGCCGCGAATGCGTCTGTTGCCTGCAAACGACGCGTATAAGGATCTGTAACGTGCACGCGTGACGGATCGTGCGTGCAATAAGAAAAGCTACGGCCGTATTACGCCGGTCTGCCACGGATCCTGGTTCTTTGTGAGGAAAACGTGCGTCACGGGATTCTTTTTCATTCGCCACGCGTACCCGCCACTCTTTGCTCCTTCTCTATCCGTTGCTTTCTTTCTCACGTCTTCACTTCAACGTTCTTACTTCTCCCGGGCTATACCATCGATCCTTCTTCCTCGCTTTCGCGACGCCACCCTTTCACGCTCTCTTCTCCCAACTCTGCCCTGCACCCATCGATCTGCATTCTACCCTTTTCTTAACGTTCACTCGCATTCTTAGGGCTGGAGTAGCAGCCTGATCTGTTCGGTGAATGAACGTAATTTATATTAAACCAGAAAGCAACATTTATGATTCCCTCTTCATGCTGGATCGAACTTCAAATCAGGAAACCAACAATTTTCAACTTTTTTTTAACGCAGAAAGAAAATTGCAGGAATGACTGATAAGAAGGGATTCATCATGCCCGACGCATGAAATTTTCCGCGCGATTGGTCGCGGAAGAAAACGGATCGGGAATGATCCTAATTAACGGATTCCCGCCATCAATCCTGAATCGGCGAAAGGTCGCCGAAGCGCGGCGCAAATCGCGGAGCATCGAGATACAATAAACCGTAATTAGCAGCGAGCCTAATGCAATCCGGCGGATCTCGAGCGCAAGCCGTGATATAAATCAAACTTATTCCCCGGCCGGCCCTTCGGCCCTCTTATCGATGCGCGGCAGAGATAAATCGCGAAGGGGGGGAAACGTCGGCGAGGGTAGTAATTAGTTTCAGCGACATTAGTCATTAGCGGAACGCTTCCTCGTGTCCTCTTTTGTGTGTCACTCATATACCAGGCCTTTCGATTATTACGGCAGCCGGGTACGACTTAAGCGTGTACGATTTACCGCGGTTTGTAATTAAATTAAAGGCCGATCCTCGCGGTTGATTGCGACCGCGAGAGAAACTTAGTATACACGCGAACGCCCCCGGGAAAACAGCAGAAATCTTCTGAAGTACGCGTTACTTCAAGTACAGGTTACTCCCTCGAGTAATACTATACTTCTATCGGAGGGGTGCGTCCCGGGAGAAAAATTTACTTTACGCGATTATTAAGTGTTATTACTCGGCCGGCGAAGTTTATGCTAATGAACGGAAACGTGTAGAGATCCAGACAATAAAAAGGTCCGCGGATCGCGGCGGGAAAAATGAAAGGCAATGCAAGATTGTGTTACATATCGTCTCGGTTTTATTTTAGCGATTTTATGCAGGTGCAACGTCTGCTGCGGTTTTCGCGAAAGAATTTCACGATCCAGTTTGGATACCGTTTCTAAATATATCTCGTAATAGTGCTATTAATAGAAATTCATCAAGCAGTCAAGCGGATGATGATCCAATCCCTTTGAATTTCTTAAATTGATTGTATTGCGACTTATAAGAATGTCGAGTACCTATGTAATCATTATTTCTTTCGTTTCATTTATTTCGAACTGTTGACGTCTTCTATAAGAGCAAGTATAATGTAAAAAGTGCCTTTTATATTTCGTTAAAAATTGTATTATTAAACTATTAAATATGCTGGCATCTAATTAATCCCTAAACATTTAAGTATTGGAGGAGGTGTTACATCAATTTCATATCCACAAAATTTTAAAGAATCATAGGGAATGGAAATATCCTAGGTCGGAGAAGAAATGTTTAATTTTGTAGTTAAGGGTTAAAATGTGGATCGGAACGATTGGTAGCAGCGAGCATGTCAATAAAATGCTTGCAAAATCATGGCTCAGTGTAGAGGCAACAGGAGAATCGATATCGTGGATCCGATAGAGAAAAGCCGCAGACTGGATCTAATCAAGAAACAGAGACAGGCCTGGATGGAGAAAGAATTGCCCGGCTGTACGCATAATGCGCGCGCGATAACGCGAAGTGTGCGTAATGTCCGCGGGAATTGGATGCAGGCTCTGGAGGCGTGTTAACGAGGCAACCGATAAATTAGTTCCATATCATTCCCTGTCCGTCGTATCGCTTTACGTCTCCCGAACGGCGGGTCCGTCCCGTCATTGACTACCGTTTCTCTCTAACGCGTCTTCGATAACTGTAAACACTGTAAAGGCGGAGAGCCTCTGCGCGCGAAGAACCGAGAGGGGAATACAAAGATAGAAAAAGAAAGGAATAGAGAAGGGGCGAGGAGGGAGAGAACGAAGGGAAAAAAGAAGAGACGGCGACGACGTCGAAAGAGGAGACACGCACTTCCCTCGACCCATGCGGCGCGGTGCCTCGAACGGCGTCGTTTTTCTTCCCACGCAAGACTCTCCCGACTCCGTCTGCGATGCGCATCCGTTGTCCCTTAATCTCTTTCCCCCGACGTCGTTTAATCTCCACATAAATCCGGCACTTACTTTCTGCGCGACGAAAGAACGCCGAGAGGGGTGGCGGAATTAAGACGGTAACACGTTAATTGCCGGCTTGCTTCTAATGGTCAGGGAATGCACCGCTCAGGGCCGTTTCACCCTGCGCGCGCCTTGGACCTCCGCGGAAATTGAACAGTGACATCGCCGAATCGTCGCGCACACACCTCTAACAGTGACTATTTTATATACGCGACTTTATAAAAATTACCAGCTAAAACCCAGCTAAAAAAGTCATAAAAATCAATTTTTAGACCTCATTTACTAAACTAATTCTTCGAGCCTTACAGAGAAATTGAAGTCTTTTGGTCCATTCATCCATTCATAAAAAAGTTATTCTGATTTAAAGTGTATGTGATCAGTTTTGCTCCTAAGTGTATATTGTAATAATACAATGTACTACATATTAGTCACTTTTGATGGTCGGTAGGTTCAGTGTTAATAATATTAGACGCCGTAAACCTATACGAATAAACAGTGTAATATAATACACATACTATATGTAGATTAGTGTACCTAGTACCTACACGCTTTTCAGAGGATGAAAAAAGGAAGTAGCCAGAACGGTGCAGCAGTGCTTGAAGGGAGAAATGGGGGAATGTTGGGTCGAGTATAAAAGTATAGCAGTAGTACGTAGGGCCTACGAACACCATGATGCAGCCCTGAAACTTCACCGTGACGTTTTACGTTTACACGGGGTGACTGGATAGGTTTCCCGAACGGACAAGTCCTACTCTGATGGGGTTTAGGGTTAGATAATCCATTTAGCCGATGAGCTCCTCGTGGTCAGAAGAGTCAAGTTCTCTTCCGTTAATCTTGGGAAGATTAGGCCTCTGGACCGAGCAATAAATTACAGACCTGGGTCTTTATGCAATAATTTACGAAGTCGTGGGCTCCGAATGAAAAGGGACAACACACTTTAGGGTACAATTTATCTGTAAAGTCTCTAATAATTGTCCGTAAACGTTTGTAATTGCTCAAAGAGAATCGCATAGAATTCAATCTTTACTATTATGTATCAAGGTCACATTATTTTGAGCATTTGCAGAAAAATTGAGTTATACGACTTTCTACAAATGACCATGACAAAAAAATACTTGAATAGTTAGACAGCACTATAAGGCAGGAAATCTCTACACGAGAAACGAAATATGTGCATTCCTAACGACCCAATAGAATATTTTCCATCACAGTTGATCTTGAACGATCTTGAATGACCTAGGGTCGTAGGTCACTGCCATAAAACGCCTCGGTAGATAGTGCATAGAAAAGTAAAAGAAGGAGTTGACCTCCATATGTCCTCCACACGTCCGCCTATAGAAAAACTATTAACACGCGATTATGCCAACGTCGAAAGTACTTCTGTGGTCCTACTTCTCACAGCATATGTATGTATCAATAATCTACCCTCCTTCGAGAGGATTAAGAAATGTCCATTGCCTCCCGCGTCAATAGCAACAAGCAGCGCCAGAAAAATGGAGCAACCAAGTTCAGTCGACAAAAGATTAGCGACGTGATGTCGAGCAGAATCCTCCTCAAGATCGCCGTCAGAATAACCCCGACAATTGAGGCAACAAAACCTCAAGGATGTCCCAGCGAACCAGTTCAACGTTCGTCGACGGTCTCGAACGGTTCTATTTTTGCGTAGCCGTCGAATCTGTCTATTTCTTCGGTAATAAACCAGTGTATCAGCAAACGAGACCGATAACAATCGCCGCGGACTGGTTTCACCTTTCCGCTGGCGGCGGGCAGCAGGCCTGTCAATATTCATCGAAACGAATCGGTTGCCAGCTACGGCAACCTTTCCCCCGGCTGTTTTCACAATCGCGAAACGACGCCCGGTGATATTGATTTTCCAATTATATCGGAACGATTAAGAACAATCTCTCTCTCTCTGTCTTTCCTCCCTTTTCACCGATCGGAAACTCGCGGAGTCGTTGCGAAACCGATGTTGCGAAACGCTCTCTCGGTCGTTGAGTCAGGTTCAAGCAGAACGCGAAACAACGGTGCGCGCCAGTGTTCTGGAAGTGTTGCGAGCGTGTTTGCTCGAGCTGCGAAGCGAAAGGTTCGCGGATTTTTGCGAGACCGTGTGCACTAGGCAGCCAGCCGCTTTTATGCTCGTTCTACCGTTCGACCGTAACGAAACCGCCGCGTATACATGTGTACAAGTATATCTATGTACGTACACCGCAGGGGCAGTGGCTGTCCCGGTGTTTGAACAGGTAAACGTCACGACGCGCCCCGATACATCGACTTCTCGATATTTCATCTGGCGTTTACCGGCCCCCGCCGGGACACTTATCTTTTCCACGGTGATTCATGCTTGTGAAATTTTCGATAAGCGGTTATGTGCGTCGTTTAGACGAGTGAATCAGGTCTATGCAACAGCCAACCTATAGGCGATTACCGCCATTGTATTTACACAGACCGGAAGGGTTAGCCCGGGAGATTTTATGGCGGACTTCTGGGATATAAATGCGTCGTTGAAGCGGAGCTTGCTCATTGATCGCGGACACTATTGTCTGTTGATTGTGATTTCGTTTAAAGTGGGTCTAGAAAGTAGTGTAAAGTGCCCAAATATGAACCACTTTTTGTTGATGTCATTTTTTTATTATTTTAGAATGCTCTTTTTCGACCAAAAAGTCAACAGTTAAAGGTGCATTTCCTTCCTATAAGATTCTGGGGTCAAGTCTGTTCAAAAATTAATTTTTTTTTTGTGCGAATAACTTTCAAGTTTTTTATCTGTGTCTATAATGAGAATTTGAAACCTGCCTCTTGCAAATCCAACACACACAACAAATTTCTTGTAAAAATTGTAAGCAACTACGTCATAGATAAATCCGAGTGAAATTTTTTGCGGCTTCTATCGTAGATGCATGAAAGTGGATTCTTTATGGTAATTTTGACTGTCGAGATCGGTTGATGCTGATACACTTACGGGAAGCAAACGCGCCTTCGAGTTGGAGCAGAGCTGAGTTTGCTCGTTGGAGCGTTGATCACGCGAATACTCGATTGTCTTGACTGTAATTTGATTTGATTGTCTTGACTGTAGTATGATAATTTTAATTGTCGAGATTGCATGATAACGATGATTTATACGGTCTTGAATAGAACGCGTTCCTTCGTTTTGGTACATCCTATACACAGTAAAATATAGCATAGTTCATTTAATGGTCGAAATTGAAACAGCTGAAAGAAATCGTAATCTGCATTCGATTTCAAGGGTTATAACCATGAGGGGTATTTAAATTTGTCACGAAGCAAAGTTCCAGTAGAATTTAGTAAATTATGAGTGAGTGAATGTATAGAAGACCATAAACGCGACGCCCAAATTCAGAGCAAAACGAATTTACGTGGATTGATGAAGAACTATTGAATATGACGGAGGTTCATGAGAAATTTGCTGTGCCAGCGAAGCTTAAAATCTTCAAATAGTGAGTCCTGTATTAATTAGAGTAATTATGCTTCGTGTTATTCGACTATTAAATAAGTTTGCACAAGTAACTCACCTCGAGCCCCTTGAGAACCATACCGACTATCCCTAGGTAAAGATTTCCGCTTAGACTCACCTGTAAAATAAGAAAAATGTGTTGGTTAACTTCCAAACGAGGCAGAGCACAAATTTGTCACATTTCTTAAATTTTATAGGTTACATAAAGTTTGAAAATTTATTCAAAAACAATTTCACATTATTCATTAATTATTATCACTTGTTCAATTACAGTCAAAATAAGGATACAGGTGATCTGGTGGGGGTATGCACGGAACTTGAGAAAAAGTCAACGCCTCCGCTAAATACGGTAAAGTATAATTACGGAATTCTCAACACGCTCTTGCAGTACAGTAACAATATTCTACAACAATGCACCTAAACGCGATAAGAATATGATGAATTGAAATGAATTTTTTAAAAGTATCGAGTGGTTGCATTTAATAATGTGTTACATATATTATACAGTATGAATTGTAGATTATTAAAAACATTAGATTGATGTGAAAGTAATGGAGATATATTAGACTGTCCCTTATGTCAAACCTTTGTTATAATAATCCCTCATCCCTCTACTACTAACTACGACTAATCCCTCATTACTAGACTGAGGATCTTTATGCAAAATAACAATTTTCTGTATCAATTGCAGGAAACAGAAATGAAATAAAAATGTATATTTTCTTTATAAAAATAACAAAAATATATCTATCCAAATTTTTTTATAACCTGAATAAAATCGTAGATTAAAAATATTAAAAAATCCTCAGCCTATTAATTGCGTATCCAACGATTCCCCTGCGAGAGATAGAATCAAATTCGAGTCTTACGTTGAAACGAATTTGCCCATTAAACCCGAACGCTCGACCGGAAGCGAAAGAACGGGAACGATAGTGAAACCATCGTGATAGGCAGCAACCGTCACGATAGAAAAATTGCTCAAGACCCTGGAAGACTCGGAAAGCAAAACAGAGCGCGGACACAGCGGCGATTTTCCAATCGAACACCTCATAGAGTTGCGTGCGAGAAATGCTTCGTAAAAGCTGTTTAGAAAGCGTAACTCGGCGAAAAGTTCGAAACACGGAGAAAAGACAGACGTCGAAGTGCGTTTCACGCGAAAGACAGGCGCGGTGGCTAAAAAGGATCAACGAATAGGGGACGATACGAGCTGTATGTAATTCGATTCCAACAGCACTGTGGCCTTCAACATTCAGCAACCACCTGCTGTCCGCGGTATCCATCGGGATCTACGGTCCTGGAGTGTCGTCTCGAAGGTGATCAACCTGTGGCACATGTTGTCCAGGTACCTGCGGATGGGAACACTGCCACCCAGAAGATGTGTCTTCTAGTGGAAGCGAAACAAACGCCGTCAGGCCCATTATCGAGGTAGGAAGACAGGGTCCGCAGGCGAATAAACCACACGTTGCACCGGTACATTTAGTAACATTCGTTTACTTTGATTGCTCACATAATTGCTCGAACAGCCAATCACAGTGACTTGTCGGAAACTCGGCCAAATCACTTCAATATTTCAGCGAAGAAGGATCCGTTCAAAAATTTTAGAAACACGTTCCACAGATCCAATTATTTATTATTTTCACAGCCAATTTCTTCAAACTTAGAATACACGATTTTCTTCATATTACATATTTGAGTCTATTTATACAGGGTGGGGCGTTACGAACAGGTCGCCTGAATAACTAGCTTGCTTTTGAAGACAGCAGAAAGCGAGTTACCACCCTGTATAATCCGAGTAAATTTGATGATGCAACGTTGATTTAGTCTGATGAACAGGCTGCGGATCTCTATGCGTTTATAAAGAAATTGGCTGCAGTAATATAAAACAGTAAAAGATTAGAAAAATTCAAGAATATTGCAATGTTGTAATCAAATCAATTTTTATTTTATTCCTGCAATAAAAGCAGAACATTTTTACTTTGCATAAAGATCCGCCGTCCACTGATGAGACTTGGATTTTTGAATCGCTTCAGAGCAAAACACGAAAAGAGCCTGAACCGCAATTTTCCTCCCGTAGAGTAATATCTCGGCCGCAAGAAGTAGCCAAAGGATACTGCGAGCACCCTAATCGATCACGCGAGAGCTCGCCCCTGATGACCTACTGTCTCGAATCCCTGCAGTGTCCAGGAGGAGCGAGCGCGATGGCCGGCAAGGTGACTACGACGAGTTCGAGCCTGGTTACCACGTTAGAGACCACCAAAGGGGACAAGGCCGGTAATTGTCCCAGCTCAAGGATCGTCTATGGTCCAGCGATGGAGGATATCACGGAAGCGTCCAACTGCGTGTCGAATTCCCGCAATCCACCGTTGACCTGCATCGATTGCACGGCTTCGTGCAAAGGTACGTCGGCGAGGATCGCTCATCAGTGTTGCAACGAGACTTCAAACAGCGGGAAAAACTGCTTCGAGACGTCGGTGCCATTGGACGGCGGTTGCCCGAAGGCTGTGGGTTTCCAGGATCCATCAGCGGACACGAGCTCGTGTCAGCAGGACGTCCTTGAGACGCTGGTCGACGAATGTGGACCAAGAACGCGTTTGATCAGCCATCCGCGGGATTGCGGATACTACTGCAGCTACATGGAGTCGAAATCGAGCTGCGACGGACCGTCATCTAGGATAACCCAGGTGCCGGGCGAGTTGATCTGCGAGGATTCTGGTCTGGCGACTTGTTTAGGTGCTAAGGATGATCGGAAGAAGAAACCGTCCGCCATCTGCAGAGACATGGTTCCTTCGTCGGAGCGCAGAAATGGGCTAGACCCCTCGCAAAACATCAAACCTACGCGCTTCAAGCCGCCTCCCAGAAAACAGATCCCCTGCGGTAGTCCACCCGTAGAGAGATCAAAACCAGAAGCGAGTTCGGTCACACAGGATCAGTTGGATCACGGTGACTCCGTTCGATGCGAACCGATCAAGAGTATAGTTGCACCGGAAGCTAAATTGCTGGACGATCAATGTAAAGCGAACGGTGAAATTGTTGATGCTAGCTCGAAGGTTTCGAAGGCAGAAAAGTCTAGCCAGAAGAAGGGAAAAGTGCCTTCAACCACCGAGTGCTCCAACAGCTACACTCCGAAGATAGAATCGAAGGAATTGTTGACCTGTTATAGGGATTACGTGCCTCCTAGCTTGCTGGACCGCTACGAGGCTTGTCGATCGAAACGGAACGGACTTCAGGATGAGTGCTTCCTGCCTGTCCCGCGGGCAGTGATCGAGCTCAAGAAGATGGAGGCTGCCGGCCGAGCTGATGACGGAGATAAGGGGATGGCGAACAAAGGGGACGCGAATGGACAAAGTGAGAGCGCCCTGCCCACGATGGTGACACCGTGTCGAAGCCGTGCTTCTGTGACCTCGAACACCTAAGAAATCCACGATAAGCTAAGGGAACAGGTCCTTGAAGACGTGAACCACTTATCATTCATTTTTATAATTGATATTTTGTTTGGTGAACCTCTGGTAGTTCTCTGAATGAACCTTCTAATGTAATAGTATGCGTGTAAATATCAGTACGAGCGTGAATGTGCGCAGTACGTGTGAACTCGGTTGTGAAACGTATGTAAGGAAAAGAGAAGATTGTCGTTTGATAAAGAATAAAGAGGCACGTGAAAATCATTACGAAAGATTTATAATTTTTATTAAACCGAATTACTGAGTTATTAGTAGACGGCGGATTTTATGCATTTGTGACAAAAATGGGCACGTACAATTTGAAACAGTGGAGGTATTTAGTGTGTGTTTCACCTTAATAAGATAATTAAAAGAAGAATGAAATTTTTATTTGGCTCCTATGTGTCTGGCAATCAATGCAAACATTTTTTATTTTGCATGAAGGTTCGCAGTCTAGTTATTAGGTATACATAAACTATTAAATCAATAGATGACTAACGCTAATGACTAATGGCTTACAAGCAACAAGCTTTATTCGTGGCTCGATCATTGTTAAGAGATATTACGTTCATTAATGTCGATGTTCTATTAGTATGCGAAACAATGTTATTTTATTCGACTTTCTTTGAAATCACGTAAAATTTAAAACAGTCACTTTTCAGACGGAAAAATCATTAACTCCCCATCACAGAAAACAATCGACATCATCGGTGAAATCGGAAACAAAGGAGAAGAAAGCTGAACCTATTCGCGCGAAGAAGATTCAGTTGAGGCGAGTGAAATCTAGAGAATTGTACTCAGGATCGGTTTATATCGACTGCGATTGCTATCATCGAAACGGATTGCAACACGACTGCCCGCGAACTTGTTGCGCCGGTAAGTCTTTTATAATGAAATCAATTATATGTTTTGCGGGGAACAAGTAACGTTCAATCATGTACAAAAAAATGTGCAGCTTTTGCAATCTTGTAAATCTTCCTCCACAATGTAGAGATCGTAAAAATTTCTAAATCGATTTGTTAGAAGCAAAAATTCAATAAATATGTATCCTTTTCTGAGTTTCTTGAAGCCAAATATAATTAAACCGTGGATCTTGATACATAATAAAAATTATCCTAATCAATTGAATTTTATTCTTCAACATTTTTCTAATTATCTTAACAGTATTATACTTCACCTATTCATTTCCGAATGCATAAAATCCGCGGACCAGTGAAATGTGAAATAAAAATTTGAGACCTCCATAGAAACGTGAAATAACGTTTATTTTAAGCAACTGCAATGTCTGTGATTCGGTTCGCAGAAATGTGCATTTCTATGGAAATCTGCAGTGCAGCGTTGATAAATAAAGGATTATCTAAATCGGGTTTGCAGGTCGTCCACCATGCATAGTGAAACCATGGCCCGAATGCGATCTGGGAACGTATTTCATGGACAAATGGGAAAAGTACTACGACCATTTAGACACGATACCACCCACCTCGTTTTGTGGGTCGAAGGAAGCTTGGCTGGCGATTGTCGAGGAGGAGAGACGAAAACGAGCGAAGGATAAATGTCACGAGGAACTGTTACCGCAGAGTAAGGAGACTGGGAATGGCAAACAGTCCGCAGAAATTGTTCATTCCAAGAAACTAAAAGATACTGCGTGCGAGCATCCAGAGAGGCCAGATGGACTCGCTAAAGAATACGTGATGATCCCTGTAAAAGTGTCCTCCACGGAGACGCAAAGTGTTAAGAAAGACAAATCGTCGCCCATTCTTTGTGACAGTGGCTGTCATGGAGATTCTCGATGTTGCTGTGATGCAAACACTGGATCAAAAGACTGACGATTATTATACAAATTTACACATTTATCTGGACAGCGTTGCGTCAAATTAATAATTTTTTACGTAGAAGGACCAGAGGAATCTTACACTATTTACACTACATTATTTAGATAAATAATGCAATTGTTGATTACTGCGGATCATTGTGTGTAATAAAAATATTCTGCATCGATTGTGGGAAGCAGTAGTTGAATAAAAATTCATTGCACCCCTCGATAGACTCAGATTTTTCAATAACAGCGTCAATTGAGATAATTTTTGGTGGGCTGGAAAATTGGAAGTGCAATAACCCAGGGCTGTAACCCAAATTCAATTTCTACTCCGCCCTCGAAGCAGAGATACGAGATATTTCGGTATCCCATTTTCCCTACGCCGGAAATAAAACAGTATTCTTAGCGTGGACGCGGCAATGTACCGCGACTTCCGGTATACACGTTGGCTTCATTTGTTTCTCTTAGTAACGAGTTTCCAACGTGGAAAGAATCACAAAACCTAAATAGCCGCAAATGATTCGCCGTACGTCGCATACGAATTAGTCGAAATCCTATTATGGCTGTTTGCTCGGTCATAAATATCCAGTTACTTTTCTTTTCTTCTAATCGAGGCGGCGCCTGTGTCGTGTTTCCGATTGCAGCGGCGACAATGCGGAAACTTGAGAAGCAATTTACCAAAGACAATTGCACTATGCTAATTAAGAAAGACGTGCTTGTTCACGGCTTCTGAAATCTTTTAAATTTAATTAATATTCTCTAGTCACTGCACGCGACATGGCGGCGCTAACCTGTCAAAGACACTGGAAATCGCTCTGATCCTCCAGGATCGAAACTTGGATTTCTCAAAGGAAAAGAAAATTTCTCGAAAAAGCCGAAAATTTCTGGTTGCGCAAGGAAAAGTTTACCCGAGATTTGCATGAGAATGCGTAATCTGTTTTTACACCATTGCAGCAGCGTCGAGCAGACGAAGTTGCTGAGCAGCAACGATCTAGAAGGAGGCTCCCTAAAGTATTCGCTAGCCTAATCCCTTCTAGAGACGACTTTTGAGTGGTTTAAAACCTGGATTCGCCGACTCGGTCCCACGGATTTAGAGGAAAGAGGAATACACGTGCGGCGGCGGCGCCGGAACGAGGCTCGCGCCACGCAGGAAATAACGGAGCGTGATCCGTGCTCGTGAGCGGACGACTTCCGGTGCCCGCGGCCTGCCGACATTTGCATCCAGCATTTGCATTGCGGCGACGGTGTCTGAATAAAACCGGGAACCACTTTGTTTGCTCCTAAACCGGACTGTTTCATCTTCCGATCTTGGAGCAAATGAACCTGCAGAAACTTGTACAATAAGCAATAAAATGTTCACGTTCCACGAGCAAACGCTGGAAAAATCTTCCAACTATAGGCTGCGCATTCCTGTTCAACCTTTCCAGACACTCTAAGCTCGAAAGCGAAGCTCCTCAGCCCCCGTGCACCCGAAATATCTACCCAGGACCTCTACCAAGGATTTCCCGGCGTCCCATTTCCTGTCCCCGAAGAAACACAAGATCGTATCAGCGATGATACGTGCCGGGACCGTAGAAACACACACACACATACATAGTAGTAGGGGAGAGTGTTCCCCCGGAGACAAATTTAAACCCAGAAGAACTTTCTCTCTGTATAGAGGCAGGCTAAACGAACAATGAAATAAAGTCGGAGTACACAGCGCGCAGGATAGACGGAGGATGCATCGAGCAGCTCGAGAGCGACGAAGACAAAAGAGTGGCGCATGCTAGAGGACAGGCTTAGGGTACATTCCAAGTGATAGGGAGGAAGAGTCCAAACGGAGGAACAGAGAGGACGCGAGCTTACATCCTGCGGGTGGGACAGAGACGACAGAATCGAGGAAGAATGTTTGCCATGGGATCGAACCAGAGGATAAAGTGGATAGAAGGCGGAAGATCTAATTTTTGTATCGAACGGACACGAGATATCGTCGGCTCATGGCGTCCGGAGACTCGTCGTCGCGGGACACTATAATTTTATGAACTACGCTTCGCCCGCGACCATGCTGTATCTGATGCCTCGATGCTAGTTTATCGTTATTAACTTTTCCGTTCTTCCTGCATTCGTTTCGTCTCTCCCGGGGTTTCTTCTCGGCAAAATTAACTGTTAAAAACTGAACCTCGCTGGGAGATTGTTTCCTCAGAATTTTAATATGCTCCGGTTCATTTTTCTCATGGAAGCGTAGAATAAAATTTGTTTGCAATCGACGCAGAAATCCATAAATGCATTTTCGAGTACCTCAAGAATTGCATTAAGTACACGTCTGTCCTAATCACCATCACAAGAAACTATGAAGCAATTCTCAATTTTTCTACCGACTGCGAACAATGAACCCGCTTGTAATAAAAACAGCCAATTTTCAATTGTTTTTCTACATGTTTCCAGGATGTAACAGGTACGAACGCAAGATTTGCTCTCAACGTGCTCTTGTTTGCGAGGTTTGGGCACCAGGAGGCAACCCGATGGGGATGTATAAATACTCGTCGGTTGTACGTGCAATGATTTTGCTAAGGTAACTGTTTATGTAATTTAAGATACGTGCAACCGTTACCGATCAGTTTTTGCGGTCGTACGCGAGCTGGTACGAAATTTAACGCTACGTTCCTGAGACCAGGGGGAACGAGACACGGGGCCGACCAAACGAGCGGAAAAGAGAACGAAAAAGCAAAGGGAGCTCCGTGTAACCACGGGCGGGAGAGAATATACAACGCGACTGGCCGACCGCAAAGATGCACCACTCGCAACGAGCTACGGTGCAACCGAATGCAACTGCGCTCGAGTTGCATACACTCAACGATTAACGATGGGGAACTACGATGCTCGAATCGCCGAAATCACCGGAATTTTCTACTCTTCATGAGCCATTTCTTGGTACTCTGGTTGAATCTGCATAATCGAATAATCCGAGAACCTGGAAAATATTTCATTTAAGACGTACGTTCCCAATTTTGCATTTAACATTAAGTATTTCATAAATGTCAAAAATACAGGTGGCCCAATTATTGCTAGAGAAACTGAAACATAATAAAACTTTATGATCTTTAAACGCAGAATAAAGAACTCTTTGACGTGTAAAAAGATTATTATAAAAACAGGAACCTCTTTTGCCTAGCTTGTTATTAATAAATGCAGCTCCTTTCGCTCCGGTCGCAACTTTATCGCATGGAACGCTGGCGAGTAAACAAAGGAATTTCTTTAATCAAGTGAAGAATTCCTGGAGAGATGACTGCGATGAAAAATCAACAATTTCATTCACGGATCTCGCGATACACCCCGCCGCCAGCCCGCTGCAAGATGAAATTTCCTTCATACTTCGCACAGGGGGTTGCATTTAATAAAATATTTAGGTGCGGAGACTGTCGTCAAAGCAAATGGCGGCGGCGAACGTATTTAATTCGCCCATTCCCGTCTGATAAAAAAGAAAGGGTCAACGTGTTCCAGAATGCAGGCTGAAGTTTAAACAAAAGCAGGAATACCGAAACCCGGAGGACGCGGCTGGGCAACGTGTGGCGAACAGACGTGCGAGAAAGGCGTGAGATTTGAAAGGGAGAGGACGCGAGAGTGCGGTGTGTGAAACGATGTGGCAACGTGACGGGGCAGCCTCCGGTAACGACAAATTAAAATTCTCTGTCTCGTTTGCATAGCTGAACTTGGAAATATGAGGGCCGAGGCGGCGCGACATTATTGAGGGACCTTCCACGCACTCGTCAATTAATTCCCGGGGTGGAATACTCATGCATTATTCGACGCGAGAAGGAATGCGCGTGCTATGAAATCATTAATGACACCGACGTTCTTTTACTAATGATGTGATATTTTAATCTTCGGATACATAACCCACGAACAATTTCATACATTCACTGCCACGACAATTTTTCACAAATAATGTCATTCGATATAGGTATACATTGGGTGTGAAAAGTGCTCATACATAGTTTACTAGTTGAAAGAATCATCCCTTTCAAGGAAGTACTATATTTTTGGGCCATGTATAAGAATAACAAAACTTCAGTGTATATTGTTTATTTCTGTAAAGTGACACATCCACGAAAGTAATGAATTCTATTCGTTATCTTAAAAAAGAACAACATCCTTCTATGAATAAGATGCATCTTTCTAGTGAATCAAAAAAAGTTGAGTGAGTAGTATAATAGCTTCTTGAATACAATAGTTACTAAAATGGAAAAGGTCGTATTTGAGGGAGATAAGCTTGATATCACACACCTATTAGATAATCTCACTTTTGTTCTCCTGCATGATGTAACGTTTACATACACACGATTGTTTTCAATTCTCATGGAAAATGATGCAACTCAATGATAGAAACAATTTAGAATTTTCACTGCTAGTGGGGTTAATAGGATAACGCATAATGGTTTGGAGTTACGATTTATGCCTTCAGTGCGTGACGATGGTACTTTCACATTAAGTAAACAATATTTCAATTATAAAATATTCAGGCTAGAGAGAAATAAACAGCAACGCTCGAGTATAGGATTAATGCGTAACGAGGTCGAGATCATTTAAATAAGGAGAAAGGAAAACTTCAGAATGAAATTTAGTTTTTTAATTAGACTTCGGACGCTTGCTGGAGGAAAGTCTGCTCGAAAGTTACTGGAAAAATTATAAATTTCCAGGCTTATAAAATTTATAAACTTGTAAATATGTGCAACGTGCAATGATAAATAAAATTTATACCCATTTCAGAAAGTCAAGTCAAGTATTCCGTTGCAGCCAGATTTCATTATTTTCCAATAAAACTTTGTAGTCGTTCTTCAAAGAATAATATTAAATATATATTTTTATAAATTGATTTTGAAATTATATTGAAATATATAATATAAAATACATATTTTAATAAATTAATTGATATGTTTTCTTTAAAACACTATGGAACTTTCCCTGCAACCTAATAGAATACTCCCTTAACCCGTTGAGCAGATTCTGCATGATTTCGTATAGATCGTATCATGATCGTTCGAACGGTTCGCAGATACTCGACGCGGTGAAAAATAATTCCCGTGAAAATCACCGTGTAGTGTTAGAAAGTAATCAGGACAGCGGGAGGGGCGAAGTTTATGCGTGGAATGAAGCGTAGCGTGAAAGAGCCTAAGTGGTCTTTAAATGGAAATTGATTTGCTTGCGTAAGAAGAGAAGACTGAGGTGAAGAATACGGTATCACCTTGCGCGGTCAACGATCCGACGAATGGAACGCCTTATACGATCGACCATGATCTTCTCCTCCACCTTGTAGGGGGTGTACGACCATTAATGGCCGTTCGTACGCGGGTCTCGCGCAAAGCATAGACGTAGAACCAGACATGTGACGTTTAACGAATGGACTGCAGACATTTATCCGCGTATATAGTTTCGTAGGATTGACGTAGAAACGCTCAAAGTAAACAGAAATCCATTGCTGTCGCTACGCGTCACGTTTCTAACAGGAAATCAAATTTCCACTCACATTCATTGAAGTTTACCGTTATGTTATCTAAACTGATAAACTAAGTCCGAGATTTCCCACTAGAAAAATATAAATCACTGTATTCAAAATAAAAAAATAATTTCTCTATATGTACTACATTGAAGATACTATTTCATCATGTTATGAATAAAATTTGGATTTCTCTGAAATATGGAAAGAGCTAATTCTGTGCGATAAATGTTCAGCGTCCTTTGCCATGAACGTGTGAACTATATCTACGTTGTTGTTCAACGATGTAAACTATTATCAGAATTTGTTTGAACGCGTCCATGAGCAATTATTCGTTGACCTGTAATATTTTGTGTGAAATAAGCGCAGTGGTATAGGCGGTCTCGTTTATCTGAGTATTGAAGTGCGCTTCAAACTTTGCCCAGCAGTGTCCATATTGTAGTAGGTCACCACTACACGAAGAAAGGGTTATATCAACACTTTCTTGGTAAAGGATGTTATTTCAGAGGCGGAAACGCGAGATAAAAATTCTTCCTACACCACTGGTTGGACACGTAACGCACAGCATGTGTTGGACGTTACCGATTGCTTTTTGTAACGGCTCGTACGTGCTCCGCGATGTAAACGATAACATCCAGATACATATTTGGAATGTGACATTTATCTCTCCGTCAAATAAGAAGAGAATTTTCGCATGGAACGTCGCGTTCGTCGACCGTAAAGTAACCGTAAAACAGACTGCCGTAAATTGCGAGTTCACCTTTTCCAGATACTATAGATTTAATTGCAAACAGCGAACCATATACTTCGTTATTTTTAAACTTGAAATTGCAAGGTTTTCTAAACTTAATTCCGTACTTCAGAGTCAATTTTAAATTGAAATTCTATGAATCTGTATAGCTAATTACGCATTGAAAAAAGAATTTCAGTGCAAGTGCGGAGACAACTAATAGTTTATACTGTGACGAGTTTTTCATAAATAATATCCTTCAAGTTTCAAATTTACCGTCGTTATAACCTAGCGAAGGTTCGTGGAGATTTCATAAGTGGCGCCACATGAAAGAGACTCTATCTTCTTTACCATTCGTCGGTAAGAAAGGAAAGCTCGTTCCACTATATCGACTGAGCGAACAACTGCCGGTAATGTCAGTAACAACTATTTGTATTTTACATAATTATTTTCAGACTATTTTAATTAATTTAGTATCATAAATCGCATACGAGGTGTAGAAGTACACCAACCACCCAATGGATTTTTCTGTTTCATCCTTTCCGTGTCACATCCTACCGTATCGGTCGGAACTAATCTCTAAAATACCGACTCTACCCAAACAGACCAACCAATTGGTGAACTAGATAACAGCACACACAATATTACAACAAAAACTATCAAATGCAAAATATAAATCACCCTATGATAGACACTTCTCTAAGAGAGCCAAAGACTAATATACTTAAAATTATCAATGACTTTTATACTAAATGTGTGTGTGTGTGTGTGATATTAAACTGGAAGCTCCTTTATCCTATTTCGAATAAGGATGCCTTTTAAAAATGTAACAAGTACTAGAAAGTGACAGCGGAAAGTTCCTACATAGATATAAAACATCATATAATAGTATTTTAACATCAGATAATTATGTAAAGATTTTTTACAATTATATGAATCTACTTTAAGCTAGCTCGAGGGGTGGGTCAAGGGTACATCAATACTTTCATTGTTTACTTGGCTCACCATCCGCATGTCTTCTCCATTATTAATGCAAACAAACAGATTCTGTTTCGGGATAACCTCTATCTCATAATCGCGCTGACAAAGAGTTTTCCACTTCGACGCTGTTAACGCGAGACCGTCGGGAAAACATTTGTAATTTTATAAAAGGGAAAGCACGGTCCGATATAAATGGATAGGGTAAAGAGACTGTGCAACCCCTCGGCGTCGAAAAATCCACGGGGCTAGCTGCGACAGCCCAGAAAAAATCTAATTTAGGTCCACCCCGAATAATTAAACTTTTACGGCGAGCCGTGGGAATAGCCGGTAAAAACGTGTCCTATCCGTGCACCTCCACCGCTTTCGTAAATTCTGTTCTCGCGTCAGCTATTTCGTTATGGCTCGATGGAACCATAGGACACGGACAATGCGCGGGAGAAACTGGTTTTCGGACAACAGGGAAAATGTACTTTTTCTCGCACGTTGGGGACCATCAAATATTTTACGAACTTCCCGGAGATAAATTTCTATTAGCCATTCCATCTCAAAGTAATCCACCATCTTGTTAAAAAAAATCTAATAACGAGATTCTTCGCCAAGTTTGAATAATTTTTTAATTCTTTCATAATAGTGATAAATAGTAATAAAAACGTCAAAAGTGGAAATATAAATCGCTTTCAAACATGTCCTGCTCAAACAATGTCCTTTGAGAACATTCAGTTGAATAAAGTTAGTGCATTCAAGCAGAGCCGTTTGTATGTCAGCCTCTCCTCCGCAATTAGTTTAATTTTCCGTGTAATTAGACGATCCTGTTATTACCATCGCGCCTACGGCATTCCAGTACTCGTAACCTTGCGGTTAATTTCTTTCTGGCAGTGCGATGTGCACGTAACAATGCCTATTAATAATGTGATACACAAGACGATCCGTCAGTCTGGCCTCAAATCAGGTTATTGTTTCACGATGAATAGAGCCTCGTACAGAGGATTACAGCACAGCTCTTCCAGTTAGACTATAAATAAAGGAATATTTAGAAACAACATAGTACTCGTGAGGATCTCGTAAAACGATATATTTGGAGATAAACTTTTAGACATGAGCGCTAAAGAAAATTCTTTTTATGACGGATTCTATGGAACATAAAAGAACCTCATAACTTTACAAAATTTCAGTGCGGTATTTACTTTGGCTAAACCTTATCTGAGGTAACTAGAAATTTTTAACTTTATTTTTACGTAATCCTCTCTTTAGATTTTCGCGAGAAAATGCTGCAAATCCAAGTTTTAATAATAGGGATCCACTGATTTGAAAGTTATGCATGATTAAGGATCAGCGATTTTCAGCGTTTTTGATAGATAAGGACGCCGCCATGTTGGTATGTACTCAGAATAGCGCGCCGTCTAACGAGCGGAATCGCTAAGTAGTACCACCGACGAGATACTATTAAAGACTGCCAGCCTTACGGGAGTTGGTGTCACC
>CM052319.1:4745384-4820177 GCA_028455605.1 Lasioglossum malachurum | reverse complement strand
GAGACCTGGGCAATCGGTATTATCCTCTATTTGTAAGAACTACTAGTGTCTTATGAATAGAGGATAATATCGAGCTAATAGCTGCATATTTAATAAATATGTTGATTTTCAATAAATTCTATTCCTGTACCTATTGTCTTCCATAATATTTTGCAATTTCACCTTCCTTCAGA
This sequence comes from Lasioglossum malachurum, assembly GCA_028455605.1. Lineage (NCBI taxonomy): Eukaryota > Metazoa > Arthropoda > Insecta > Hymenoptera > Halictidae > Lasioglossum > Lasioglossum malachurum. The sequence goes on along the minus strand of CM052319.1, from coordinate 4,820,004 downwards.
ACAAAATGTATGTATTATTCAAGCTGGTTCACCCCGGGCGTGAACACTGTCATATATTCTCTGTTTCTATTTAGGTAAAGAGTGAGGAACCTCCGACACTGGATCAGTATTATAAGGCAATTACAGAATGGGTAATGTGTGCATTCTACTATATCATTCTTCTTCAACTTGGCGAGTATATCGTCGGTGGTGGAACTTTTAGCGATGTGGTATATCAGATCACTGTAAGTTCCACGTTATCCCCGCGCCCAGTCGCGCCCGCTTTCTGGTATCGCTGAATAGCACAGGGGCTGGCAGTCTTTAATAGTATCTCGTCGGTGGTAGTAGTACCACAAACACATGGTGCTGTCGGTAAGGTAGATTTTCAGGATCGTTGAACATTTTAATAAAAATATCAATTTTTGTTAGTTCTTCTTTCGATTCAATTCTACCTTGGTACAGTTTTCAGGAACTGTAATGTAATGATTGTTACGTAAATTTTGACGAAAATATTCTAACATTGACATATGTATGCTACTGTTTCCCTCACAACAGTATTTTATGCCAATTATATGGGATAAAATACGGCACAAAAATTGGGAAACAGAGTTCTACTATCTTATCAACCTTTTCGTTCCGGCGGAGTGGCTCGTCAATGCGATTCTACGCATTCTTACGCGATTCTTCACCGTGACGTCCCCAAATTATACAAATTGTAAGTAGAAAATGAATATATTATTCTAAATGTCTGAAATTGAACAATATATGTTTCAGTTTTCACACTGAATCTAAATAAGATATAATAACAAGTAGACTGCATATTTTTATGCGATATAAAAATCATCTGTCTCAATCGTTAAATAATCATTGATTTTCTTTCTTAACACTATAGATTTACTCAGCACTAACAGTAGCTATTTTACATTACCTTATAAAAATAAAAATAGTGTGTTTATCCAAGATTTTAATCATTTTTTAAATGAGGGATATATTTGTATGGTGATATGCTTCTCTCGTCACTTAGAGTAGGACAAAAATTTTATTCAAATAAAAATTTGGAATAAAGTGGGTTTAAAACCCACTTGGAAAAAACCCACTTCACATTCAAAATTTTTATTTAACTACAATTTTTGCCCAACTCTGTCGTCACTATACCATTTCCTAAGACCTAAGACACGGCGAAGGTTAACGACTGTTTTCACAATTGAGAAACGAAAGTGTGAAACAGCCGTACACTAAATTATTGGCAAGTGGCATTGTCTTTCGCCAGTAAATCTCGCTGTCAAGAAACGACACGACAAAGGAGCACTGTCACCGTCCACCCAAGTGATTTAATTACGGGCGCAATTAAAGGAGCGGGGAAGCTCGGTTCGCAAGCTGTCAATCGACAACAAAAGAATAATTCCTTCCGAGCCAGTTTGTATACTCCATTGTACGCGTCAAATTACCGTCACCTTGCTCAACAAGCCGCATTGTTCTTCTCGCGGCTATTGTCGCGCGTTGTCGCGCGTAGGTTTTCACCCCGTGTAGGACCGCTTTTGGCGATAGTGTAAACCCGATTATGATATTACACCGCACAAAACGGCCATCGCGATTTCGCGTGTCGATCTTCCCTGCGAATCGAGAACGCACAACGCTGGAAGATCGATAATAATAGCAGCTGCCTGACAAACTGTTAATGGCACGGTGCATGCAAACCACTGTTCTCGGTCAATGAACCACTGAACTCCGTGCGGACTTCCTGGTAAACTGAATGTCGAATTTAAGGACACCTGACTGACTGGTGGCTTGACAGCAGATACATTAACTTATGTTTACATGATAGAGTAAATGTAAAGAGTTTCCTTGGAGACGTTTGATTTCGTTACGGTTTTCATATTATTTATTAATTTTGTATCGCAGAAGAAAAATACATTTGACTCACCCCGCGTTCTACGAGAATCATGTCGACTAGACTTTATTAATGGCTTTCCTTTCGACTCACCTGAAACAAAATTAATGATATAATTAGTATAGAATACTTCACGAAAAAGATTAATATCGAAATGGATTGACAAGTCGTAATTTGTGCATCCATTTATAATCAATGTTTTACTACGAATAATAACAGTTTTTATTATAACATGTTGAATATGCATTTGTAATTGATATTATATTATTGCCATTGCCATTAATATTATACTGTTATTCATTTCGCATGTCGTATCATTAATATTGTCATCGCCGTAAATATTTAATTATGAAATTATACGATCATAATTCCCTCTATAGTCGCGATCTCGATGATTTATTGCTCGGCCTGAGAGAAAGTTCTATCCGAAGTGACAAGCTCACCTAAGTTTGAATGAATTAATTCATGTAAAAATTCTAAATCTAAATGTTTTATTCTTTTAACGTGATTTTTCCATTTTTTTTTAATTTGTAGCTGGCCCGTTGTAAAAAAAAAGGTTGCTCATCCCTGATCTAAAGGGTTAAGAGTCTAATGCTTAGCTACTGTGCTACCTAGCTAATATTACAAACAGCGAGTTCTGAAGGGATTGAAGCGAGTCAAGCCTTAATCACATTCCCCCACTGCAGCATCAAGTTGAAGATTTCTAAACAGCTTAGCTAAGCAACGTCGTTACACATTCTCATCGTCGGGGCTGAAAGCTCGAAAGTACTTAGCCACCAATCGGTAGCAAAGGGGTAGGAATGGCATCATCGTTACCGAGGAAGTGTATCGTTCCACTTTACAGTTAGAGCCCTCGTGCTCGCCTGACGAATAACGGGCAAACTGGCGCGTTCTCGTTTCAGCAATTCCTTGGTCGCCCGAGAAACTTTTTATCGCGATCATAATTTTGAGCGTGCGCTCGGCGGCGGGAGGGGTTGCGCCGCGATTCGAACGACGCGACGGTTGCGATTCGGTTTCAGGAAGCTCGTTTCGCTGGTTTTTCACGCGGCGACAGCTTTTTCACGGCGTGGCGCGCGCGGCATTAATGGACATCACGACCATATCCGAGATCCACGCTCCAATTCTTGCGACGTTTTGCGACGCGGCTCGCGAGCTGTTCGTGCCGTGGCAGCGAGCACGAGGACGCTTCGAGAGACTCGTCCACACTTTTGTCTAACTGTACTCGACGGGGAAGCACGCGGATTAATTGCGGCCTGATTAAGCCGGCTGCGTGAGATCTGCTCCGGCTACGTCTTCCCGAACCGGAGCGGCTTTCGAACCACAAAGTCGCATGCGAAACTTCGCACGTGAAGCCGCGTCACGAATCCACGCTACTTCACGAACGCGGATGCTAAAAAGCGGCTAATTTTAGTTTATTCAGGCATCTAACATATTGGTAAGGCTTGGCTCTTCAGGTCACAAAACGGGTAAATCATTAAATCATCTTTATATGTAATGGAATTCTTGATTAAAACACATCTGGGGATTTCTGAAGAAACCTTGAAGTCGCGTCAAAATGACCCAGCATCGTCGAACAGTTCTGATCGTTGAACAAATTTTAAAGAGTCGCCACGACAAAAATTTTTTGACATTTTTGCAGAATTCCGAATTTGTATCACACTCGTGTGAAAAGGTGTCCTCAGTTTCTCACCAGCTATCGATTGCAAGAGATAGAAACCAAACTGCATGTTATTTTGAATAGAGGAGAAATCATATATTGACATCTTCAATTTTTAAAATTTTCCAACAGTTTTGAACTTCATGTACTCGATTTCCCTATAAACGAATAAAGATCTGTTATTCTGTTTTAAAGGGCGTACGAACACTTTCGTTGGCCACTGTAGCTCCGACTGCAAAGGGCTGATAATAAGAACGATAACACATTGAAAATTGAAAATCGAAGCTCACCGTCGCGATAAGATCAGACTTTCGACGGAAGTTCGGAAATTACACGAAGCTCCCGACAGAGATGTATCGCGTGCAAGGGTTTCCGTCGGAGCAGCGCAATGTTCGCAGTGCACCTGGTTATTAAAGGAGGCGACAGAATTTCTAATGGGAGTCACGAACACTCGATCGAAAACGGGTCCCGGAAGGAATTCCCAGCTCTGGAAGAGACGTGCAATTTTGCCGCGTGTTAAATGCGACTGATGTTTACGGAAATTCGAATACCGAACTTACTCTCCCGGACGTCACTCCGCGGCCCGTCGCGTCGGCTTTTTTCTCTCCCAGGGCCTCGAAACTGATTGCGACATTGATTGTGAGCAACATGAAAAGAGCTTTATGAACGTAATTTGTATGTATATTACGGCGAACGGGATCGTGGAAATTTGAATAGTCGTTAGCAGCCAGTTCCCGATATTTTTTCCATCTACGCGCACGTCCATAAATTTCGCGGGTATTCCAATGTCGTTTAATGGAAGCCGTTCATTTCGCATAATTCGAGACCGTCATTTTTTCCCCCGATTGTGTCCCAGAATCCACGCTGGGAAGCTCCCGCACCTTTTCCTCTTTTTATTTCATCCATTTCTTAACGTAATCGACGACGATCAAGCATCTTGCAAGTACACCGCGCACTTTGTGCGCTTATGGCATTTTTACCTTCCGACACTCGGTAAATTAAAAAGTCCGAACAAGTTTAATGAGATTTTCGCAAATATCGCGGGTTTCGTAACCGTGGAAACCATTTTTTCCTTTTCTGCTTCAAGATAGCTGGTCTGATAATTATCAAGAATAAAACTCGTGGCAACTTAATCTAGTAATCGTTCGCAAAAGAATTTTACCACTTTTAACGTGCTTCTTCCACCATAATGATTTGTTTGTTAACATTTCTACGGATCTTTTCCCGTGCAATAATTACTTCCGTTGTTGATAAAACAAATGCTAACGAGAACGGTAATATCAATTTTGACAGCTCTTGAATTACTATTCAATTACTCCGGATCCTTCGGGGACCATTAGTTATTACTCATGATTGATTAGACGTCCAATTTACCTGTTTCTTTGTGCCACAGGAAATCGTACGCGCGAAAGCAGCTTTCCCGACATTTTTACCGTGCATCCTGCCCGGGGAGAAATTTTTTTGTTCGAAACATGAATTGAACAAGGGTCGTACCAATGGTAGCCGACGTTGTTGCATTTTATTATTATACACATACGTGTAGCGCAGAAGGAAAGAGGTGCAGTAATTTTCCCCGCGGATCGGTACGGTTTACTCGAGCAGAAGTAAATGAGAAATTACTAGGCTGCCAGCTCTTCGTTCGAATTTTTAAGCCACGGTGCTTTCCGCGCAGCATTCTCGCTCCGATTTAACCGACGCAATCGTGTTATTATTGAGCGATTGTGCGGACGTGCCGTGCATGGGATATCTAGTACAACAGGAAGCGAAGCACGTGTTTCGAATTGCTCGTGAAAGCCGGAGATTCGCGTTCAAATGTCAAGGAACTGGCTGATGAATTGTTAGACGCTAGCAACCGAACGCGAACGTCGTCGTTCACGATGGAAAAATTTGTCGACATTTTGTCCGAACCGGATTCCACGCTGGGAAATATTTAGTAATATCTTCATTTCATTCTGAAGCATTATTGTTGAATTACCCAACAAATTCTCTCGACGTTAGACTCTTTTATATAACTCATTCTACTGATAAAATACCATTATCTATGGAGTAATGCTCAATCAGATGCACAAAAGATTCCCCGTCAAAAGGAAAGCTCCTCGGACCTGCATCTGAATCGCCGCTTCGGCTGCAGATATTTTCGGCTCATCATGCGCAAGAGGTTTGCAAACTTGTTTGACACTGAGATCTCTACTGACAGCACTCGTATGCTCGCAGCAGGCCAGTTTCGAGGGTATGTACACCACCGTCCAAAAAGCACTGCACACCCGTCGCTGAAAGCTTGGCAATTAACATACTTTGCGGTTGATCCCGAATAAATTGACATCGAGAAGCGCTGATCAATTTAGGAGCAATTCAATCAAGGTTTAGAATGTCTAATTATGAAGGTTTTATTTGAAACTCAATTTTTTGGTGCGTAACAAACACGACGATTGATGAAGTTTAAAAATTTAGAAGCACTTAAATGAACTTTTAGAAAGTCGAATTATGAAGGTTTTATTGGAACTCAATTTATTTGAGCGACACATTCCCGTTGCGCGATAAGAAATATATCTTCGCTCGAGCAAATGAAACTTCCAGGGGTACAAGTTCGCTCTCACTTTCCGTCTGCCGTCGCAAAGGTGACTTATGGCGGCGAGTGTATGCGCATCCCGCGTTATTTTCAGTCGTTGCATCGTGCAGCGGGGGACTTCGAAATTTCCACGGTGCTGGAGCGAAACGAGAGGCACGTGGGCGCGCCGGCCAAGATGGAAAAACATGAGGAGCAACATCGATTCAATTAACGTTATTAGCCGCGTAAAACAGAGGCGGTCCGATGGAAAAAAAAGTCCGAGCCGGCGATTCCGAAGCGCTGACGTCCGCTACCGTCTTAATTCCCCTCGAGAATGGAAATGAATTTCTACGGCTGCCGGGTTTACCTTGTTCATCTCGTTGTTCCCGGCTCCTTTTCCCCGCTTTTTACCCGATGAAAAATACACCGGACGCGTTTCACGGTGAAACGGAAGACAAAACGGGACGGGGGACGGGGGGCGGGGATAGAGAAAGAGAGAGTGCATCTCTGGATACAACTTAATTGCCGGTTGGCGGCTATTAAAGCGATCGTATAATTAGGAGAGAAAAAATTGTGTCTGCGGGGAGAGAACGAGAAGCTGACAGGCGATGGATCAATAAAATTGACCTGTGCAGCGATCGTATTACTCAATGCCGCGATACTTATTCCCCTTCCCTTTGTACCACGAGAACCTTTTCAGATTTTCTTGCTGCTATTCCTCGGTTTCATTAGATTCCTCTCTTTACTTTCCTCTGATTCTGTTTAGGGAAAACGTGAATAGTACGATTTTTATTTATTATTTAATACACAGTTCAATGGAGAACGAAAGAAAAAGGAAGAATTGTGTTTTGTATTGATTTCTATTAATAAAATTTTATAAATTGTCCTACGATTTTCGACGTAGTTCAAAGTAGAATTATTTCCCTTCGATGAACAGATGGTCCATAGAAGACCACCCCATAAATAAATCTGCAAAATCCATAAATATCTGACCAATAAAATTCATTACACGATAAAGTTATTTCTCAACCCACTCAATATAAAAATTCTATGTCTCAATTGGACGTGGATAAGCACGTAATTACAGCACACATAAAGTACAGATTATAATAAATTGAATAAAGGTTTATTTCATTTCAGAATAAAATTTTACTTTCAATTTTAGTCACTCTAAGCTTGCACATACTCGTAACGCTTTGCATAAACATACACTCCGCCGCTGAATATAGTATAAATAATACCAACTATGTAATTCAATAGCTGTCTTGTAAACTATGTACTTTATTGCATTAAAACCTGATAAGGTAACTGGTTTTTGAGTATCAGACTAGGCTAGGCAATATTCGAGCAATTAGAATATGAATAATTCAGACCTTTTTAATATTTGCTTTAACACGTTCGATGTCTACCTGGTTAAAATACTAATAGTTAATTTATCATGAGATATAAGTATTGAGCAATGAACTTTTTCTGGATAGAAAATGTCAGGCTTGAAGCTATTGCTAACAGAGTTGCTGCAATATATTTAAAATGATGTACATGGAATAATATAGAATAACATTTTCGTATTCTTATAAGGTGTTCGATAAAATGACATCGATATTCGAAATAATGAGAGCGTAATCAAATTATTATCTGCTCCTAGCCGGATCGCTTTCCTGCCATGATCGCCAGTTTCATGCACGTTTTAATAACTGGTCGACTGGTATGTTTACGTTCGCGGGCAATTGCACGGGCAAAGTTGAAATTTAAATCCTCGTTGTACAACTTTTACCATTCATTTACATAGGAACGTACTTTCGAACGACTGCGGTAGTTATTTGCATATCCATAACAAATATGGAATGTGGAGCTGTTTACTGTGTGCCATCTTCCAAGGAAATTTCTCGGAAATATTTCTACGAAACTTTACCGGGGAAGTTATCGAGACGATAATCAACCGAATATTAAATTCGCTTGACGTGATTATTCTGGGCCTCCAAAAATCAATTATCGGTAGTACGGGTAATTTAATTTTCATCGACATTTAATTCACTCAAATGATGTATTCGGCATCATTCACAATTTATTTCTAATTTATAATTCACTGTAACATATTATATTTTCCTAGTAATACTCGTACATGATCTAAATAGAATTTCTTCTACCACAGAATTCATGATCGATAAAATACTTTCAAACATTTACTGTCAGATTATTTTGCACAGTGAAAAGTATTGGAGCACGAAGTAAATATTCGAAACAATTTCCCTACGGTATAATATTCTCTCGGCTACACCGCAGGAATGTTTCGCACGAATTATGTTACATGTAAAACGCCAGATTAAAAAAAAAAAAAAAGTAACGTACGCTTGTAACAATTTCCGATGTCCTGAGGCACGTATCGGATTCTCATGTTGCCGACGCACTCTAATTCCTATCCGGTATCCGTGCAACCAGCTCGTCCTTGAGCAATTATTAGATCATCCACGAATCAATCTATCAGATTAGAGAAGCCTGAAAATTCCGTTATTCCGGATGCATCGCCTCGCTGCACACTAACTCTTTATTACGTCTTGTTCGGTTGTGGAGACGATGAAGTCACAACCTTTTACTGTCCTTCGATCATCATCATCATCATGAAAGAAACATCCGAAGATGTTTTATTAATAATGTTAAGCAATCTCGCGCCACAGTCGTACCAGCAAAAACAGTTTATTCGTCGTCTCGACGGTACTTAACAAGTTCCAAATGATTTTTAATTCACTGTAGCCTCTGCTAAAGTGAAATTTAATAGCTGGAGATGTTATTGGCGCACAACGACGATTATCGGTTGCTGATCCTAGTCACAGTCCCCTGAATTTTAATCCGCTTGCAGATCGAAAGTGAAAGTGTTCGTTTCACCGCTTTCCAAGTTCTACTCGATTCGGCGTACGAAAAAATGCGAAGAAGAGGAGCGAACACAGTCGATGGGTCGGAGCACTCAATTATACCAGCAATTAACCAACCACAAGACGATCAATGAAACGTTTGTTCACCACCTTCGACGTATCCACTAAAAGATCACCGAAAACACTTTCCACGGGTCCCGTTTAGCAAGTCGAGCCGAACCGTATCACTTCAGGATTAATGAGCAATTAAAGGGACCGCGCGTAGTCAAGCGACGGAAGGTGCAAAGAGTGGTCGAGGTTTCAAGAGCGTATCCGGAGACGATTAAATCCCCCGAGGAGACACAGATCCATTCACGTCGTCGGAGAGATGGGACCGTGTGCGAGAGAGAGTACGAAGGCCCGCTCGACGGTAATTATCGTACCGCGAAAAGATAAATAGAGGCACTACGGGATCGATTCGCGGAGAAGTTCTGCGCCCAGTTAGACAGCGGACACGATGTTATGTATAGTCAGGAATGAACTGCCGCGAGCGGAGGCTGTGTATGAAAGTAAATATTAACGCCGGCCTCCCTCGGTTACGCTTCCAGGCGCGAGAGATCTTGTAAATATGCCTCACGTAGGTGCGCGACGCCAAATACAGGGCGTCCCTTCACCGCTGACAGAGAAGCTGCTCGCGGTCATTAGATCTACGATTTTACTGCGTTCCTAGTGCCACATGTGCCCGCACGACGTACCAATTAACCTCGAATCAGAGTTGGACATTAATAATCAATTAAAATTTTAACCAAGATTGATTGATTAATCTGTACGATTAAAAAGAGAAATCATCGAATGATTGGAGACTGATTTAATCAATTGTTGAAGTTAATCGCCACACAGTCAATCCATAAATTATAATGAGGAGGGAGAGAGCAACAAAATCTCAGTTTACATTTCTTTCACTATGCATATACAGTTAGGAGCAAAACTGATCACACACACATTACATCAGAATAACTTTTTTATGAATGGAAAAGTTTAAGATGTATCTCTCTTGTATCTTTCAAATTAAAAGGTTTAATTCGATGAGAACTTCGGTTAAACTTCTCCTTACGGGACCAAAAATTACATTAAAAAAAGGGAAAAAATTTTGATTTCCCGAGGTGAAGTTCAGTCAGGATTTCGAATACAGGGTGGCTCTTCACCGTGGTTACGATTTTCTGCATTTGTACCACGCACACGTGCATGAAATTCCAACCGATTTTGATTTCGAGAAATTAGATGGATTACATTTAAATAGGAAGAGAAGGTGAATTAAAATATGAAAAGCTTTTCGAACTCCCAAGAAAATCAGAATATGAATGAGCACAGTTACCTGCCGTGAAATGTCAGAGCCCGAACGAATCCCCCAGTGTCACCAGCGTCTGGCGAAGTGGCGGACACATAGTAAGTATTTCGGGAGGTTTGTTTCGTTGGAAGCTTTCAGATGCGTCTCCGCTGGAGGATTTGTGGGCGTCAGACGTTCCGGTTCAACGGTGTCGTATATTCGCGTGAATTATTTCGGCGACGTAAATATTATTTTTCTTTTTCGTTCCTTCTCAAATGAGGATTCCGGTGAATCAGTTCGCTTTAAGGCTACCTCGGAGAAAACACCGAGGATGCTTCTACACTTTGTTCTATTTTAAATTGTACAGTAACGTTACATACTAAAAATTCCTGAAACGCTGAATGAATCATTGAACGCCGCGATGATTTTTATAGAAGCTTCGGTATTTCTGTTGAAAAAAACTTCTTTCACTTCGTTTTAAGCGAATGTTGTATTCGTTCGAGTGCTTCTGCTTCATGCTCATTAATTTAATTCAACGAAAAATATTACCACGGTCGATTTTTATTAAAACGATCGTAAAACGGATAAAGGAAACGTTGAAGAGCGAAAAAGGATACTTTAGAAACGTAAAGGGAATGAAAGAATGAGAATGGGAATTATGCGCACGAGTGCGCCAGTAGTTTCTGCATCTCCCGTTTGACCATACTATAGGGAAACGCGGCGAAGATCAATGGATCGCATTCCACGGCTCCGAACTTCAATGGGGCTTCAATTAATTTCGATTCGAATCGTCGTAACTCTGAAACTTCTGACCGGGAAAACGCGTTCGCGGGGATTGCATCAGGAACTGCGGAGCTGTTCCCTTTTTCCCACGAATGGTTTTCTTTTCTGCGAAAGTGGAAGTGCAGTTTTAACGAGCGTAGGCCCGTAACGTTGCGTACGCGTCACCTACGTTCCATGTAAATCATGCGTGTCGTTATCCTACGCAACGCGCGTCGCGAAATCGTCCAATCTGCGTCGTAAAAAGGATAACGACGAAGAGTCAGCTCGTTCGAAATAGCGGTCGAATATGTCACCGTTAGCCTTCCAGTATCGGAACTCAAATTCCCTGAACTAATTCTTGAAACAGTTAGCCTGTTCTTTTAATTTGCGAACAACAAGTGGAATTATTAAGTTGATAATATAGTAATCACGAATATATAAAATGTTCTTGTGGTTTGCTGGAAAGTTCGTTACTGAATGTGCTAAAGGCGAAAAAATATTAATGCCGATTATCCTTTGCATTCGGTTGTTCCCTCTGGGGCACCGCTAAAAATTGCTGTACCACTATTCAAAATATTGTTTACATTATTAAATATATCGGTATCTAATCAATTACTAAACATTTAGTATGTTTAATGTATAAAATTTAAAAAATCAGTGCATGGAAATATTCTAGATAGGAAGAAACGTATACATTTTCCAGTTAAAACAGCTCCGAGTGCAAAGGGTCAATATACTTCTCCATTTCCTCGTTTCCCATCAGCAGAAGAACCCGGAAAGTAATTTTGATTATCTTTACATAGAAAAGAACAAATGTATGCACTACAGATATCACTAAATACGTGTGCAAAATGCAAAGAGTTCGATAGCTCTTCTGGAAAAATGCTGAAAAATGAACGAAGAACAGTCTCGAAGAGCAGCCAGTTAGATTGGTTCCGGAACGAATGATCTGTTGATAAAAATGGTGAATAATAATTGTTTCGATGTCGATCTACCTGATTCAAGATCGTCGTGATCGGCTCCTCGAAGACAAGAGTGAAAGCTTCGGGACAGTCGTCGACCGCCGGGCGACGCGCCCTCCGTCGAAGCGTTGTGCATCTTCCGGGATGATTTCTTTCACTGGAACCGCCCAAAGAGGCGCACAACACACCACTCTTCTCTCACCCGGCCGCCTCTCAGTCAGGTGGGACCGAGGTGAAGCGAGTGCCACGGCATTTTTCGCGAGCTGTTTCGCGGCGCGACGACGAGCACCGGGCTAATTAAGGTCTAATTAACGGGTAACTACGTGCGATCGTTAGGCGCTTGGATGCGTAGGCGTGGACGCAGCTCGCGGCCAACCTCCTCGCTTCTTCTCGCTCTAGTTCGCACCTGCAAGGAAAATCAAACTTGTCCGGGGACTGGTCGACGATACTACTCGGCTGCGTTCTCCGAAATGGCGACACCGGAGCCGAACCCGTTCCGCGGGAGATTTAACGACGGGACGCATTTCTCTTTATTATTTTCGAACAATTAACTCACGCTATTCTCAACGCAATCGTTTGTATCCTGCTATAAATATCAGTGACCTTGTTTTCAGTACTTGAAATTTTGAGAGAGTCTCAAGCACTGCAGTAATTGCTTCTCGTGGAACAAGGGTAATTGTGGTGCGCTTGAAGGTTCGAAGTTGAAAGTTCCAGCTTCAACTATTCGTTAATTAGCTTTGTGAACTTCGATTATCTTAGACGGAAGTGTCTACAGCATACGCAACTAATTTTCACGAGACTCTTACTTTATCTTCGTCTTAATGAAGCATTTTAGCAAAGTAAATTTTTCAGTTTCTTCGGAAATCATATTACCACAAGAAAAATGATGGATTGATTCGCAACGACCCTGCAATCAATTAAGAAACCAAATGCCGTGTCGTAAATCATATTCAATTACTGTGTCGCAAAAATAAGAAAAACTTCGGGATTCAATAGCTCGCGTCTGATATGATCGAATAAAATAAATATAACGCAGGCATTACACAATTCCCATGCCTGCAAATCAAATTAGACCGAGCCATTAATATCTATCGCGCAATCTTACGTAACTGATTCATAACTCACTCGTCGTTCGATGTATTTAGATTTAATGACGGCGCTTTTGTAGACGCGCTGAATCTTGCCCGTTCGCAAACATTAATTTTCTGATTTTATTTTAATGATGTTTTTAGTGGAAACCAAATAGAAGATATTAATCAGGAGAATTAGTCAATAAAAATTGTCACCTATCTCGATGGATATTTTTAAAAAATGAAGGATTATTTTACAGGATAACATTCACTATACAAATTCACTCAATAGATTAATATTGAAAATAAAACATTCAAACGCTGATAGTTCCATTTCTGTTTATTTGTTTATTACTTGTGCAATAAAGGGAGATCCCTATTACTATTAACATTCCTACTCGAGACAGTGAAACGCATTAAATTTTTTCCACAGATCATTCTTATAAATTCACGTTTTAAGGACCAATTTTTGTTTTTGTAGCCCCGTGTATGAAATTCTAGACACTAGGAAAAGAACTCGTGGTTCCTGCAGAAATATATCACCGGAGACTCGTGGCCCACAATTTGTGGCCCATTTGGTGGAAACGTATTGCACAATGCAGTGCGTCGAAAGAACAGTACGGACGTTTATGGTTGCGTGCATGGGAACAGAGGAATGGCTCGATAGCCTTCCTCGAAGTAACCGCAGAGGTGCTCGCAGATAATGAAGTGCAATACATAAATTTCTGCTTGGCATCGGAAAATTCAAATGACTTTGATTAATTCGAAATATACGATTATTTTTAAGAGTACTTATTACTCTATTGTATGTGTGTGTGTGTGTGTGTGCATATTTTTCTACATTTATACCTATGTTTCTTCTTTGTAATTTATATTATTTACTATAAGATATTTTTCAAGGGATCAAAACAGAGCAGAGTGAAGCCTTGATCTAAGAAAACGGAAGCTGTACGATCTAAGAGAAACAAATATCCCCTCCACTGCGAAGGAGCTCGTTTAAAGTAAACTAGTCTTTAAATTTCCTTAAAAAATTTCAGTAAAAAATTTTTTCCATGTAATTAATGACTAATTGATGTTCGAAATTCAACTTTCGACTGAGATATTAATATTCCAGATGTACATGTACATGTAAACCAACATAGTGAAAACATGCAAAGAATTTATTGTTAAAAGAAGAAATCAATTTTTACTTACTAATGCAGAAAGTTTTTGTTTATTAAAATGATTCAACGAGGAAATACATTCTATTCTTTACGATGGACTTGGAAAATATTTATTTTTGCCTAGAGACACAAAACATCGATACAAAATGTTTCGAGTCCAACAACAATTGCTTTATAAATATCGCATTCGATATTATCGACGTACTCATCAAATACGTATGGAACAATATAATCCCCATGCACAGCGTGTATCAGCTATTACATTATTTTGTAAGCGGTACTAGCACGCGCGCTCACGATTGGTTGAACATATAATTTATGCTCGCGTTGCTCGCTAGCATGTAGACTCGCTTGTGCACGCTTATGCTCCGTGGATCGTAGGTGTGCGTGGGCGTGGTGGATTTTTTCAAATAGGCCGCCAGACTAGCTCGTAATTAAAGGCCGAAAGGCAGAAAAATAAATTTCGATTTCAGCTCTCGAGGCAACGCGGCGTCTTCTGTTCTTCCGATGCAACCCATTGCTAATGATCTTCCATACTGCATTCGGTATTCAGTACGGTATAAACAACAAACGATAATAATAATAATTCTAGCGAACTTTTGCCATTAATTCAGAGGATATACAAACAGTTCAATATTTACGTTTATAAACTAAAATCAAGTGGTGGCACGAGCGCCAGAGTTGATTTCATCACATCACTTTCAAATTTCATTTATTAATTATGGTCTGGAATAATTGTACAAATCTGTCGAAAAGACATGTGTGTGCGACTTCAATAAAATAAAGATTTATTACGTATTCCTATTTTAATTCCAATTATGTGATTCGATTTTCGAATTAATTAAAATTTTCGAAATTGAATTTTAATTGCGTTCGTCGATGGCGTATTTCAATAAATGATATGTTCGCATAAACAGTACTAAAGCGTTACGACAACTTTTACACACTTCTAGAATTATAATAAAACAATATGAAAATAATATATACACTAAATAAAAACTGAAAGCACGTTCAGACCGACCGCTAAAATCTAAAACCGAGATAAGAAAAAAATACACTCCAGCGACGAAATTTATGAAGTGCAAACCGCCATAGAAAACTCATTAAGTCTTGATAAACGTTTTCGCTCGAGCGCGTTTCGCGCAGTTGCGTGCGCAATGAACGCATAAAATCTGCAATTCAATGTAGAAGTGTCAGGCATTTTTCAGGCTTGCGTTATTAAATATTTGTGAATCGTCGTAAAATTCAGTAAAGACTTTCGATTTCCATATTACCGGAGGTTTCTCCGTCGAGTTTTCAACATTTTTTGCCGGTACACTGACTTTTACGGTGACATTAAATCAAATTGATCGGCGGCGTCTCGATCGAACCGCGTTCCGCTTCGCGAGATTTGTCCGTGAAACTCACGCGCGATCATCGCTCCACGTTGACTTCGATGCAACGTCGCGGAAATGATACTCGATGGAACCACCTGTTGATTATCAACTTCGGTATTCACGAGACGACGACGCGACGCAGCGGGAAGGCGCGAGAAACACGAATCCGCTCGCGAGAATCGGCGCTCGTTAATTTCGACCGGCTAATTAACGATCCGAATAATTTACGATGAATGAAATATTAATTAGGTCTGCGATCCCGCCGGTCCTTGAGTCCTCTTATGCAAAAAAAAAAAAGAGATTATTTGCCCGTTATGTACGTAGCGAAATGATTTTTTTAAAAAGAGCCTCGGTATCGCCTTCGTACCTGTATTTTTATTGCAAGTTTTATGCGCTTTGTTGGAGAACTGGTTGTTGGTCTCGTGAAAATCGGCGAACGGTGCATAACGCGAGACCTTGGTTATCAGAATGGCTTCCTTTTGTCCCATTTTGAGAAATCAACGAGTAGTAACCCGATATTCGATGGGAACGATACGAATATGAAAATCGGTTTCTTTGTTAATTGTTTTGCGAATGTTGTACGCGTTAACAGCGCAGATTGATCGGTGCTGTTAATACGGTCAAGGAGAAAGTCCGAAGAATGAATGAATCTACGTGCAGGCTAATATTTCGAGCACGAACTCGTGAAGGCGTATAGCTCGGGATGAATAACATTAATATAATTAAGATTGTGCTGCAACCAATGCGAACACAGTGGAGTTCGGACTAATATAGATATTGTAGACCGCGTGTAATAAAGCGCGAGAAATATTGGTTCAACGGAGGAAACGAATAGATTCCTAGCTTTAATATGCATATGCATTTCAATTTAATTTATGAAAATTGCTAGTTCGACATGGTGACGCCCTTACCGGCCACAATGCTGAAAATCGCTGAACTCTAAATACACATAACTTTTGAACCAGTGGGTTCCTAACATGGCTAAACACTTTTTAATGGAACCTTCAACAGTGACAGCAATTTTCATTGCGATCTAACAAGTCACCCTCGATAACGCCATCGAATACTTTCATTCAAGACTGTAATGTAAATGAAAATATCTATGCTCTCTTCTGGTACAGGGAACAATTTTATCGAAAATGCTATTAATAGGTTTTCTGTATGTAGAGTGTTAATCAAACGCAGGAACGATCGTGCGGTGGTTCCAGTTGAAACGTCGGGGATCATTAAAACAGCGTGGCTTCGAACAAATGCCTCGGCCTTCAGCGCCGAAGACGTCCTTAGTATCGTAATTGCCCGGTGATTCACACGTGACGAAACACGCATAGAGCGCGCGTTGTTACGTAAAATTTTCAGCGGGAACAATGTGTCCCGCGGATCGCCGGTAGGCACCGCGCTGGAAATCATCGATTCGTTAAACGATATACGTCCCGTTGGATGTTCGATCACGCGTCGTTAACCGGCCATAAATCTTATCGAGTCCCGGGGAACTGTTATTATATTTGCCCGGCGAGCTTTTCGCTGTTTCCTCGACGATCGAAAACTGGTTCGTTAATCATTCCCCGGGAAACAAGAGCGCGGGATCGTTAAGGGCACTCATCGGAACAGAGCAATTACATTGGGCCACGGTCCGAGCAAGATTTACAACATTGTACCCGGCAAACGATATTAATGATCGTTTCGATTCTGCCTTTGTGCGGAAACAGAGGGTCCGAAACTGCCGGGGTTGCGACCCGGCATCGGATTCGTGTCTTTGCCTCGGCCCTATAGGATTGTCAAGCCGTCCCTCTCGGACGGCGAGCCGGATAAATTTCATGGAACTAATTAACGCGGCGGCGTGGCGTGTTCGTTAGTCTCGGCAATTCAGAGCGGATCGACGCGAGCTAATTGCGGTAATCGCAACCGTTTACGGTGTCTACGTGCTGCTGCCCCGAGCCCACCGTCTTCTCGCCCCTAATCATCCACGATTCTTGAGAAATGCTCCGGAGGTAATTGTTCGGTCCAGTCATATTTGTAAAATACACCCCGCGGAATTATACACGATTTTACGACCGTAAATCTCCGAGAACAAATCGACTCTTATACCGAACTTGCTTGTTTTCACTTTCGGGATACATTTACCTGTAAGTGTTTGATCTTGTTACGTTATCATGTCGAGATATCATTTATTCTACTGCAATTTACTGTACGTCGTTGTTCTTATGTCGATGAGAACATTAAGAACAACAAGTACGAACACTTTGATTTTACTGAACGTCGTGGATGCAGGACGATCATTTTAATACTGGCTTTCGTGAGTTTGATGACTGGGATCTTCATGCTGGATAAAAATTGTCTAACTTAATCGCAAGGAACAGAATGGCAATGTGTTTCTTGTTGAAACATTTTCAATAAATCATGAAATATCAACGAGTTGATACAAGCCTTAATCTGTTGATTGGACTCGCAGTATCACAATTGAATATACAGTAGAATATGCGGTATCAAAATTGCATCAGTTTTACAATTATGATATGTTAAAAAAACGGGTGTTACAAGCATGAGAAGAACTTTCGTTTCATTCATCATTCTCTGGCCAGCTAATTTCAATAAACGTGAAATAAGAAACCAGTGATTCGACCAAGGCCAGCGTCGAATCGCGATAGAAGCGCAATAAAAATTGGCGAACGAGCTTTATATTTAGATCGACGGGAATCCCAGTATCCCAGTGAACAGCGGAAATGTTGTGGAAACAGCATCCGCGTGGTATTGTGTTGCGAGACAGTGGCACCGCGGACAGATACGTATGTAACATGATTTTACGATCGCCGTTGAACACCGGTGTTCGACGTCGAACGACCGTGAATAATGTGCTTCTGATTTTATCCTTGCGCCGGCAATCCTCCGTTTTATCGTACGCGAAAGTGGCCCCTACGCCTGACAATAAATCCTCGGAAATTTCCAGTAGTGTTGCGAACTGGCGCTGACAACGGCCCGAGTAATAACAAATATTAGCGGGTCGTGTTCGAGGAAGTAATCGCCAATAACCGGAGCGGCTATACTCGATTTGGGCGGTATCGCGGGTCATAAGTGTTTCCACTTTTTCTTCTTATAATGATCTTAATCCAATCGGACTACATCACTGGGCGTATTTATTAACGATGGGAGCCCGTTACCTGTACCGAGTAATTCGAGAATTATGTTTATCGGTCGAATTAAACAGAGTAAGTTAAGGGATGATATATTGTCTTCAGCTTTTTTCGTCCCCACTCTGTTCGCAGGCTAGTTGGAAGGTAATTTCCAAGCGAGCTGTGTAATTTTGATAAAGTTGCACAATTAGAAGTGCAGTGTGTAAGAAACCAACGATTAATTGTTATTATATTTTTATGAGATACATTTCGAAAATTAAAGATTATTAGTGAACTATCTGATTTTAACAGTTTAAATAGGCGAATTTAAAAAAAGGCGAAATATAAAATTAGCATTAAGGTAGATAAATATAATGGGTAGGTATAAATTTTATAAATGGTTATTTTCAAAAATGGGGTTAGATAGAAAACTAATATAACATTAAAAATAATATAGAAATAATTAGTTATAGATTTATATAATTTATTATTACGTAGATCGAAAACGAATTTTTTGACGAGTGAGAGATTCATTAAATTTATTTCTTAAATTGGGGACATCTTTGTTAATGAAATTGAAAAAACGGATATCCGAATGCTTCCAGTGCTGGGAATCAAAGAAACATTATATGAAGTTATTGAAAGCTTTGCACAAATTCTTTAATATTATCTGAGGACGGGGCGCAAAAAACAGGAAATAAACAAATGGCAGGAGCCAGAATTTTCCAAGGGAGCAACGAGGAAAGTAATCTTTTCCGCCTTTAATCATTCCACGAGTCCCGACGATCTCTCAGCTTCGGTTCATCGTTAAAAGCCACTTCGGCCAGCAGCGTCTCGGATCTTCTCTATTTTAAGCATCGCTATATCTTTTACGAAACGTCGGCGCGAATAGTCGTCCGTGGCGAGGCAACCTTTAATCCTCCGGCGGAATCTGAAATCCGGCCTTTGAACCTGAAATTCACCAGACCACGATCCCCCGCGCCACGGACTTAAAGACGAGAATTAAACTGACCCATCTTTTAATTCCTACGGGAGTCACGGCTTCCTTCCGGGCGACATTATAAATTACACGAGAAATAGTTTTAATCGTCTCCTCCCACGAGTAACACTTATCTAATATAAAGTGTATTTATTAGTGATGGTCGCTTAGGTCAAATAGGCTTCTGAACCACAATGCACGATTTTATTTCTTCCTTTTCTTAACGCAAGTTTTATTAAATGCAACGTACCCAATTTTTAATTATCAAAACAGTTTAGCAGAAGAATGTCACAGATTCTCTGAAAATTATGCATTCTACTATGACTTAAAAGCGAAGTGCATAAAATTAATTTGACTGTTTTTAAGTGAACTGTCAGATTATGAATGTCACACATTTGTGACGGTGGTAGCGAACATATTAATCATTTTCATCATTCTCTGCCTCCACTGATTCGTGTGACAAACGGCATAAAATCCGCAGTCTAGTTATTTTGTTACATAGATCGATGTTTAAGATCACGGTTCAGCAAATGAATGAGATTTCTTTACAACACTTTTTAGTATCTCATAGAAAGAACACATTTCGCAAGGTATCCAATATTTTCCAATTTATTATCCAATTAATCGTGAGATCATCTGATGCGTATGTAGTTCTTCACAGTAGCTACATGAAAAACCGTATTACCAAGTGGAAAATTCTTTTGTATGTGCGAGAGATTACGAAGTACTTACCGTAGGAATCGCAGGAAAATTATGTGCAACTAGCATGAAGAAACAAGATTCTTGCGCGTTCTGGACGCGTGAGTAAGTCGAGGAAATGATTGAAGCTTGTGCGGTTACATAATTTGCTAGCTTTTGTTGTCTTAATATTTGCAAATAAACGAGAACACGTTTCCATTCTCTGGTAATGTTACATCGCTGCAGAAATTTCTGTAAAAATTCAACCGTTTCGAAATAAAAATATAGTCGAACGGTTGCATGCACTCCACAGCTTTGTTGCACTTATTTTTACGAGAGTATTAATAACCATCGAGACAGTTTGTAGACCTTAACACAGTGCCAGGACAATTTTAGGTCTCTTCGATTCATTCAAGCGAGGGGATTCATTCTTGCATGCGGAGTCAGTGAACAGTGAATAAAATGAAGGCAGTCGATAAAGAACCCAATAAAAAAACAAACCATTTTTGTGGTTAGGAGATGAATTCGAAAACGCGGTAAATTAATTTGACAAACGATATCTAATTACTAGACTGCGGAACTTAATGAAGAATAAAAATGTTCGCATTGATTGCAAGACACAGGAGCCAAGTAAAAATTGTTTTCTTCTTTTAATTATCCTATTAAGCTGAAACTAATACATCGATGTCAAATGCATCAAATCCGCAGTCAACTAATTATTGTACCCAACAGTGTTTTAGTATAGCAACGTTTGACGTAGGTTCCTAGTATTGCGAACGTCATAGTTCTCGGCCGATTAGCGTCCAATTATTAATATTCAATTACGTCCCGTAGGGACATACAGGTTTCCCGCTGGGAATAGATTTGTCGGGGGACGCGCGAAAAATATGTTTCATCTTCATTGTACATACACAGCGTGCACAAGCGCAGGTGTTCAATTGCATAACAATTGTGCACGCGTTACGTAACGGTCGAGAGATGCTGAAACAATCGGTGGAAAGTGCAGGCAACAAAGGGACGCGCGTCTGCTTCACAATTAAATGAATAACGTGCAATACGTGCAACGAAATTAACGCTGTTGGATAACGTTCTCGCGTGCCATTAGTTTTGCATCTACAGGGCGGGACGCTAAAATCCTACAAGAGGAGGTCCTTTCATTTTCCAGTGAAAGAAATCGCTATTAGAATCCGCGTGTTCCAGAGGTTCTTCTAAATCAGAGCAGAGGAACTTCTTTCCCAGGACTACCCCCACTAGGGTCGCTCTTATTTACTCTTGTCAAAATGCTCATAAAATCGTCTTTCTCGAATATCTTCTAAACTATGTACCGCGTCGAAAAATATATTAGAGAAAACCCGTAGATCGGGACAGGCTGCGTCTTTTATGTCCTATTACTTTTTTTCGTAAAACAAATGGGTTTCGAAAAAATTGAGAAAAACGTCGGACAGAAATCCAAATGAAATGTTTAATCGTCTTGGGGCACTCAAACCTTGCAAATATACTTTTTTAATTATTTGGAACAATGCTGGGAGAACCGACTCTGCCTCGAGAGGATCTCTCCCCTTTCCCGGTGAATTTAATTACTCTGTCGCATGATTTATTTAACTTCGGCTCTCCCGACGGCGAAATTAGCATGCCCGATCCGCGAACGCTAGAATTCGACTGGAATCCGCTTTTCAAGGATTTCGTCCGGCCGTATCCATTAAGCCGCGTATCGCGCTAATTAGTAACACAACGGCCGTCAATTAACTCGATCAGCATTCCAGATAGTCTTGCGTACTACGATGCTAGTGTACCGCTCGCGATTTCACGCCATCCCATTTGCTCTCTCGCGCTACACGTTTCTCCGATGGCTCGATTGTTCGTGCACTCGTTCTCGCATCTCCCGATGCATCGAATGCAGTCCCGTTCCGATAAATCATTCGCGGGATCCTGCTTCCATTAATTCCGGCGATCTGGTTCGAAAATTTATTTAGTCGCGGGGCTTGATTAATAATGCCGGCCAGATCCATTCATTGCTTAATTACGATACGCACGGTGTTTAAGTAATTAATAGCTGGTGCTGAAACGTTTCAAGAATGTTAAATGAACGGCCATTTGTTAAATGCGCGAACGATTAAACGGTTTTCCTTTCGTTTCGTCCGTAAATAGACCGTGAATTTACGGGAGACCCTATTCGAGCAGTTTCATAAAAATCTGGAGCAAATTCCACTAATTAGGGCACCCATTAAATCGAAAATGAAAATTCGGTTGGGAATCACCCTTTGGAGGAAGTATATTTTGGACACCGTGTATAAAATTGAACAGAGGATTTAAGAATGTATAATTTTATTTAACTTCAGTCTCATAATAAACTTGGACAATTTTTATATTCCATAAAAAAAAACCGCAGTATATTAAAATTGATTAATAACAGGAGAATTGTGAAGGATTATTCTGCATCTTCATTCTAGATATAATTAAACCATATTGCAATACAAACAATTCATGTTTTCAGTTACATATAAATATGCAGTTTTGGCATGTTTATCGTTGCAGAAACAATTAGAGTACACGCGTTTAATCGGAAACAATTAAAACAACGTATTTCGTCTGGTGATAAATATTGTAAAATGTAAAGGATGCTACGGTTACATCATGTTGCAGAATTTAAACTTTCTGTTTTAATTTCGTCGGACGGTGCGCTTTCATATTGTTCCAGCTGTCGTTTACACGCACGGGTAGGTAATTCAAAATGGATTCAGCAACGCGTTCGTACCGTGAACAATTTTAAAATTGACTGAATTAACGTTGTACAAAGTGAGTGAAGTAAATTTGTAACGTTCGAAATTCTCTCGCCTGGATAGGAAGCCTAAACGGTGACGCGTCGATGATACAATTAGTTCTCGTGACTTTAATGGAACTTCTTTTTTTTTTTTTTGGATAAAACAAAAATGTATGAAAATCAAAATTTTCATCGAATTCTCAAGGAAAACAAAATTGCTGACAAGAATAGCATATTGGACATAATTGCTATATAGAAATCAAAAAATTTAAAGGTGACCTTTCTATTGGATATTTTTCCGTAAAAATTTAGTATTTTGCAAATAAAAGTATGGCACAACTTTTAATATAACTATGTGTTTCAATAAAAAAAATTCTCAAAGTCAAGCTCACTTTTCGACCTCCCAGAAAAAATTGAATAGTCTATAATTTACTAGAGAAAAAACACCTGAATCATTTTTATATATTTCTTCGTTCTACTCGGAGCAAAATCCTGCAGTTTCATTTGGATCAGTGCTACAGAGCCCTGACACACGATCAAACCCCGGTCCATCCTGAATGGTTCAAGCACACTTTTGAAGCAAGATCGCGAGGAAATCCGTTCGGAGTATCTCGTGGGCCCAACCCTGTAATCTTCGTTCCAAAGAATTAAACACGATTTGATTCTTCGTGGATCACAAGGGCCGCGAATCAAAGAGGCCTCGGCGATGAGAAGTTCAACGACCTGTCCCAGATATTGTCGTAAAATCTCGACGTTACACACTTGATCACGTAGCGGAGAGTGTGGGCGGCCGATGAAAGAAAGATGCATACAGAGGACCGGCCTGCCGTTTTGCAAGCTCTCGTTTTCGAGCGTAAACTCTATCTGTCTGGAATATGTCTGCGCAACGTCGAGCCGCTTTTAACACGATCAGTTTTTTTAATTACAGAAATTAATAGCCGAGGATTCCTTAAAATTTTTCCAGTGATAGCATTTTCAATCCCAAACAGGTGGTGAATCATCTTCAGTATTTAATTTTAATAATCTTTTTTGAAATTGAAACTCTTAAAAGAATATTACATTGCCATTGAGGAGCCAATTTTTTAATAGTACTATTTGTCTTTAATAGGGTTCCACTAAGTAAGACGTTATTATTAGTAGCTTGTTACTAACAAATGCGAGTATTGAAAAATTGGAAGACGTTTGTAATTTTGCCACTAAATAATCTTGACGACTACAGGTGTGTGGCACTCGAGCAAAGAACAGCTGTAACACGAAAAAATTTGCACAGTCGTACTTCAAAATATAGGTCAGATTAGTCACAAGTTTCGACCGTTCACGTTGTCCAACTGCAGCTCAAGAAAAACGGGTAAAAAGTCGCGAGCACGCGAGCCTAATCTAATCAGGCGATTACTTCATCGTGTCGGAACAGCCGAAACGCCGAATGACGTGGTCGAGGTAGTGCAACTTATTAACAAACATTCTTAAATCCCATGAACCATGAGAAAACCTCTATTTCAATCTCATTCGTTTCGCTTATATTCATCGTAATTCTAATTTAAAAAGCATATCGTTCTCCCTTCTTCATTATTTATAAGATTGTTGTAATACGTTTCGCAACTAGCTTTAAAGGAAACATTTATTCTCATCAGTTCGTTAAAATTATTACGAGACATGAGAACGCACACATTAGGGAATGATTAACTCCCATCATCATTTCTGAATCACTACTCCGGATCTCCATACATTTCACTACCCACTCTTTTAATTAAATTCCAGCAAAATTGCGTAAGTACCTTGTCTCAAAACTCGCCTTGCAGTGCGTGCTGTTTTATGCGTTGAAGCGAGCTGAGGACGAATTTTTTTAAACAACATTTTCAGGGCTGCAGTATTTCTACGTTAGTGGTTAACAAATATCTTTCTTGTAATACAATAAGTTAGAACTGCAAGGTTTACGGAATAAGGTAAATCGAAATTTACGAGTAATTCCAGGTTATTGTGCATCGGTGCATTGTGCAGAAAACGAATGTTTTTTAATAACTTTTTACGGCTGCAGCACAATTGGCTATTAGCGACCAGCTCAGTATTTCTACGTCAGTGGTTAACAAATATCTTTCTTGTAATACAATAAGTTAGAATTGCAAGGTTTACGGAATAAGGTAAATCGAAATTCGCAAACGCGTACATCCAGGTATTGTTATTGTGCAGAAAATGTTCCAGAATTTGATGGTTTGCATTCGGTGACGCAACAGAGAAGAAAACGAAGGTTGAATGATAATTCCTAACACGTAACGCCACGATTCTTTAAGCGACAGGAGTATTTGCAAGTATTATGAGAACGCATTATCCCACGTACACATTTGTCATGAAATAATCGGGAAAAGTATTGTTAAACCCCATCGCGAGCATATTAAAAATCCAATTCCGTCCTCGAAGTCTAGACGCAATTTTCTATAAATGAGACAGCTACGGAACGATTACCATTTCTGTAATAAATAATTTAATCTTTTTCAATTTCGAAGAAAGTTTACTCGTACGTTAATCTATAAATGGTTATCCGAATGTTAATTTTCCACTAGTTTTGTGTATTTGTATACACTGCTAAAAGCACTAACAGTAAAGGTTAGTTCTGAGGTAGACCACATTTTTATTTCGCATAAATATCCACAATCCAGTAGGTAGTCTTGATATTTCGCTCGAATTGTGAATGCTTCTTGCGCTACTAACATTTAGCGAGATTGCAGTGAAACTGTTTATGCAATGTTTGTGCATCAATATTGACAGCGACGTAATATTGTCGAAGTGAAAACCGGTTTCAGAATTTGCCGACACGTTTGCTCCCATTTGTCTCGTTCGATAGACCTTTTTGTAATAAGGCGGCACGACGACGACGGCGGTCGAAAATCCGATCGAAACGACGACGCAACAAAAGACCACAATGGAGCAGGAAGGGGCCAAATTGGGTCAATTGCTCGGGACACGTACTCGTCCAGGGAAAGAAAGATGGCGGGTCAGAGAGAAAAGAACGTGAAAGGAAAGGCGATTGGATAACACGATGAAGTCGTAGGAAAAAGGGTCGAAGCCAAAACAACAGTAGGTAGGTATAGTATGTATAAGGCGAAATTACGTTTCACGCCGTATGAGGCACACTTGAAACACTAAATAAAATCAGTCCGCTCTCTTATGCAAGCCAAGTTTCTAAGCGTTCGATTCATGAAAGTGATTTCTGTTCGAAAGAGAGACATTCCTCTTCGTGGATCCATTCAATTGCGCACATTCATTATTACTGACGGATCTAAGTACCACCATTACCTAAAATGTTCTGGTACACGTTCTCTCTTAACTTGTGTCTCTCATTTTCATTCTCTTTTATACCACAAAACATCCAACCTATTAAGGAGGACAAAAGTTTACTCCAATTTCCACGCTTTCTTGTTTATATCAAACTCGTTCAATTAGCTTTGTGTGAACTGCTGTTCAAAATCATTGAACCTTTTCGGACTCCCGCGAGTTCTAGGCCTGTGCCAGAGTTAGGCCAACTACTAATGCAGGTTTAGTCCGATTACTTATTCTGCTAGCATCTAAGAAATCTAACAATTTTAGCTATACCTAGAAATTTAGTGAATAATTGAAATGAAGCTTTCAGCTCTCTCGTTTCACGAAGCTAAATAATTTAAAGTATTTCTCCTAGATCTCCAGGCTCAACGCATTCGAGTACGTGCAGCACGTAGCTTCGAAAATAGAAATTCTACTATCTCACGGAGCTAAATAACCGAAATCGGAATTTAAAGTAGCCAAGGTAAATATATCGGAGCTAGATCTCCAGATTCAGCGCAATCGACGACGTCTTGCACTCGACACGCTCCCGGAATAGAAATTCTACTATTTCACGAAGCAGGATTACTTTATCGATCGACCTGCATCGAGATCGTTCTCGCTGAAACAAGGGAGCGTCCTCTCCGCCGCGTTGAAAATCTGCTTTCTACCGAGCGCGCGATGAAAGGCCGTATCTATTTCGTCGACGCGAACGGAAGGATACCCTTTTGTTAGGCGTTATCCACACCGGATGTTGCGTCGCTTCTACCTGCCTGAAAGCCGCTTCCTGTGCGTTGCTCGATATTCCCACTTCCCCTGCTTTCTTTCGTCTCTTCCTTCACCACATTTTACGCGGAATATCTAATGCGACTCGCGGGAAAAAGTGTTTCCCCTTGATTGAACGCGCGGCCCACGCACATTCCACTCAAGAAAACACCACTTTCCCTACCACCGATTCTACTAGTTGACGTTTTCACCGATCCGGGCTAAACATTTTATAGTAAAATACGATTTAACTTTTACATCTGTGGTTTTCTGATGAAGCCTTAACGCGAGATCCATTTTTCTTAAACAATTACACAGATTCAAACCTCTGTAAAAACATTAAACAATTTCTTTCGTGAATGCACCTTACACAGATTTGAAGACTGAAACCTCCCCTTTAGAATGATACGATAGATGATATGATAGAATGGTTTAACGTAATCAACGTCGACAATTTCTCGAGAAAAATTGGATGTTCAAGTATTTTTTGGACGCTCCTTTTTCTGGTCCGCGAGAACAACCTGTAAACGATCTTAGTCCGCCTCTCGAAGTTCGTGGGATCATGCTCGATCGTTGCCATAAACGTCGGCCGTCGAAGAAGTTCTCGCCGTTGTCACGTCTTCCTTTCGCGTGGTTTCCAACTAGCAGAGAGTTTATAACTGTCGTGGCGCCGCACGGCGAAACTCCTAAAGGGAAATATGGCGGGAGTACGAAGAAGAAGAACGAACCCGATGCTACGGAGAATACATGACCGGACCTGGACGTAATTCATGTTACAATTTACGCGGCGGTGGCTGCGGTCCCGATCGCGAAAAAAATTACTTAATGCCCGGCTTTTACGAGCTGGTTACATTGAAGCCGAACGCGCGCCCAGACATTTCAAGAATTCCGCTTTATTATCGCGCGGCGCTTTGCACGCGACGATTAAGAAGCTCCGGGTATGCTCTAATTGAAAACTGGAGAGGATATATTATTTTCAATTGCTTTCGAACGATCCTGTCCATCTAAATACCCGTACAGTAGCCACAGGACCAAAGTAAAAATATATTACCGCTGAAAAATCCGGGGAATGTAGTTCGTAAATGAATTTTAATGAATACTGGTCGATATTCACACCGGGGATCCGATGCGAATAAATTCGTAGATAAAGCTTATCTTCAGTAACGTATTAACCGATTCGAACGGACATTTATGACGCCGCAATATTTCCAGTGGGTTTAATAAATTGTCCATTATCTGATCCACTATAGGTTAAACCAGTCATTCAAATGTCTTACGGAATTTTCTATTCGACCTGAAGATCCTTAAACGAGTGTGCAGGCTTCAAAGATTGCTATGAATTCACGCGAGGGTTAATTAATGAGCGAATTATATGAGTAGACAGCGCGCGGATTTTATGCATTTATGACAAAAATGAGTAGCTGAAATTTGAAACAGTAAAAACATTACATCATGCATTCGTTTGCGTTAACTATTATTATTACACTGCAGATCTTTATGCATTTAAAAAATTAAAGATGTCAATTTGTGATTTCTCCGATACTTAAAATCATTAAGGGAAGAAATAACAATCCATTTGGTTTCCGCAACCTAACTATCATAAATAAAATCGATGGGCAAAGATAGGTAATTCAACAATTAAAGCCAGATTGGTTATAGTTATAATAAACTGTAAAAAGTTAAATCGGATTCGTTGAACTCTTACTCGTTCGTCAAAAATTATTACTAACGTAAACACTCGAAGTCTTCACACTCCCACACGCACCGAATAAGCTTGCGAGCGCAGAGCTGCGTAGGAAAATAAAATATTTGCGAACAGTTAAGCGGTGCAATGTTAAATGAGTAGAAAGCCGGTAACCAAACGAAGAATTTATAGCGAGCACAAGTTGCGGCGCAAGTTCCGGCGAAATTACATGAATTCGCAAAGCCGAATTTTGCGAGCACAATTTCGCAAGTTCATCCGGGGGGTGGGAGACACGGTCGACTCAGCCACCGAGCAAATAGCAAGTTCAGGCTAGCCGTTGTATTATTCCCGGCGAAAACACGTTATGTCAATGGAAATTTTAAATCCAGCAGCCGCGGAGAATGCGGCTGCGGTAAGCTGCTTAAATCGAGAGCTTTCGCGAAACACGAGAGAGCTTTATACTCTTCCGGGCCCCCGTCTTCCGTTGCGTTTTCGCACGCCCGAACAACGGGAAGTTGTTCTCGATGCAAATCCACCCGTCAATGTATTCCGTGGATTTTCGTTTATGCCCGGGACCGGAACACGCGTTAATTCGCGGTCCGCTATTTTCGGATCGACGATTGCGAAACTGGACCCTCAGATACAATCCAATTCGCTATAATATCTGTACAGGTGATCAAGGACTGCTCAAGGATTTCCTTTACGAGTTGTGAAACTGCTCATTATAACTTTCGTGGCATTTTTATTCGCTCGAGTGCTATTTATAAGAGAAGGTAAGCCCGACGGTGGTTAATGTTAATATCGATTGTCATTGAAAATGTTGTACAATACTTCCTTAAGAGGAGCGATTCCTCAGATCATTTGAAGCAACCTTTTCATTTGCGAAAATGTTCTCCGTGGCTTTGTTAAACAGTTATTAAATGTGGAAGGTAGAGTGGGGGAACAAATGGGGGAGGCGTTGACATTTTAATTTCTTCGCCCAGTTACGTCCAACAGAATATTTATATTTTTCTTTAGCAATAAAACGCGTCTCTCCAAGGAGCAGCCGATTAGTCTTTCTGTTAGGTCCTAATAAACAATATTTTATAGGTAAAAATTCGATTTATCGTCGGGCGGGAGGCAGTGAGCAGCAATTAAATAATTCCCAGAGGGTGTTAACTTTTTACGCGCCCCGGTAACATCTCGCGAAATCCGTGTGCTCCTTTTGCGGATTCGGTTTTAATGATGATAACCCTCGGTGTCGAACGATCCTCGATCTGGAATAAGCTCCGGGACGAAACTATCGGAGCCAGCCGCCGGCGCAATTTTCAATAATTGCGAACGTGATTAATCGCAAGCTCGGGGAAAGGTCCCAGCGGCGATGGTCCGAGTGGCCGAGAAAATGGCGGATGATTGACGCGCTAATAACTCGCACGATGATATAATTGTTGTTTCCTTTCGAACGTGAGCGCACGGCCGCAACCCACGGGAGGTTGCGGGGCACTTGCAGCCGAACGACTGCGAATTCCAAGAGGAAAATATCTGGAGGGTGCAATTTCCGGACTCTCGGGGCCCCGCGCGCGAGTGCACGCGCCCAGACGACTAACGACTCGCGCATAATTGGTTGCTCGCCCGAACCGACCACGATAATACGAGAACAAGTTTAATGGGGTAAGTGGATCACGGGCCGCGGATAGAGCCATTAACAATTAACCGAGTAGTGGCCCGTGTCATCGTTCACTGATATCTTTCTGCTCGGCTATACGGGCGACCCTTCGCTATTCCTGCTCGGCAGGAAAATTGTCAAAGTTAAACAGTGTTATAGAATCACCCAAAAATTAATGATCTCAGTAACAATGCCCAGGTTTCAGTTCTTCAAACGAAACTTTACAAATTATTGTACATACATTAATTCCTCGTAACGTTCTGAACAGTAAGCGTAAACAGTAAGTGCAAACAGTAAGTAAAAAAATTAATATTTCGTGAGGCGCCACTAAAAATTGTTGTACCATTATCCAAAATATTGTTTCGATTATTAAATATATCGCGGTATCTACTCAATTACTAAACGTTTAGGTATTGTATGAGGTATTTAAAATAAAATTTAGAAAATCAGGGAATTGAAATATTCTACATTGAAAGAAATGTTTAATTGTTTAGGTAAAATAGCTTCGAGTGCAAAGGGTTAAATTTTATTCACGATCCACGAACGTTGAATTATCTCGAGGGAGATATTCATATTTTATCTGTGTCTATGAACATTTGGCCGATGAATTTCGACGAAAGTTAGGCGGACGGAGCTAAGACGGAATAATCGCCGACTACGTAAATCCCTCTTCCCGTCGCGGAAAAAGCTTGTAAAAGAACGTCCCGGGATGTCTGGAGTTTTTCAAACGGTGCATTTACAATTAGTCGACAGTTGCGACAATTAATATCCCTCGCGAAACTTTAATCAACATTTGTCCCATTTAGTTTCACGGCTGGGCACGTTCACCGTGAACAGCGGAAGAAAGTTGGACGACGATAAGCGAGTTTTCCAAGCGGACTACTTACGGGCCAGGATTTTTTCCGCACCTTACCGAGAAGAGAATATCTTCCCGAGGAAAATTAAATGAGCGTTACGAATTGAGATTTCATGCGGCACTGAATCGTCTCTGCACCAGGATATGCCGCGGACTTACGTGCGCACGAATGCTGAATATTTTACACGAGAAATCGTTGCGTTCGAACCAAGTGAATATTTTCTACGAGATTCTAATGAGCGGCCGTTAATTAGAACTCCGCAAACATTGTGATCAACCGACAGTTGAAACTAAGCCGCCCTTCGGTCGGCGCGAATGATTGCGATTAATTGTTCCGAGCGCTAAAAGTATAAAATTATGAGGTGAATTAACGCTATTAATTAGTCTGAAGGATAACTCAGTTTAAACCTAATTGCATTCACTCGAGAGCTGTCCATTACCGGCGAGGCGATGTGTGCGATGTTGGCTGAACTAATGTTAACTGCATTTTAGTCACTCTGAAGCTACCTACACGGTGTCAAATAATTCTTACGAGTTCAAATGTCAATTAGAATTCGTGATGTGTTCACGCAGTTTTCAATATAGATGCAACAATTGCGTTTTATTCGTGATTTTCTTCTCGGGCTAATAAACTTTCATCCCATTCTTGTACTCGTTAACCGATCCGTAACAATTAATAAAATTGTCAGCTTTCTCCACTCTTCAGACATTATGGGCTAACTCAGCTCCTCAGAGGTCGAATTAACGAGAGACTTGGAAAGTATACAAGTCATCATTATCTCACTTTTACTTCGAACCTTCAATCACGGGCGCCCAGCTTACGAATACAGTAGTGCTCGCTTAAGTTCGCTAAATCTGTGAGCAATAAAAAAAAATATCAAATTCATTCATTTTTACCTTACGTTTCCAAGTTGTTGAGATTTCTCTGAATCAAACGAGTCGAAACACCACGCAAATCGGACTAGTTTCGGAGACGGTTAAATAACAAAATGGAGGACACACTCTGCTGTTCAGTCAGCCATGCATTAATTATTTTAATTCGTGTAATTCCGGAGTTGGCAAATTTAAGTGAGCACTATACCGTAGTACCTAAGCCACAGCTGTTCGGGTTCCGTTGGGGGTAATCGGCACGGTGTCGCTCGGAGAACGGTCTCGCAATTAGAAAATGCAAAATTTACCTCGTCGCAGACGGCAGCCTTGCCCAGAAGTTTCGGAATCGAGGATCCTTCCCGGCAGCGTTTTCACGTCACTGGACACTATTTTTCATGCTCCCCGAAGGCGGTCGCGCAGTCGCCTCACAGACGCTCCTCGCCTCGTACAAAGCCGTTCTCGCCGATGAATGGGACAACGCTGCGAGGATCGTGTGCCCACGGTTAATTTTAATGTGCATTACGCGTCGTTCGAAGGACGCTCCTCCGACCGGGACCGGTGACAAAAGGGTTCATTTAGGCTCCGCAGACGAACACGCGCGACGTGGGACATTCGTGCGAGCGAAATAAGCTTGTCCAGCAGCCACTTGGTATTCGCTGATCCCTTAAACCACGTCGGGTTCAACGGTACATTTGATTCCTTAACGTGGAAAGCACCATGTAACTGCGAACAGCCTATTCCTAATTTCTTGTTTCACTAATAGATCATATTTGCTAATTCAATGATAATTATTTTCTCATGAAACTTTTACTAATACATTCCTGAAGCTTTTCTGATTTAAATGAGTCGAAACACGATGTCGTTCGGAGCTCAATTGCTCGTGCAATTCACGATTCAGTGGAGCCTCGATTATCCGAACCGATAATGTGCAACTCGCAGATTTGATCTAACGTTGGAGCTAGCTGACAACTATTATCCGAACATGTTCCTCATTTTCGATCGAGGCACAGTATCGTGAATTGAAAAAGTAAATATGACCTGAACTATGTCGTGTTCGGTGTCATTTTAGTCAGGAAAGCAATCACTGCAAATTCTGTGTCTTGCGAAATAAATTACTCGGTGCTAATCTAAGAATGTTATGTTCAAACAGTGGTTCATGTACCTGGACGAGTCAACGACAAGGCTCTAAGTAGTCAGGTAAACTGAAGTCACGTCGTTAGCACTTCTCCAAGTCCTCACTGATGCAACATTGTTGGAAGAGAATTAGATTGTGTAACTAAATTATCCGTGCAAGATAAACATTGAAATATTTGAGAACTTCTCTGCCCTTTATTTTCAGTGTTCATCATGCACAATTATTCCGGCCATACGCTTCCATCCGCGCACAAAGAATTAAAATGGTGGAGTATGCCCTACATACAGAACTATATGGAAATGTAAAAATATCGGAACAATACTGAGGATCTCCAGACCCTAGGATCCATTCCGTCTGGAAACAATTCATACATGAGCGAAACGGAACAGCTACAGCACACGCTATTGTGTTCGACTTTCAAACAACGGACTCGGTCTCGGGTAATTAACGGGAGAAATCATTAGGCCTGAAAACGAATCTCATTCGTACCGAGTGAATTGACATTGATTTCGATCCGAGGTCTGGAGCCAATATAAATTCATTTTGAATTTAATTTATGGCGATACAGAAGTACATGTGAACCGCGTTCACGAGTCGATGAATAAATAACACGAGAACGTTAACGTTTAAATAATTTATTATAAGGTGAAAATTGATTTCCAACGGATATTCCATGATTCATGATTCCTCGATTCAATTTCTCTTCGTTTGAATATAATATATTGACTCCTTTATGACAACAAAAATGGGGGTTTTCAGTAGTCAAAAACGCAAGATCGATTTAGGGCGATAGCGCCCTAGATCGATCTTTTATCTAGCGTTTTCGACTACAGAAAAAACCCGCCAATGAAAACTTCGCGGTATGTATCACATGCGGATGATCTTTCCCGTAGTCGTGCTAACTCAGTGAATAAGATTCAGCAGGTCGGGGAGCAGAAGAACCAACGTAAATCCAACTTGATCCGGGACGAAATAGTTTGCCGGGAAACGATTTCACGTTTCCCATGGAGTCGAATCGATAGCTGTTCTATCCGAACCCGTCTTTTCAATCTCTCGCGAGTAATTTCGGAGCTGTCGATAGGATCCAGCTGGAGAGAGTCAACGTTCAGTTAAAACACTGGCAGAATCAGTGTGATTCCTCGAGGATACGGTCCGGCCCTACCCGGCCTGGCCGCAGCGAACCAATGGTTCTCGTTAAAACTGTTCACGTCGCACCTGCTGATGCGTGACTCGAATCCGGGAGCCGAAGGATTTCGCACCTGCTGGGGCTCCGTTGGAAAAGGTGCGGGCTAACGAAACGGAGCGGGAAAGCGCCGGGAAAAATAGGGTCCCGTGTCAACCAGCTGCTAAAACATGCTCGGTGCTCACCGGAGTTACTTTCAGTGACTTCTGTGACCAGGTTCGTCAAAAAAACTCAAAGCTTTCTACAATGGTGCACAATCTTTCTTCATTTGCTGACATAATATCTTTTGTGTATCAATTTTCTCATAATTCGTTCGAAACGAGACATTCCGGGTTTCAGATTGTGCACGGAACACCCCGTTATCGATATTTTCATTTAGACACAATATGTACGATATTTTTAGGAATATTTTCGTCGTAAAGGATTGTTTACGTTTTTAGCACGTTCGTTAACATGCACGTGCAATTCAAGTTAATTCGACACCTATCGTTATTTCAAGTTATAAAACATGAGATTCTGGAACGTATAGCATTTTTGTGGTAATATTTCTTTCTGCATAATTTTATAGAATGTCATTTATAGCAAAATTTGAGTAGATGAAATTCAAAATTGTTGAAGAAGAGAGGTTGGTGGGGACAGCATGCGTTTGAGGGGCCCCACCGTGCCCAGCACTGCTCTGAAGCTATGCGGAGTTGTACCCAGAATTGAGCAAAAATTTTTGCACAACTCCCGTTAGTATCCACCGTTAAATCATGATTTGTAATACAAGTGTGATTAGCATTCATTTACGAAATTCCATAGAGTCTACGGGAGACAACACCACGACAGTTGCTGGTTAATAGTGCTTGGTTGCGGTGAGATATACTTCATGCGGGTGATGTACATTTTCCTCGTAAACACATTTACCCCTGCATTATACAACATACGTCTACATGCAATTTGTATGCATTTATGTGGATTATAAAGGACCAACTTAACCTCATATATACGCGCATATTACGTACATACTAAGTCTTCGGCAGTTTTTCTTCATATTTCTCGTTTCGTCAAAATGTAAATCGTTTCATTTGCATCGTTTGCAACTGTACTTTTTCATCAATCTGTGTGTCGGGATTTTAATCTAATGCGTAAAAAAGATGCTTTATTAACGCTCCTCGGGTGAAAATGGACACATTTTCTGTTTCCAGATACTGGATAGATATGTTATAACTTGGTGTATTTGTCTAAAATATCATATTATCTGTAAAACACAAATCGTGTAAGATAAATTTATGTGGCGAGCATAAAAATGCTATTTATATATGTAGTAACACTGTAAGATATAATAAAGAAATTCACAATTCAGATTTTTTTTTCCCAATAACATTGATTGAAGTGTAACTATTTCCGAGGAGCGCATGAGGGTTAAATACGATATTAAATCACGAACTTTGTTCTACGGCTGTTAATATTGTGTTGAGGAAGATGTGAAATATTCAAAAGCGTTCCTTCATCTGTGAGAATTGCGTTTACGCTCGAAGCAACGGGAGAATGAAAATCGATGATAAATGTAGAAATGGTTACTCGATTGAGCATGAGTCATAGATCGTAGCGAATCGATTGTGCCTGCATGCCTGTCGACTCGGTGTAAAAAAAAGATCGACTGTTTTGCGTTAATACGCGGACGATAAATATTGCGCAAATGAAATGACGCACAAGTCAATGATCAGATAATTGATGGACTTTCTCCATATCAGAAATCGTTATCGAACAATTCTAGGGTTATGATTTCTGCTTTACGTTTTATTGAACAATTTCTAATTAATTTCTTATTAAAAAATTTATTTCCGCAGTGACAGAGGATTGAAAAATTAACTAATATAATAAATCCTAACGTGGGAGAGAAAGAGTTTTTGTTTTATAAAAAAAACTTATTCTGATATCAACGAATTTTTGTGGTGAACGATCAACTTGTCTCAATGCCGTACATCTTTCACATTCGATTTTTAAAGAAAAACCTCCGGAGAAGTTCAACTTCAAAGGTTAATGCCTAGCGTCTCCTCCGCGATGAATGCGTTTCTTGTACAAATATGACGTCTACGGAAAGAAGCTTCGCATTTTAAATAGCCCGAGGGTCGAAAGAAAATGTCCCGGGCTATGATAGCATTCGTGGAATGATAAATTGCGTGTCGGTTATACAGAGCAAAGTAGGTCCCCCGGAGGAACAGTTCCAGCACACGTGTAACAACAAGAAGCAAGAGACTCGGCTCCCCTGCCGAAGCGAACTAGGAAACGCGTTTCCTTTCGCGAAATTGCCTAATCATCCGGGGTGCAAACAGGTGCGAGATTGTACGGGAACGATATCCTTTTATCTTGTCCGTGACGATAATGCTCCGGCCCTCTTCCTGAACCAGTTCATTTTGAGAACACCGGATGTATCGAGAGCAGAGCTCCACAGTGGAACAGTTATTTTTCGAGCTGCTGGAGTCGTACGAAAAATATCACTGTACCGGATACTTCTGTACGCTATAATCAAAAACTCGACCGGTTTTCTATTTTCTCTTCCACAGGGTGCCTCAAAAATGTACTTCCTTAACGCGAAACCTACCACTGCCGGTCAAATGACCGGTTTCATATTTTCCATTTCACAATTATTGAAAGTTATTATTGATAATAATTAATAAATCGGATTTATTAAAACCGCTTCGTATTTCCTAGGCAGGTCGATGAACCTAGTGTCTCACCTGCGTTTTAGAAACCTCATGTACAATGATTTTGGAGCAGGTGTGATTCTATACAAAAGAGCTCAGAGAATCTCTCCCCTACAATACGTACCTGGTCGGTGAATGAAATATTTTTTTCGCTCGAATTCTACAAAGCGGAATAATGGCTCACACAAAATTTACTTTTGTATCGTTTGGCTCTTGTGGAGATTACAATCCAACACAGACGACTCGAGAAGTCGAGCTCAGGTTTAGAGCAACGTCATTTAGCATATAAAACTGACAATTACAAAATGTTTTAGCTTATAAAACTGAGAATTATAAAATATTTTAGCTTACAAAAATGACAAGGCTCTATCTATTTAGATCTCGTGCAATTTTTATTATACAATATGTGCTCGGATGATAACATTTATCGAATCAATTTCTATGTACGCAACTTCATATATATAATTTAAATAATTCTAAAATAAAAACTATAAAACCGGTCATTTGACCGGCAGTGGTAGGTGTAGACAAAAGGCAAAAAACGTGGTAAAATTGAATGAAATTTTCAAAACCAATGCACACCCATTCATCAATATCCTTCACCTTTTTGTGCAGCGAATCAATTTGCCAAATGAGCCACTAGACGACAAAAAATTGATTTAAATTCCTCCGATTTTTAGTTTCCACGGAGACCAGTTTATCCGTGCCGAGCCAGAAGAATCTCCATAAAGAATTCAATAAAGAAACGTTGTATCACGAACGAGCAAGAACCGACGCGCACAGCATCATGAAGGAAGATCATTAAAGAAGAGTAACTGTTTTTCACCTGTCTCGTAATAACAAGATAATGGGTTCGGCCGACAATGAAATCAATATGTCCGTCGGATAAACGCGTTAACGACCGGGGCAAGCGATCGAAGGGATCGATCCGATCGATCGTTCTGCGGAGCAAGGTCCGCGGCCGACAAGAAATCGCCAGGGCTAAAAATCGCCGGAGCCCCAAAAACGAGATCGCCAAAGACGATCGCATTCGGTGACCAAATACGGGAGGAGAGTACGAAACGATAGAGAATAACAGGTTTTCACTTTCATACCGCGGAGACGAGCGAACCTCGGGCAGAAAATATGGCCCCCTAGTCTGCAGCGGGAGAGTCGGTGCGGTGGGAAAGATCGTGGCAACGAAAGGCAGTGGAAAAAATATGACCAAGGTTTCTTTGCGGTATACGTGACTCGTGCAGGATCCGCAGACCACTAAATCGTCGATCTATCGATGATACCTGGTAGGGGAATCCTGCGTGTGCGTCCGACCCGATGCTATCGAACCCGCACACGGTTTACCAACGAACCCCGAGTTTGCGATGTTTGTTGGCCAAATCAGAGAAGAAAGAAGTGCTAACGCCCGGGGTCTTTCATGCCACCACTTTTCTCAGTAAAGATCCAGGTTTAGCAAGTAACAGAACCCAACCCACTTTTAACCCTTTGTTAAACATTTCTTCCAACCAAGAATGTTTTCATAATAATATTTCCATTCTCTATGATTTTTTAAATTTGATGTGGACATGAAATTGGTGAATATCCCATACAATACCTAGATTTTTAGTAATTATTAATATTTAATAACGTAAAGAATGTTTTGAATAATGGTACAGCAACTTTTAAGGGTTCACATGCTGAACCTGTTCTATGTATACTGATAAAAGTGATGGCAAAACAGTAAATCTCCCATTCTGGAGAAATAACCAATATTTATGATAATTTTGTTAAATAGATTAGTACAATAATAATATGGTACTGGAATAGATTTGATGATGATTTATAAGATGCGAAGAGACTTTTATAGGTGCTGGTTGGCAAGTGGGCGTGTTCGGAATAGATACAATTCCATGAAAAAGGTGAACACACACACACACACAATCTAATGGAAAATAGTTTGAATGATATCTAGGTTAATGTGAAAATAAGTGTGTGTTTTTGTGGGATGCAGAATGAGAAAGTGAGACTTTGCTTTGAGAGAAGCGTCCAATCATCTTTCAGCCGATGGAGCTGCCAATCACTTCTTTTACCATCTTCTTTGTTCAGAATGTTAACAATGGTTCAATAATTGATCACCGGCTGCAAATACGACTTTTGGGTTGCGCAAAAGTCGTCAAATGGATTGTAGAATTTAAAGGAATTCAAAACTGTTTTTATATTACATATTTATGATTCTCTACACGTTAATGTGTGGTCAAAAAATGTTTACTGATCGTATTTGTCAGGTCTTTTAAGTAAGATATAAACTCTGTATAATAAAATCACTGTATTGATATAATCTGTATTGAACATGTGTATCTTCACACATACAAGAAAATTTACAAACAACCATGCTCAAATATAAACAAATTTAATCTCCTGTGAGTATAACGATTGATCACCCACTTCACAAAGCGGAGATAAGAATTTAAAAATGGAGTACGGGGAATTCCACCTGATTAATTATGCATACATTCAAAAATTCAACAATCAACCTAATTTCCATATAGTTCTACCGAAAAGAGCCCTAAAGGGAATTTTCAAAATTCATAATTCCCGCGTGTGGCCTATTAAAACCACCCAGTTCAAATACAGAATCGTGCAACTTTGGAAAGCGAACCTGCCGCACAGAAACATCAACGAAATAATAAGAGCTGGGTAAAGTAGTATTTCAAATAAATTTATTTCGTGGTTCAGATGGTTAAAATAGAAATAAAATCTAAAATATTAAACAGCACTTGAAATATTTATTTCATCGAATAGTGCCCACCTCTATTTCGCAGATCTTTCTCCGAACGACAGAACCGTTTTTCTAGAACAACATTACGCGAGACAGAGTCAGAGCCTTGTCGTCCGCGAACTGAA
This sequence comes from Lasioglossum malachurum, assembly GCA_028455605.1. NCBI lineage: Eukaryota > Metazoa > Arthropoda > Insecta > Hymenoptera > Halictidae > Lasioglossum > Lasioglossum malachurum. The sequence continues at coordinate 4,779,896 of CM052319.1, read as the reverse complement.
CCATTCGAAAAACAATGTCACGTAACGCGTCACAACACACGAAGCTCTCGCCGTGTGTACACACAGAACGATTTCCACACGGGTCGGTGTGTTGCAGGCCGAAACTTACTGTTGTTATCGAGCATCGGTTTCGACGGTTGAAAAGCACGCGAGAATTCAGCCAAAAACCGCGCCGAGCCCGCAAGGTCATCCTCGCGTCAAGAGAGACGTCCACGCAAGCAACAAACACGCTTACACGCACGCACACACTCCCACATTCGAATCCCTTTCGACTACTCTGTGTGTTCCACTGGCTTGCCGGCTCGGCCAACGTAAACAAGCGTCGTCCATCGCGCACCGGTTACTCGTAATCCGCCTAATCTAAGCTTGTACCATGGCCCACAGATAATAATAATGGATGCCCATCGAGAAACAGCCAGAGAATCCAATTGTCACCGTGACGGTATACGAACTGTGCCGTTGTTGTCGGCGCGTTGGATACGTTACCGGTTAACTTTCCTCTGTGATAGATCGCAGAGTCGTGGACTCTTCGACGCACTTTTATCACACTGGATCGTTAGGAACACGCGACATCCGTTACACGCGCGCGATACAGAATTTAATCAACGGTACGAGATAAGCACGAACGGTTTGGACACTCGGTAACTACCCGATCGTTTTCGTACCGTCGCGCAGGAACATCGGAACTGGACTGCACGAAGGGATCCCCGTCTGTCTGGCGGTCGTAGGAGGTGGAGACTGGTTTGCATTGACGCCGCGACTGCGCCGTGGCGCTGCCCTCGGCGGTCAGCTCGTATCACCAACACGGATCAGCTGATTCCTGACGTATTTTCGGGGAACCGGAAATGTCTTGTAGATATACACTCCGAGATCAAAGTAAGTGAACAAAAACTAATAACTCTTTTACATTCAGCAAAGTAGTTTCTTTACGAAAATTGTTTTAAGGTGTTTTAAAATCCTGCACAAACTTTTAAAAACTACTGTGCTATCATCTTGAACCTGTTAAACAGTATTTCTATTTCACTACGGTCTGTTGCAAATCAGCTAGAAAATGTTTATTTTGCATAAAGATCCGCTGTCTAACTATCGCGCTTCAAGGAACCACACCTGACAACACAAAGAAGTCGGAAACGTGTTGCAGTCTCTAATAAAAACAAAAACACAGATGAATTTTCAGAAATACGACTGTCAGAAAAATTGCAAGACGAAATTGATTTAATAATTTCTAAAGGAAGAAGCATTTTTTTTAGAAGCGGTTGTGGTACAGTTAGTGTAGCAAACAAGTGAATTATCATTTCTTCCATCCGATGGTATCAAAAGCATCCCGCACCTTACAAACACGAATGCCCTAATTAACAGTGGAAGTAGTGGCGAGCAAAAGGCCAATTAAAAACACTTTTCTAGCGAACGATGACAAAAGTGGTGCGCCAGATAAATTGCCTCGAATAAAGACTTGGCACGCGTCCGAGCATCGGCCGTATATACCGGCCGGATTATCTGATCTTGACATCCCTGACGATAATGTGCAGAATAAAACGCTCGAAAATTTTACACCCGCCGCATCGCGTCGGCTTCTGAGTCCGTCCTCGGACCTGGGACAAAATTATAACGTTATGCCAAAGGGGGATGGTACCGGCATTTCGTTGAGCCGGAGAAGTTGGTGGATCCGAGGCTCTCCGGGTTCAGGAAGGCCCGTAACTTCCCGCGGACGTAAAGTGGCGTGCGCCAAGTCGTCTGCTCGACGAGACGGCCACAAGAAGGAAAGCCAAAAAACGAGGACAGAAGGGTCGTAGGAGGAAGCGTGGTCGTAACACTCGGACGAGAAGAGCGGCACGAGCGAGCAGCTCTTCTCAGCTGGAGGTTCCCGTGGACCCCATACGTCGACGGGGAAAACACGCCATGGAAATCCGTGAAACAATCAATGACCTCTGAGGTTCTTTTGCCCTAATAATTACTGTAGTATACAGTAATTACTGTTTCATTCATAGAAGTGATCAGCGATTTAACCTTTTAACCTTATCCAGTGAAACTCGTAAGAAATTTGGGTCAAAAATAAGAATCACGAGCTTGAACTTCGATCTACACTACTTCGATTGGGACAGACGTAAACAAAACGATTCAGACTCGTCGTTCAACTGTGCTCGTTGTTGATTGTGGCCCGCGGCATCGTGACGTAGCTCATGACGATCGTAAACAATGCCAAAAAGAATTTCTTTGACAGTCTCCCCACTTCTCAATCTAAAGTCCTTCCGATTAAAACTCCGTCCAATTAACAAACGCAATATTTCCCCACCTAAATCCACCCTTAACCATTCGCGAAAAACCGAGGTAACAACCGCAGTAACTTCTTCCCGTTCGCTGTCACGATTTTGGAAAATGTGTTGTGTAGCGTGCAGTGATTTTGTGCTTCGTCGTTAATAAGACACTAGGAGGAACAGAAGATTATGAAAAATTTGTAACTACCTATACTTGATGCATATCGAGGTGTCGGATAATCGAGGTCCTACTGAGTGTTTCATTGATTACCTTGATGTCAAGGAATTTTCAAGGCTGCCAGGCTCTTTGATGAATTTCTAGATGAATCATTATTTTCCGTAGCTTTCGCGAAAGACATAGTGTGTCGCGCAACAGATGCTAAAAGCGGATTACCGTTGAAAGCCTGTTGTAAAATTCATCGGCATCGCAAATATTGCACTGGCAGCTATTGGTGAATGCGACGGCTTCCACTTCGAGCGTGCATTAATTCAACGCCGTTCATAAAATCCACTTAGGGAAACAGTAATATTAATTTGTACAGAGTCCAAAGAAATGTTCGGTCTCGGCTGGCGTATTCTACATCTTCGGCTCGGCGAAAGTGACAAAAAGCTGCTGCAGAATTTCGGAAAAAATCTTGACCTCGAATTTCAAGGTGAAATTTCTTTTTTTGCAATTTATTACATTTCAAAGAGAAATACGGATATGTCCACGGACAATAGTTTCGCAGGAAAAGCGCAGAGTCGTCGCGCGCGATAAAAAAGAATCGCGCTGGACCGAAATATGAGAAACTCTGGCGACGCGTCACAGATCTGCTGGCTCCGTATCGACATAAAACTTTACGAGTATACAAAATCCGATCGATATTCCGATAGCTGTACCCGTTAAATTCGAATAAAACTGGCAGGCGACCGTGGCCCGGGGGAGATGTATAGTCGGGATCAGGGAAAAATCGGCCTGCTATTAATTAAACCAGTATAAATCGCAGAAAGGGGACCAATTTATATGGTCGCGGTGGGGAAACTGGTCGCGCGACTACCATGCGAATCCCGGCCGATCAGGTATCCGCGATTTTTACCGGCTGGAAAATCGGTCTCGGTACTGCTCCCTCGGAACCGGCGAGGAAGACGTTAATCGAGGCAATTTCTCCTTTCGTGCCGGCGTGCGAATGGCAGCTGCGAATATTTACATTTGCGTTAATTTGTTCTTCCTCTGCTCGAGCCGAGCCAAGCCGAGCCTGACGAGTTCGAACTCGTCAGACGCCATTTATCTTCTCTCCCGCGCTTCATCTACCAACCGACTTAGGCTCGAAGGGGTCTTCAAAATCGGCTACCATAAGAACTAGCTTTCCTTGTGGGTATCTAGCTAAATGCAAAATTTTAAAAACGTAAAAAATTTACATTTGCATTCGTAAAATTTGGGACAAATTTTTTATCCAATTTATTATCCGAAATATTTGTTGCATTATTAAATTTGTATTCAATAAATTACTAAACGTATATTTTTAATGTGTTAATAAACTACTGAAAGTATTGAAATTAAGAAAATCATATAAAAATTCGTTTTTCGAATTGGAAAATTAAAAAATACTGGTATAAAATGAACGATGGAATTAAATACTCCAGCTTCAAAAGAAGTCAACATTTATCGTTTAACCATTATTTCTTTCGAAATCAGCACAGTTAAAATTTTTCGAGAATCGGCTATTCACAGTGTTGAGATGCAAAAATCGATTTTTTCCAAGGTTCCAGACAAGAAGACCTCCCTAACCGCTCCTCCCCCTTTCGCTCGATTCCACCCCGTGTCCCTTCTCACATGACAGACGCGCCACACGCGAGAGAACCGACGTTATGCTTATAGCAAGCATTATTTTTAGCGGCCGCTGGAATGGGCATCGCTGTCGCCCGTCTCATTCGCCAGACTCTAAAGTCCTCGGATCAACTGAACAGGGTCTATCAATGTTTGCCATTGACAGCACAAACTCGACCGGACATTGGACGTTGGTGTCCGACAATTGAAGTTCGGTCGCGCTGCGAAAGGTCAAAATTGAAAGCTGATGATTGAACTTGACATTTCGCTTTAATGGCTTTTCCCAACTCGGGAAAATTGTTAATTGGAATTGGGTTTTGGTTTTATGGTGGCAATTAGTGTCGGATCTGGCCTGCTTAATGCCCTTTGTGAATTCTGTGTGGACTGCGGCTTTCTGTGATTTCGCAGCAATTTCTTCTGCATAAAGGCCAGTTTCAATTAAACGATGCTGGACAAATGTCTATAAACGTTCGCGGCGACGTAGAGAGTTTGTTTAATATTTTTATTATTCGTAGGATTTTTAAACAAATCTTTTTAGACTGTCAGAGCTAGTAGAAAAACATAAAATTGTTGGTCATACTTTTCCACCCATTATTACGTAGTTTCTGGAATTAGAAATAATTCGATTTAATTTTCCGCACTCCCTTAAATCTTATTTAACCCCTTGCCGTATTCTAACGAGTCACACTCGTCATGAAGATTTTAAACAAAGTCAAACAAATATGAATGTTACGCGTTCCTTTTAAAATGAAATAAAACTCGATTCGCTTGTAATCGATATTTAAGCATTAAAATCAATGTAGCCATGCAACAAATATTGATTTTCTTTTCTATTCTACGACATATTTGCGGATGAAGACATTTTAATCACTGCCACTGTAGAGAAAATGATACGGCAAGGGGTTAATTGCGAATGCAATTTTGTTCTTGCATGACGGAGTATACTCGTGATTAGATAAGAAACGCCATCTTCCCGCGACAAGTATATTCGGTACAAGCAGTTACGAGGTTAATACTTCGATTTCGAGGCCCGAAGGGTTGAATCCTCGGATCCGAGCGTGTCGATGACACCATATACACGTTAAACCTATTAATAACCGTGGCCAAAAATAATTCTCGAGTGCTACTATTTTAAATCACTGGAGCCACTCGCAACGTGGCCTCCTCTTTTTGCGTGCCCTTCGATCGCCGCGCCGCGCGAAAGACAACAAGAACAACCGAATGGGAGAATCCTCGGGAGAGCCGCCAAATAAAACGTATTTTCCGGTAAAAGCGGTTTTAAAGTCATATCGCGCAAGAAACACGGCAAAAAAACCATCGGGCAAATCGCTAGGCCTCCGGATCGATCGGCTCCGAAGCCGATAAACCCAAAACGAAACAGCGAAGCTTCGCAGCGCTGCGCCGCGCCGCGCCGATGCGCTTGATAAATGGCGCCTGGACCGTGTAAGATGAATCCTCCTCTCTCTCGTCCCGGAGTTCTGCAATTTCTGAAGATTGCTCCTGCAATCTCCTCCGGGGGCTGGTAACGCGGAAAGTGGCGAGCATAATGGCGGCCGCATGCGAGAATATGTTTACTCCGTGACACGCTGCGCGCTCGTGCGCGTCCCCTACCCTTCGCCCCTCGAAAACGCGGAGACGCGTCTAGCAACTTCCATCTCGCAGGAGAAAAGAGTTTCCGAGTCGAAATGCCGAGCCACTTACAACTTTGACACGGGACACGCGGACTCGTTCGACGGGGGCAGGGTACCTGGTAACATGTATGTATACGCGCGGTCGGGTAGCTCGGGTGAAATACTTGCCCGGTATTTACCCTTTCTCGCGCCGCGCCGTTTCGTACGCGAACGCTAGGCGGTTTTATTGTTCCTCTTTGTGCTCTCTAGCGGCGACAAGCATAAGCCACGCCGAATAACAAAACGTCTCGAACGCTTTCACGAACGCCGGTTCTTTCCGACGTAACTGAATATCTGACCCAGCATCGGCTTACCTGTAACGGATCCCTGGCGGACGGGTTAACAAACGCCCGACCGCGCAACAACGTGTATTGCAAAATTGAAACCATTTTTTAGAAACTTCATTTTAGCTGTGTGTATTTATTAAACACATTTTATATTTATCTCAGCTTGACTTCTTTATGCAAAATAAAAATTTTCTGCATCAACTTTGAAGATACAGGCGCCGAGAAAAAATGCTTGCCTTCTTCAATAATTTTACTGGGTGGAAAATAATAGTTTTTTAACCCCCTGCCATTTTCTTTACGGTTACAGTGATCCTTCATCCCCAAAAATGTCGTAGAAGAGATAAAAGAAAATTTATATTCTTCGTATGGCTACAGTTATTTTAATGCTTAAATATTTTATTTCATCTAAAAAGAAAGGCACATAACATTCGTATTTGATAGACTTTGTTAAAATCTTCGTTACGAGTCTGACTCATTAACTGATGAACACTCATTCACCCATTAACTTTAAATATTCGACGAACATTTTACAGAATGCTTTATTCTAGACTTCTCGCTGTAGACTACATTAAAAAACAGTATATGATGTAACCCATTTTACCCGCAGACACCATAATATCCACAGTAAAGATTTATCGATCTTAAAAAAAGTAAGTTCGTCCAAGGACAGGGTAATATAAGACTATCTCTACACCGTATAAATAAAATCGATTAGAAAAGAACGTCCTTGATTTTTATTACCAGATACTTGTGCATTTTACCCGTTCATTCTTTTTCTCCTTCTAAATTTATCGTTCTCCATAAAAAAAGGTAGACACACTCGGTTCATGCAATACTCGCATAATCTTACAGCCTCATCAATATTGAATCTCATAAATATTTACACCGTTCGTAGAACATCATTGTTGCATGTGTATTGCTTCGGAGATTAATAAATATTAACCGGTAGAATTACTATATTATCGTTAGTGGGATCCATCTCTATTGTGAAAGAGTTGCGGCAGCTCTCGACGATGATTGATAAAACTCGTTAGCCTAATGAACGAGTGTCGCGACACAACAATGTTTTCCCGGGACGAATATCACGAATTTGCACAAAAGCAAACAGTAGCGGGTACAATTAACCGCGGGGGCTGCCGCACGATTAGACGACATTTTCTGCGGACTCGGGGTCCCGTTGTTACCGTATAACGAGGTTCCTTATTATTCTCCAACCCTAAGTGCTCTCTTCCTGTCGGGCCGTCATCGCTTCAGCACTTGACCCGTTGACACCTACGAAATTACCTTCGCGTTTGATGTCCCTTAACACGAAGTCTTGTTGGAACAACAAGGTGGAAACTCGATAAGGCGTCGGCAATAAGTTCGCAGCGAATGGCGGAACGCAAATGAACCGGAGATCAAACGCCAGAAACAGCGTTTCAACCGGAGGGAAAACGGAATGCCTCGCTGCACTGCACTGCGCTTCGTGTTCCAAATTTACTCATTCTGCTCCCGATACTTCTCGTTCGCTCTATCCGCCAGCCCACCGAAATCTTCTCTCGAGCGAACACCAATTTTTCATAGAAACGAAAACTGCCTTTTACGCGGCTGAACGCGCGTTGCTTTGATTAGCTGGATTTATTTTACTTCCACGTCCGCGCCGGGGATTAAATTCTTCTAACGGCTGCGCTGAGCCTTTGCCACCCACGTGTGAACATCCTGGTTGTTTGTAGACATATGTTACGCATATTTTTCACTCTCCGGGGAAGACGCGCGCCGCACAGTGGAGTATTTGCCTCGGAAAGTTGGCCAAAGTACGATTTTTACATTGAGAAAAGTTGAAAATTTTTGGTCCTCTCAGCGAAAGTTCAGCCAAACTTCGTGCTACACCTCCGCTAGGAGGTTGACGGTTTCTTTTTGGTCATAGCTCGCGCGGATTTCAAAAAGAATAAGGAAGAGGATCCAAATAAAAAATAGATTGAGGTCGAACGGGTTAGTGGGGATCGCAGTGGCTTCCAGGTGGCGCGGTTCGTCGAGATGAATTCCTGTCGGGCGATGCATCTCGATGGTTTAGCTTAGGGGGGCAGACTTGCAGTTAATAGACGAGCCTAAGAGGCGAGAGCCTAGGAGACGGTGCCGGGGGCTGTTTCCGAAACGCTCGGCTTGCGTAGCGACCTACATACACGCGGCACGTAGCAGACGCGTGGCCCCGAATGCACTTCTGCGCCCGCATCCATGGACGACAACGCGCCGCGGCGACGTAACTTTGGCGCATTAACCTGGCTCTCGGCCATGCCGCGTCATAAATACGGGTTAACAATGCACATCGGAGCCACGGTTCTTGACAATGGCGTTCGGGGGTGCCGGTCGCACGAGGCTGAACGCACGTTTTGCACGGTAAGCCCCTGTTTCGCCGCCTTGTTCCGCGACCCGGCTAAATCGGAATGGTTCAGCGCGATGCACCGATGCGAAATCTCCATTCGCTACTCCGCGCCAGTCGTAAACGGACGTGCGTCCGCCGCGCGGTCGTCCGAAAGCCCGCTCTTTGCGGCCAGAATTCAATTTTTCCACTTTCAAAGTACTACTAAATTTTTTCTCTGTCAGATAAGAACCCTTTGGAACCTCGAAATACAGTATATTAGAACTTCAGGAAAATTCAATGGTTAAATTTTAAAGAATACAACTTTATACTTAAAAAAATTTTTTAATTTAGTTTAACCAATCTTTAACCAAATCTTTAAAATTGAAACATTGAATTTTATTTTCAAATCGGACACGAATTTATGCAATCATCTTATAGTTTCATTAGTCGTTATGTAATGGTAATATAATTATTCGTTAACATATTAGACATCTAATTTGTTATTGACAACTTCAAGTAACTCGAAAAAATATTTCAAACAAACGTTGCATGATATTCCAGCTGAACACGCATACAAATCTGATTTTTTGTCTTATCTATCTTTCCCACGGCCACCGTGCTAATGTTTCCCACGGCTTCTTATCGATGTGACAACTGTATCATAATAGAGATTTAAAAGCGATGAATTAAGCGGCATTGTTCGATTCTCACGTGTTACGCAAAACCGGAAAGCCAACTACCCATTGTAAGCAGCAATCCAATTCGGTTTGCTGGAGAAGATTGTAACTCCGGTTCGAGTTCTACACCGTAGTTTCACCAACGAAATCGTAGTGGTTCCTCAGGACCAATGCCAAGAACTAATTTCCATACGAGCAAAAGTTAGACAACTGTGGCATTTCACGTAACTTCGGCGTCCCGCTTTATGCGTGGAATGTATGGGGACACGGAGCAGAATTTGGAATGTCTAGATCTTTGCGGAAACACATTTACTCGTTTTAATGTGTTTGTAAAAGCCGAATATTAGTTATTAAGAAATGAATTCAAGAAATGAGAATTCAAGGCATGCATTCGAGAAATGAGTACGAAGATATGTATCCCAAAAATGAATTCCAAAAAATGAAAACGAAAATCATTTCTTAAGCGTGGAAAAAGTATAAAGTTATTTTTAAACCCAATCTTATTCTAGGAAGGAAATGCATCTACAACTGGTAATATTTTGGACGAAAAAGAGCATCCTGAAATAATCAAAAAATTCGCAAAGGGTTAAAAACAGCTTTCAACATTGAAGCAACTTATGTATTTGTGTAAGAAGGCACCTCTGTGGGGTTTTTAAACTCAAGTGCTCGGTATTAGGCGCAGTTAGCGTATGCAGGAGCATCGTCAGTCTAATTACAAGCAGCCCTGTACAGTATCTGGAATAATGTTGCGGGTCTCGTTGAGATTCGATGCATGTCGCTATACTTCCGCACGGGCGTGCACGTGATTCCACAGGCAATTAACATGGACAGGGTGGATGCGGCGAGAGCCCGTGAAACTTTCGACGGGCCCGTGGAACTACTCGGCATTCGAGGAGTTAAGTTCGGTGTACGCGGTGGGCTCAGATAGCACTCGAAATCTGGGGCAAGTTTAACGAGTCCCGCAAAAAGCGAAGTTACCCATTCTCGGCCCCGGCCGCGGCGAAAAGCCCCCGGGGGTCGAGTGGCCTCTCGTGGTCGCGTTCATGTTCGCAGCGCGCAAGCCGTGCTGCTTCGACACAGCACTTCGCGCGCGCGTTAAACCGACTTAACGAACGCGAAACCAAACACAGATTTCTGTCGTCCCGGGCGCCGTTTAATGAAACACCTGAAAGGAAGGAGGACGCCGCGCCGTTGCCACCGGGACAACGAGCACGCGAAAGCGCATTAAAATCCGAGGCGGAAATGCCGCGCGTGTCGCAGACACCCGGGAAAATTTTCTTTCACGTTCAATTAATGCCACCTAGGCATTCTGTTCCGTTGAATAATATCACGCTATCCGACGGGCCTCGAGCTTTCTAGGATTTCTCGCGCTCAACCCGCGAACCTAGGCGCCTCCATTCTTCGCCGTTCTCTCACGAACAGGTTCCCGGTTTTGCTCGACGAGATCGTCGCGACGATCGAACGCCGGCGGCCACTTTGTACCCCGCGAACGATCTCGTTTCACGTTTTAGTGAATTTTAATATAAGCGTGGTTTTCAAAAAGTTTTTTTAATATTTTATTTTCTACTTTTATAAGATGGACTATGGGAAGAGGCTTAAGATTCGGTTGCAATATTTGACGCATACAACAACAACATGGCAGGTTAATACAAGCGTGGTAAAAATTTGTACGATCAATTGAATCTTCATTACTTAAAAAATGTTGTCTAAAACGTTGCTTCCCGGAATGGATTGTTTTCAATACTGTTTTAGACAGCAGTAGATTGGTAGAGGTCGCGTCGAAGTCAATGTGTCCTCTACAAATTTTGTTTACATTCGTTGCTCGTGCCATTCTGATCGAAAGAGTGTTCGGATGCAATGTGAAAAAACTATTTTCATTAAAAATCCACACGTTTGGGACAACAAGACAGAGGGGGGTGGTACATCTTCGAAAATCAATTAGTACCCCGAACGGTTCCGTCATCGATCCCCATGCAAATTTCGACCCAAGCGAAAATTAGCCTTGGCGAAATTGTCTCCTCGCCGAGGTGAAAGCAGAGACTGGGTCTCGTTAGACCGTATTTCGAATTCCTCGAGCTGCTCCCGCGGGGTAGTTACACACACCTATGGTGTGCGCGCGTGTGCGAGTCTGTCTCTCTGAATTGCGGGGAGAATCACGCGGAGGTTTCATCGTGGGGGACACTGATGCTCCCAGAATGTTAAAGCGATATTCCAGTGCGGATGCAGAGCTTCGAAGCTATTTTTTAGAAGACTCGATGAGAACCACGTCTGAAGCTGTCCTCGTGAACGGCGAGTACATAACCAAAAGAAATGGAAAGATAATAAAAAGAGTGCAACGCACATCGGATAGCCCCCGGTCGGAAAAATGGGATTCGCGTTTGCTCGTTGCGTGTCGGGCAAGCGGAAATACGGTGGTCTGCTCGTTTGCCTCGGCAAACAGCAGCTGCGAGCGGAATCGTAGCCGCATATGCGCCTATTTGAATAATTAAGCAACAGCCTTACGCAAATCAGTCGGACAAATGCGTTTCGACCACCATAGGAACGAGGGAAACTGATACCAGCTGAATAGTTACTGTTGCAGGCGATTCCGGCAGTGGGGAACGAACGAATACGTGTTTCGACAAAATGCTTCCATAAACTGGATAATCTTTTCGTAATCTGCATGGGGAAAAAGATTGCTCGATACACCGTGTGCTCGAGAATATTTTTCGTGTATACGAGAGATTGTATTAAAATTTATATGTTTCTTTAATATTTATGTATTCTTGTAAAAAATGGTCATAATGAGGCAATTCTTATAAAAATAATTTTAACGTTTCCAGATAATATCGTTTGTTATCGTATTTTTATATATATATATATATATATATATATATATAAACTCGACTTTCTAAACATAAGTTGATAATAAAATAAAGTTCCTAAATTCTTTCGAAGATATTATGGTTTTCTATTCGCCAGGAACGAATTTACAATTTCCTTATAAAATATTCAATCATACAATGTCAGAGATACTAAAGAAAAAACAATTTAAAGATGAGTTTCAAACAAAAATGCAATAATGTGCACGAACAATGATTTCCCTGTCACTTGAACGACATCAACGGAGAACAGTCGAACTATCGAGAAACAGTTCGTTTAACTAGGTCCGATTGGCGCGAGCATATCGAAGGATCGATTGCCCTCGCAAAACTTCGGTTATCGAGTGTTTCGCTTCGGAAAGAAAGTTCTCGTCTTTGTCGCGCCATTGCTTCCACCAAGGACTTGTTAGCGCCTTGTGAACAGCACATCCGTTTTCTCCGGTTGGGGGGGAAAAAAAGGGGCAGTGTTTCCGATCGTCGTAACGCTCTGAAAAGTGTCCGCTCTTTGTTAGAAACTTGAACGAACAAAAAGTCTGGCCAATACGGGACAGCATCGTTCGTCGTTCTGCAGCGCTTTTGTTTCCGCCACGGCCGAGCTGTTTCGCATTTCCAGCGCGATGCTCTTCGTGAAACCGTACCACGGATTAGCGGCAAGAATCAGCCCCGCTGTGTAATTACCGAGGACAATTGCGGCGTGCCTCTGTTATGGATTCTCGTTCACTTCACGTCTCATAAATTTGCCAGTTAGTTACGTGGACAGTGTTCGGAGGACGTTAGATTCGACCATGGACGAGCATTTTCGAAATTGTTCTCATTGTAGCCACGGTAATCGTTGATTTCGAACTCGCTTCCACTATAAATGTTTATATAAATCCATATTGATTTGTGGATCACTTTAGAGAAAATCTTAAGGTAGCAGTTGTTAGCAATTAAACTAGATGAACTTTCCAGAATGTAGCAGAATGTACTAAAATATGCTAGAATAAGAAGATGACTAATATGTACACACCCTTGATATTCTAAAAAATTAACAACTAAAGCTGTGATGAGTCCTAAGCATTGGTCGACTGCCGCAGAGACTTATAGAAACAGTCTCTGAATTTTTTAAAACTCAATTTCAATATTTGATGTTTACAAGCTCCGCGATTCGAGCATCATTGAGATGTGGATCGTTGAATCTATTTCTGCTGATGAGAATCGTACGTTAGATAATTCGTGTAGTCAAATTCGCTGGAAAATTAGAAGGTTTAGTTGAGCAGCCAAGGCCGACGGTATCGACAAATACGAGCCGAGCCCTTGCGTTCGTTGAATCCTTTGTATCTGGCCACGATTATCGAGGAAACGCACCGATGCGTTCTCGTGGAACAATCGCATTTATAATTATAGTTGCCTCCAGGCTTTGGTTCGCCCGGTGTGCAATAAAATTCGTAATTAACGGTGATCAACTTTGCAGCTGATCAGCTGTGCGTATCTTTACCTTCATCGTGTTGAGTCACCGTTATTTCTGGCGGGAAGCTCCTCGGCAAGGACAATGATTTCAACTCACCTGCAACAAAAACAGAAACATATTTACCGAGTTAAAAAAAATCGTTTATAGACTGTTTTGATAATTCTTCAAAATAGCATTGTGTCAGTCTCCGTATTGAAATAGTAACGCAAACGTGCGACGACTTATGGACTGCGGAGTGTGTTCTCCCCTTGGACGAGTCGACAGCCGAAAGGGTGAACCCCGAAATTAATGAAAGCGTTTCTATTGAAGTCCACTCGGGCCAAGTGTGTGATACAGTATCGGGTGACCGTGCACGCACAACGTCAATCCGGCCAATTAAACCAATTTCGGCACCCCACTGTGCTTTCCAGGTACAGAATCGCACGAAAACGACTGTCGGATTTGTCGAGTATTTCGTTAGCGATCTTGTATGTACATAAAACGAGACAGAGCAATTACTCGTCTTTATCTATTAAAAGTTTAATCCTGTTTTCGAAATTGCAGAGACTTCGAAAGAACAACAAACTCACCTCACAGTAGGGTGCAAAAGTTTCCAGACAATTAATTCCCCAACTTTCCTCCAACACAGCGGAAGAAGAAACGCACTTCAGTAATTACATTCCTACGTTTTCCCTTGTTGTACATGAACTCCTCAGTGTGCTCCGTTTGATCATTTTTCCACCGGCTACAATCGTACAAGAATCAACCTGCGTTACCGGTTTTCAATACAGACCGATTCATCTAGAGCGACTAAACTCGTTGTTTGTCACTAGACTGCGGATTTTATGCAGTTATCATAAAAATTGCTGCGCACATAATTTATCTATTTATCACTAAGAAATTTCCTCTGTCTCCAGGTACTCAAAAATTCCCCATTCTAAAAGTAAAACAAAAATGTTATCAGCTCCTGTGGATATCGCACTGAGCGAGGAGAATCGCCACGAGTCGGTCGATTAAAACTTTCGGCCGTTAATCGAGTTAATCCCGGTGTGGGCACTTGAGACAGGGACGACCGAACGAATGCTCACAGTTGAGCAACGACGCACTCGTGTGAACATTGTGCACGATGCAACCAATGCAGAACGGTGCACCGAGGTCGCCTGCGTCGAGACGCGACGCCGGATTACGTGAAACAATCGAGCCGCTTCGATGGTCCCGATACTTATCAGGTTGATCGCATAATTCGCGGTTTTCGTCCTGAACAATTAAGTAGCCGTCACCTGGAAACGCGTCACATGGACTCGTGGAGTAGCTACCGGGGTGCTTGCATTATTAATTCATTAGTTACACGGCGAGAGAGAAAGAGAGAGAGAGAGATGGAGGCAAGGGGGAGGCGCTCATTACGTCAGCAGCTAATTGAACTGTTATCGCCGCGGAACATCGGCTTACGATCCACTTAATTGCACGTTTTGCGCCCGCGATATACACACAATCGAGCCCCGGCGTCTTCAAGTACAAAGAGAAAGCGGTCGACTGTATGATTAATCATCTGGCGCACGGAAAAATTAATTAGAACCAGCCTCGAACAATATATAGTTCGTTTTATTTAACAGTCTACGTATTTTGCATTCTTATCCTATCAGTCTACCGAGAATCCATCTAATTATCGCATTGTTCTCCGATGTTCTCGAGCAGCAACGCGATTTTCATTTAGGCTTCTGCCGTTTCGGAAAATAAATTAATTAAGTCGACGCCAATTTTCGAACTCGCAGGAGCCCGCAATTCCTCGCAGAGGCACCGCGTTAGCGTCTGATTGGAAAATTAATTAAATTCCCGTAGGAACAGAAATTCGACGTATCAACGGACGCTTTCGACACGGCCAGTTGTCAACAATTAGCCCGCGAAATAATTGATTGTTCTTTCACTTTGTTTTTTTTTTCGTTGATAAGTCAGGACTGTAACCCCAGAGGGGGTAACTTTTTCCCTCAAATCCTGCTCCCTCCCCTCGTCTGACAGAGGGACGACATTGATGAAATCCTAAATCCTGCGTCGATCCACGCGAAATTCGTCGCTTGTTTGCAAGCCACGCTGACACCGAAGGAAAATGAGGTCGCCCGTAATTAATTCACCTCTGACTTTTGCCCGCGACCCGCGGCCCCGCGCGATTCGCCGATTCATCTGCCCGCGAAATTGGTTTTCGTTGGCCAGCCGCCGGAAACCGTTGTTTACAGTTCGTTCAAATTACTGTTTGTCCTCCGGAATCGCTCCCGAATCCGTCGAAATTTATTCGAGCAACCAACGATCTTCATTAACCGTGTTTGTGCCGAAGACATGCGACCAGTTGTGCGCCCTGCCGGAAAGAATGGTGTGCAATTGACCTTAAAATTGCTGCCAATCGATGCGTTTTCGACTTTTCGATTTACCGTTGCTAAACTCACTTCTGTGGAAAATGATCACAGGAAGTCATTCGTTCGTGGACTTGCATAGTCGAAAGGTACCGTTGCAGTTTTATACAATAATTCTAGCTGTTGAAGTTTTATACAATAATTCTAGCTGTTGTAAGTGTATACGGTACAATAATTCTAAAAATACTTGTCTTCTATTCTTCACTAAAAATAACACTAAAAATCCTTGAATCATATTTTACACGTTTTCAGTTTATACTTGGATGCAACAAACTGCATTTCATACACAGTTTTATATTTTAAAGAAATACATCATGGTGTACCACGTTTACAGTGAAATTCAACGTTTCACAAAAAAACATGAAAAGGTCTGAAGAAAACGGTCAAAAGAAACACAACATTACTTATGGGAAGACCTATCTCCGTGGAGCTGGTGAGAGCTAATTAAATTGGAGAGAAAAGTGCGGCGAACTTTGAACGGGACGCAACAGAAACAAAGCCAGAAATTACCGCTACACGGGCCGAGCCAAAAAATCCGTAGAATTTCACGAGTTGACGAAAGAGGAGAACGGGAACAATAATTCGTAGCAAAAAACCGCGAACAATGTTTTCTCAGAGCAGAGGGAACGGAGCAATTTTCCCGTGTGAGAAAAGTCGGGCTTTTTATCCCGGATCGGGAATTAGTATGCCGGCACGGTCATTGTTTCGCGTTCTCGGACGGTTTCAGCCCGCAACAGTGGCATTTTTGCATAACCCGGTGAAAGCCGTATTCAAGCCGAGTCTCCACCAATTTCCATCCAGACGATCCACGTCTTTTGTCCCCGTCCACGTAGAATTTTTCTGGCGCGTTGCGTGTCCCGCGAACCCTTACCGTCGCGCTCGACAGTTATAGAAACAATTATGCCTCGTAACTGTATCGTAAATCAGACGATGCTGAAGTGTAGCTATTAAATCTTGACGGCCTACTGCAGCCGCATTTTATTAATATACTATGTCATACATTATTTTCACATGTTATCCTCTCATTTCCTTTATGTATCGTACTCGAACGAACACTGCCTATTGTTCTTACGAATAATTATAGTCCTATTACTTTCGGTTTTTAGTACGCTATAAACGGTACCGTAGAATTTCATCGACTTCACGAGAGATTAACTTCATCGCATAGTATTTGCACAAATAAAAATCTTAATTGGGAGTAAACAGGGTTTTACCATGTCAATTTACAGGAACACTTGGAGTTTAATGATCAGAATTTTTTTATTAGAATTGATTACAGTTACTTGCGGTACGATATGTTACTTTACAGTAACCTATAATTATAATTATTACCGTTGCATGGTAGCACTTGATTTGATTTTCTGCATTTCTGACAAAAATGTGAGTAAAGACAATTAAGGCTGAAAATAAATTTCAATTTCACTCCAGTTTTTTTGTGTTGCCAAATTTTTCTCTTGAGCAAAGATCCGCTGACTAATTACCACACTTCTCTGATATATTAACAAGTTCGCTACCAGCGTTTGTTTCGTTTGCTTAGCTTTATTTTAGGATTATTAAAACAGTTTAGCAGAAGAAAGTCACAGATTCTCTGAAAATTATGCATTCTACTATGACGACTTTAAACAACGAACGAACTGTCAGATTATGGATGTCACATATTTGTGACGGTGATTTATTTAGTTTCCACTAATTGTTTTCCACAGTCTGCTGATCATAATAGACATTGGCGTCGATTAAGCTGGATAACTCGTCGAGTGAACGTTCTTGTGAAACTAATAGGTGGATGTTCTTGGAAGTCTTTGATCTAAAATTATGAAGACAATAAAAACAGCAACATCGCACCGATGCAGCCACTGAAAATAACATTGGACGTCGATATAGACAATTTTTTTCCGTGCCGAGTTCATGCATACGCATTCGAGAAGATACGAAAATAGGTCGGAGATAACTCGACGAGCATAGTTTCCTATAGAAACGTTACCGAAAGCTATTCTGTTACTGGGTCACAGAAATTTTTAGAACCCGACTGATTTAAAGTCTACGAACTTCGTCGAAAATAGGGAAATATATTACGCGGAGCATCTCGACTGGAAACATCAAACTGAAATTCGAGCGTTTGATGGATGCATTTCGAGACGCGTGGAACGCTGTACTTTTTATGTGTGAAGTTTCAGAGAACGTGCTCGTGTAAACCTTTTATTGTCGTAAATAAATTTCGTCGGAACGATGTGTCTGAAATAAGGGAGGGAGAGATGTGGAGTGCTAAACACGGGATTCTATTCAGCGTCATTGAATTGCAAATTTCACGAGTACTTGCTGTACACGCTGATTTGCATTAACAGTTCAAACGAAATTTATAGACGTCATTTGGGAAATCATTGGCAGCCAGTGTTTGATATTCAAGAAGATTTGTTGGGGACAAAGTGGACCTTTGGTGGGGTGTAAATCAGATCAACTGTGTGTGTGTGTGTGAACCTGAAAATACTAAATAATTATTAGGCTGCGGATTTTTATGCACTTATGGAGAAGTCAGCTGGATGAAATATAAAACAAAAAAATATAGAGATCTAACAATGGTGTTACGTTTCTTTCAATGTAAATGAAATTTCCATTCAACTCCTGCTTCCCACAGTGCAGAACACTTTTATTTCGCATAAAGATCCGCAGTCTAGTAATTACAAATGAAATGGAATAAGTGTTCACAAATTAATTACAGGGCAATATTCGTTTCTCCTAGATCGTACAGTTCCCTTTTACTTAGATCGGATATTTACTGTACGCACGTGTCCCAGTTTCGCTGCACTTTAGGCAATATCGATTTCCAAAAGAAAAGGGACGAAGATTCAATTAGAAAAGGTTAAACCAGTGAACGGATAAAAAGTAAGTTCCGGTGAAAATGGAGCAGGATCGCCAGGAAACCAAGCCGAAACAATGCCGAGCTCCGGTACCAGGGAATTCCCCGATCAAATAACCGCATCCCCAGAAAATAAGTTCGGGGAAGCAATTCCTTTTGCAGAATGCGGAAACTCCGCAAGACCGACAGAGTCCACCATCGACGGGCACGGAATTATTTCGAAATGGAATGGGAATATAGGTCACCGTTTACACATCACCGTGTCGGAATACGAATGCCGCAGTTTCACCCGGGGAAATTCTTTTCGCGTCCCTCCCGCGTAACCAGGTTCCCAGCAGCTCCGCGTCCTGCAAACCGCCGGCCATAGATATCGGCCCCCGTATTGCGGTTTCGTTGCGCCATTTTCCGCCGCCCTTTCCGCCGATCGAGACGCGTAAAAATATCGCTGGCACGCGTCCAAATGCGCGATCTTCTCGCGTAAACATTCTGGAAACGCGGCGCCTCCACGTGGTCGAATCCATGAACAGAATTAAGGAGTTACGCATCCTTCAACGGTGCAACAATTTTTTATATGATTCAATCTCGTTCTGTGATATTTAATAGCTGAACATCTTAAACTGGAAGGGCGTCGCAGCCATTTTCTCACACAGAGAAAGGAGACACACTCATTTAATTTGAAATTAAATTAGACACAGAAAACTGGTCCTTACCGAAGTAGATTTTGAGAAAGTTACATTTATTTGAACTTTGATATACAAATTTTTTATATCTTTTGTTTGTAAAAAAGGTAAAAATTATGTACTGCAGACTTTCATATAACAGGATTAAAGAATTGTTTAAAAATTGTACGGACTTTTTAGACACACATATAGGAGAGTTGATTCTACAAAATCATTCTACTGCAAAATTGAAATTGGGGCAGGAAAATCGAACTGGCGAAGTGTGTCCGTGTAGATTTAGTGAGTCTTTCTCCTTCAACCTCGAGCTTTTCCTTTCGGACCGGAAACGACGAAGAAGCGCGCCAATAGACATAGAACTGGGACGCCGAAACGTCGCGTCGGGCAACTGGTGAATACAAGCACGGATTTCCTTGGACCTTTGGCTCCTTTTTGCGCTTTTTACATTGGCTGGCGCTCGATACTCAAACGACGCCAAATATGGGTCGACGCGACGTTGTTTTCAAGGATCGCGTTGTTTTTCTGACCGTTTGTTGTTTACATCGGGGAAATGGAATTTTGTTGACTTCGAGGAAATATGGAACGATGCGCCACTCTTTGATCTTCGAAGCTCTGAATCATCTTGGATTTCTTCTCAATTTTTACGTTCGAGAACGTTTTTGAAACTTTTATCGTTGTTCTTTGAAAACTGATCACACACACTTTAAATCAGAATAACTTTTTTATGGATTGACCAAACGACTTCAATTTCTCCGTAAGGCTAGAAGAATTAGTTTAGTAAATGACGTCTAAAAAATATGTTGAAAAAATGCATTTGGTCGGAAAATATTATAGTAATTAATTAAAAAGTCGTAAAAATCAATTTTTGCTATTGTTTTTCACAATTTAGACGTCACTTACTAAACTAATTCTAAAATAACTAATTCTAAAATAACTCTAAAAAAGTTATTCTGATTTAAAGTATGTGTGATCAGTTTTGCTCCTAACTGTGTACAAGGTATTTCACGTAATTAGTCTTCTTTTTTATGACTGTGTTTTTATGATTTATGATTTATGACGTCTGATGTAGAAAGATGGTATTAACGTATAATATTCTGAATAATTGTTAGATATATTAGGGAAAGTAACGCATGTAATAACCCACTTACTCTCCACAAAAAGGTGATTCGGATCGTACACCGATAACGTCGACATTTCAG
Organism: Lasioglossum malachurum; assembly: GCA_028455605.1. Taxonomy (NCBI): domain Eukaryota; kingdom Metazoa; phylum Arthropoda; class Insecta; order Hymenoptera; family Halictidae; genus Lasioglossum; species Lasioglossum malachurum. The sequence continues at coordinate 4,759,434 of CM052319.1, read as the reverse complement.
GATCCATCGTGTGTCTCATTTGCATTCCGCTTCTCGGGAGGGTGGAAGAAACCCTTCTTAGCAATGGCGCTATACAAACATCAGAATTGTTTTACGATAACAATATTGAATGTTCCATTCAATCAATGATGAAGCATGCTGCCGGAGAAAAATTAGCGAGATGAACAAACTGATGAATATTTGCGAAGCTATAAAAATTGCGGAACATTTTTTGGAAAAGCAGAGGAATAGAAGACAAAAGCAAACATAATATATAAATGCTGCACTCTTGAGAAAAATTCGTGGAACATGGAAGCAGTTCTTATAATTATTAAAAGAATTTTTACAAAAGTTCATCTTACGTATTTAAAACACCATCGAATATTAATAAAACTGTTTACTGGTACATACTTATTTGTCAGATTTAGTTTGATTAATTCGATGACATTTTAAATGCGTGAAGCGAACTTTTCATAAAAAACAGTTGATTATAAAACAACCACATCCTCGTGTTCCCAATAAAACGGTCACTGGACTTTCCAAAAATTTAATTTTTCCGGGAACAGGATTACCAATACGCGTACAACTGGTTAAACTGAGAACCGCTGTCGCAATCGCAGATATCAGCCGCAAAACGCGGAAATACGTCCGTGAGCCTATCTGCGTCGTGTTGTGTGCATCGTCGTACTACTTCGACGGCGTGCACATGCAGCGGCTCACACGCGGGACACTCCATTCATTTCCACAACAATAATTGCAGCGAGTCACTCCGATTGAATTCACGCCCATTCTCATCGCATTACAGTTACTTCCATTTGCATCGTACAATGGGAAACAGTGCCGGCTTCGCATTGTAATTCACGGGTTTCTGTCTTTCGTTGAATCGCCGTGGCCTGCGATTAGAAAGCGGTTTCGGGAATGCGTAACCATTTATCTTCCATCTTGGGGCACGTCGGGGTTGCTTCTAATCAATTCCACTAAGATACATGATAGGTGACCGACATTTTTACATCGGGCCTCTCCGCCATCGCGGTGTGTATTGTTCTCCATTTGACGAAACAGGAAATCCTGTTGTTCAAATTGCCGCCGTGATCTTCGTCTCTCTAATCCCGATTCTGATCCGCGCAATTTCAGCGCGAAACTATCCTAATTTTCTAGGGAATTCATTAATCGTATTAAAACTATTTTTGTCGAGATTCAATGTTCAAAATGAAACGACAAAACTTTTCGAATACTTTAATCAGAGGCATTAGATAACGAAATAACACTCGGACGGTCTATCTTTTTCACGATTATAATTTTCATTCATTTATCAACTTTTTTAAACATATTCTCTCATTTGTTTCTAATGCATTTTATTAATTCCATTTAATCGCCAGGAATGGGGTATTCCAATTTGACTGGATCGATGTAAGTGGGACACTCAAAGGGACGAATCAAATCGTACACATTAAAATAGTCGACGTGAAATTATTTCGAGAGGGTCAGATTATTAATGGCACCGATCCGAAGAGAACAGTCACACCGGGCGTCGCGTCGCGTCACTAACGGAGGAGGAATCGTCTTATCGGATAGTGGGTTAGGTCCATCTTGCTCCTCCTACGTTGTCGCATGACTCAACCTCCTTGTACGGCCCAACAGGAATACGTCGCTCGCAGGAAGTGCATCGTAGTTACAATGTTGATGGTCTTTCCTCATTACGTGCCGCGCCTTTGTTCACCTATTTTCTTTCGCTCCCCACCTTTTAACCAGCGATTCTCTTTGAACGAACTCGTCGATCACGGTCGGAGTCGATAGAATTTCATTCGGAAATCGCTTGCTGAATAATTAAAGCACAGACAATTTGGGATACTGTTATATTATTTCGCGACTTTTTAAGCGGATTCAAAGAGGAAATTCATTTCACTCCTGGAACACCTCCCAAAGGACTGTAGGGTCTGGCGAATCATAATTTCTCAGTGTCTACAAGAGCAACGTCTTTCAGGTGGGGATAGTTCGAAGCCTCTATCGTTCGACCAGAAGAGTTTGATGAAACGACTTTCTTCGCCCCTTCCCCGATTATCTCGTTGCCGTTTGCAGCTCTACCGTGAGGCCAGACTTCCTTTTGCAAACGACAGATGTCGAGACAGGAACGAGCGAGAGGGGCTAGACGATCGGCCGACCAAAAGAGACGTCGAAGACGCGGAAAACGAGCGAAGCGGAAGAAGAAACCTCGGTTAAAACAAAGCGGCCATTACTCTTGTCTCCCAGCTGACGGGAGAAGTCATAAAATCGTTCATTATTATGGTACCGCTGGTAACAGGAAAAGGAAATTCCTGATCGAATAAACGCCCGAGAGTGCAAGTGCCATTCAAAATCGGACGATCTCACGGTATCGAGGCGATCGGACGGAACGAGCTTTCGAATTTACAGGGTGCTTCGAAAATAACATTACACGACACACCTTGAGCTCGGAAAACGGAAACGCATGCTCCCGATTGCAGGTTTCTAAATAACAAATATTAATCGTTCATCCAATCCAGTATTTATAATCCGAGGAATCCGAGGAGATTTTCGATCTTATTAACAAATTATTCTGTTTGACTTTTCAACACCTACCGACCATCAAAAGTGACTATAATGTGTATGGTATTATAAAAATAACAAGATTAAATTTATTTATGGATTCTTTGACTGGACGCAAAAAATGTATTCATCGATCAATTCTCATGAAAACACATGGAGACAAGGTTTCTCCATTAATGAAGAGAGGAAATGCTGCTCGATGAAAATTTAATCAACCTCGTGGGCACTAGTGGCATACAAACAATTCTAAATTCATTTCTATACGAAATACATTTTAAGAAATACATTTCTATATAACCTCAGTTTCGGACAATTAAATTGAACAATTATTATTTCGCAGAAGGACCGAGTCTCAATATTTTTCTATGAACGTGTCGAGCAAAATTAGCGAGTGTAAATGCTCGACGACAACGTCTAAGGCCGACCGGTGCTTATATGGTTGTCGGCGAGCGACAAATCGCCTAGTTAACGAGTTAAAAGATTGAGTGATTTTTTTAAGGGTTACATACAATCGTCGCGACGAAATTTTCATTCCAGGCGAGGCTCGATCTCCTTAGAGTAGTCCTGGGTTGGCGTAATTAGCCCGGTTCGACCGGACAAGCCAAACGCGTACGAGTCTAATCGAGTACGAGGCGAGCAAGCCACGGCGTCGCAGTCACAATTAAGCAAGAGCATATACCGGTGGTTAAATTATACCCCGTGTAACCAAAGTACAGGACCATGGGATCGCGTTACGCAGGCCAGCATTGTCTCCTTGAGTTACCAAAGCGACAAGTAGGAACCCCGTCCAGTATATGGGGTCGCCGTCTTCGTCTCCTGTCCGCCCCCCCCCCCACTTTCGACCTTGCAATTCTGGAATTCGATCCGACCCACGGGGACAATTAACGAACTCGCAAAAAAGAAGAACACATCGTGCGGGACTCATCTCTTCTCTTGCGGAAGGAAAGGAAACGGGAGCGAATCGTGAGAGCTTCGAAAGTCATTGACCATGCCGCGGTGTTTTGTTTTCTCAATGTTCAATAGAAAACTGTGAAGACATGACAAAACTTTTGCGAAAATCTTCTCCGTGGCCTCGTCGAGGAGTTATCAACGAAAAACCACGGTTTGCTCCAAATTTTTCTAAAGAAAATTAATTTTCTACGTTAATAACGTTCATCGATAAAGAAAATGTTGGAATGCACGGTCTAAATCATCCTTTAATTTTCCACAATTAGCGGTTTTTGTAAATTACCAGATGCCACTTTTCGCGATGAAAAAATTCACGAAATACCACCAGCCGCCTATTAGGGTAATCTGAAAGTTCGCCGTCCGACATTTTCCGATAAATTGTTTACTTTCCCGCGAGGGACACCCTGTATAAACGAATACCGATCCCCGAAGTCTGGCCCAGTTGGACAGCGGGTTCAGAGCGGAATAGCAGGCCGACAGTGATTTTTAATTAAATGTACGCACGTTTCAATTAAAATCCTCCGTTGTCGGCGTTTCTCGCGGCGCTTTCACCCCCTATCGTCCCACCCCTCGGGTCGCCACCCTCTGGAAACCGCCTTCTGTTCGTTCCATCATCTCTCCCGCCTCCGTCCAACAGACACGAGCTTTGATTGCTGTTCCTCGCGCGTTTCGATTCGTTTCCGCGCCCGTCCGATGTTTCAGCAGATGTCGCCGGACCCCGATCCACCCCTTTTCTTCCGTCCACCCCCGACGACAAAAACGACATGCCCGGTTACATCGCGAAAAATCCCGGCGCATGGAACCGCGGAAAATGAAAATTTCATCGCGGGAAACTCGGTGAACGCTGAGCTTAGGGGGCCGGACCACATTTAGGGCTTAAATATTTTTCATTTATAAACATATTTATTTATATCGATACACAGGGTGGTCCGTGTCTCCGCTCTCGAAGATATGTACTGGAAATAAAACAGGGGCAGGGGCTGCCAAACTTTTTTGATCATCGACCCCTAAAATTTGCTAATTCTCTTATCAACTGCCTCTATAAAAAATGCTAAGAAGGGAAAAAAATGTATGTTTTTTAAATAATTTATTTTATTTTGACAAAATCAAATTTTTACATATATCGAAATCTGCGATTGAAGAGCATTGGTATTCATCAACATTATTTCTCTCGAGAAGCACCAGGATAACCTTGTTGAACTGGGTTCTATTGAACGGACGAGTAACAAAAGCGAATCACTGCCGAAACTCAAGAACAGATGACGCAGTGGTAGACCGAGTTCGTAAACATGTCACAACGAGCAACGATCGCAAATAAAATCGCGCCGTTATTCGATCGGTAATGAGGATATCCACCTCTTGTTTATGACCACGCATCGCGTCGTTATGTATCGTCGGGCTCGTGCAGCGACTACACTAATTACTGCGATCGGCCCGCGCGCGCGCGACCGAGCGAGCACACAGGAATCAACTTTCAGACCGGCAATTAAATGCTTTCATCAAACACGTGGCACTTACGTCAGACCATCTGTTTGCCGACGATCCTGCTGACCACGGGATGCGATTGTTAGTGTATTTCTTTAGCATCGAGACTAGAGCTGGATACAATACTATTACAAACAGCAAATAGTAAATATCCTATTTAGTCGAAGTCTTCCGAGCACTTTTAAAAATTAAATATTTTTAGAAAAACTTTTTAGATGCAGTGGTACCTCGGTACACGACCTTAATCCGTTCGTGATGTTTGGACTTATACCGAATAGGATACCAAACCAACCTTTCCCATAAGAAGTAATGTAAAAATGATTAATCCGTTATTTCTTTGGAATCGAGACCTGGGTAAAATACTATTTGATATTGTAAATTATTTTATTTGCAATCATACTAATTATACGTATTTGAAATAGTATTATATCTGGAGGAGATTCTCTAGACTGTGGATTTCCTGCATTCATGACAAAAATGGGTAGGTGCGATTTAAAACAGTATATGGTGTGGGTATATTACACTCTTAAAAATCATAGGATGGTCATAGGACCTAGGCGAATACTTGATGCTATGATAAAATTATGGTATACTGCCAAGATTGACTGTTGATAACCGGGTAACCCGAGAGAAACAGCATATGCACTATGCAACTTATCTTTGCGTGCAACTATTTATTTAGCAGAGATGTTTGATGTGTCTTAAGTAAAGAAACACCTTATTTTTTACATGTTCGTATCTTTCTCCAAACCATTAATGCCGGTTCTAAGACTTGAGCGATAATAAATAATTTTTGTGAAATGATCTTGTATAATAGATATAATGTATAATATCTTTCAAGGATCAGAGTATAGTAAATTATGTAGCATTTATTAATTCACAAAGAAGTTTAAGACATTTATCACCGTATATATATAAAATTATTAAAACAGATTTCAAAGTAATCGTTCCCATAGTGGTGTGCATGCACTCCGATGAATCACGTTTCCACGATACGGTTTTGTTGACACGTCACTTTCGCAAGAGTCGATATCAGAAACATATTTACATTGGTAAATGTTGGATTTCTAGGTAATCGGTCCGATCATAAACATGAACGGGTATCGAAGCAAATATTAAGAAAATGTCGCGTGAATGATTGAAAAAGTCGAATTAACTCGTTACAAAAATAAATATAATTGTATACAGAGTCTAAGAGTATAACACAGTCGATACCGAACAATAGCGAAATAGTATTCACGAAAATGGAGTACGTTCAGATCGAGTGTGCTTTCCGCGAGGAAAACGTTTCGAAACTCTCGAACGACTCGGTCCTACAGGATTACGGACATTCGCGCAATTTTCGACTTTCTAAACTGTCTTAAAAATAATTGATAAAATGTTCGTGTCTCGGACCGTGCAATAAATTGAATTAAAAATGAAAACTCGCTTCAGCGTCGCCGGAATCACGCATGCGTAATATTCGCAGTCTGCTTATTACCATTTCAATCTCGTTTTCCACAGCAATCGTCATTTCGTTTATCTGGTAAAATTCTCTGCCCGTTTTATATAACTTTCCGCTTTTGATTTGCTTTTAAATCCCGCTTGGTCACACGTTCCTGTATGTACGACCGCTAGCTTCGATGAGCCTCCTAATAACCGCACCGGCGATCTGCGTAAATTACCCTCGGAATTTTTGCGGAAATGGAAACCACAGCCTGTTTGTCTTGCGTCATTAAATCCGCTGTGTTCTGATGTCCGCGCACATACGGATTTGCGTGATTGGACAAGGAACGGGCAACATTGTGACGGGAACATGCGGCCTCAACAAAATTCGAAAAAGAATGTTAAGAAACATTTCGAGGAAAAGTTACCCTCTCCCTTCCAGTACCGAATTAGACACGAGTCTTAATCCGACCACTTCAAACGTCTCCAAAAACTCGACAAAATTTTTCTCGTAAATGAAACTGCCACAGATTTGAAGATCGAAGCCTCCTCTTTACATCGACACCTTAAGAATTGATTTACGATTTTGTTTCACTGTTTTATTGATAAAACAGGAGGAACAAGTTCGGTCATGTAAAGCCGGCACCACACCTCTCATTCGAAGCTCGATAAAACGACTAAAAAAAATCGTAGATCAATTTTCAAGATATCGTTCTAAAGAGGAAGCTTCGATCTTTAAATCTATGGTAGTTCCAGTCCTGAAAAAAATTTTCCAAAGTTTTCACAGAGGTTTGAATGTCTAGCAAAATCTTGGAACAAAAGGACCAGTTGCTTCTACGTATAAATTGAGCCCGAACTTGTTGCGGTAGCATCATTTTCTGTGAACATACATCATAACTTGATCGTGTGTGCGGCTAGATGCGAAAGCAGTCCAGAATCAGCTCGGAGAGAAGCAAATGAGAAGCAGAAGCCTCGCGATGATCGACTTACAAACGCTGCCGGAGTCGCTCTCCTCCTTTCCGCTCAGATCCATGTGATTCTTCTTCTTGCGGCGTATAATCGAGTTCCACACCTTTTTGCGACTCATGGCGAAGCACTGGCCGCTAATTTCGCGGCTCACCTTTCCACCCTTCCGCGAACCAACACTGTTGTCCGAGTCCGACGAATCCGGCGTCGCGGCTACCGATACACGCTTCCGAGTCGCGGCTGAATCGCGCGTTGTCGCCCGCTGATGGTTCCGAGAAAGTGGGTTAATCGACTCTTCCTCCCGATAAACCATTCGTTATCGACGCGTCATTATCGAATAACAATTAGGCGAGCCGTCGTTTGAGGATCGCGGCTCGGTTCCGCTCGCGTCGACCGAATACGGTAGTACCTCGAATTACGTCCTCCCGTCTTACGGCGTGTCGCCTCGCAGCTCTCTTGTTTTCATCGGCGATGATTAATTGTTTATAATCTTGGAGCAAAATAATTGCGGATTTTATTCTTGAATTTTAAAGCTACACGTTCTCCTTCATTTATTCAGGATCAATTTTTACTTCGATAATAGCACTTGGTACGTCATTATTAGACTGCGGATTTTTTTAATTTATGGCAAAAATGCGTATTAGTTTCACCTCAATAAGATAATTAAAAGAAGAATGAAATTTGTTATTTGGCTCCTGTGTCTTGGAATCAATGCAAACGTTTCTCATTCTGCATCCGTAGTCTAGTTATTATCAATGGCGCGGCCTCTTCATCTTCCAGAGTATTATCTCTGTCGCGGAATTTTTGTAACCACGGTCGAGCTCTATGTTTATTAATAGTCCCCTGACTAAACGCGTTGTTAATGCTGCAATCTTAATCTGAAGTCATGTACAGGGTGATTCACACGATTGTAACGAGCTATATCTATGCTTTGCTCGAAGTTAGGGAAGGATGAATGGTTTCGAAAGGGCTGCAAGATTTTCAGTAACTGGAGGAGCAACGGTCATACGACCGGTTCGAGGTACCACACACTTTCACGAGTTGCCGAGGTGTTAACCCTTTCACAGAAGGAGCGGAACAGAAGATCAAGTGGATCAAATGCGAAACAATATAACTTTTATTTTACACAGAAATCAACAGTTCTGGGATTGATTAATTTCAAGCAAACCAGAAGAACTCGCTACCACCACGTCCCGTCTAAACGAACAACGCGAAAAATCCACAGATATCGACGAACGATCAATTACCAGACGAACGTCTCAGATAAAGATCTCACACGGGCAGCCTTCACCAAACCTTCATCACCAGAAAACTAGACACTGCGTGACGTCCGCGGTACAGTCCGACTGTGAAAGGGTTAATCGAACGCACATTCAAGACCGTCAGCCGGTAGGAGCGTCTGTGCCCGATCCTGTTCCACATCTCGAAGCGAACTCGAGCAAAAAAAGAGTGGATCGATCGATCGCGGAGGATCAACACGGTGAATCGGAGTCACCGGGTGTCTCGGCGATTCCCGGCGTAATTACGCGATCGTTGGAGCTCCATAATTAGTTCGCGGCTCGCCTTGGACACACCGGGGTTGTGTTGTTTATTGCGAGCAAGCAGAGCCGAGCCGACCGAGAGAGGAAGTTCGTGGACGAAGTTACACGGTCCGACTAACTGGCTGCACGCGAGAACACTCGCGACTCCCGTTCACAGCCCGCAAAAACCAATGACCTAGCACACTTACGGACTTTTATCCAGCCCGATTTCGCAAGCGACAAGATCGTCCGGCCTATTCGGTCGGCACACACGGCGTGAACGCACTTATATCGTTTGTTCGAGACCGACTCGAGCACTTTTATCGCATCCGGCGGCGCCGAGGACTCTTTCGAACGGGATGACTCCAGCGCGATTCGAACTTGCCCGCCAATCACAGACAAAACGGGTGCACATCGGTGGGGAGAGGTCGTGAAAATTCGACGGGAAACAGTTGTACGGCCGATGGAAAATTCTGGAATCCTGTTGTTTAACGAAGAATGGCCTGGGAAAACGCTTTCTAGCGGACCTCGTGTAGAAATGGTGCTGAGAAGAAATCGGTTGCTAGCTTCTACTCTAAGTAAGTGAACGCGGAAAATTCTTCTTTGTGTAGCTAGGAATTTTGAAATTTTCAGTAGGATATTTGCAGCAGATTTTTTAAATACTTCAAGAGGTTTGCAGGGCCCAGAAATCCATCAAGTCACTGAGCATGAAAATAGTTAAATCTCCTAAAATTTAATTGTAAGAAAATTTCAGTGTATGCATAGAAGTTTATAGACGGCGAAATCAATTTGTTCCTGGTTTCTATATAAGAATTTTAAGAAAGGGTAGAGAATGAGAATTAGAAAGATACGAAGTTTAGTAATCAGGTGCGATTGTGAATAAAAACCGGTTCCCAACCGAGTTACTGAACCGTACAGTTTATGCAATTGTAAGATTAGAGAATGTACACAGCATGGTAGACTAAAGTAATCGACAATTATTTATATTAGCCATACCGAAGTTCTGAATAAAAATCTTGACAAATTTCTGTGAAGAGGTAAAATTTTAAAAATTAATATTATAAAGAGAAAGTATTTTGTCTCAAATCTGTTCAAAGTCTTCTGCCGTGGCAAAATATTTTTCATAGAATGTCAATGAACTCGTAATTCCGGTTAATTGTGAATTTTCAACAAAAGCAATTTGTACAGAATATTATTATTAATATTAGTTCGTGTAAATATCAAAGTACTCTCTACTCGTAATCGCGGAACGTGCACAGTTAATGAATTCATATATGCGTCAGGTGAACGCAAAATCACTTTCTTAGCTATAATGACGTTAACGTTCACTTGAAAGAAAAAACAATATCGACGTAAGCGGTCTCGATAGCGATCGACACTCTCCGGTAAAAGTATCACCTTGGCTCGGCGAGGGAAACCTATCGAACTGTTCGTGTCATTTTCCCTTGATTAAAGCTGCAAATTATCCCAACGACCAATTATATACAACATCCTATTTATGTATAAACTACATTCATAAATATTCAGACCACTTTCACGTTAACGACGCTGGCTTCCTCGAGTCTTGTCAGAGAAATCCGCTCGGGACGGAGACAAAATCGAAGTCACACAGTCTGTCATGGTAAAATGATGTGTACTGTCAAAATGATCGTGAACATTCTATCCTGTTATATCAAAGTTAGGACACTAAGAAACAAAATGATTTGTCTCGTACATTTCTCTTCGACTCTTGTTTCCCTAAGCATTTTCTGCTTCTAGCTTTAAGACACGTCTAAATTAATTTTTTTTTTAATTAATTGTTTTTTAACAATTTCAGTGATTCAGTGATTAATAGACTGCGGACCTTAATGCATTTTTGAAAGAATTGGCTGGGTGAAATATAAAGCAATAAAAGATTCGAAAATTTCAAAATGTTGTAACGTTGTTTTTAATGCAACAAAATCATTACGTGATGAAATCAATTTTTATTTTACTCCTGCGGCCCACAATCAATGCAGAACCTTTTAATTTTGCATAAAGATCCGCAGTCTAGTGATTAAATACTTCTTGAAGACACTGTAGACACGTCCAATATCACAGTGATCACATTACAATAACAATTTAGCATTTCACTCCGAAAAGTCTCCGAATCTGTTCCTACGTAATCCAGTGGCCGTCGAATCGTGTCTCCAATAAACAATGAATAATCGATCGCGCACTTTATTTTAAGACCGCACTGTAGAAAACGTAGCTTCCAGTTCACGTTCCTGCCGCGATGATCGAAGTATAGTGCTTCCGCATGAATCAATGGATCGCGGTTTTCCCGGGACTTGGCAGTAGAACACGTGACCTTGAGTTCGCGTTGCGATTAAACGAGCCGCCGGAGTCGAACTGTCTTCGCTGGCGATTCTACGTCTTGGAACGACCATAGGATGTGCGGTTGTCGGTGACGATAACTGCCCCGCCTCGCAGGAAGTTGTTCTTCCAAAATAAACGAGCGGATTAAATCGTCCGTGAAACTATGATTCTGAATCATTATCATTCGGGCGCTGCCGGGGCTTCCTATCGAAAGGAAATTGGATTGTTGGTCGCGCAAACGACACTCCGAGTCGTCCATTTTGATCTTCAATTGTGTGATAACAGATTTTCAGTTTTGCAAATTGTAATTGTTCAACGGGATAGCGGTACTCGTAAAAGATTATTCGGTTAGGAATAAGTTAGTTAGGAACAGTAAACGTTCGATCGAAGGAAACGGGAACTGTACGATCTAAGAAAAACGGATATTCCCTCCACTCCGGTGTAAAGCGTTTTTTATGAGACTTCAGCTAATTTATTTGTGGCATTTTTCTAATTAAGATGACACTAAACGCGATGTAACTGAATGACACAAATGAGCGACAAGTTTCTATCCGAGTGTGCAATATTTTACACGGCTGTAATACTGCTCCTATTTTATTCTTACAAAATAGGTATTGTTTTCTAATCACTCTCTTCAGGATCCTTGGACTCCATGAATTATTACCCTGAATTTTCCTTCATACTCCTTTTCCTTTCGGATTCTTCGCCGCGACCGTAACGAGGGCAAAATATAACATTAAATCTGATCTAAACCTTGGAATAACTCCACGCTCGGATAACAATCCGTCCCGACGACAGAGCAAAAATACCGTGGCGGAATTAACAAAACGCGCGACGCGAAAAAAAAAAGAAGGATGAGTGACGCATATTATACCGCAGTGATGCACATCCTGTAGAAGGAAATTACCAGGCAGCTACTTTAATCACTTTCTGCTTGAAAATTGTTCGCTTCTTGGCCTCCTTTTTTCAATTATATAATTGTTCCATTACCGGCCGAGTCTTTCCAATTTATTCGGAACAAGGTTCCTCCTCGGGGAAAAAGGATAAATCATCCGCGAAAATTCTAGGGGAATCTGGTTCGATAAACACAGCTCTTAACGCACATTTAATATTTCAAAAGTATATTTAACAAAATTGTAATGAACGTAATTTATTTGATTCATTTTTATTAAATACGTACTCGAATCGTTCATTGCCTAATCAAATTTAATACTAACCACGAAGAATGGACCGTGGACTTTTCTCTTCCGTAAGTGTTACAACTCGAGCAACGGTAAGTGTTAAACGGGGTTTACTCTGAAACTCCCGTCCTTCTAACTCGTTAATTCAAACGAGCGACGGCACTTCACACGGGTAAATACGGTGCACGATCTTTTCCACGTTACGGGAGAGCAGCAGCGGCTCTACAATTAGCGTGGTTCGCTGGCAGCATAAAATTGCACCTGGCAAACAATAGGGAAATTAGGGTCGCTAGTGTAAACGAGGCACAGTAATACGTGTCGCGGAAGACTTAATTCTTTTAACGTATCAAGAGCAAACTAGAAAGTGCTTCTGAGTGTAGCTCCGTGGTAAACAAATGTCTAGAATGATCTCCGATATAATCATCTGCGGACGAACAAGACAAATTTCATTATCATTTGGAAAAATTTCTCGAAGATAGCCGCTCTACATTATCGACATCAGTGCGTGCTTGTGGTGCCATCTGACTTGGTGGCGCCGTTCCGTCTGCAAATCGGTGAAAATAGCTGAACTTTAAACACACATAAGTTTTGAACCAATGAATTCCTAAGATTGAAACTTGGATTTTCATTATTTCCTTATCAAGATCTAGAGTATTGCATTAAAAATGTTAAAAATTTCTGGTTTTCTCAGGTGAAGTCTAACCGCGTCGTAGGAGGAGAGATAAATCTGGCGACACTGGAGACTTTCGTTGGAAAAGGACAGAATATGGCAAACCCAAGGAACCCGAAGGAAATTTCGACAGAAATTAAACGTCTAACCGCGACAAACGGCATTCTCGGTGCGCAAGTCGTTCAGCATCAGGAATCCCAATAAATTTCTGTTTTTTTAGCATCACGTAAAAAGACCGCGAACCTTTTTCCACGAGCCCCGACGCTCGTAAGTCATCCAGAAAATTCACTCGCGGCTACTATCCTATTTTCCTGTGTTCTCGGCGGCCGGTTCCGATCATTACAAATTCAGAGAAGCGTTCTTCGTCGCGAGTCGCGCTCGCCTCTCGAATGCGTCACGTTCGAGTATACGCCGAGAGCATGCGAATCGCGCGATTAGCTCACAAAGAAACACTTAATCACGCTTCTTTCCATTTAACGGTTTCCCCACTCTTCGTGCACGCGAGCTACGGCGTTTCCTACGAAAAATATATCGACGACCCGGAGCGTTTCCATTAATTAGTTTAAAATCGCCTGAAATTAGGGGTTGCGTGATCGCTCGGACCGTAAAACGGTCGCCCCGGTCGCCTGAGCCGTGAAGTTATGCTTAGAAAACGCTTTAACGGTCGAACGATTTATTGTGAACACCTTTAAAAATTGTCTGTGATCATATTTTTAGGTTTAGCACTTTATTCGAGTATTCATTGAAGATGATGCAGGGAATATCGAAGGCTTAGGGGTGCAATATCTTGACTTAACGAGTCAATTGGGAAGTCAATTTTTTTCGTGTCAGACCTGTCCCGTTTATGTATTGAATGTTGGCAAGAAATTAATTGTTTGTATAAAGAATTTTAATCCCTTGCACGACGATTTATTTTACGGTTTCAGTGATTAGCACTGCTCTTTTCTAAGGGAATTAATAACTAGACTGCGGAT
>CM052319.1:4392027-4740274 GCA_028455605.1 Lasioglossum malachurum | reverse complement strand
CCATTGAATTTTATTTTCAAGTCGAACACGAACTTATGCAGTCATCTAATATTTATTGTTATACTTTTTTCGAACGATACACAGTATATTTATGACGAGAAACAATCTATAACAGTCGCGTCTTTTTGAAAATATTTCTAGAATAAATGTATAGGAATGAAAAATTCAAGAGTGCTTAATTTTACACGAATTCAACGAATTCCTTTTGTTTCCAAGGCTAATGTTCCTGTACTTTTAATGAAACGCTCGTTTTGCCTACCGCAAAATACGAATGCGCGCAAGCACAGACGCTCATAGATTGCAACCAGGTGGACACTGTAGCGAATAAAAACCCCGTAACAATAGATCAGCCTACTACAATAGTAAATTAACGGGCTGCAAGTGCGTGAGGAGAGACAAGGCGAACGATCCAAGGGAACAAAAGGAAATAGAGGCAGATCGGGAAATTATTAATTTCGATTTGTTTCGCGCGCTCGATTGGCCACATGGCTCCCAATTATTTGCCAATTACCGTTCCGAACGAATTTCTGCCCGCACAATCGACGATACCGGCGCATTTTGCAACTGGTCAGGCGAATATTCGCGACACACGCACACATAGACAGACAAAAACATATTCACATTGCGGTGGTTGTTTGCTTCGGTGATTGATGCGGGGGTGGACCAACGATTTGAATAGTTTTGTAAACTTGACTGGTCGATGCCTCAACACACCGGGTGTCTCATTAGTAGCATGTATTAGAAAATAATCGTACTATAAATGGAAATTATATCCTACCATCAAGAAGACATAACAAGAATGGAAGAATCGAATTTAATACTTTATTCATACTCTTGTCGAATAAATGTAACAAATCTATCGTTAAATATAATCGTAGCTGCATATTAATAATTAACCCCTTGCCTTACAATATCGTGTCTGACTCGTGATGAATTTTCTGAACAGATTCTGATAAAAGTCATTCTTTGATCATGATTACTCTACAATATTAACCACAATGAACCTAGAAAAATTGTCTGCTCGAAGAAGAGTATCCGACCAGAGTTTTATTTTTAATTTAATTAATGATCATATTGATTGTCCCTCTCTACTTGCGTAAAATGTATAATCTTCAGCAAATTTTTTATTGAAGACACTAAAAGGAATATTGAAAAATTACATTTTTTCTCATTGTTGCCATTTTTTATTGTATTATAAGAGGAAAAGAATAATAAAATATGGCTCGTATAAGCAGCATGGCGCATTAACGCTGCAAACAGTGAAAATTTATGAACTTTTATGCGAAAGATTGAAACAAGTTTCATCCATTACGAAAAATTTCCGTTGCCAACAAATGAAAATGTGATAAATGCAGATGCACAAAATCTATTATCAGGTGTTTGGTATTTCATTCGAACAAAAGGGGTAACGGAACGATGCAAAGCACAAAGTTCACCGTCTATTTATTCGACGCCGACATGAACAGCCCGCATATCGCAGCCGGTAAATATAAACTGCGTGATTCCCGAATCCAACGGGAAAAATAAAAATTCATCGTCCGTTACACATCGGACAACCAACAAATTTTTCGAGCGAAACGTTCCATTCGAACGCTGCGTCGCGCCGCGCCAAACAATTTTTCCATCGGGCACACGCTGCGAGCCGCGCCATTGCGTTGCCCCGAGAGTTCCAACGACTTCATTCGATCTCCAAATTATTCCAATCCAATTACCACCGGGTCTGAATATAAATGAAAAATCCATTAACGCGAAACGTATCTCGTTTTTCCTGTCCATCTGTTGCACCGTTCGAGCGACGGATTATCGCGGCGACAGGGGGGGGTTGGCGAGGAGACAGATGGCGTGTCAGTTAACGAAAAAAAGAGAAAAAGGCAAAAGAGCATTCCGGCGACGAGATTCAAGGATTTATCATTTTCGAAAAAATATTCGGACGAAATGAATATAATTGTTGAACGAATTATAGCGTATATTAAATAGAAATTAGTGGACAACGGATTTTATGCGTTTATGACAAAAAATGAGTAGGTGTAATTTAAAACAGAAGAATTAAAAAGTACATACATAACTTTCAACATGTTAAACGTATTAAGAAAGAAAATGAATTTCCATTTCGCTCCAGTTTGCTGCAAATCAGGTAGAAAACGTTTAGATCCGCCGTCTGTAAATTAGACTGCGGATTTTTATGCATTATTTTTCTCTTTAGTCATTTTACAAAGTTGTAAATGATGTATCAATATTTTTAAACTCTTTTTATCTGTCAATTGTTTAAAATTACATCCATCCATTCTTGTCAAAAAAAAACATTTATACACATTTCCCAGTAAATTAACCCTTCTAACATCTCACAAGAAGAATTTAGTCCAATTTCACAGAAGTGATCAGTTTCCAGAGGGAGTCCACTTAATTTTAAAAGTTCAACTCTGCAAAAATTGGCGAAACAACGAAAGCCGGAATAGCCTCTTAATTTCTGGAAACTTGATTCTGATCGCGACCGATTAGAGTGGGGGGATGTGACGAGATATTTTCGATCGATCGCGCGACCGGACAAGCTGCGATTGCAGTTAGCCCGCGTTAACTGCAATTATCAGACTGCCGCGAACGAATGCGTCCAATTACATGATCCAGTATTGGCCGCGAACATCGCCGGTGCAACAATCCACCGGCTCCCGCCAATTAGTGTTTGCATTCTTCTCGAACGAATCCCGCGGTGAATACGTGACCCCGTTTGCCTCCGAGGTGTTCCATTAACGCAATTACTCTCGACACTAATTCCAGCTTTGCTCTCTCTCTCTCTCTCTCCCTCTCTCTCGCGCGCGCCTTTTCTCCGTTTTCGTGCAAGTCGGCTGCACGGTGCCGGTGCCCAACGTCAGGCAGTTTCGCCGGAATTTCGACGGAAATCGCCGTCCGTCCACGCTGCTCCATTGTACGCGAAATCGTGGCGTAATTGCAGGGCACCGAGTAATCGACAGACCCGTGCCCCTGCGGTGGGGGTATTTTTAAGGGTGGGACGTTTTTAATTGACCTAGCGATAAGGAACGGAGTCAAATAGTGATGTACACGCAGCGGTTTTTATGCATTTTTAACAAAAATAAGCAGGTGTAGCTTGAAACAGTAAAAGCATTAGAAAAATTAAAAAATTCTGTTATATTATTTTCAACCTGTGTTAACCATATTAACCAAGAAAATCAGTTTCTATTTCACTCCAGTTCGTTATAACTAGACTGCGGTTTTTGACGCATTTATGACAAAAATGGGTACGTACAATTTCAAACAGTGGACATCTAATAAATATTTAAGGACATCAATGTGTTAGTGTTTCAGCTTAACAGGATAATTAAAGGAAGAATACAATTTTTATTTGCCTTCTGTCTCCTGCAATCAATGCAAACATTTTTTATTTTGCACAGAGATCCGCAGTCGAGTTATAACACAGACGAGGTCTAAGAGTAGACCAACCACCGAATGTATTTCTCTGTCTCACGCTCGTAGGGCTCTAGATACAGCCCTCTTACCATTCCGTGTCACATTCTATCGTATCCATCAAAACTAATATTGTGGAACGTATATTTTACAACGGCGCTGTTACGGATAGAACTTGATACCTCATGTCGGGGATTCTATAAATGATGCATGCATCAAAAGAATGTTGTGTCGCGTTACCTTGAAAATTGTTGGTTTTACAGACGTGCACAATAAAGCGTCAACATTTTTTCCATTAAATTATTATAGTTGAACTAGCACACCGAGGAAAGTGAGGTTTTAGAAGCTTATAGTGAAAATACCATCTCTCTCTACGACACGTCACGTGGCTCGGGGCGTGCCCTGTCCACATTCTTTCCCATCGACTTCTATTCAGCTCCCAATAATACTAATGTAACAATACCAAAAATAGTATCGTGTTCTATCGGATAGTAATCTAAATTGTACGTAACACACAACTAGAAAAATTAATATCAAGAGAAAATTGTCGCGAAGCTATAAAAATTTCGCTGACTGCAGAACATCGTAGCTACGAAGCCAATTGGTGGAATCACTGTTGGCAGGGAACGTGTTAATTTTCGTAGCCGCTCGGCGCGGGGATGGTACGTCTGAAAAATCAGCCGGTTAACAGGTTAAATTGCGAACGACATCGACGAGGGTAAAGTGAGGAGCAGCTTTCTAAACGGAACCGTCTAGGAACACGTCGAAATTCCGATGGGCACGGACAAGAAGCATCACGGACAGCCGAACGACCGGACTAACTACGTGCGTGGAAACCGAACGATGCATCCAGGGTTTTCGAGAGACGAGAACACGAAGAGAGAGAGGACGAGGAGGCCGTAGTCGGTGCCGGTGAAGAGCACGGGGAAGGAAGAACGGGGCCGAAGACTCATCGTGGACGAAATTGCATTACACGGGAACGTGAAGGCTCAAAGGAGCGAGCGGTTGTCTAACCGTCTGGCTGAATTCGCAGGAGCAACATCCTTCGGCAGCCAGCCGAAGAAACGAAAACGAGCGGGTCCCCGGCAAAGATGCCGCCTGCCTTTCTCGCTAATTCAATCCTTCTGATTTGGTCCCCCTTCCAACCATCCAGTTTCTCTTGTCTCGACACCCGTTCCCCACCTAAGGAAACAATTAGTCACGAGCTTTTGAGCGCCGAGTTTGCTGACATCGGAGCTAGGACACTTGACGAGCTGCGAGTGCTCATCGCATGATTGCTGTTTGTTCTGGATTTTGGAATTCTACCAGGCGAGCCTGAGCACTGTCATCTGCGAACGTTTGCGGGATTATGGACCGACTAAATTAGCATGCAATTATATTGAAAACACTTTGAAAATGTTCTACACGATTTAACAAGGAAAGGAAAATTCCTGACCAGAGTCGCCAGATGAAGACTTGTCCCTCCAGTCTACCACTCTTCCCCTTCCACGACGCTATTCCCCACGGCTCCTGAAAAAGTTAGCCCACCACCCCCACTTTTAAAATTGAACTTATTTGTATATTGGAGGGCTAATTTCTAGGAGCCACTGGTACTGACAAGGGACAAATTTTTCCCCTCAAATCGTGCCCCCTCATCTGGCGACCTAACCAAGATCCAGCCCCCCACTTTGTTGCTGCGATCAGAATACGTTATTGAATCTTGCGAAGCTTCTGGAAAACAGTGGTAGTTAATATAAGCAGCGTGTTACTATCATCGATACGACCTCGATCGCTTATTAATGCTAAACTATGGTAAACGTGTTTTAGACAAGCTTCGGTGCGAAATGATGACAGAAAACTGTGCGGAACACTGAGACACACAAGGATATACGGTGAGACGACACTGTGACAGAAAAACAGACACAATACTTTCAAGATAGAAATTTAAACAAACCTTGTTGTGAGACTTGAACATACAGGCGGTCCCGGCGAATAGCTGCGTCCAATGAAAGATACAAATTCATTACTAATCTGTTCCTTTCGATACGCATAGAGTTCTTAGAGTTAGAGCGCTTCGCTTTAGAAAATAATTGGAGTACACTCATTATTATAATAAGTATGTATTATTATAAATAAGTATGTATGTATTATTATTGAATGTGTTTGCAATGGTAAACAGTGTCGAATTGAAGATATAGGGTAAAGTTGCCAAATATGGTATAGTCGTCTATTATGGCACTACCTTATATCTTGTGTCTCCACGTGTTGAATATTTTCGAGGATGGTAAGTGATTTTGAAATGTTTGGACATATCTGTGATTTCATATCTGAACTCATAAAAATTGCACTGTGCCACCTTGAAATATTACCAAAAATGTATAATAAAATGTAATAAAAACATTTTTTTTCTAATGTTTTGTTGTAAGCTACGAAAGAATAGGCTGTAGATCAGCAAATTCCGTGATTCGCGTATAGTTCGCGAGAGCGTACGAGCATTTCCCTATGAAACGAGCGTGACTGGTAACAAGGGGCCCGGCTGCTCGTTACATGGTGCACGTACACATGGTCTGCGGGGTAGAAACCGAGCATAATTAATCGGCCGCTGATGAGGATAATTAATGTCCCGAGTGCACGGCTAAATTAATCGAGTGCTTCTCGAAGAGCGCGCGATATTACGATCGTCATTATTGCCAATACGATCGGTGTCGTAATTTAAGCGATTCCGATGCGATGCGTACCGCGGTCGTCAAACGTAATTAATATAAATCGGGAGAGCTCGTGACGCGGAGTCGATTCGGGGTTCGATGCACGCGAACGAACGAAAGGGAAGTCTACTTTACGGAGACTATTATAGTTAACGCGCCGTGGCACGTTAGGCCACCAACTCGGAAAGGACTTGTAATAGTTGTAAATAATCTAGAATTGTAGGCATCAAGATGTTAAACAACGTCCGCATAAAATAAAACTTGGATTTTCGGCATTTCCTCGTATATAAAAATCTACAGGATTATTATAGAAAATGTGAAAAATTTTTTATTTTCTCAACTGAAATTTAATCATCCGGTACTGGCAGGGAGGGGATGCAGTTCCCCTGATCTGACGGCTCTGAGCGGATTCTTCTGCTTTCTGCTCTCTTAGGATAAACAATGGATATTATTGTAATTATGAGAAAAGAACTTTACAGAGGATTTCTGTTTCGACGCAGCTGGATCTATTTGGAGAGATGTTAGAGCGATTTGTACGCTTATAGGTTGTTCTAGTTTTCAAACGGTTATGATTCGAGCAGATGGGAAAATGACCCACAAAATTACGCGATTCCGCGAACCATGTTGCGCAATGAATAACCACTAATACTGCTTGAAGATCGTGTGACATTTCTATTCAGTATGGAAATTTCTTTTACATTTGTGCAACATTTCGGAGCTTTACTTCTGTCGTTCGTTTAGAGCTCGTCTAGAAGTGTCCAGTCTTCTGCATTTTACATTTTTAATATAATATTTCTAATATTACAACTGGTTTCATTGCCTACAAGAAAAATCTGAAAAATGAACCAATTATTTCAAAGTTTTCTCGAGTTTGACTGGACCGGATTGCACAGTATTTAAATATTTCGTACCAATTCTAAATCCTCGTTTTATCTTCAAAATATCCGTTCAAGCATCGACTATCTGCCCAAGAAGAATTTTCACTAAATTCGAGGGATCTGTTGCAGGAAAATTCTGATTCTACGTCTAGCGATTCTTCCCGACACTGGAGGTAGAGGGAAAAAAAAAGAGTTTCAGCGAAATTCCATCGACAGAGGGTCCACTTTATCAGACATTCCGGTCTCGATTTATTGGTAGACTGCAATAGGATTTACTTGCCGACCGTTTCGAGTTTCAATCGCCTCGACTCCGACTGTTGCGAGCATGTCTCCTCGACCAACGCTATCTAATTCGATCCACACGATCGATTCGCTCCGATTCGATTCGATTCGATCTGATTCAATCGATTCCATTACATCGGTAGATACACGTACGATCATCCGACGATAATCGATCTGTAAGCGACGCTGGAATCGATTCGCGACCCGGAAATCGGTCACGATAATGGAGCACGTATGCACCCTATTCTTCTAGCTATTACCCTTCCTTCATGCCTTTTACGTTCGTTGGCCTGTCAGTTGGAAAAGTGTTGCGCCGATAGCTGTCTCTATGTACTCAATCGACTTAACCCACTTGTCTCGCTTTGAAGTTTCTATATCGTTACTTCTAAATCTTTCAATCGTCGTAGTTTTGGCACGGATGTGTGCCTCGTGTATCGCGCTGTGGATTTCTACGCAATTACCGTTTCCAACGAAATAAGAACAATGGAAACATTTATTTCATTCAATGATGAACAATATACGAAATAGCTTACGTTATAATTTAGTATAATATAAATAATTTGTTGTGATACTACAAGTATAATTATTTCAGACTGTTTTTGTCTTGCTATGAAAAATAATTATCGATCATGAATATGTATTCCAGGTGATGAATTTAATGGAACACTACTGTATACTAGATATAGTCTCTTATCAAGGAATGTTATGGTTTAGTTCACGCTAAATGGCATAAATTAAAGGATCTAATTATATTCAACTTTTTTTACGATATACAACTTCTGAAATTATTATTATTGATGATGATTATTATGATCGTGTACAAAATAATTAAACAAATTCATTGATTTGCGTGCTGCATAGCAATAAAATAAAAATCTCAAGATACACATGTAATTTTCCCAAGAAATGAAAACAGCTTCGACTGGCGGCGGGTACCTCGATCGCGTCGACGACCTATAAATTTCAATGAAACGGTGGATTTTGTATTTTATGTAATGAGCGAAACAGTGAATTTGCACGAACGTCAGCAGTCTGATTCACAGAGTATTTGCGCGAATCCGTCGGCCGCGTACACGGTAGGTGAACTAGACTTCAGGAAGCGATTCGATAGAAAATAATATGTATCTCCGTCATTCCGATCGTTTCCTCCGGCAATGCCTGCTATTAAGTCTCCTCCGAACAGTTCGCGAACCGAGGTCGCGTGCACACTTAACGACGTTCCGCCATGCGACCGCGTCGTTCAACATCGACGCGACACTTTATATGGAAATCCGCAATCTCGTCGCGCGATATCAAAGGGCAACGCGGATGTTGCGCGTATCGGTTCGTCATGATCCACAGAATGTCGGGTTTTTTTTCCTCTGCGAGGCATCAAAGGATGCTTCAATGATATTGCACGCGCGCCGCACGCGGATCTACCTCGAATCGATACGCGTAACCCGTGTATGAAGTATAAAACCGCGGACAGGTACACGCGTCTCTCGCGAATCGCAACGGAAACGCGAAGGAATATTCTACTTCCGGCGAATAAATTGCAAAACATTCAGTCATGTTACAGAAAATTCCATGATACATATCTCAAGAAACAAAATTAATAGCGAGTAGTACCGATCCTTGTGCAAAGTAAAAGTGCAAATAAAAAAATTGTCATTAATAGAAATTGGAAAAAAATATTTTCCGTTAATCCGAAAATTCTCCGTTAAATTTTCCGTTTAAGAAAATTTTAAAATTTTTTCGAAATAATTAAAAGAAAATCCAGGAAATAATAAGTTAATGGAGTACAGCTGCTACCTTTCTTGACAATTCTGAGATTATCGAGAACCGAGACATTTAATAATACCGTGTACATTCAGAACGTCCACGACGAAACTGTTTTTCCAGCAATTAGGGCAAAGTGTTTCGCCATTGTAGCGGAGTAAGATATTTCAGCAGATAAATAGCTAGATGACATGCGGCGGGCAGGCTAAATTGAATCCGCCTGGCAGGAGCCGTTATGAGATCGTACTTGCAACGGCGTTTCCGAGAGTAAGGAAAATAAAAGTAGCCCTCATTACTCTAAAAGTTACAACCGCAGAGAAGATTGAAAAATACATTATGCATCTCACGTGTGCCAGAGCTACAAAACGAGTATCGTTCTGGTACCAGTTTCTAGTTATACACATGCATACATCAATAATTCGCGAGCCACTTTAGATTCTGATATCCGCCGACTGGTTCTGATAATACCGATGAGATATGACCGCGAAACGAATTTTTCTAATGGAATACTCGATTGCATCAGGCTTCGACATTTGTCACTCGAACCAATGATCATGCAACGAGCCTGTTCGCCAAAAAGTTCATTTTATGCGGACAGGCTTAATTAATTATTAGTAGAATGCAAAAAAAATGGTTACGTTCAATTTAAAACAGTGGAGGTATTAAAAAGACTTATTTTATTTATAATTTAGTTATTTTTTTCATAATTTTTACTTTAGAATAATATGATTAAATCTTAAATTCTCTATGAGATAATAAAAAATTCCTCAAATGCCTGTAATACGTTACTATCTAATAGAGAAATAATTGAAAAAGGAACTTTCTACTTTACTTCGGAATTACAGGTTTTAGTTCCCCTCGTAATGAACAGAACGAGCTAAATGAAATAATGACATATCGCAGAACGCGTACTGAAATCTTGATCGCAACACAACAAAGGAGTGACATCCGTGTCTCAGATCCGATCTAAACTCTCGTATCCCTTACAATTAGAAAGTTCTCTACTAGGAGGGAGAAAGGAGATAATTAAATAACTCTTGAAACGCGAGCGGAACCTTTTACCACGCGTTGCGAAGAAGTTTCCTCCGAAGTTTCCTGATTTATCGGGAGTTATAGATCAGGAGGTAATTTCTTGCTTCCCCGCCAATGAATCACGGTATTACGCGTTCCATCATAAACGACCGAGGAAGATTTATTAGCACCACCCTTCGTATGAGAGTGCAACTGACGTTCGCGTATTTTCTTCGGAGTACTGTTTGCGGGGAGAAGGTATCCATTTAATACACAAGGGGATCTGATGGTGCAGATATACTTATATATTCTACGGTAAACTGAATTTTTTTTATTGGGGATGACGACTTGTTAGTCACACTCGTCATGTTTTTACGAATTTTCATTTTCCTTAGTTACGCCTTCTTAACACTAAATGTACCGTGCACTAAAAGCGATTAAAACGTTTTAGCTGGTGAAAATGACAAGGTTCTATTTATTTAGATTTTCTGCAAATTTTATCCCAATATGTGGTTGGATAAACAAAATTTATTGAATCAATTTCCATGTGAACAACTTCATAATTTCGAAATTTGTAGAAGGAAAAATATAAAACCGGTTATTTGACCGGCAGTGGTAGGTTTAGTGTTAAAATGTTAATAAATTATCAAGAAATTCACGAAGAAAGGGCGACGAATGAATTTACTGTTTTTTATTCCTGTCTTTGTCACCGTATCGGAAAGACGCGAAGGAACGTTCGACAGACACTGTTAGAAATAAGAGCGATAAGACTTCCGGAGCGAGGCGAATTGGACTGCGCGTGCAGGGGAACCATCACCGTGAAATAGTTACGTGACTATTTCATAGATGGTTCTGTTTCTGGGAATTACACCCCCGACCCGGACCGAACAACACTCTGCGAAACTATGCTATAACTGTAAACCGCAATTGCTCCCAGGTCGCATTTCCAAAGCCAGCCCTTCGTCATGAGTCTGCTCCTGTACCCCCGTAGGTCTGTGTTTCGTTTCATCCGACGAAAGTATACAACGCGGTCCGTCCATGTTGCATGAAGCATCGTTCAATAATGCCGAGCTACAATTCTACTTTTGACTCCTTCTCACGATTTATACACCGTGTTTCGTTTGAACGCCTCTATGTTCTCGGCCGGGGTTTCACGTATACGCCTTGATCTAGGAAACCGGGAACTATACGATCTAAGAAAAACTTCTTCATTTTTCATTATTTTTTATTGGACTTTTGACGAATTATTTGTAGCACTTTTCTGATTAAAATCGCACTAAACACGATATAATTCGAATAGATGCTGCTACATACATAGCTCGGCCGATTTAAACGAACCACCGTACGAACTGCGTTATACGAGCTTCTACCGTGTTGTACACCGGAGCAATTTTTGCAGCAAGCGAATCCGTGTTAAACGAACCCGTATTATACGCTGGCCTGCTGTATAAAGTTAAAAGAGGCAACGTACCGACATAATGTCCGCGCAATTTTCGCAGACCGGAAGGAACAGGAACAAAATGTCCGGACGCTGAGCGCGTTACCCCCCGAGGTTCTCTATCACGGTTGCGCCCTTATTATATAATCCGATAGGATCGCAGCGTTATTGGCTTCATTTGGGAAACAGCACGACCAAGAAATTCACCAGTTGCTCCATCTCCCCGAGGAAGTCCTCGAGTGGTCCCTCGTTAGAAATTCATGCTGCGCCGTTCTCTCTCCTCCCACTCTATCCGCTGCACGCCGACCTCTATCGCTCTCGAAAAGCTCTCTTTTCAATGAACCTATCCACGGGATAGGAGAGAACCGCTCGAAAAGCTTTCTGTAAACACGTAAAACCTTCAGCTCGGAATTTTCACTTCGGCTCGCGCAGCGTGCCGGCATACGCCACGTATCCCGAACACCGTGCGGAATCTCTGCTGGCATCCACGGCAAGGATTCGTCTTCGTCTATTTCCAAAATACCGTCGTTTCGGATTAAGATGGTTGCCGGGCAACCTGTTCAGGAATTTATGGAATATTCCATCGGATTTTATCACAAAAGAAATGGAGAGAAACTCGACTTCAGTGACACTTTCGTCTTTTTCGTAAATTTTTTAATTATGATTTTATCGTTCGCTAATGTTCACACAATATTTAGTTCGTTTGGAGTTAAAGTGTTATTTATTTATTAACAATTACTGCATTAAGGACAAGTGTCTGCGAGAAATATTCAGCAAATATATGTTTCAAAATCAATAAATACAGCAGTAAGCGGTGTGTTAAATATTATTAATTATATTTATAATAATAAGAACTTTAAAATAACTCCATAGAACTTTAAAACAACTCCATGAAACGTCGAATACGTTAACTAACTTACAAAAAGACCGAGATAAAGCGTCAAGAAAACACGGCTAAAGTCCACAGAGCATCAAAGAAGACGTAGGGAAGATTAAACGATTGATTAATTTAAAAACGGAAGTTGCCAGCAACTTCGCGACGAAAGTTTTCCTCCGCTGTTATTTTCGCAGCGTTTCGCAACTTTGGACTTCCGCGGTGCACGGAAAACTCGCTCGAACAAACCGTAAAAAACCCCGTTCCTCTAAACAAGAACACGGAAGACGACGACAGAAGTAAAAACGAAAAGAGCCTGGATCCTCTAAAGGCTAATGCATAATTAATGAGGAAGATCCTAGAAATAATCGGCTTGCATGGAAGCATTATTTTCCAGTCGACCCTAATCGGCGTATTTCCAAGGCAGCGGACCGCAGACTGTTTCCATTCTGCAAATAACATCTGCTCGCTTTCCGCGAGGGTAAGACCGAAGAAAAGGCTTATCAAAGAAGATAATGGACCCTTCCACCGCGTTCCATTGACTCGATAATGCGCGGCTTGTTTATTCGTACCCTTCTCCAGTTGCCGAACCCACCCCCGTATAAATTCACCCCTTCGCAACCCGGTATCCTCACGTAACCAGAACCACCCCTCGTCGTCTTCCTCGGCCACCCCCTTCCCTCCCACCCGTGCTCGAACACCATGACCTTATGAACTCCCACAATCGGCCACCAGTTTCGCAGTTAAACTCCATTCCTATGGTGCACTCCCGATGGATACAAGGCCGACATTAAGCCCCCGCAGGATCGTTTCGCCGATGAAACAACCCCCACGGAAGGGAAGCTGAATATACTGGGTGGGGCGTTATGAACAGGTCATCTGGATGACTCCCTCGCGAAGCTAGAAGAAAATGCATCGGTCCAAACTTACTTAGCATCAAGGCGCTCATAATTTGATGTTACTAATTTTTTAGTAAGTGTTTTTTAGTAAGTGTTTTCAAGTAAGTGTTTGGTCTGGTACATTTCCTTCTATCTTCAAAAGCATGCGAGTTGTTCAGAAGACCTGTTCATAACGCCCCACCCTGTATATTGGGCCGATGGCTAACAATTTCTCCCGTAGCATGATTTATGGGAACGTTAACGCGCAGAAAATCTTATAGGAGAGACGCCGCCACGGAGAAATGCGTTTTCAACCCTCGCGCATCGCCCACGGTAATTGCTATGTTAATATCGGGGGAATTAAATTGAAACGAACTTCGAGAAATAACTCTGTTGCAATGTTGTAATTAGATCGGCGGAAAGTTTTCTCCTCCTTTTTAATGGTATACTTCATTGAAAAAGAGGGAACTTTTCCGAGGGCCGAATGAAACGCAGAAGCTATCCGATATAACAGTTTAACAAATTTTAATTGAATAATTCGAACTCTCTGTACAGTCTATCCAGAAAGTATTCTTCGATATCGAAACAATGGTAGTTTCGTAAAACGTGATCCTACGACAACAAATTTGGGCTCAATTTGTTTCTATCTAAAACTAGTTTCATAATCCATCGGTCATTTTGTTCCGAGATTTTTGAATGATGAACAAATGGTTCTCTCCCAGATACATTGCAATTACCAACGCATAATGTTAACCGACATTATGCATTCCTAATGGTTCGGGAAAAATTGCATACGACAACGAAATTACTGGGTATGAATATTTACCACGTTCAAAGAGAGAATCACATTAACGTAGCCGATTCCGAGATAGCTCTTTTAAATGTCAGCCTGTGAATTTCTAAGTGTTTAGATTAAGTAAGAATCTCCGAGTCCCTTCGTCTCCTGTGTGTTCACCTCGTTGCGACACGACTGGCAAGAAATTAGCTATATACATACAAATTCATGCATCACGACCATTCCATGAATAATGCAAATCCTCCCTCACATTTCCTTTCACTGTCTGCTCTAGAATTATACGACGGAGCGCGCGCACGATACAGTTTGAAATGTATCTTCTAAATAAATGGAACAAGTTCCGTCTGCAGTTAATTAAATTTTAAAGACACATCGCGCTATGACAACCACGAAAGCTTCTTCTTTCTTTTGTGTGGCTCGTTAAAAATTCAAATTCAAATTAAATATACATGGCTTCGCGAATCTCCATTTTCGGAGGCGATTCAAAAGAAAAATAGAGGAAACGAAATTCTGCTCGCGAAATCAAAGCGTTCATTTTAAATTGTTGATTAAAGGCATTAAAATAGTACAGTGAAATTTAGAGAAAAATAGAGGAAACGAAATTTCCTCGCGAATCAAAGCGTTCATTTTAACTTGTTGATTAAAGGCATTAAAATAGTACAGTGAAATTCAGAGGCACAATAAAACGAGAGATTTATTTTATATCAGATATTAGTAACGTAATGAAATTATTAAAAGAAGAAATAAAGTTTATGCACAATATTTTTATTTTACATAAAATTCCGCAGTCTATTAATTCTTTAGAATGATCCGTGCAAAAACGGACAGTAATTAGAGAATCAACTTTATTTGCTTGTTCTACGATAGGAGCTTTTTGTAATTTTGCTATAATACTGCCCATCAAACTCCCCGCGAATAACATCCTATACATTAAGCTATGCATGGATTCACTAGCGAGATGGGAACTTAAAATTGAAGGGTTCCTCCTCGGAGGATTATCCCCGGCTTCTTAGGATATTAATCCAGGATATGATGGAAACGAATCCTCGATCATCCCTGACTTATGTGTATCTTACGATTTTTCTCAGATTTTTATGTCAGAGCCCCCCTAATTCGACGTTACGGAATTATAAATGTAAGAAGATGTAATTCGGAAACGCGACGGGGATAAAAGCGACCATAAAGAGAATATTTACATTGCTATTTTTATTATTGTACACAGGATGGATATAATTGGCAAGTTTTAATGTACACTACCTGAAATTCCAATAAGAAAAATCCATTAAAATGTTGGTGATCTCATATACATGAAAATACGTATTTGTAAGAGTTTGTTTAAATTTCTTTATTTTCCTTTGATTATTTGTATATCAGCATCATTCATTGTTTTCTACGACTTCCCATTGTCAAGGTAATTTATGAATTTCTTCTTTAATTCATATACCCTGAGTCATAAGACATAATTTTCTTAGTTCGGTACATAGTAGCGCCCACATCGTGGGCGTTACGCAAGCAGGAAACCACCCTAATTCTCATTAGTCTCAACATACTCCCACCTGAGATTGTGAACCACCTAACATCCCTTTCGGAAGGGGTTGGTTAGGTCTAGACGAAAGCATCGTTAAAGAAAACGAGACACAAGGTTTGTAGATCGCGAAGAAGGAATTCGAAGGTATGTAGAAGGTGGTTTTTCCAATTGTGAGAAAATAAAAAGTCATAAAAATAAGGCAAAAAATTCTTTTTATAAAGTAATATAAAATATCCACTTCAGTCCTCCGTAAACCAAATTTCAAACTATTTAAGATAAAATTAATTAAACCTGTGCCAGTACGCTCGAAGAGGTTAGAAACATGAAAACGAAGGGAAATGGCTGCCGGGGCGCGTTGCTCACGGTCCACAAACATTCACACCGTCAAGACGGAAGTAAGTCCAACAGAATTCTGAAATCCGCAGAAGTAGCCTCCTTCCGGGGGAGTTTTTTCAAGAGAGAGAGTCGAGTGGTAAAAGGGGTTGAAAGGTTCGCGAAAAGGCAGAGCCGATTTATCCGTGACAGGCTGGAGAGAGCCTTCTCCCCTCGAATCCTCACAGGATTTCTTTCATGACAAGGTGGAAGGATCCTATCTCTGGCACCTCGACCCGCCAAGGGAAGACCAAGGCCGGAGGTGCGGATAGAACAAGAAGAAGAGCTTTGTGCGAGTACGATCACGTGCGCGCGCTAGGAAATGCGCTCGAGAAGTCCGAGCGTTGTAAGCTCGTCTACGCCTTCCGAAAAAGGGAGATATCGACGAGAGGCTGGAAAGGGATAAGGGTCGACAGGGAGGCGGATGAACAGCCACTCCGGACCTCCACAGCCAAGATAGACGACCAGCCGAATCGGGATCCGTCGATCGTCTGGCCGGATCTGAGACATCTTGTTTCGGGGGAATGCATGGTTTAACCCCACAGGCGGACCCTTTTCGCAACTGTAAAATTGATGTTGCCTAGGACAGCTTCATTTATGCATTTTTTAAATATATTTTTCGAGTGGAGATTTTCCTGTCGTTTCCAATGTAACATTTCATTAACGCTTTGCAGTCGCAGCCATTTTAACTTGAACATTAAACATTTCTTCCGACCTACAATAATTCCGTTGTATACGATTTCTTTCATTTTATAGATATGACATTGCTATAGCACCTCATACAATACTTAAATGTGTAGTAATTGATTAGATACCAATGAACAATATTGCGAATAATGGCACAACAACTTTTAGTGCTAAAAAACGAATAACTATTTAAACATTGGACCAAACGAGTTTTTTGTGAATAACATTTTCTGAAAATTACGAAGAGAACAGATGATGAAGAAGTCACGCGACTTTTTGTGTCTGCAATTTAAAAGGTGTCTCCTGTAAATCTAGGTGAAGGATTATCCATACACAACGGACGCAAAGGACGTTGTCAGAACGGAATAGAAGCATCAACGACTTAGCATTTCGCGTTGTTCCAACGGGGTTTGGAGATGCTGAGCATCGCTATCTCCAGCAAGCAGCTAACAATCCACAGCCGGAAAATTGAAGCGAACGGAGCGTTTCCAGGAGAGTGGCCATCGTTCCCGAAAGCGTTGAAACTTTTATCGTTTGTTATACCCAACAAAGCCGCGATCCAGACTCGGGAGGAATCCTGAAATCGGTCCTCGCGTCTGCAGCAGCAGTCCCACGCTATATTTTTAAAACCGCAGACTCGTCGTTTCCTGTAAGCAACCCTTCCGGAAACCGACGCGTTAAGCCCCGCGCGCAGCTTACCGCGTCGCACGAAACCAACACCGAAATAGATCGAATTACTTAGAAAGCGTCGCTTGGTACGCGAGAGGTCGCTGGTTCGGGAGATCGTGGCGGCGAGATCGGGGCCGTTGGCCAATCTTTTTAAAACCTCCATTAAATTGCCCGTCAAAGATCCAGCGATACCTCCTTGGCCAGACGGCAAAGGGAAGTCACGCCGTTGGAGATGAGGCGACAGAGAACTCGCATCTCCACGCAGATGTCGAGACCCGCAGATGAATCAAAGGGACTCGGGGAGCAAAGACAGAGTGAGAGAAAGAGAGCTGCGAACAGGGAAGAGAGAGGGGGGATAGATAGATTTAATCGCACCTACCCTATTCCTCTCACGTCCTGCGAGGGAGACGCTCGGCGAAACGAGGAAGTGGAGGGATGCGAAAAAATAGCGTGGGTGAGCGAGAACGATAAAAAGGAGGAGGGATACAATTTAATACAGAGTCCCATTCGTTCAACCCCCGGGGAGGATTCCATGGAGAAGGTTGCATTTTTTACTCGCGTGCCGTTTGTCTTGTACGTGACGAGTATGAACGCGTCGAATCCAAAGAATCCCGAGCCGGAAAGGAGCACGTGGATTGTCGGATCCAGCGCGAGGAAAAATATTGCTCTGCACGTGCGACGCTGCTACCATACACTGCACGCGTCCTACTATCGTTCAGGGGCTTCCACCGCCCTTTGAACGAGACTCTTCTTTTGTTGCCGGTAATTTAAAGACTCGCCGGATCTCACTGAAGCCGTATTTTAATTGCTGCGGCTACGCTTTAGAGTCGCCCTTTGGAATTTTGCCTCGATATTTATACACTTGGACCTCGGACAAGAATTTTCTGTTTCCTCTTTTTGTCGAATAATGCTGGGTAATTGTGTTTTAATTGATCGCCCGCCGTTATGTCTGACGAATATGATTGTGTATCTTATGTGAATTTAAAAGATTTCATGCCAGGCCACGAAAAATAGAATGTTTCGATTTTCATCTCGCGAAGATGTTTGCATTCAGAACCACGAAGAACAACATGTTATGCTTCGTCGCGATGGAAGATCGCACGTTTCGATACTTTGCTGCGAGATTTAGCACGGTTTGCATCTAACCGCGAGAAACATCACGTTCCACAGATTGCCTAGAATTTCACTGCAAAAGTCAATGTATTCTATTATGTATCTGAGATTATTTGAAGTAGCTATCCGCGGAATAGATTTTTAGGAGGGAATTCCGAAAATCCAAGTTTCAATCTTAGGAATCCACTGGTTCAGAAGTTATGCGCGTTTAAAGTTCACCGATATTCAGCGTTGAATGAGGAAGTTGTTCTTAGCGTCACGGTGAAAATCGTTGAACTTTGAACACACATAACTTTCGAACCACAGGATTCCTAAGACTAGAATTTGGATTCTCAGCATTTTCTCACCGGAATCTACAGGATTATATAAAAAGAAGCTAAAAATTTCTGGTTTCCTCGGGTGAAGTTTGAAGCGACAGGTCCCTTGCGCAGAAAAGCAGTGAGAAATCGTAGACCAGCGGAAAATAGGGTGCTTGTCTATTCGAAGGCAAACACGTGGTGGGGGGTAGTCGTGAATATCGAGTGGCGTGCAAAAGACGAGTAGCCCCTGAATATTCCGGGCAAGCTGCGTCGACTAAAAAAGTGGACGGTTCGAGGGCGGCTGTGGGAGGACAACGATTGGTCGAGGAAAAGGAGATGTCCTCGAGTGCATCGGGGGAGCCGTTATCCGGGGGATGAAAGCGCAGGGTGCGCGCCTCTGCTCCGTGGCACCCTGTGCATAATTTATCGTTGGGGTGGATCAAATTCCGTGGTGCGTGTCGAAGTGCCCCGGGGCAAGTTCGATTCTGGCGGGAATAAGTCGTAATAATTTACGGTCGCAAGTTTGCCGGCGAAAGTAATCCGCCGAGGATTTCAGCCCCTCCGAGTATTAAAGGTATTAACTCTTCTCCCGGTGCCTTCGCTTTCACGCGCCGCGCCGCGCTGCGCGTAGAGACCACTCGACTGGACCGTGTGAATAAACTCTCGCCAACAATGAGACTTCAAAGGCCACGACGATTACCGTGGAAAATACTTAATCGGTTTGCACACCGAAAGTCGATCCATCCAGTTTTTCCATTTCTTTTTTCTATATCCATATACGCGGAGCTTTGATATGAAAGAAAATCTGTCAGTTTCCTTTGCGACGGTGTCAAATAACATTTTATGACTTTGTTGGTCACTCCTCTACGTAGATATCTTTAGTAGAGCACGTGTTACAATGGGGGCTGCACAAAGTCTGAATAAAATCAATCTTGTCATTTTAATAAGAGAACATGCACCAATTACATGGTCATTTTTGTCAATTTTTCTGACGTTAGAGGCTTTCTGGTGTAGATCTCCTCTTAGACCCAACACAAAAAACCGCCAAGTGAACTTGGCAGCCGGAAATTACGAAATCGGATGAAGGTTCCGATATCCTGAGTCAAAACGAAGTTGTGCGGAGCCATCTAAGAGCTAATGGTTTTTTGGTGTACGTGACCATAATATTTTATGAAATAGTATGAGTATTCGAGCTATCTTTCCTTGCATAAAATGTTTAATTAGTCATGTCACGTGAAAAATATCTCGTCTGCTTTTTAACAGAGTACGGCTACAATGTTCCCTTTCGCCCGGGGACACAATATTCCCTCGGATCCGCTTATTACTCTCATAGACTGTCTCAAAGGGAATGTTTAATAACATTGATCGAGATAATGAAAGTACCGATGCTTTCAAAATATTCATGCACTTTATCAGCACTCGGATAACGCTGTAACGACTGCCATTAAGTTGGAAACGAGCGAAGTTAGTGGGAAGGATCACTTGTTAGTATGCGATTGGCAGGGTCTTGCAACTTTGAGGGGCGTCAACAATTGAATCGATGAAACTTCCTTAACAAGCACATTATCGTTATAACTAAAAATCGACTTGTAACAGTTTCATCGGCATTCAAACTTTTAATTGCACTTTATGCGAAATAGGACTCGAAGGTGAATGGTTCACCAGTGAGGCTCACATGCTGCCAAAAAAATTGTTTTTACTTCTGTTTTTAGAATTCTCAGTCACCTTTAATTTTTTAAACGGGACCACCCCTTGTTAAACACCTACGATGATAGTCCCTTTCATTAAGAATTCAGTGGTTACAATTACTCAAGGTCACGTAAACACAAGACAATAAAAATATAGCATCTCGATCATGAAGAAAAAGTGAAGAAAACGAGATGCTCGTAAGTTCGAAGGCGTGATCGCGAGATAACACGTTTATCTGGGTGAGGGATGGTTCAGCGAGTAAAAAAGGAATGACCACGTTCCGTGACATAACCGTAAGGCTGATCGTACACGGGTGTTTTCTACTTGCCGAGTAAATCCCATCCGGAACGAACGGGTGAGGAATCGTTTGAAAGGAAGAAGAAAAAGCGCGACGGCCGTTAACCCTATTCCTTCGGGGCGGTTCAGCGTCGAGTAACGAAGGGTCTCGTGTTCCTAGACCCCTCGAATGTGATTACACGGAAGGAGAAAAGGACGGGAGTCGGGACGGGGTGAAAGGGAGGGCTGCCGGCGGTCTTGATTTAGTAATAACACGGGCTCAACCATTGCGTGGATGGCAGTGGGGAGGGGCGTCGAATTACTAGAAACCTGCGAGACATTCGAAAAATCAAGGGGAAACGACCAACGAGGACAATCGATAACGGTGACAATGCTGCGGCCCGAGCATTTCATGCAAACGTCCCTGGAACCTAATGTTTGTCTGCCGTATCGTCTCGATCGCTATTCCTCTTCTTTTAGAAAGTTCTTCTACCAAAATATCATATCGAGGGAGCACGAATCTAGGGGAAAACGTTGCCCCCTCTCTGCCAGTACCGGATTAGTCACGTGACATTGTGAGGAAGCGTGGGGAGTAGCGTTGTAGAAGGGGAACGTAGAGTGTGGACACAAGTCTTAATCTGGCGACTTCAAACGTCTCCAAAAACTTCAAAAAGTTTTTCTCGTAAATGAAACTACCACAGATTTGAAGATCGAAACCTCCTCTTTACATCGACTCCTTAAAAATTGATGTACGATTTTTTTTCACTGTTTTATTGATTAAAAATGAGGAACAAGTTCGGGCCTGTAAAGGCAGCACACCTCTCAGTCGAAGCTGAATAGAACGACTAAAAAAAATCGTAGATCAATGTTCAAGGTGTCGTTGAAAAGAGGAAGCTCCGATTTTTAAATCTATGGTGGTTTCAGGCCGGAGAAAAATTTAAAAGTCTTAATAATTTAAATTAATTTTTCTGTATCATTCCTTCAACCCATTAACCTGTTACCTGCTTTATTTTCTAATGACGAATATAATCGTCATAAAAAAATTTGCATTTGGTAGTCGATAAAATTGAAGACCGCGGTGTAGTATGAAAAAAACACATGCTACTATAAATGCACATTTTTGTGCGAATATCAGTTCGATTAGAGACAGAAAATGCAACGAAATTAATAGAAGCGAAACAAGTGGAGCGATGCTCGAAGCGGACGTCGCGCTATACAGAGAAACTAATTGTACTTTTAAATTATTCAAATTTATTCAGGCTCCTGAGACTGTTGACATAGTGATATCTTTTTCGTATGCAAGTGGAACGAATTAGCTTCCACTACTCGTCGGCCGTTCATTCGGCGTGGTTTCGTTTGCGCGCTGGAAAATTTGCATTCAACAATTCTGAAGAAGTTGTCTCGAATGGAGGTTATCGTGTACGGAGGTTCGCGAACCTTCATTAAAAAGTTAATTAATCGTGTCATTGTTCTTACCGGACAGCGGAAGTTCATGCAAATCTCCACCCTCGTATCTCAAATTACATGAAGTTTCCTTTCGTTTCGTGAACTACTTCGGTACAATAGACTAGAAACTGCATTGAGAACTGTAGGCGAGTTCGGTTTCAATTTTTCGTTACATAATTTCATCAAAAATTCGTAGCTAATATAAACGAGTCACAGTCTAATTGTACCTGCTCTGTATTTAATAAGAATTAGAAAGCATAACAATTGAAAGCATACTTCGATGGGAATCCAAATTGCATCACCTTACGCCTATTCTAAAAATGCTTGTGAATAACATTATCTTTTTTGAGCCTTTCGAATTTGTTTTCACGACTTTCCTTCTGGTAAATACGTAAATCCTATACTATAAAGCTCAATCAATGCATGAGATCGGTTTTGAACTCAAGTTTCTCCTTGCAACCACGGAAATAGCTGCAGTAGTATCAGCTTCGTGAAAAATTGATTAAGCACGAGGATCTACAAGTTAATGACGACTGTTTCGTGTTGTAGCCGCGAAACGTGGAAAACGAACCCGGATCCCCTTTCATTCCGAAACAAATGAAAAATAATTACGTCCCCGGGGACATAATTTCACTCTACAATCGCAGGCAATCGAGTCAAGTGATTACATAATTTCCACTCAGCCGCGCGGGAGAATCCCTTTGTTCGGTGGGGCCATTTATCACCGTCCCTCGATCACAGTCGATCGTCCCCGAAGATACGGTCCTTAAAGTCCCATTATGAGACGGTTCCGTTTACCAAAGAAACAGCCGTTTCATTCGAGAAATTGGGGAACGAAGAACACGGTGTAAAAGAGAGAAAGAGAGAGGGAGAGAGGGAGAGAGAGAGAGAGAGAGAGAGAGAGAGAGAGAGAGAGAGAGAGAGATTTCAGACAGCCGATTCGTCTCCGGCTTCGAGATCCGTCATTGATACCATAATGAGGAAAATTTCTCATTCACCGACGCACGGGTAGAAAAAGCACTCGAGCCCAGGGGGCGGGGGCAGGGATGGTTATTATGCATACAGGGGCGTACGAATAAATTCAAGGAGAGTCCTCTCAGGCGAAACACGAGTGGCGAGACGCGGGTGGGTTGCCGCAGCCAGATTCGACGGGATTTGTAGCCGGCCTTTAAACGCGTAATGGCTACCACTTACACGGCGGCGGTACGGAGTCGTGTAGCTACCAGGAACTTGGATCGAGGAAACATGAGCACTTCCAGAAATATGGACTGCGTTTCCGCGAGCTCTTGAATCGGACGCCGCGACACCGAGCCCGGAAACACGAAATAAACTGCTTCTGGGTCAATGTAATGCTCGCGCGTTCACTCGCATCCGCTGGGTCGACGTCGTCGCGAGGAACCAAACCATAACACTGCACTACAGGATGTTGATGGGTAACGTGTTCCTTCGACTTTGTTTACTGAACAACAGGAAGACGTAATTAACCCTTCGGGAACGTTGTGTAGTGTCACAGATGTTACCTTGATTGTCGACTGAACCTGCATCTAATTTTGTAGCTCAGGCGACCGGATCAAAACTTGTCTCCCCACTATACCTTCCCCCTCTACGACGCTGTTCCCCCACGCTACCGCGTCCGCAAAGTCACGTGACTAATCCGGCACTGGCAGAGAGAGGGCAACAAGTCCCATTTTTGTACGTCTCTGTCTGAACTGACGTAGTAATTGTGGGAGACTATAATCAAACATACAGTGGCTCACGAAAGTATTCGAACGCCCTATAAAACAGAATAACTTTTTGATTTTTTCTTTTGAACTTTTTCTTTTTAAAATTTAAAATATATGCTTTGTAGATCTATGTGTTAGTTATACACATGCTGAAGATTTCATTGATATCGATTAACATACACACGAGCTACAAGCGATTAAAATAAAGAAATAACGTCGGTATGCGATAGTTGTCCGTGCAGAACACAGGCTGGTTGACAAGAATCGCGACTTTACTGTATTCAGAATTCCCAGAACAATGTTTGCAAAAGTCTTTCTAGCATAATTTCCAATAGAAACTCGTCAACATTTAAAAATCCAAATCAATTCCGTTATCAACACACTATAGATTTATGTTCTCCATCGAATAATATATTGAAATTGCTGGTTACGTTCAATTAACGTACCTTCGATTCAAAAACTGAAGTTAAATAGTATTTCCACAAACGGAGAAATAGAATATAACTACCGTTCATTACCTGCACAATCATCTCACGTTTCTAAAGGAATCTCAAAGTTAAATAGCTACTATGGCAGACGTTCGCGAACACGAATGAAAAAACCGTCGAATCCCTTTCATCGCGAGATCGGTAAATGAAGCAAAGATGGTGTACAGTAACCCTTTCACCCGAGGATAATTGCATACACGAAAAGCCTTAAAATTAGCCAATCTCGGGCGAGGACTTGCCTCGAAGCAATGTAATAAGTAGAATTCTGAGCGTCGCGCGTCGGTACGCTCGCGAGGACTGAGGAAAAAGAAGTCCAAGTCGGGGGGACAACGACGCCGCGACGGCCGGGTATACTTAGGGGATCTTACGAACGACCGAAATGGATCCGGAACAAGAAATCTTCGCCTTCCTCGAGCTTTCTACGTTCGTTCGTTTCACGGGCAACTATGCACGACCCGGGAGGGCCATGGTTTCGCGAGTAAAATAGCAACGGCGAATGGAAGCCAGCGAATTAAACGTGTCAACGGACGGGTATTCCGTAAGACTCGCGGAATATCAATGCCGAGTAAAAGTCTTTTAAACTCCAGCATTACGTTTCAGGGATTACAGGATTTTTCCATTCACCGGAGGCTATAAATTGCGGGAATTAAGCATTCTCAATTCGACCAGAGTCGTGTTACAACTTTCAAACCGGCAACCTTCTTGCAAATTTCTGTTCGCGAAACGGTTAAATCCGTGTATATCCCTTGAAATTAATACATGAAAGCAGGAAATTTTATTTTGACCACCAGAAAAAAACAGAACTGGGTGAAGTAGAATTTTAAACAGTAAATATGATATAATACTAGAATAATAACACAAGTCACGATGAAAAATAGCATATTAAAGGAGTGAAGTAATGAAATACAGCAACGAATGCTCAGCTGTGTTTGGCGAACACTTAAAAGCACTTTTATGCAGGTGTTTCCATCGGGCACCGTTGAAAAAGCTGTTTACCCAACAGGGAAATGAGATGAAATATATTTTGCTGTATCAATTCGAGCCTGAATTTCGATGCTTTCCATATTGATGCGAGCGGGCCGCATAAAAATCGTTAGGATATTCCCCGAAGCGACAAAATATAACGAATAATTTCTCTCTGTGCGGATATAAAATTCTGCGACACTACAAAAAAAACATTCGAGCTGACAGTAACTCCGTAGATCGAGCACCATAGCTTCCAGCTGCGTGAACGTTTCATGCATATTTGAACGAGTGTTTCAGAATTGAAAAAATTGCCCGGCGCCGCTGCGCTGCGTTCACCATGCAAGAACTTTGTCCTCATGGGTAATATCGACCATAAGATATACCCATGGACTTTTATTACCTAACCGCCTCGTAGTTCACGGAACTGGCGGCAGTGTATACAGAGAAAGATAAAGGAAAAACGAGAGTGAGGGGTGGCACGGTGTAGGATGGAAGTCATCCTGGCAACTCTGCCGGAAAGTTATTAGTTAAGTAAGCTTTTCCGAGGGAAGTCCCAGAGAGTGCGACCGCGATAGGCGGCACACACCTTCTAGCAAAAGTTCACGGTGAAACTTCGATTGAGTTTCTTTCGTTCCGATCCGCTGCGAACCGTGCTACATTCCGCAGAGTGCAATGGTTCGCGGTCTGCACCCGCCGCTATAAGGTAAACGTTCAATGTCAAGCAGTCCGCTCGAGCGCGTGAACACAAGTAGAAAATCGATGCTCGGTTCACTGGAATCTTCGGCATTCTTTCTTGCGATACCGGGACCCCGCAGTACCTAGAATTCGATTAAACTCTTCGCACTTTTACACCGCACGCTTCAACAGCTGATCTTTGCGGATCGTAATCAAGGTCATAAGCACATTCTACCTAATAGCACACGCGACAGTGAATTATTTCAGAACTTTTGGTTGCAGATTCGATTTCTTAAAAATCCGGAAAAATAAAATTGTCGATTTTAAATGTGGCCTGGTTTAATAAATTATTTCTTCTATTCCACTTAACAAAAAATTACGAAAAAATGCATGAACATTCTAGCAGATAGCCCACACGACAGTGAATTTTTTCAGAATTTTTGGTTGCAAAATCAATTTTTTAAAAAATTCGGAAACAAAGAAGAATCAAGAATCTTGAACGGCGAAAATTCACTTGATAAAATATAGTTCATTTCTTCTAATTTTTGATGGTGTATTAGAATCGTTCGATTAGAATAGCTGTCAGCAATTTTAAGAAAAATTATTGCGAAAAAATCTGGAAATGCAGCATAGTTGCAGAGACGAATGTGTGAAAAAAGTGATAAATTACGAGAGGAAAACGCATCTCCACCGAATAGCATGTTCATTTTCAACCCCCATGTCTCAAGTTCAGAGTCGCGGTTCTGCCCCCATAGTTTTTCACGTCTCCCGTTGCCGACGGAACATCAATCGTGGGCGACCGGCACCCGCAGACATGCTCTAACCATAATCTCGACAGATATTTACAGCAGCCGCAGTTTCGGTCAGAAGTCCAAAGTCTTGAAAGCGTTCGGTTATACAAACAGCAGCCGAAGGGGTATAAACTTTCTAATCGAATTAGAGGCTAGGCGCCCCTTTGCCATTCCAACCGTACGATCAAACAACTCCGGAGCCCGTTCGCCTATGCGCGAGCATTGTGCGCGTGTAAATGCGATAAAACGTAGGATTTCTCTGAACGCGTAGAAACGTCGATACCTAACAAGTGCAAACGCCTCACAGAGCCCACTGGTATTTCCGTTGAAATTCGTATAACCGACATCGCGTCACAACGCAATCTGGAAATTAATTTCGGGATCAACTAAATTTTCATTCCGCATATTTGTTACTAATTTTACATTAATAATGTGTCAATGTTCTAAACATATTCGAAATTGATTTTTGGTCATATCATTCGATAGAGCTCCCAGAGAAAACCCTTTGTGACAAGTTTCAAATCGGTACCTCTACCACAAGGGTAGTTATAGGGGTCAGCAAAGTTTATCGAATTATGCTCTGTTCCTTCTGTTCCGCTCAACAAAAAATTACGAAAAAATTCACGAACGTTCTACCTGGTAGCACACACAACCGTGAATTATTCCAGAATTTTTTGTTGCGAAATCGATTTTTTAATAATTTCGTAAACGTAAAATTGTCGATTATAAATGTGGTCTGGTTTAATGAATGGCATGGTTTATTGAATTATTTCTTCTATTCCGCTTAACAAAAAATTACGAAAAAATTCATGAACGTTCTACCGGGTAGCACACGCGACAGTGAATTATTTCAGAATTTTCGGTTACAAAATCGATTTTCAATAATATCCGGAGGGAGAAAATTGCCGATTTTATATCGAAGTTTTCAGAGTACCAACACTTGGCGGCCGTAGCTGGCCACACAGCGTGTCGCCGAACAAAGAAAGGGAGCGGTGGGTTCATAGAAATTGGGTGGAGCGAAATTTTTCGCGTTCGAGAAGAGGGTAGGAATAAAAATCGTGAGAGAAGGTACTCACAGCCATGTCCTCGCTCCTGTAAGCCGTGAGGGTCTGCTCGTCTTGGAGGAGTACGCAGTAACAAGGTTCCCAGCACGCCTCTCCGGCAGCTTCGCCAACGCAGCATTCGGCTTCTGCAAAAAGAGGAAGATTGTCCCGGGTGAGTAAGCTCGGCCGATCAGGCTTGGCGGCCATTGTGCCGGCCGCTGTCCTAGGAGAGAATAAAATCCGCGGGGAGCTGCGACAATAAGAATAATAGGAGCCGCGTCAATTATCCCCGTGAAAGAGCGCAACAGGAAGCGCGCTACGCGATCTTCGGATGCTGCCTCGGTCGGCGCTCGATAACGATCGATAATTCTCACACGCGCGTCCCTGATGCTGGGCCATGCAACAGGGAGGGTTATCCGAGTTTCGCGAGTCATCCTCCGCAACGCGGGGGATTATTGCTGACATATCGCGGGCTGCGCCAGTTTGCAAACGAGACTTTTTCACCGTTTTTTCCAAACTTGGCATGCTGACTGAGCGAGTCAGCCGTAATTCGAAATCCGCAAAAACGAAACGATTTGTACGATGAAATGAACATTGCGGGATTTTATCGTGGTGATTAGCAGACCGTGGATATTTATAGTGTCATAAAAAAATACAAGGTGTATCTGAGATAAATTGCCATCGCTCTGCAATTTCGCCACACGAGGCAATGTTCTCGAAAATCTGTGGAAACAAGGCAACGGTTGCGTGTTTACTATGAAATTGCAGGGTGGTCGAGCAAAGGAGCGCGACACACAGAGGGGCAGAATTTAATCGTTCGAAATACCTTCCGGAGCGTAAAAAGGGGGACCCGATCGATAAACTG
The DNA here is from genome assembly GCA_028455605.1 of Lasioglossum malachurum. Classification (NCBI taxonomy): domain Eukaryota; kingdom Metazoa; phylum Arthropoda; class Insecta; order Hymenoptera; family Halictidae; genus Lasioglossum; species Lasioglossum malachurum. The sequence continues at coordinate 4,711,624 of CM052319.1, read as the reverse complement.
TTGCGTCCTCGTAACTCGTGTCCACGTGTCGACGATTAATGTCCCCGGCGCTTAACAACATTACTCAAAATGTATCTGTGTATTACGCAACTAGGCGGCCGCCACTTGAAACGATCAAGGGTTCCGAGGTACGTGCAGGGACCGAGAACGGCGACCGTCGTCATCTGGAAAGCGTGCCCCCGACGGGCCACTAAATTAATTACCTAATTTCGAAATCACCGCGGCTCGAGCCGGACGTCACTGCTCGTACGCAACTGGTAGCCATGCTTGCGGCAGACGGCACTTCGCGCGTTTTAAACTTTAAATTCGGTGATACCGTTAAAATTGTCAACGGTCTGATTTTCGCATTAAAATGTTTTTGCGGTAATTACTCGGAAAGTACCACTATCAACTTTATAATTACAATAATTGTGAAATGAAAAATATAAAACCGGTCATCTGATGTGTAGGTTTAGTGTTAGAATTGTCCTCTAAGCTCTTACCTGTTACAGCCTTGATCTGAGAAAAACACTCGGGTCCGTGCTTTTTCTTAGATCGTGTATTGACCTGTACACATCAAAACTGATAGAATTACGTATGACAGGTGCCAAAGTTTGAAGGGAGGGGAAATTCGAAAGTCTTATCAAATATATTTCACGTTACAATAGGTGTCCACCCCACTCGTATTACTTCAGACTCGCAATGTACTGTGGGTGATCAAATTATTAGAGCCACTTGCATAAATTGACGAGTTTATATTAACCCTCAGACGGCGGGCCATTCTTACAACAATAGATATAATTGATGATGTCTAGGACAATTCACTGCTTCACTATCGATAGACTGCGGATAAATAAAAATGTTCTGGGAAGTCTAAGTCGGATAAACAAGCCATTTTTATTTTTCACTCACTTTCGAAACCTCCATTTTTCTTTCCCGCCAACACTGCGAGTTTCACGAAATATCCCCGGAGGTCGTTCGAGTGTGTACTATTGTCTTCTGATGCATTGTCGAACGAAAATATACAACGACACGTGAAACAACACAACAATATAGCGAAGATAATAGTAAGTGTAGAGGGACGCGTAAAATGTACAGAAATAGAAAAAGGTAATAATTTTGAAAAATTGTAAAAGACACATAAAGGCGGATACAAGTAAAAGCGATTATCGAAAATTTTCAGGAGAAACGAGTACTATTTCCGAAACGACTGCTCGCCGATGCGTGATACGCGGATGTTCGCGGCGAACTGATCTCGAGGGATCGATCGTAGTATAGTAGGTTTTCCCTAAGCAGGTAAATATCACCGTCAAAGACAAACTACCAGCTCTTCGAAATGCTATACCATCTCGGTGTAATGTTCTCCGCGATCAATGGGAGGTCATCGGCATCTGAAGTGCGCAGTTCGATTTTCAATGTCATTCCGGCCCCTGTGAACGTCTGCAAATGCAACGGACGGAACGCAACGGAATAGACTTACGTAAGCATGGAAAAAAGCATGAATTGTTTTTGTGATGTTTACGCAAAAAATGTACCCTTGCATTACAGCAATTTTTTGTTGTTCCGCAGAGCAGGTTTGTAAACAAACGTTTAGTAATTACTTCAATTCCTGCATCTAATGACTTTGTAATGCAGCACTGATAATAGGCTGAGAAAACGATAAATCTTCGATTGACTTAATCAAAAGATTCTTGTGTAATACATAACATAAGCTTATAATTAGATTACATATTTTATGCATTAATTTATTTATTAATTTATTCACGCAATACGTATAGGTTCTTTCACCAGGGAATGCATTCCTTTTACAACATAATGCAGACTCGCATTTGTTTCCGACACAGCTCCGATTGTGCGAACTTCACAGTCGAAAGTGTTTTATCCAGGATCCAATCTTTCACCATTTGTACAGGCTAATAACTACCGTATCACGAATTGAGGAAGTAACGAATACACGACGAACAAAGACTGTTACGTATACATTTTCTCTTGAATGTTCTGAATAATCAAGGTCCTGGATAATCGAGATCCCGGATAAACGCGGCTCGGTTAATCGAGGTCTTATTGTACAATGAGTAATGCATCTCATACCGCTCTGTAGTAGTATAATGGATCCAACGTGCCCGCTATTTACGCTCCGAAGAGAATGCTGCGCAGCAATAGCTTCTTCACAATCTAACTTTAAATAATTCAGACATTCGAGTTACAATGGTACTGACTGTAATCGTTGATGATATTAATATCAATATCTATGTTAATTTATACGTTCAAAAAATTCATGAGCGTTCTACCTAGTAGTACACACGTCAGTGAATTATTCCAGAATTTTTGGTTGCAGAATCGATTTTTCAAAAAATCCGGAACCCGTTTTAATTTGCTCTTCCCTCAGGAACTATTTACCAAATTTATTTCTCTTTGGGTATATGTTATTGAGAAAATGGTCAAAAATTTGAGGATAGACTTTGGGGATAGTTAACCTCTATGTAGAGCTCCGTAAACCTAGTGTTAAATACAGCTGGTTTAATTGAATCGCACCCATTTAAAAAATCTTTCACCCGAGTTTTCGAAGAATATGGAACTTTCCGCAAAATAATGGCGTTGTAGCTGCGCTCCGGGCACTTAACATTCGTGTTTCTTGCGAGGTCCGCTGCAAAGAAGCGAAACAAAAGGTTCAATGGGAACTTGAGTAATGTTTGCCGAGATCGAAACATTTCGCGTCGATAAAGCACGGTAGGGAACGGTAACGTTTTTTCGGGGAAATCGAGCCGGGAATTCTTTTGTGCTCGTCGCGCGGCCACGTAAACCGAAACAAGGAAAAAAGGGGTACACCGATGGTTTTTAAATCTCTCTCTTCTGAGGGCAGAGGAGCCACGCGAAAATTACAGCTACGAAATTACAAGGCGAGAGTGCTGCGATCCCTATTGTTCCTCGCTCTTTCGCTGCCGTCTGGAAAAGTAATTTCGACGGCGAACGATTGCGTAACGCAAACACGCTGGCGTAACCAGAATGGATGTAGAAAAACGCGTTGCCGCCGCCATTTGTCACTGACGCGGATTACATTACGGTTAGAAGAAGTGTCTAATATATTAGCCGCCGTAAATATGACTGAGAACCGCGAGTCGCGACGGGTAAGCTCGTCGGACTAACACAATACGTTTTTTAACCTACACTAATTACTTGATATGAGCCGGGCGAGTTACACTCGTCGCCATCTTGGAATGGATTACGTTAGCTGCAGGTGCACTCCAACTTTTTATACATAATACATGTATGTATTTTTATGTACAGTTCGTATTTTAAAAGTACATTTTTTGTGGAAGATTATTTCGGTAATAAAGGGTGTCTCAAAATCACCTGACATTTTAAATTGCGCACATTTTTCTAAAATTTTGACTTGGACTTGAAGTCAGCAAACGTTTAATACAAGATTCCCCGAAGTTCTGAAGTTCATGGTTGAGCAGGAAATCCTGCTTGCCCGCTCGACAAAACATCGACGAAAAACTGAGTTACTTGCCGGAACTACATTAATTATAACTTCGAGAAGAATTCTGGCCGGAAGTTCATCAAAGCATCAAACTTTTCTACATCGTTGGACAAGAATTTTTAACAAACTCTGAACATCCAAGTTGTTCCATTAACGGTTCAACGACGTAGCTGGGTCAGCGGTTAATTAATGTTGGAACGTTTAAAGAGCCATCTCTTTCCGATCGAGGTTTCAATTATTAACGTAGAATATTGCCGGATTAAAAATTCACAGCGGAGCGTCGTATACCCGAATCAATAAAAACGTAAAAATAATTTTCGGATTGACGAAATTCTAGGAAATGGGGCAATCACTTTTTCTGATACGTAATTTTAATTATTCAACCAGAGACCAGAAATAAACATGATGAAGATAGACAGTTCGTTTAAGGATGTAAAGATACTCCGTCGACAAATTCTATTAATCTTTATCGTACAACCGTTTTATGCTAAATCGTAGATACATGAGAATCCGTCTGATGAACCTATCTATTTCAGTCAGGGATAAAAAAAGTTACAGAACTTTTTCAAGAAACGTCACAGATCGAACAGAATTACATTAGATTGAAACAGCAGTGTGCGAAGCCACGAGATGAGAACAACCATAATTTTTCACCGGCAGTTCGCCTGCAAGGGAAAAAAGGGGTGACAGAAAAGTACCCACTGAACGCACTACTCATAGTCGGGGCAAGGGCTGAACAGATATCGATTCGACGTTCCAGACGTAGCGAAACTGTTTCTCCTGCAGAGTGCTCGCGCACGAACTGCGGATTACAACCGCAGCCGCACGTGCGGCAGCATAGACGCCTAAATGAACGAGACGCGAAAGAAACTCCGTCGAATTAACGGTCGCGTGAAACCACGGAGAATTTCGCGACGTCACCGTCGTGTTCGCTGCTAATGAAAATCTTGATACTCGGATCGGAATACATTGCCAGAGGATCGCGATCGTTTTCAATGTAGCCTCACGATCTTCACGATGCCAAATTACACAACGAAAAATTCACTTTTTTTAACACTAAACCTACCAATTAATGAAATTATAGAGGTGTTTTCATGGGAATAGATTGAATACATTTTTTTATTCCCCTCTATAATCTTTTTACGCCTATCTGTTAGAGGATTTCAAGGCGAAAAAATATTTGTACATGTCCTCTGTATCGCTTGCACCGACGTGCGAACATTCAGGTGATATAGCTCCCGCAAAACGATCTTTAATGTCCCAAAAATCCATATTACGCGAGGAGCTTTTTTGTATGGGGAGTCATGTGCAGGCAATTTCTATACATGGCAGGTCCCTTCGTGCTCTGCATCCATCAAAAATCAATTTTAAACGAAACTCTCGAAACTCTCCGGGCCGAACTTTCGTCTCCAGTCTTGAACTCGCAGCACGACGAGAGCAAAGTTTCTTTTACATGTTTTACCATTCCGTCTCAGATGTACGAGGGGCGTGACGTAAATTCCAACCCCGTTCCTATTACATCGTGCAGCACCTTACTATATTACTCTAGCGATTCACTAGATATTGAAAAATGTACAGGCCGCGTGCATCGAGCGAAGTATGGTCGAGCGAAATCTCAGACAGGCTAGAGAGATTTCTGTAATTTATTGATCTTACCCACCGATAAATTTTTTTTCTTTCGTCGTCTGGCTTATGTTCCCTCGATTCGGTCCAAGGACGTATTATTTCCGCGTTTTCTCCCGGCTGTGGCGGGTTTAAGGGTTCCTGGATCCTCGTGTGGCCTCTATAAAGCTTTCGTTCCTTATCGGGAAATATCCCGATGTACACTGTGGTATCCACAAGTTATTGGTATCTTAAAGCGTATCAGACATTTCCATTTCCTCCATTCCCATTCAACTGCGCGCGTGTTTCCCAACAGCGAACAAAATTTTCATACCACGTTCACTACCGTCGGATTAAAAGTATTCTTGCATCAAATTGTTCGCAAGACGACAAACAAACAATTTTACAATAATATTAAGCAAGCCAGACATGAATCCGCTAACAATTTCAGCATTAACGAAGACCTCTTTAGAAAGTCATCTGTGATCTTACAACAGAATTACTGTATAAATTTCGACATGAAGAGCGCACCATAAATATTATTTTTTGGTTATGTCATTGCAATTTATCATACTCACCTGAAATTTAAAATAAGCTTAAACTATTTCAATATAAGTTTTATAGTATTTGTGTCACACTTTTCTTGCGGAGCTGCGATATGTCAGATAACTATGTAGAGGAGGGTAGCCTAATTTGGACCAACACCTGGTTAAGCCACTATGTATTTTTAGAAAAAAAAAATATTTCAAGTGTTAATAGTAGTAATTTCAAGAGCTTGTTCCTCATTTTTTCTTAATAAAACAGTGAAAAAATGTCGTACATAAATTTTTAGGGATTCGATGTAAAGAGGAGGTTTTAATCTTGAAGTCAGTGGGCAGTTTCATTTACTAAAAAATTTTTTTAAATTTCTTAGAGACGTTTGAAGTCGTCAGATGCTTCTCTCACCTAAGACTTTGGAATGGGAATTCTTATTGTAAATTTATGGTAAATAATAGTTTCGCACGATCGTAGCCCAGAAGCAGATGGTTACTTCTGTGACCCCAGCGTCCCGCGCATCTTTACCCAATTGGGTAAAGAGGAATGGCTGCCTCGTTGTCGCCCCTAATGCACCCTTTGGCCGACAAAGGCCGGCATAACGCGGTCGCGTGTTCCTTGATATTGAAATTCAGCTGTGCGTGGAATCCCGACGGAGCTCTCAAAGGCGACGGTGACATCTCGAGGCTCTTCGTGATCGACAAACGCGCGGTGCTCCCCGGAGCATCCCGAAGCTGCGTATCTTCATTTTTCCCTTTCTTCCCGATGCGCCCGTCTTTGTAGGCGCGCGATGGCCGACCATTCTCCGCGGCCCGGGCATAGAAAAGTGCATACGGCGCGCATCCATATGCATGGAGAACCGACAGAGCAATGAAGGCTTCGAATATACACGGCAGACAATGCACAATGCTCACTGATATTGCTGAAGACGAGAACGCAACGCGCGCCCGCTCAAACGATCACGATGACGACTCTGCGGTGTAAGGTCTTTCAAATTCCTGGCCTTTCGCCAGGAAACCTTTCTCTGAAGTTGCTCCGGTAATATTCGTCTGGAATTCTTAATCCGACCGGAGCTCGCCTTTAATCATCGGCTCGTCGGAAAATCGAGCCGGAGGTTCGCGGGAATTGCTACGAACGGAACCGATCTCAGCCGGAATCGGTGGATTAGAGCGCCCCGGTGACTTCGATGCACGAAATCTTTCGAAAGCTTTCGCGATCGGATCGTAAAACTGATCTCTCGCCCGAGGGTTTTGTCGGGCGAGACTGCAGCGAATTTTACGTGCGCTTACTGCAGTACTATTCTCGTTTTATTGAAATTCTACCGGTGTTCCTAACTCTCGCACGATCCCTGGAAGCAGCTTTAGAAAGATCCTAGGAGAACGCTTCGCGAGTTTTTCATTTATAGTCGAAATCAATAAGTTTTTAACAATTTGGGCCACCCTTTACACTAATTTTAAGGTTTTATCTCTTCCATTGTAGAATTATTGTGAAATTGCGAAGTTGTTTACGTGGAAATTGATCGGATACATTTTTTACTGGAATAAAAATTGCACAAAATATAAATTAATAGAGCCTTGTCATTTTTATAAGCTAAAACATTTTAATCGCTTTTAGTACTCGGTAGGGAAAATTCTGTGAATTAATCACGTTTAAACGAACAAGGTTCCGTAATAGATGAATGCATCATACTTCATTACGATTTATCGACAGGAAATCCACTTGTTTATTTACCAACAGAAGTGGAGAGGCGACCGGTGCATCAACATAAACGTCGTCTTTTTCCAATACTTTTCTGTATCGGCTGTTGAATAAAACGATTGGGAAGGTTTTATATAACCGCAAGTAAGTATCTGAACCACGGTGAACAGCAGCAATCGATACGGCTCTACGCGATCGTCTTAACAACTTCCCCGGGTGTAATTAACGCGAAACAACTTTGAAAATGTCCGAGGATGCTTTGTTCCAGCGGCTCGCGTGGTTTACGCGGCAATTCCGATGCTCGAGTGTCATGGTATTGGATCCGTATTGTGGGGAAGTTCGGTCTGGGATGATACTTCGGAGGGTTCGTAAGTTCCGCGAACTTCTGCATCGACCAAGAAACGGTGGAGACGGATAAGGGAAAGAAACGGTAGAACCAGCGAAGAGGAGCAGAATTTGTACAGGTTGCCGGAGCTGTACATTCCACGAGGGAACAGTCATTGTTTGCGTCTATTTCTAGCGAATCGGAGCACGTAAAACATGGGCTTTGGAATTAGAATTCTAACCCGAACAAGGTCACTGAAAACGGGAACTGCACGATCTAAGAAAATCTAATATCCGCTGCCTTCGGGCTTCGATCGTACTTTATTTTAATAGTGCAAAGAGTGTACAATCATGTGAACAACAATCCTTTGGTTATCGAGACAGAAGACAAATGGTCTTTTACTGTTTATAAAAAATGTTTTTTTTTTCAAATCCCGAGATTATATAAAAATATGAGAATGATGGACAATTTTGTTTGCCTCGCCAACGAGAATACATTCTTATTGAATTCTACAAAATTCAGTAGATTATTTACTCAGTTTATTTTCTAGTAGAACCACAGGATCTAAGAAACTTTTTTACTATGTATCTTTTAGAATGTAAGAATTACACGTAAAACTATATTTCGGATGCGATTAAAGATTTACTGAACGACAGAAGCTTCTAATTAAAATATTAAAAGGCCTTCAAAAGAACGGTATATCGCAGCAGTGAAATAATATAAAAATAACAGTTCTTCACAAAGAATGTTTTTATGAAAGAGCTTCAAAGAATAACGTTGGCGGCTTTGTTTGCAGCTCACGCCACAGTCCATAAAGATCTCTGGTTTCTGCTGCAGTCTTTTTAACCCGCCAAAGATTGAATCGACGACAAAATGCAATTACGGTTCCGCCCACTGGAAAAAGCTTTCTTCGAAAGTTTCCGGTTGCAAGTAGAGCAGAACCAGCTCTCGAGTAACGGTGTAAAATGCGAGGTGACGTGAACTCTCGCGACAATCGTAAAGACAGCGACATATCCCTCTACGGATGCTGCAGATAAGGGTCGCGCTGTAAAATATTGTAGTATTCTGTATCGGTGCACGGTTATGCTCGTGGGATGCCAATTCCGGACTGCCTGCAAACTATTCTGCAATTTATAAAATTGCTATTTGCATTCGATTTCTCTTGGCTCGCACTCCGCTCCCAATATTCCAGAGACTGACAATCAAATTGCTACATTGCGATTAAAAATGATTTCGGTGATTTTATCATTTTTACTGTGTAGTGATAGTAGTATAGTAGTTATTCGAAGAAATGGCAATTACCATATACCATAATAATACTACTCGACTCGCTTTATCACTTCTTAACAAAAGAAATTGTTCCCGAGGAATAATGATAGGAAAATTGGTTTAAGAATATAATGCACGGTACAATACGTTTCCGGCATAAATTCAGGAATCTGTTCCAACAGTGGCGAGAATTATTCCGAGAGGTAGGAAGCAAGGTAAAGGGAGTGTATATTCGGAATATCATACAAAGACCTCACGTACGCCCCTGCCTCCGGCCTACGTATGCTTTTCTTGTCGCAGAATTGGACTATTTCATTTCAGTTTTATCTTTACACATAGCCGGTTTAGTACGCACGATGTTTCTGCGGGAATTTCAGATTCAGAAAGTAATAAATTTCAATTTTCACACCTTCCCTTCCGTTTCCAGACTTCCACCGCATCGTGGAGGATTGGCATCAAATTATGACGGGTTCCGTAAACCTAGTGTTAAAATTTGTCTACAAAAATTGGAAATTGCATGAACATCCGCAGTTTATTCATCGATATCGTATCGTACTGCCCGGCACTGTTGATACAGGAGAATTCAGTGACGAGGAGACGCGGAAATTTCGCATTCGCACGGTCCAGTAAATGCGGCCGCAAGCCCGCGGAAAGTGAAGTGGCCGGGTGCGGGGCCATCGAAAGGAGGAAAGGCGAGCGTCGGCGGACAGGTGAGAGGTCCTCGTTGCTCGGAGATTTGAAGCGTGGTCGGTGCGTTCGTGTCGAAAGCGCAAAAGAGAGTAACCGTGGAGAGCGGAGCATGTTTCTTCCCGCTCCTTGCAGCGAGATTACTTCCTACGGTCCTCATTAGAACCACGCCGGACCCGGATAGTTCATTACCGGCGATCTTATCTGCGACTTGTTCTTCCACCAGACTTCTCTTCGTCGTCGGCCGGGAGAGTAGAAGATCTTTCCTTTCTTTTTTCTTCTTCTTCTTGTTCTCCACGCGGCCCGAAGAAGTCTCTCCCCCTTTCTCCGTTTCCCACGTTCCGCCGCACGGTTAATTAATAAGCGCGATCTTCCTCGGGAGCACGTGCCAACGAGTCGATACACTTCGATAATATAACGAGTGGGGGAGAGAACCGAACACGCGGATAGGCAAAGGCCGAGAGAACGATCGTCGTTTATTTTGCGAACGCGGTCATCGCCATCGCATCGGTTCGCGTTCGGATCGCGGCTATTACGTAATTGGATAGAAACACCGGGCAACGAGCCGCGCCATTAATCCAGAAATCTCGTTACCTTGTCCGTTGGTCAATTACACTGATCAGTGTTTAGAACTGCACCCGCATAAATTAACCTGTGGCCCTTCACGCCGCGGTCAACAGGTTTTCGAATGGACTCTCTCTCTCTCCTTTCCAAAGTTGGTGGGAATTCTGCTTGACACATTTTTAGTCCTCGGTTCCACGTCAGACTACGATGTATCGCACTGAACGTCGAAGAGGTCAAAGAAACTTCAGATATTCAATTTTTCATGATTTATTTTTGTTTATCACGAGATTAATTATTCCCATTAAATTATTTATTAACACCAGGTTCACGGGTTCGAATATTTTCGATGATTGAAATTGTAAAAATGCACCCAAAAATTTGCATAGTCACATTCTTGCTACTCTCGTAATGTAAAATGATCACTTTTAGAGTAAGCCTTGTATTAGCCTCTATTACAGTTTTCTAACATCAACTAAGATGCGAACATGTTTCCATTACCTCAATCTCATGCGAGTTTTCACCTTATAAATACGTAACAGGTTTTTATTGAACAAATAAAAGGTTAAGATATCGAGCCGACAGAAATTTGTATTAATTGGACGAAATGAGAAGATGTCGAGGAGATAAACCGGTCAACAAATGCAAACCGTGTCCGTAGGAGTTAATAGAACTCGATGAAACGCCATATGGCGCGGACAGTAGCAAACCAGTTGAAAACAGTTAGGTATGTCGCGCAGTATGGTCATAATTTAGGGAAATTAGACTTGTAATGAGTCAGTAACCGGTAGAGCATGGAAATTACGGAACACGAAGGAGGCAACTGTCAACGTTTCAGGTGGAGCCGTAGGGAAATGAATTATTAATATGACTTTCCATGAAAGCAGGGTCGCACAGAGGGTTTTTATCTTTCTTTATTTTATTATCTTCTGCCCGGGATTACTTTCCGTACTCCGAAATAATAAAAATTTTAGTTGCGCTTTAAATGAACGTATAATCCGAACATTACTTTTACATCCTTATAATATTTCCTGTTCGTTGAAATTAGTGTTTTTCCTCTCTCTGCTTGTAATAAAGTAATAATGTACAATTAAAAAAGCCTCAAATAAAATTTTTTCATATCAAGAATAGAGAAAAATGTGCAGATTGGTGCTAAATATTTCTTTAAAAACTTCACAGACGGTGTGTGTGTAAGTACTTTCAAGCATTTACATACAGTACAGAATCGCAGAACTGTATAGCGGATTGTTATTTAGAAATTGTTTCTCCTTTCGAATAAATATCAGCATTCGGAACAAATGAATCTCGGCAGCCCCCTAGTCTCTCCATGAGAGTTAAGCGGAATGGAAACTCCCCCGATCTGTATACAAAGACGTCTTATTCAAAAGGACCCTTTCCCCCGTCATTCGCCATTCTTTCCGCCATTTCTCTTTCTAAGCGACTCGATAACAACCCACTTTAGCTTGGAATCGCGAAAATTGACAAAAGCACACAATGCCATTCAGCCTGTCTGCGAATCAACGAAGACTTCATCGTGAAGTACGACGTATCGATACACAATACGAGAATATGTACTATCTTTATATTTAAAAGGACACTGTCGAAAGCCAAGAAAACATTTGCTCAAAGTAAATACTTCGGTTGAATCACTATCGCCAAAGGAACAATACCTTTCAAGACACAAAACTTCTCGTTTGATGATCAGTAAGTAAATTCATCAATACAACACATTGGAAATTGGAAAACATCTTTTGCTTCATCAACGGGAAGATGATCTGCCGAATAGAAGCAAAAACAATCGAGTCCAAGACTTGTTAAATAATCGTGACGGAGTTGAACTAGGTCACAAGGTTGTCCGTCAATTCCTCTCAGCATTGGTGAGAACAAGGGAAAGCAAGACTTTAGAGAATGCTCCAATTTCTCGGAAACAATGGGCACCGATGACCCCGCAAATTGCAGGGGATAGTAATCGAAGCCTTATGAAAAGAGATTAATTGCGGCGAGTTTCTTTCGCGGTCTGTCGAAATCAATTGAAAGGAAAGAGAGCAATCCGGACGAACACCCTCTTCATCCAATTCATCTCGCATACTACTTATTCTTAATCCAGATTCCTGCAAAAAACACCAGAAAGAAGAAAGACAAGCTTTTCGTGAAAACGAAACAAATATTATTTTGTTAATACAATTGGATAATAAATATGATACTGAAAGACTCGATCTTCATGTAAGAATTGCGAAATTAAGATTTATATGTCAGCGCACCAGACAGGATGCACAACTGCATTATGCAACATGGAAAAGGCAAAACCGACTGTGAATGCACCTAAATCACGAGTATCAAGATCGATCTAATAACAAGTCGCTAGCAACGTTCTACCCTGTCATCTTATGCTATTCATCAATCAATAGAGCTTAACGAGACGCGAACAGAAGGCGACTTCTACCACGTGCCTACCGTACTAATAGAAATCTAGCAATTCCGTTTGAAATATTTGTGTGCCCGGAAACAGTTGCAAAATCGTTCGCTTCCCGGATAATTGCGGAGGAAGGAGCAAACACGTGGTTCCATTTTCAGGCACGCAACGAGATTGCGCAATAACACGTGGGTACATATCGAAACGGCAGAGACCAGCCTCCGCAGCGATGCGACGAAATAATTTATGGATAATTACTCGACGTCAATTATAGTAGCCAATCGCAACAGAAATGCTGGAAACGCGGCTCGCATTTTACTAGCAAACACGCTTCTGCCGGCGGCGGCGGCGGCGGCGGCGGCGGCGGCGGCGGCGGCGGCTGGGAGACAGTCGACACATCCCCTGCTACGAACCAGACGTTAAGCCCCGAACAATTTCCTGGTTTTAATGGACCCGCCATCGGCAAACGGCGTTCACTTCGAATAATTAATTCTCCGCGTGACTTCATTTCGCCTGGGCTCGTCTTCGACGACTTCTTCGGATTGCTCCGAAAATTAGTCTCGAATTAGCACTTCGATGGATCTGCGAACAGGACTCGCTGCGTTTGTCCATCAATTTAACATTAGAATCACAGTCGCTATGAGACTTGTGCCCCCATTCTACCTTCCCCTTCTACAAAGCTATTAGGTCACGTGACGGATTCTGAGCCAATGTATTCGTCAGGCTGATTGCGAACAAATTCTATATATTTTATGAACAATCAGCTGGTTACATATGAAACTGAAAAAACAGTAGGTTTGCTACGATTTATTAAACATTCATTCCAGTGTGCTTTACACATGGCAGACATGTTTCTTTTTCTAAAATTTGTTTTCCGAGACCACCGAGGGTTCGAACGATTTCAGTTTTACCACTCTATTCTTGTATAGGATTTATACATTCTTTAAATACTGCAATCACTTGTCTATCGCATCAGGTGTCATTAAAATTAGATTAGAGACCAATGAAAATTCAGGTCAACCAAGTTTATTCCGAGTATACTGCTAGATCACGGATAATGGGATATCGGGTATCTGTCACGAAGGAAACGAGTAATAGGAACGTCGTTACTATTCCTCCACCTGAAAATACAGTCTCAAAGTGTAAAGTTAGATAGGTCGCGCGGTCTCGTGATAATATTCATCCGTATCGGGCGAGCCGCTTCTCGTTTTACGTGTCATTCGAACTCGCTCGAGATAGATCGGGAGCATAATTCAAAATTCTGCGTGTTGCGGTCGCGTCTAACGATGCCTTATATTTCATTCACTCTATTCACGGTTTTATTAACTCGCCGTCTCCGCCAGGTTAAAAATGGAGCGTAAAACTGAGATGATGAAGTCTTTAAAACGTACTTGTGACAAATAGCATTGTCGATAAACATTTCAAAGAATATCTTAACCGCTGTGGCTGAAATAAAATGATTGCCAAAGTGGCAAGCCACGTAAAACAATACAACGTAACAACATGCATATTGGCCGACGCGTATCGCGATTAAATGCACGAAAGTACAAGTGAAACCTGTCCGAAAGGAAAAATCGCGATTAAATTACATCGGGTAATTCGATAAATTGCGCAAAACTCTTGCAGCGACGTATACTCTTTCAAAGTAATCAGATTCCACGATTACCGTGTCCAAACAAAACGTCAAAAAGCGTTCCCGGCGAATGAAATCCATCGGGCCTCCAATTTCAATTCGATTTGACTAATTACGACGAGGACTGTATTCGACGATAGACAGTACCTTCATGCTTTCCCGCAGGCAAAGACGAATCATCGAGATCCTTGAACAACACAATGCCATAATCATCGTACTGACGATTTAATTATTCGCACGAGTGAGTTCGGCATCCGCTCTTCCGTTCGATGGAAAGCCGGACTTATAACGACGAGAACGCTTTATGTCGAGTCACAAACGAAGTTTGCAAACGTCATGATACAGGCTCAGCTAATAGAGTTCGACCAGTCAATCGTGAATTCCGTTCCTTTCTCGTTCGTCCATCGAATCGTCCGACACTGTTCTCCATCCACCCTTTCCCACGATTTTCGACTGTGAAAAACTGTAGCCCTCCGACGGGATCGTGTAATATAAAGGGGTAGCAAACTATCCATTAATTGCGCCCCAAATCGATTTTAAAATGCATAGTAATTGAAGCTCTTATCTTCGATCGTCGTCTGTAATACATTATTAATATATTTTCACGAGAGAGTGTATTTCTTTTCAATATTAACCACTCTCGATATACGAATTAAATAAAATTCTATTTATTTCGCGTTTATTGTTAAATGGATGATTCCTGAGCTCATTTGAAGCAACTTTTTCCTTTACGAAATTGTTCTCGTCGTTTGATCCATTCATAAAAAGGTTATTCTTTGGACGATAACAGTTGCTGGCAATATTTCCTGTTAATATTGAACAATATTTTACTGTAGAACAAAACCTACATTGGAATATAATTATGATAGTAGCTTATCAAAAAGATGGATTTATCGCATCGATTATTAATATACGTTCGACGCGTCCCATAACACGTTTTACATGCAAGTGAAAGATTTATGAACTTCTTTACGCTGCGAACTTTCTACACATATGTCCGCTTCATTATCAAATTTGACACCATTCTACGGTAGTCAAACCAGCCTGCATGAAACATTGGCTTCCGCGTGAAGGGGTTAAGGTGTTAACCATGCATGTACGAGAGAAGTTTTCACCTTCTAACACTGTTAGACATGCCCAGTATGAAATGTTTCTTATAGAGGACGTATCCTCGATTTACACTTTCAGAAATCTCGCAGTGTCGCTAACTCACCGACAAGAAGTTTCCTTAACGTTAGGAACTGATTTGGACATTCTATTTGTTGCTGGCGTTTTGTATAAAAACCGTTTAGACATAAAATTTCAGTCAGAATTTTATGGAAAACGCGTCTCCTATGTGTCTGCCGTTCGGTAGCGAAAAAAGGCGTCTCGTTTATTTCGATTTTGATTCAACACTTCGATAATATCCTGGTAAATTCTAGTATATTTTACTGTACTCTTGTATATTCTAGTATTTTCTCAAGGGTCTAATTATCGACTTGCGCAAAAGAAAATCGACTTTTTGGTCCGGCTAAAGGACCGAAAACCGCAGATACCTTCGCCTAATAGAATGCTCTCGTGCATCGAGCGAGAAGTAATTGGCTTGAGCAGCAGGTCAATTACCAGCCGCGTATCATGCCCAAGTTTGCGGCGAGACGTGAAAATCAGTCTCGGCTGGGCTACCCTCATTTTTCCATCGGCCGTTACCTTTGACGCGAGTCGAGGCCGTAATGGCGAATCCTCTCGCGAGAGTCCAATGGAAACGAGAAAGGAGGACGAGCCCGCGCGGCGGAAAGAACGCGACTCATTTACCTACATCGATTTATTGCGACCGGGGAGATTATATCTGCGAGCAACGTTTCTCCCGGCATTACATCCCCGCTGAATATACGATTTAATTGGTCTCCGCCGTGAATCGATCACTTGGACCCCTCTTCTTTTTCTGTTCCCTCGACTTGCAACCGAGAGCGAGCATTTGCAAGCTCGCGTCCTGCGAGCATCTGTTTCCCCTGGCCCGGCTCGGTATGCGGTAGTGATACGAATAAACGCGTGAATTACGACTGGTTGATGCGAGGGAATTATCTTGTTGTGGGACGCGGACGAACGTTTCGTACGGAACCGTTCAGCCATTTTTATGAGCGACTTGTGATGTAACCGAAACAGTGTCGCCAGATCAAGACTTGTGTTCCTGCTCTACCTTCCTCTTCTACGACGTGATTCCCCCACTCTACCGCGACGGCCTGATCACGTGAGAGGATAGCTTCTTCCCCCTTAATTCGTGCTCCATCCCCTCGTCTGGCGACACTGGACCAAAACAGTGATTTAAGGAAGGATTCTCAATGTATCAATAATTTTTTAAAGTGTTAGCTGTGGAAATTTTTTATTTTATTGGTACAAAGATACATCCAGAAACTAATAAAAAAAATTGGATATTTTATCTTTTCGTCATTATCGCATCCAGTTGCATAGTTAAATAGTTTGTGCTGGGATTATACTAAAAATCTGACAAAACTGAAGTTCTTTTATCTGAAAGATTGAGTTTATATGAAAATGAAGAATCTAATAAAAATCTGTAGTACCTATAATCTGCGGATCTTTATGCAAAATAAAAATTGTCTGCGCCAATGCAGAAGATTGGAGCCAGATAGGCATTTCATATTGCTACTTTAATAATTTTAACAAGCTGAAAATAATAAATTTGAATTCGTAAATTATTTTATCGTCTCCAGTGTTTTAAGCTGCACTTACTCATTTTTTCCGTAGATGCGTAAAATCCGCAGTCTAATTATCAAACATTTTAATAATTTCAGGCCGTACAGTGGCGAGAATAAATTTTCTAAAAAGTCGTGGACACGTGATTCGCGCGTATCGAGTCGATTCCGTGGATCGATCTCCCATCGAATGCGCGGATTCACCGGGACCCACGCGAATATCATTCAATCTAACCGAGGAAGAAAAAAGCCAAGGCTACAATGGTTGCGTGACCGCGAAGAAAATTCCGAGGATCATCTGATCTCTCTATCTGAAGCGAGGCATCTTCGAGATGCGTTTGGCCGGAGCGGAGATCCCGGGAGCCGGAGAGTGGTTCTTTCGCGATAGGGTGAGCACCCACGCGAAACTTCGGCTTTTCATTTAACGCGGGAGATTAATTCGCGCCGGTAAATCACAGTCGAGGATATTCGTCTGCGAGAGCGTATCGGCCACGGGCGGCATTGTATGTTAATGACAATTGGCCCCGCGGCCCCGGGTCCGACTATAATGGCGCAAGTGCACCGAGAGGAGGACGCAGATGCTGCGTTTCGCAGGTGAGCACGATGCACGCTCACGGTTCAGCGATCATCCAACGTCCCGGCGCCAGGATATCGTTTTAATCGTCTTTGTTACACCGGAACCTGACACGTGTTAACCACGCGTGACACCTGAACGGCTCTGTTCCAGCCCCGGAGCGGTCGACGGTGCTCTGCTGCTCCGGCTGGACACGCGACGCATTGTGCTCGACTTTTTTAAACTATCACTTGAAAATTTCATTTATTCCCCCCATCGGAAAACGTTCGATAAGAAAAATAATTTCCAATTGAACTTACTCTGTGTCGGGAAAGACATCTTACGGTCTTCAGGGTGACCACTGCTTTTTTTATACGAAACTATATTTTCAGTTAACACTAAACCTACCGATCATCAAAAGTGCATAATTGAAAAATTCAGGAACGACAATGTATGTTTGCACCAACTCGATAGGATTCGCGGGGCAACTATTGAAAGTGGAGGCACTTCGGGCCAACCGCGTCTCTGCACAATCAGGGGGTTGGATTTCTCCGGGACCCGCGCGTAAGAACTCATCGTTAAAAGCTTGCGGATGGTAGGGAGAGGGTCGCAATCACCGTGATTCTTAATCTGCGCGGGAAGGAAGGGTTTCGGGGGAGCCAGCCGAGGGAGGCATGGTGAAAAATATCAGAGCTTACCGCAGTAATGGACCAGGATATGAAGAGTGCCGGCGTGAATCCGGGAGTCGCACCAGGACCCGGCGTCGACCTGAGGCTCGAACAGAGAGAGATCGAGACCCTCCATGTCGCTCTCGCCGCAGGAGTCGCTCAGAGGCTCAAAATTACCGGTGTTCCCCAGCTCGTCCTCGTTCGTGATCTCCTCGGGCAGATTCTCGCTGCCGCCGCGGCAACGTGTCGGCGTTGTCATTGCCATTTCGCGAGTTTTATCGAACGAGGCTCTCGAGGAACACTCCCGCGATCGGCAACCGATCCGCCGATACACTCCAGCCAGCGGATTTTTTCGAACACGCCGGACCGCGCTAATTCATCGTGTTGCTCCTTGCTCTCGCGCCAAGCAGCTTTCGATGGGAAAACTGAAAACAACATTTATCCGGATCGTAGAGCCTAGCCGGCGCGGTTCGACCGAGACGAAAGTAAACCGAGGCATATCGAAACTCACCGCTCGTGACATAGTTACCGAGACAGCGCTTTCAAACACGTCGCTGCTCTCCCACAAATTAATCCTACGTCGCTTTTAACGGCCGCTCCAATAACGCAGCAGCCTGTGACGCTCGGGCGTCTTCTCACTCGGTTATTTTTGTAAATAAGATTAGAGAGACTCCGTCGAATCAACAAACAAACTCCGCTCCAAAAGCTAGCCACCGCTGTGCTAACACCGGAGTACAAACGACTGAGAATCGAAATGTACATTCAATCGTACAAGGTTATTATCGTAATTGTTAAGTGGACAAATTCTCTTAGTCAAAAAAATGTTATTTTACATTGGTTCTATGTTACTAATTATCTCGTAGTAGGCACAAGGAAATCTTGTCAATGAAAAAAAGAAGATCAGCGAGGTAATGACAATTTAGGGAAGGATCGATGGATCCTTTCCGTCGACGGGGGGAAATGTGATACTGATGGGTCAGATAATGAAGCTAGTTTAAAAATAACGTTGATGGAGTAGTCTCGCACATACACACGCACGCGTACTCTCTCTTTCTCTGTCTTTCTCTCTGGGGAACCGTGGAAAGGCCAGTCGAGTGGAGCAAAATTGCGTCCATGACACACGAGAAACGGAGAGCACTCGCAGTAGCGGCACGGTTCCGAAAGTGGAGCTCTCTCGTGTCTGAAACGCGAAGACACTCTTTAATTAAGCGAGCTTGTAATTAATTGCCTGCTCCCTGTCCATCCCTCCGCGCGACATGTCAACGGAACTTATGACCTATCCAACGACACCGGGTAAGCGTCCTCGTCGGCTCTATGACCTAAAATGGCTCCGCTGTTTCACACACAGGTCCTATTTTCTCTTAAATAAGTTGCGCCGGGGCTTTGCAAGGCATGGGGGAGAGCCGGATTACAAAAGGTATTTTAGAAAAGGGTGACGTTGAAATACTGTTCAGGAACCTTTTCTAGAAAGGAGGATTTGTCTGAAATATTTCAGCCAGTACAAGTTTTAATTCGAACGTAGTTCAACACTGCGAAATGAAAGCAGTTTTTGTAAAATTTTTCAATGTCTTCATAAGCATCGCAATAAGAAAAATATTCATTTTAATGTTGTATATTCGTTTCCAGTTTATACTTCTTTCTAGTTTGAACATCACCCTCTTGAAAGACAATTTCAAAATTCAAGGATCTCGTGTCTGCGTCCCATCAGACAAGTTTTCATAAGTAATTAACGCTCGATGGAACATCGTAGGGATGCTCCAATTAATCTTACTGAAAAGGCTCGGATAAGAGTTGCAGATGTTCAGCAAACATTTGATACGACGTTGAAAATTCATTAACTGATTGTCAGAGATAAATTCCGAACCGTTCCTCGGGCGATGCAATTTTCCGAGGCGCAGAGAATGCACAGTCACGGTGACTTTCAACTTTTAAATCTTCGTCTACACTGACACACTAATCATTACTCTCATTTCTTAATGACCAACGTATGCGAAACAAGTTGAAGTTCGTACGACTCTCGTTGCAGCGAAAGCGAATTTTTCCAGCGTGCTGTCCACGCGTGGAATCAGTGCGTGAAGATTCGGAGGATGAATACGTGGTTATCGAGATATATGTATATATGCGTAGGCTGGTTGGTGTAGTACGTGACTTTGGCTACGAAATGAGATGCATGAGTGAGGGTACGCGTTCTGACGAACGGCTAAGTACCTAGACCCTTGTCATCTAGCTGGCTGTCTTGTTCCCGACTCTCACAATGCGCTTGAAACCAAAAGGTGAGTCCCCGTCTTCAATATATATTAGCAGAGAAATTTAGTTTCTATATTATAAGAGGTGTGCAACTTGAAGAAGTAGTTTTAGTTTCAGCCTCTTAGAATTGTTCAAGGAAGAAATTTTCATTCGAGTCGAATGAAACAGGAGTCCCGTTTCCTGCTCAAAGTACATATTTTTATTTCAAATGAATTTTTTTCTGATGTTTTTACTTCACCGTCCTTAAAATTTTGATTTCACATGGAACTTGGGAAGAGCTGATTTCCATGCCTAGCATAACGAAACTGCGGCGCTACAAATATGAGTATCGGTATGCCATTCACTTGGCAGCGGGTCGAACAAATTATGGTACCGTGAAAATTCGCACATATTTCAAACGCAACATCTCACCCGAGCGAATCCCGTGATCTAATCGTGAAACGGACATAGCTCGGCTGCGTGAAATTCCAATCGAATCCGACCGAACATCGGCGCGATTCGAAAAAATCCGATTCCTACGGGCGAAGTGTTTTATCATATAATATTTACAGAGTGATATTTTTCATCGAACGGGCGACGTATCGCGATACGTGCGAATGTAATGCGAACTGGCAAGGGGACATTAATTACACGACGGCCGTGAATGAGATATATCACGACGATGCCGGCGTGGCGTGCCGTTCTGTCGATAAATTATTTACACGTATTTACACGGTCCGCTTCCCGTGCCACCCGGGCCCGCTGCCACCGCGGATGTAAAAGTGAAAAAACCAGTTTCACAGCGAAAAAAGGAAAAGATCGGGGTACGAGGGCCTCGCATACCGAGGCTGCGTCTTCGCACGATGAAAATCTATTACGAAATCCAACGGCCCGTTTCCGCCCGGAACTCTCCGACGCCCTTCCAAGTTTCGCCGACCGTGATACTAGATATTCCACGGATTTCCTAATCCACCTTGCTCCCGAGGAACCTTTTTATGAATCTGTTGCCGGAGCTCTGCGAGATGTTAAGCAATCCATCGGATTTATGAGAGCTGACGTTTAGGGTCGCCGGATCTATTTCTGTACTTTGGGGAGGTTCAGAGAGGATCGATAGTCCGAGGATTTTTATGGTAAACTCGTGGTCGTATAATTTTACTAAATGTAGGAAATGATACCGAAGAGATGCATTATAACTTTTTAATTTTCTTTTATCGTTCATTGGTTTGCAATTTGTCATATTGCTAAAGCAAAGGGCAACGGAAAACCTCAGGAAAGTAACAAATCGGTCGGAATTCATCGGTGTCAATCTTGGCCGACACTGAGTCAACGAGATCAATTATAGGTAATCTAAGCTCATTAGAATCAATTTTTGTCAATTTATAAAAATCATAGATAACGCCGGAAATGTCAACACGTCGTCGGTAAACTGGTATTAACTCCTACGTCTTGAATTTACAATATTCCTCATCGATCGGAGGAGAAAATTAGTTGTAGACGCGAAAGTGGTCGGTAGCATAATCGTCGATTCTTGGCAATTACGTAGGCAGAAAATAACAGGAAGTTTAATAATTGTACACCTAAACCAATCCAGTGCTTCTTATTATCATTAATGCTTCGACGAACGAGTAATAAGCGATTGCAGTAACAACTCGAGGTACCAATTACTTTCCATTTCATCTTATACGATTAGTTTAATAAACAACTTGCGTAAAACGATGTAAATTGAGCACAATTTACTGCACTTTTATCGTCTCCGGTTACATCGTTCTGCACTTTCAGTGTGTTTCACTTCAGTACTCTGTGCACGAGCTGAATAGATAACACATCAGAAATTATTATCATTTCATAACATTTTTATTTTGCATAGAAATCCACATTAACAATTGAACCAATTGAAACAATGGAACTACATATCACATTATATTTATATTCGATATTGATAAAAGTTTGCTGTTTTCAGTTTATACGTAGAATGCATCCAGTATTTATCTACCTCTCGTGTGCAAGATAAAATCATTATTCTACCGGACGAACGGACAATAAAATATACATGCAATTCCCGGTCAAAGTGCAACAATTTAGCTGTACGGAAATTTAATAAAATATTACATTCTGCACAAATAATGTTCATCGAGCGTGTATCACATTTTTCGGGTAAATAGAAAATGAATGAATTCTTGATTAAAAAGTGATGCTTGTTATGGGCTTATGATGACAAACAATGAAATGGATATTTTGAATAAACTGTTCTACAAAAGGAAAATTATAATGTTGTATTTTAAATTTTCATCTATTAATTAGATGTATCAATTTTCCCGGAACTGTATACGGTGCCCGAAATTACCATAAAGCCACCTGATTTTTCGGTGAAATCTTATTCGTTTTTTGTTAAACTATATAACTTTACGTTTTCCATTAAATAAATAACATATCTATGAATGTAATCGTGTAAATGTTTTATTTTATTAATCCTAATTCCTAATTCCACCAAAAAATCAGGTGGCTTTATGATAATTTCGGGCAGTGTATTCGAATTTATGATAGTTAGTGTGCAAAAGTGTTGGAATCAATTCTCGAACCTTCGACTTTCAGTTTCAGCGGGCCAATTGCCCTGATTTTGTAGAAACTTTTGGGGTAGATCACTTGGCGTGTTAATAAATCCGTCAGACGATCCCGTCGAAGGGACGGACGGCGCGACGGGTAGGTGGACCAAATTTATTAGGACCGCGTGGAAAGATCAAGATCACGCTTCGCGGCGATCACGTCGAAGATCGCGGCACGTGAACTGGTTTCGCGAATGCCCGAAGGATGAGCGTGACGTGTGCGTGGTTGCGTGTGTACGTAACCCGTGCAACGACAAAATAAAAGGGAGGAAGGGAGGGTTAGGGGGAGGGAAAAAAAGCGGGAGAAAGAGCGAGAAAGGGGGGGGTTGGCGAGATACGGGGGCAGAAAAAGGAAAGCCGTGGCCGGGCCTGGGACGGAGAGAGGTCGTTCGCATCGAAGTTCGAAGTTGGCGGGCGAACCTGTAATCGTTTCGTGACCACGGCGTAGAATTCTTTGCCCTCTTTCTTTCTCCTCTCTCGCCCTTTTCCCGCCGAACACGTTCGCCAAACGAGTAACGAACGATCCTATGGGAAACGGATTGCCGAACGGCACGCATCACCACGTACCCCACAAAGGGCGCACCGAAATTTCAAACGCCGCCCGGAAGGGTTGCAATTTTACATCTAACGGACCTGGCGTTCCCTTCGTTTCGCATGCCCTGCGGAAATCGACGCTCAAAGATATTAGCTGCAGGAATAAAATCGAATTACGTTCCGCTTGATGCAACACTGTTTTATATCGGCCTGCATTGAACATTTGAAAAATGCTTTTTGTAGATGTTTTGTTATACAGAAACGTATTTCCTTGAATGAGGCGATTCCCAAGATCACTTCAAGCAACTTTTCCCTTTGCGAGAATGTCCTCCGCGGATTCGTTGAGGAGTTATTAAAGAAAATCGTGGACGAATCGGAGCGCGGCTACTACGAACGGCTCCTGGCTCAACTCTGATTGGTCCGTGTTATTCGTTAACAACTCCTCAACAAAGCCGCGGAGAACGTTTTCGTAAAGGAAAAAGTTGCTTTAAAAGACCCAAGGAATCATCTCTCTCAGGAAAGTATTTTTGGGACACCCTGTAATGCAATGCGACGCCCGGTTTAATTTTCGCCCTTCGTATTGCAACCTGGTATCGCGTGTACCTTCGTGTTGCAGTGGACGTTATTTACACCTTACAGCGAATAGCGTCTTAATTCAGGCGTCCCAAAATTCAAGCAAGGTTCACATGTAGATATCTACCGAAGTTCCGATACAAGCTAAATGCACCCGACATTATCAGTTGCTTGTTGGACGTTCAGAAGCATCCGCGATATATTATAAAATGCAAATTCGGTTCGTAAAGTATTTTTAAAAATGTAGCAAATCATTAATCTTCTGGGTATCATGTCTTCATGGTTGAAAGATGTTGAGAATAAGAACAAAATTGATTTTGTCCACTAAAAGATGCTTTACAATTACCATAACTGCAATAGGTGCCACGTTGTATAATGATGTGCATGCAGTTAATATTGCTTTCATGACGCAGAATGCAAGATTATGGTCGTCTCGCTAACATAACGTCGCGCGTCGGTAGCAATCTTGTTAATCTCCGCCAGTTTGCTCGCGTTTAACAAATTTGCTGGTGCCATAAAAGCATGAAGATCCGTAATCTAGGTATGCCGTTAAACAACAATGTGCGCAAAATTAATTTGACTTTCGTCGCGTTAAATGCAAGATTATGGTCGCCGCACAGGTACATCGCTGATAGCGAACGTGTTAAATCTCACCCAGCCAAACACTCGGCGACGGTGTTTACTCTTGAAATCACTAAGCTCGGTATATGGAAATTATCTGTATGTAAATATAGCGCGGCTAACATTGCTACTTGAAGCATGTACTGAACGGAGTCGCATTAAATGCTAGTAAATTACTCATTACTAAGCTGAGGATATTTATGCAAATTCCCGCATTTACAAGCGACCTTGGAGAAAGTTCGCGCACCTAGAGCCTTACTCCCTGCAGTGATAATTTAGTTGGAAATAGTCGAAAAACAAAGTACATATCCACTAAACATGGTATTAAGTTCTTTGCATTTTGTATGTATGTTGAAAATCCTAACTGAATATTGATTAAAGTATGTCCCGTGGAAATTGCGATCGAGATTGTTGATTAATCTCTCCACATTCCACTTTCTGTAGTCAGAATAACAGAAGAGACAAGGAATAGAAAGTTTGATTCTAGGAAACTAGTGCAATGTTACTTTTGCAACTTCTTCGATCGAGGATACATCAAAAGATGAAAGTACCCACTGAATCAATGGGAATCATTTAATGGATGATATACTTTCACGCTCTAATTTTCAAACCGCTTCTACTGATACACTTAATCTTGTTTCCTGGCATCGGATTAGTATGGAAATTATTTTCCAACGAGTATATCATTAATATACTGCGGATTTTATGCGCTTATGACAAAAACGACGACTCGGATGAGCCACGAAACAGTAAAAAAGGGGATTTGTAGATGGAGGAATTGGTAGATAGGGGTAATGGTAGTTAGGGGAATTGGGAGATTGAGAATTGGTAAATAGGGGAATTGGTAGATATGGGAATTGGTAGTAAGGGGAATTGGTAGACTGGGAATTAAAAACAACACTTCGCTTTTTGTGCTACGTTGCTCCGAACCAATCCTTTCACCCCACCTCTCCCGACCAACAAGCGTTACCCGTATTATACAGAACCCCGGCTAAATTTCCGCAGGCGGAGTACCGTTTCACGCCCGTCAACCTAATAAATCGTCCATCACCGGGCGTTTTTCAGAAAGCGTTCGCGCGCTGCCCGGCTAATTACTCGATTCAATGGCGGCGTTCGCTTCGAGCCGGTACCACCCACCTACATCCATCACCGGCAAACACACTCGAAACGGTGATCGTAGCAATCATCGCGATCGACGGATCGCCCAGCAGGTGCGACGGGAAAGGACCACCGACTGCGTGGCCGCGGGGACAAACCGCTTGGTAAAGACGTTGCCTGGTAAAATTGCGACGAAGAGAGGGAATAAGATAAAAGAGAGGGTGTAGCGGCCGGCGCTTCGACACGAATGTTGACGAACTCTGACATTTCGAGGAGGCGGAACCAAACCAAGCCGTGTCCAGCGAAGTCAGGCCGAGAAGAGGCCGAATAGCAAAGCCAGGCCAGACGAAACCAGACCAGGCCAGACTGAGGCTAAACGAACGTGTAGTACGCGACCGACCTTAAGCCTCTGGAAAGGATCTCGAGAGGATCTGTTCCGGCTACCATGAGAACCTTACCGATGCCTACTTACGGCGAGCCAGCCGGAGCGGAAAGGAAGAGAGCAAAGAGGGAACCCGAAGTGCCTACTTACGACAACCGCGATCCCTCGTAAACATCGGATGGAGGTCTCCTGGGAATCCGCGGCCAGGAACAAGGATACCAGGTGCACTCGGCCTGATAACGACCCTGGAAGTACTCCGCCGGCCGAAGATCACATTCCGCCGATTTTTTTCGCGACGACCCGACGGCAGATTTACGACCGGCGGGAACGCGAGCATTCAAATTCTGTATTACCCGCGGATAGAAACGCGACAAACGATAACGCGATTGTGCATGCTACTCCGGATCCATAAAAACCCGAAATAAATTCATATCGCTGTTATTTATTACGGGAAGAAGTTTCCACACGGCTCATGAGAGTTCATAGCCCTAAACGGTACGAGTTTTCGTACGTTCTTGCGCATGTCGTCTCCGATTGGCTGTACCCCCACTCGTGTGCCTATCAACGGTTACAGAGTAGGAGAAATTCAACAATTTTTTAAATACAATATCTAAAAATAAGAAATTTTACCGCGGCAGTAAAAACATCATTTACGAATATAATGGAATGTGAACGGCATAGCTTCAAGAATACTATTTTTTCTCGGTGAGAAATAGCGATTACTTGTAACGAATCTCATTATGTAAATATCACAACTTTCTCCTACCTAAGGACGTGTATCCCGAAGCGATTAAATAAAACCCTCGTAAAAACAGCATCACTGAAATAATTTTAATTGCAAATAGCTTAATTTCCAATCGAGTGATTCAAACGCCGTATCTTTTCTAAATCGAAGCAGAGGATAATTTTAGCTTGAGACGAGCCAACGACACACGATGGCGCTAACGCAGACATGAAATAAATGACTGGAACGCCAGCGTCCTGTAGATATTAATGCAGTGGCACATGGCGGCAAAGTTTCACATGGTCAGACTATCCAAAGAGAGACTGAAAGTTAAAGCCTTTTCACGCTAACCGGTAATTGTCCCGTCATTAATTTTCCGGACGTACGCTCGCGCACTGCTCGTTCTCCCAACCGCAAATTGATAATTGAACAACGAAAATTATAGAATTAACGAGCAATTCGTGTCGCTATTCACCGGCTTAACAAGTTGGAAATAAACTGCAAGCTTTACCAATTTCTGATGAATTTGTCGTTCCATTACTAGTGTCATTATGCGTGTTTGATGCGGAGTCGCCAGCTTAAGACTTGTCTCCCACTCTACCTTCCCCCGCGGCCCAGTCACGTGACGCGCTCCCCCTCTGCCGTGCGTGCGTCACGTGACTAATAGTGGTGGGCGGGTACCACATTCGCGCGGATTTCCGAACAATGACCATTTTGGGGTATCAGGGTACATATCACGAATTTTCCGGTACCCGACCATCTCTAGTGACTAATCCGGTACTGGCAGAGAGGGGGTAACTTCTTCCATTGGTTGGCTACTCAGAACTAGACCAAAATAAAGACTTGGCCAATAATTGGAAAGTTCTAAAAAGATTATCTCACAAGAATTTCGATCAGGGGAACTATTCCAAATATGTACTTCTATTTTCTTCGACGGGTCTGCTTGAATCACTTTGATTGTCTTGCTCGGCAGAACTATTTCAATTATTCCAATCACCGCAGCTAGTGAAAGTATTCAGACTATTCCGAATCCTCTATGTATATATCGAAGTATTTTTGTCAGTGGGTCTGGCTGAAGTATTCCTGCAATTTGGAGCGTTCTTATTATTCCAACTATGTACTTCGATCAACTGGATACTCAAGTTGAGTTAATGCAATATCAATGTGATTTTATTATTACGCTAAAATTATACACACTGCTGGCTACTGCAAAACTCGATTCGGGAAATAAGAAATATACAAGAAATGAATGATCTTACTCAAATTTGAAATTCTGCATCTTCGCAGATAGGAACAGAAGAAGCAACGAACAACTAGTAAGTTCTAAGTGTTCTCGAATATTACATAATTGCTCGCCAAGGATCGCGATCGCCATCGTAACGCTAATTTAAATTCACCGAGGTATTCTCCGTGCATCTGAATCTGTTTATAAGTCGGTTATACGAGCCACGAGGAGAGCGCAAGCTGTAGGAGCAGGCGAGTAACAGCAGAGCGCTGTTATGCCGTGGACCGCGAACGAAAAGGAGGAGAGAGAAGCGAGCCGATGAAAAAAGACGGATTAAAAGGAGAAACCAGAAACGAGATCGAATCAGCTGAGAGGGAAGCCGCCTCTTCTGGCGAGCCCAACAGAACGCCTTCTTAAATCAACGATACGAGGAAGATTTGTCAAAGGTGAGGCCGACGAAATCGAGCAATTTGTGTTCCAAAGACGGCTACCGTTCGCTCCGTGCCCCGCCGTTCGTGCCAGGAATTCCTCGGTATTGTCGGTGATCGTGCAATCCTATTGAAATGCTTTTATTTCCTACACGAGAAATGTGCTTCCTTTCGCGGAAAATTATTACGTCATCCCACGCACTCCTGACGTCACAAATCCACACATCTCCGCAAGTAACACGTGGTACCTTTTGTTGTTGTAGTGAGCATCGTCAAAATAACGAATTTCAGATTATTTTCTTCTACAATTCGTGAAATTATAGACATACACCCGTCCCTCATCTAAATATGACTAAAAGGAACGCAGTCGTTTATTTGGTAAAATGATCTTGATCAAACGTCCCAGTGAAAGTATCATATGTTAAGAAAACTCTATCATTTATCTAATGCATCTAACAACTGTCGTGCTCATACCGGGACTCATGTGAGTCGGATAGCCTCGTATCGTGATATCTTAATTGCCCCGAGAGTCGAGCATTCGCAGCGCATTCTCTAAACAATTCAGCCACGTACCAATAAAATCCTCTACCATTCGGTTGCATAGTGTAAACTTTCTAACGATATTCATGCAAATGGTCCCGGTGGTCAAACGTTGTTGCTTTCCAATAGCTTAACGCGAACTCGTAGACCGTGGTCGAACGATCAGAGAACCACAAGGGGTCATCGGAATCAAACATTAATCAAGCAAAAGTGGAGTAATCTGTTCCGGGATGTTTGAAAATGTACTACCCCTGGCAACGCGTGTTCGATCAAAATCGTAAACGTGATTGATGATTCCTGGAGAAATGATTGGCGCGGGTATTAACCGGAAAATGGCTTAGCACATTTATTCAAGAGACACGAAGGAAACGTCGCAGAAAAAAATTCAGAAGAAATATTAATATTAAAAGTTTTGAAAAGTGCAATTATTTGTACAAAAATTTTCTAAAAAATAGTCGTTTGGTCCTATTTTAAAAATGATTCTGATTTAAAATGTGAACAATTGTTACGCTAGATTTGATTTTTCCAGTGGAATGATCCCCTGTGCGGGCGAGTACGATACAGGAACTTATTTCATAACGCAAATGTCCACATCATGGTTTCCCCTTGGTCGATCCCCGATTAAAGGGACTTCAGTCGGAAATTCAGTAACTCGGATCAAACGTTGCTAACGGTGGGAAGGGGCGGGGGAATTACAGTGGCGAATGAAAAGTCGGGAAACGGCAAAGGTATCTTTCCTCCGCCGGAATGGGGCGGAAGAAGTCGCTTCATTTCGCCGACTCTTCCCGCAGAGTTTTCGGCGATCGCATTGCAAGGAGCCGGCTCATAAATTATTGATAACCCCCCCGGAAGGTTTCCCAAAGGAAAGTAAACGGCTCCCGGAAAAGCTTCCTCGCGAGACCACTGTGGGGGATCAGCTGTGGTCCCGATCCGTTCGACCGAAAAAGAAAAAGGATCTCGAAAATATCGTAACACCGCGAGGAGAGGATGAAATAGAAGGCCCGGCGCTAACGACCGATGCAATAACGGCTGAATAAAACCTTAACAATCGTAACGCTGGGCCCGCGGTGTTCTTTCTTACAACATCGATCTTGAGGCACGAGCAGAGCCCGCAGGTTCAAGGGCTTATTACTATCTGTCTTACCTTGGAAACCCATTACGCGCAACCGAACTTTTTCCCCCGGTCGTAAACTTTCGTTTCCACCGCGATGACGATCCACGCGAGCCCCGCGAACCAGCAATCATCCGGGGAAAAGTTTTTCGCGGGGTTCAAAGAGCCGGCGAACAGTCGTCCGAGAATCGAATTTAGAAAAATCCATTTTTTCCTACCGGTAACCACTCAATTTTCGTCGCTTTCATTATGTTAAACCGTTCGACGACAATTTTAGCAATCTCAAAGTATAGCTGCAGTGCGGTTAAAAAGTATTCGTATAACTTTCTCAGAATTGAACGAAACAGCACGAGTTTTTTCAGAATTTTTTTAATTACACATGTACAAAGCAAAGAGTATTCAAAGCTGTCAGCGTTACGTCGTTTCGCGTATACATAGACATGCGAAATGCTGCGCCGAAGATAAGCCTTCCACTAAATCCACCATTTTCTGCCTGCATTAGGTTGAAACAGTACCATTCGAGACTGCATTGAGAGATACAATTGTATAATTAAACTGTAGCTATTATGACAATGTCTAATGGCAAGACGTTTTTCGTAATTCGGAAGGTGAAATTGTAGTTTTAATTATTTCGCAAAATATTTAATAAACAGTTTCCAATATTTTCTTACGGAATTATTAAAGATTAATTAAAGAACCCACTGAACCATTTCTAACGCTATATCAGTTTGTTTTAAGACAGGAGTGTGTGAATAATGTAAATGCTCGTATATGCGTCATCCGGCTGGAACGTATTAATATTTTTCAGTGTAAGCTTCATTCTGACATTTTTAAAGTTCAAGGGTGGCACCAAAATACCACTCAATTCTTAGATCCATACCATTATGCAGTAGGTCAATTTGGAGGACTGCAAATTCTGCTTTCTTTAAAAAAATTTAAAGAAAAAATATTTACCATTTTCCTAATAAAGTACACTGTACAGTCCAGTCATTCACGTATGGCCGACAATTAGCATAATGTTATAAAAAAAATATATAAAATTCGATAACGGGTGTTTTAAACAGCGTGTGACGTAATAATAAAGTACAATCATGATATCGTACAAGATAACGTAGCAGAATACAAATTCAAATGGGCTGTATAAATTTCCCGACGCCCAGATTAATTTGACTAATTTGTCCGACTTAAGATTGAAATTTGAGATCGGAAGGAACTCGCCCAACAGCCTGGTACATATAATGAAAGCTTGATCAAGCTGGGTAACTATGCCGTGAACGTAAACACGCCGCGCATAGTTATTTCGCTTATTAGTGAACCAACTTCCCATCTCCAAAGTTCATTGCAACGCACAAGGAGTGAATCGACTTCAATTTATACAATGAATTCGGGTGAACCAGTTTCTTGCACAAAAATAAGCTCAAACATATTTATTGGGTCGTGTTAATAAAATTAAGATAATTATAAAAAATGGCAAAACGTAATAGAACAGAATGGAAAGTATATTATTCAATAAATATCTTAATTAATCCAACCCAATATAAGATAAACTACAATACATTCTGATTAACTAATTTCCTGTATAAAAAAATAAGCTGATCCCATATAACAAGAATTACAGAGTGTCCCAAAAATTTCTGAAGTCGTGAAGTAACTTTTTCCTTTAAAACATAAATTATTCAAATGCTACCCCGATGACAGTTTCAAATTTATATCCATCTCAGACATTTATTAAAATTGCATTCATAATCTATTCCACGTTTCACTGATTTTAATAAGCTGAATGTAATACACATCGATATTCTTTAATTTTTTTAGTAAGTATGTATAATATTTTTCTGTTATAACTAGCTATGACGTTATGCCGGCTATCCCCCTCGCCTATAACACGCAACGTCTTCCGAAACTGTATTTCAAACAAGTGACGTAGGTGTTATAATTACCAGAGAACTTCTAATATTTGAACAAAGTATATAAAGTACACATGGTGTGCTATTAATGTCACGGTAACCTGTCATTCGATATTATCACGAGGTTTCGATATGCCACGGACGATCGCGTAATCGGGTAGATAGAATTCGATGCTTACCTTCGAACGAGACGAAGACGGGCTCGCGATGCCCAAGTATTTTCAACGAGCGACTCTTTTGGTCGTTGTTCACGTTCTTTTTTTTTCCTCCTCTCGGCCGTCGCGCGATCAAGATAAACGCCCGAAAAACTTGAGGCTCAAGGACTTTCGACCCCGAGTCAACGTGCACGCGGACATACCGACACGATT
Organism: Lasioglossum malachurum; assembly: GCA_028455605.1. Classification (NCBI taxonomy): domain Eukaryota; kingdom Metazoa; phylum Arthropoda; class Insecta; order Hymenoptera; family Halictidae; genus Lasioglossum; species Lasioglossum malachurum. The sequence goes on along the minus strand of CM052319.1, from coordinate 4,679,188 downwards.
TTTCGTTTCTACGGTTGAAACCCGACACGCGGTCGAAACTACGCGACGAAGCTACGGGCCATTTCCCCAGACGACGATCCGCGAGACCGATTACTTCGGCTCGAATCGTTGTGACCACAATACACAAAAAACACTGTCACAGAAACGAACGCACCGACACTGGAACACTAATCGTAAATCAGGGATTCACTGTACACGACGCGTACACGTTAACTCGTCGGAATTGTTCTCAGATATGATCCGATTCGAATCACAGACAGACGAACCGTTTTGAATTGTCACATTTTCCCGCTAGCCGCGCCGGACAGAGACACACAAACCGCACGCGATGCTGGCTTGCCGCGAACTGACAACACGGGACAATGCTGGCCGACCGACGTCGGCCGAGCCCGCCCGAGAACAACCGAACCGACCCTCAAGTATTACGTGCGTCGACCGATTGACGGCCCGCGGGGCTATTGATATTTCCATGCTCTTGCTAATCCTTTCTGTTGGCGGTCAAACCGGCGCTAATTAAATTCTTTCTTAATTCGGGGCCAATAATCTGCAACGAAACTCTCCTCTACGTTGTAAACAACGGTGTTCCCTCGATACTTGTCGCTGAGTCGACCGCCCGTCAATTGCGATCGCGCCTTTACACTACGGCCATAGTTAGAGTTGGGCATTAATCAATTAAAATTTTAGTCATGATTGATTGATTAATGTGTAACGATTAAAAAAAGTAATCGCGTTGAAAAATCGACTATTGATTCAATCGATTGATGAAGTTAATCGTCAATCTTCGATTTATTAATAATCAACTTATAACTGTCGATTTCTTGTTTTCACTCATTTTGTTTCTCATTTATTTCCTGTGCACATGGCTATGGCCATGGTCGAACGATTACTTGATACCTTTTTATTTCTATTTTGCATCCATAAAGTATGGACATTAATTGAAATATGTTGCTATAGAAAAAAAAATGCTTGATATTATGCAAAATGTTTATAAGGTTATTAACTGTCGATTTATTGTTTTCACTAATTTTGTGTACTTAATTTATTTTCTGTGCACGGATATAAAAATTGGAAACATAAAGTTTCGGAACAGACATGGTAAGATATACATTTTATGTTGAGACTGGAACTGTAAAGATCGAACTAAAATTTTCATTGCGGACAACCGATGCTTTATTCGTCGTTAAACCATCGGTGATATCTCGTGGTCGGTTCCTCTTTCCCTCTGCCATATCATACGTCACAATGACAAATGGCGAGAGGCAGGCATGAGGTTAATGACAAACTTCTACACTACACCCTGAGGATGAGAGAACAGTAAATTTTATCGGCCCGAAAATACTTGTTTCGTACGAAGTATACGGGCTATATAAGACCTAAAAAAACCCGTCGTAAATAAAGTAGAATATCTCACGGTAGCTGTAAAAACAGCTATCGAATTCATTCGAATACAAAACCCTGTTCTTTTTTGTGGAAATTAATTCGAATAATTGGAGAGATATTGGTGAAAGCAATTTCAGCGTGTTTTCCATAAAATCTCAGACCGGAAAAATCAAGCCGTGAAATATTTATGCGTTTTCGATGCGTGACCTGATCGTAGTCAATATTTCACATATTTTCGTGTAGGTTGAAGAATTTTCATTGATTGCATCAAATAGGCTTGTGGAATTCATCGTACATGTTCATTTCGGTATATAAACTCATTTCTTCAGTCGAATACTGAAATAGGCCAGCCTTGCGCAATCAAATATGCAGATTAATTAACACAAGAGAACAGTTTTACATAATACTCCCGAATACTTGGAGTTCATAACTGAATATATTTACATTTTTTCACGTGCCGAGATTATATCAGGAAGCTTAATGTTCTGAATTTTGAGAGCGGAATAAAAACACCTCATCTTTTATTTTCTAGGCAAAAATATTATTTTTTCTCTTGTGGAAGAGGAAGGCGGTTGCGTCACATCCGAGAATGTAAAATTGTCGCGAAGAAGCTAAATCAAGATTAAAAATCAGAATGAATTTATGGGACACCCTGCTCACACGAATGCCGGTCGTCCAAACTTTCCCGGAAAGCAAATAAGCAATGTTGCTTAATGGGAGCAACGTGGTTCAGAAGTTTCGTGCACCCTTCTCTCTTCGGGCAAGCGAAACTTTGCCGTGTGCTGTACTTATTCTATGAAAAGTATTGCAAATAACGAGGGAAGTTCTTCGATGTGACGAAACTGTACTCAGTTGAAATCACAAGATGAAGTGCTTCGTAATTGACAATAAGCAGTCTCATTCTATGCACAGTAAAGCCTAAACAATGGGAACTGTACGATCTATGAAAAATAATTATCCCCTCCACTGCGCGGGGCATACTCGATTACAAGTAGAGTCGATTACAAGCTCAAGTTTCCGAAGTTCCATTAGCCATGTAAGCAGGTTGCGTGAAAGTTCAATTGTTTTATATCTTTAAAACTATTGAGTAAGTACACCTAATATTTTTCAGACATTAGGGATCCATATACCATCGTCTCGCAAAAGATTATCAAAATCGAAGTCGTACAGTCCTTTTCTGCGTTCAGCGACATTCGACATAAAACACCCAGCGATCAATCCAACAGATACAGAAAACCATCGGTTTAAGTATAACCAATTGCATCTAATGAATTCTCTCGTGGGAGGAAATAAGGTCTGCCCACTCTAGCCCCAACGGTAAACATTATAATAACGTAATAAATTGCCAATAATATATTACGGCGACGTTGACGTGAAATTGATGGTGCTATAAACGATAAATCGAGCAAACAGGTGAAACGCTCGCAGCCGAATGATATACGGATAATCATTAAATCTGTACCCGAAGACAGCCATTTAAAAAGTAATCATCTCGCGGAGCAACAATGTCGAGGGCTTGTTAAATTAACGCTTCACAGAAACCTATTTATTATTATTTATTTAATGCTTTATACCAAGTATAGTTTATGTAGCATATACAATACATGAACATGTTAACAGATTAATATATGTTGCATTGTCGAAATCTGTTGTTAAATACAAATTCCAAGATAAATGACTGGACCACTTGGCGCGATTGAAATTGCTAGAATTGCAAGAAACAAAAAATTCCACCGGAACGGAAAATTCGAGAAAAATTTCGGTTCACAGTGATCCGCGGTCGTATTGTCGGAGAGTGTATATGTACATAAGCGGTTTCAGCATGTGCCGGATAGAGACGTCTACGCAGTCTATCGGCCACTCCTAAGTTATACAGTTAGCGGCGGTAGTCAATGCCGGTAAACCGGTCGTGAAAATAAAGCATTTGAAATTAGCCAGACAAGCGCGTTCTTCTCGTGGCTGGGAGAAGGAGACGAGGTAGAGGTGGAGGAGGAGGAGCGGGCAGGAGAGGACTTTGAAGTCGAAAATAGCCAAAAATCCTTTGGTCCCGGGACACCAAATGGCGTCGGGCAGAGAGGGCTCTTTCCTCACGGTCGCCGGCTAGAAAAGTAACGGTGCCCGATCGTTGAACTTGCTGTGGCGATGTGACGGCGCGCGCGGGCGCCATCAAGAGGGCACTCTCGTGTATAGACGGGTCAAAAAATCGATTTTTTTATTATTGTACTTTGTAAAAGCCCTTATAAAAATACCTTCCTAAAATTGTCCTTTTTTTACCTGGCGTGGCTAAAATCTCGAAAACTACATGGCTGACCACTCTGAAATTTTTACAAGCTTCTTGTTGTATTTATCATACTTTTTTCTATAAAAAGTACCGAAATGAAATTTTGATACAGATTAAGAATTATCTTGGTTTTTCGTCCGCTCAGAGATTTCTAATTATCTACGCCAGTGCTTCTATCGCCGAACCGAGAAATCAATTCCAAAAAGAAATATAAAATAAGACGTGCAATCGTGTTGAAAAAAAAAATCATGAAAATTGTTAAATTTGCAGCGTTTACACGAGCCGGTCGCTTAAACGGAGTTAAACCGGGTGTACGGGATTGATTGTCAGCGAACGATCGCGATCGTTCCGAGACGCTCGGTTTGATAGAGACCAGGGAGTTAGAAGAGAGGAAGAACGTCGTTGGGCTATCTCGCGGCGCCGGAAACATAACGATCCGATAAGATGCGCGAATTTATTGAAGTGTAAAGCCTGCAAATTATCAACCACCGTGGCCACGATCCTCGACGAGTCTTCTCGAGTTTTAGAGGTTTATCGCGATCCGCGGCACGGTAGGAGGAATAACCGGCGCGGCGATAGGCGTTAGGGTACAAACGAGCTCGAGGCGATCGACGCGATACTCGACCTGAGAAAGAGAGCAGGGAAAGAGCGACTGAGAGGACAAGTGTTGCATAATAAATGGAGTGCAGGCCGTCACGGCACGCAATACCTGACGAATTATTTAAGAATCGCGGAACGGCGGATGTCCGAAACGATTCGGCGGCATCGGGCTTTGGTGATGGAATGCTTTGGATGATTCCTGTATTGTGGGCGGAAAGTGGAGGGGGAAATGTAGAGAGTCGGTTTAAAACCCACTTGGAAAAAGACCACTTTATTCGAAATTTTTATTTCGTCTCATTAAAAGTTGTTTTAAGTACATATGTAGCTGTGTTTCTTGCTCGAGAATGAAATTAATTGTACGAACAAAGAATCCAGTATTTTCTTTGAAAGAAAGGGGACCTATTAGTCGGTCATAAAGACACTATAAAAACCGAGTAGAAATTTAGAAATCGAAGCATCGCACTTTCAACATTTTCCACTGGCAGGCAACGTTCTAGCAACACCGGTGATTCCAGCACGAAGTATCGAAAGTAGTAAAAACGGGCGCGTGAAAAGCACCCGATCCAGGGGATTCTGGCACATTAACAAATATAGTAGAAACGTTGTGCTTCTCGCAACAGCGCGGAATGATCAAAGACAGCTTTCTCTGGGCGAGTCGCCGGAGACGAGATAGAAGCCGATGCGCAGGCTGAAGTTAAAAATCAAGATTAATGACAAATAATAACGTGGCATTGTTCCTGCGACACAACTGCCGTTGCCGCATCTAAAAGCGGCGATTCCGCTTTCTAATCCCCCTAACGACGCGTCTTTTATGAATTCTGTTATCCGAGAGGAGGCGCGTAGCGATTCGCGAAAATTTATGGGAAAATGCCGTGATCCGGGATAGTTCGCGGCGAGGCTGCGCGTGATGATAGCTGTCATCGGACACATTGTCGTAATAAGACATCTAGCGGCGTAATATTCCTTCCGCTCGGAACGTGGTTCCGTGAAATCAATGACGATCGGTAATCGCAGGAAGTAATCACATGTCGTTCGATGCGATCAGGTTCTGCGATAACACGGTCACCGACCGTCCTTGCGTTCGCTGACGCTTCCTATCATTTTTCTAATTCCCCGCTCTCAGTCTATCTTTACATCCTATCCATCCGCCCCGCTGTTTTACCATTTTTTATTTCAATATCTCTGGCGAACCTCTAATCACGTCACGGATTACGAGGAATAACTAGGCTGGACCTTGGCTACACCTGGCGAACACTTTTTGCGAGAGTTTTTCACCATGTTCAGGGAGCGGTAAACGTTGCGAAATTTCACAATTTTCAGGCATTTTTTCCGAAGTGATGGTAGGTCGTCATTTCCTACAGAACCATTTTTTATACAGTTTTAATCACTTGCTTGCTACTTCTATCCAGAGTCGGCAGATTAAGACTTGTCCCCCCACTCCACCTTCTCACTGTCGTACTCCCTCCCCTCATCTGACTCAAGACGATTCTTAATCACTATACTGCGGATCTTTATGCATTTATAGCAAAATTGTTGGAAAATTTTAAGAATTGAAGATGTCAATCTATAATATCTGATCTATTAAAATCATTAAGGGAAGAAATAACATTCAATTCCACTTTCTTAAAATTCGCCTACAAAAAATTGACAGTCTACTATTCGCGCTAAGGATTTATGTATATCAATATCAATTAATATCGCCCCTGCCGTGAAAAGATGGCAAATGAAGTGGAACCAGTTTGCGGTTCGGCAGGCGTGCTAAACGTTTTACAGTTGAAAAATAAGGTCCACCCTAAGCAGCACGTGGCGTTGTTTCATATTTCAGCAGGTGTTCGATCGGCGGTGTCGTAATCTTCGGGTTCGCACGCTGTAAATAAGCATCGAACTGAAATTGCTCCCCCCGACTCGGACCGCGGTTCGTTGCACAGCAATAAATCTCGGGATTTTATGCGACAACGATCTAAATTTCACTGGGGTTCCTGGCCTACCTTAAAAGTACTGGGTCAGGTGCTCCGCGGGATCGGGAACACGTAATGCACCTGATCGTTTTGCTATCGGGACGTTCCATTCACTAACGAGCCGACAAGAAGACCCGCAGAAAATACCGTATAAACGACTCGCCGTGGAGAGGATGCTTGCCAACAGTGCTATCGATAAGTGTGCCTACTCTCTACATCGATATGCAGCCCGGTTCTACTTGCCGATTCTACTTACACCGGGACCTAGATATCGCGTTACTGCGCCGGCTCATCATGCTCATCGTGCGCAGTTGTGCTGAATCGTTTAATTTTAAAAGTGGGGAGAGCTAACTTTTAGGAGGCGGATACGTGCACGAAACGGAAAGGTGGAGTGGGGAGACGAGTCTTAATCTGGGGACTGCGCAGGTATCTCCAATTAGACCCGTTAAAATGTAGATTTTCAACGTTCCCCGTGAAGCTGGCGAGGACCAAGGCCTCTCCGGGGAAGGCACGCGAACGGGTTCTTCCGAAAAATTAAAGAAATCACGGGTCTCGTTCCCGGAAAATTGAATGACCCACATTATTCCGGGCACGTATCGCGCACGAAGTCGACGCCGAACGGTTCAACACGCGATATCGAGGCATCGGCAACGGGCCGTATAGCGACTGCGGAGCGAAAAATATCGATGGCTGACAGAACAATGCAGGAACTTTGACAGGCTGGGAATATCGAGCGCTACCCTTTCATCCGGCCACCGAACGGAGAAAGGAAAGGAAGAAGAACCGTTCGTAGGAGAGGGACGAGAAGGAGACTGGTAGATTTCCTCAAGGGCCCACAATTCATCCTCCTGGATTCATGGTTCGGTCCGCGTGCCCGCCCGGGTTCCCCGCCAACGCTTACGGCGGCGTTCGTATTTCATCTCGCGCGGATCTGGGATGAGTAAAATGCTATTTCGAATAGTAAATACTCTGCTTTATTCGCAATCGTTCTCGCAATCTTAAACATTTTCTTTCTTCTATGCGAATACTTTTTAAAATGGTGTTTGAAGGATTCGGAGATAGAAGATTCGAACGAAGGAATTCCATTACGACATAATAGATCAATTCTGAGCCCCAATTCTGAATCATGCAAGTTTATGTGTTATTTGAATTTTAATGAATTTTCGAGAGAACGGTTCATTTTTCCTCCCGACGAGTAGAAAGACACTACACTGCTGTACTATTTCTGTACATCGTACATTGTTTCCTGCGTGAAACTACGATTACGATATTTGATTTCGTCAAGGGATGAAATGAAAAGATTTCATTTCGCACGGCCTGGCAAGAAGGAGCCGGGCAGACGAGTGGCGAAGAAAGGCGGGAAAATGTGCGAGGAGTTTGTTCGACGGGGAAAGAGAGGAGAGGTTGATCACGAAGATAGAGAGGAGAGAGCGTGGCTGGCATTCGAAATCACTCGGGAGATTCGCGCGTTTGAATAAATCTAACGGTGTACATCCGCGCGGAGAGGATCGCAAAAGGGGACCAGCCAGCCAGCCGGTGTGCCAGGACGCTGGAAACTGTAACCAGCCGATCGACCGGCTCGAGAGAAGGATAAAAGGAGGAAGAAGGCAACCAGCTTCTTCCTCTCGAAGCGTCTACCATCCTCAGGGCCCGAATGAATGCGAGCGAGAATGCGAATTTATCGTGGCCTTGCTCGCAGTTCCTCCGCGAGCGACTATCCCCGTTTCCACACCGCGACCGATAGTGGGAAACCGTGCGCGACGACGAACCGTTCGACCGTTTTACATTCGTCGGAAACTCTCCTCCCCTCCCCGCGCCACCGCGGGTTATTTATGACGAGCGACGCTGTTTGTAAACGGCTCTTAAAGGACGCCTAAACTCCACTCCGAGACTGATGTATGGAGAAACGGAGGATCGGCAACTTCGCTACCGGTTCGAAGCACACTAACACCTCACTCTGTCTACGAACTGTTGCTCGGGGATTCGAACTTTCTCCCTTGAAGAGTGACAAGTTCCACTAGTTGTACAAAAAAAAAAAAGCACAACAGGTTCCTGGTAGCTGACACCAGCGGGAGGGGATTCCAGCTCCAGACCAATCGATTTTTCCTGGCTCTCTTTTTCAGCGAAATGTTCTTCAGCTCGTGCTCCAAGATATTTTACTCCGAGGCACGTAAACTGGCCATACGCGTGAAATATGTTCTGCAATAGTTGTACATTAACAAAACCATAGTAGTATTTAAATGCATAAATGCATCCGTAGTCTATTAATGACATACATATTTATTCGATTCTTTTCAGAATCTTCATCAAGAGTTTGTCACGAACGCAAATCACACCTCGTAAACGAAAAAATAGGGCTCCTGAGGGAGATAGCGCCCTAGATCGATCTTTCATCTAGCGTTTCGGACTACTGAAAAACCGCGTGTTTGTATTATGGAGGAATGAAAAAAGGAGTCTATCCCCTTAAGCAGGCAGGTTGATGAGCTTGAAAGTGTATTTTTATCGCTCCAAACTGAATTTTGTTAAATGCGTTATATCTTGCCGCGTATATTTCTGACGTTTCATAAAGGCCCGCGCGTGCACTACTATACTGTATTTCGATATTGTAGGGGCCGGTCGAGGGAACACGGGAAAAGAGAAGTCTCGATGGGAACGGAGGGAGGGTCGTAAACTTCCGTTCAATATGAACTCTCCAGACGAAACAAAGTAATCTGAAAATTCAATATAGGCCGAGAAAGATACAATGTGTGTAGCTTCGGTGCTGTGTTCAAGACCGAAAGAGGAATTCACTAGCGTGTGTTGTACATATATGTTGACGATGCCAAACGAAACCGCATTAATGGCGGATGTGACTGACAACGCGTTACGGTTCCATCATTAAACCACATTTACACGGGCAACGAAGCGAGCAAGCGTCGATTCAATTACACTTCCGCCCTCGACGCGTGCTGTTATGAAGTTTCTTTCATAGAAGAATGTAGACCACGCGATGAAAAAAGTGAAAAGCTCTGGATTTCCAAGCTTGGTGTCCAATAGTGTTCATTTTGTTGAGACTTCGCGATTAACGTCGATTTGTCACATGCTCTTAATCCTTATCAGTACACTGTGGATTTCAACATTTTTACCATTAACGATTTCTTATCATGTTTGTCACGTTGTCCTGGTTAAATTGACACCAAACACGATATCATTTGGATCATGTGTGCTTGTTTAATTAACGATCCAATGAGAAATGAAACCTTCATTATCTGAATGCAGAGCTGAATAATCCTATTTATTTTAAAGTATGCGTACACACAACTGTGAAAATAAGATAATTTATTTGAGGCAGTCGTTTTTGAAAATAGATTTTTGGAAACACGATTCATTGTACAAATCGGTGAAGATTTAATCCAACACTATCGTGAATCATGCCGGCAAGTGTGGTTCGAATAGTGTCATGTTTGGTATCAATTTACACAGAAGAATGTCACGAATATGTTGCTAAAAGTTCCATCAAATACTAATTAAAAACAAAAATTCTTTACTTTCGACGTTACCAGCAAGACATCCAATAATATTGTCAAACGCTACTGTACAAGTGAAACTGTTGAACTGTTGAAACGACGAACTATGAACCACAGCGGTTCGAATAAGCCCGTCTGAAAAAGGAACAAGCCGGAACGGGGTTGGATTAAATCAACGGTAATAATATATTCCTGGTGGACCGTTCCGTAAACTTTCTCCGTGTCTTTCTAATTGGCGACAGGGCCCAATTACATCCGCACGGACGTCTGTCATAACCGTGGCCTTGTTTGTGCACCGTGCAATCTCGGATGTGCAAGTGCGAGGCTGCTCGTCCTGAAGAGGACGGGCGAAGGACTCGAAGAAGAGTGGCATGGCGGGGGCAAACACGACGAGCATAACCGAGGACAAGGTCGATACGACTCTAGTCCAGCCGGCCTCGAAAACCTCTGTGCGCCGTTATTATTCCCGTCACCCGTTACTCCGCAAAGGAATAAAAAGAAGAGCGTGCCGCAAAGTCAGTGGGTTTACGCCTCGCACATATGCGGAGAGAGAGAGAGTCAACGCTCTCTCTTCTCTCTTGCCGTTAGCCTCGCTCGTCGACAACACGAAAAATGCATTTAATCTTTTAGATTCAAACTGTCAGCTGACGCGGGTCCCACGAGATCGAATTAATTAAAGTAAGAGACGAACGTCGAACCTATTCGCGACGCGCTTAGCTCTCGAGATGAGTGCTGTGTGTGGAATGTAACGGTATGGCGAATGCTGTTGCAGCTTCGGGAAACAAGGGAACTGTTATGGTGATTTGCGAGTTGGAATTTATTGTCTGTATTAACAGTGAATTTTACTGTCCGCAGAGAACGTGTGATTGATTCGGGATGACTCGGATCAGGCAGTAGCGGGAAAGGTCTTTGACTATCGTCCATCTTGTGGCGAATGTAGGAGGTTAGCCAGGAAAATCTGAAACCATCAAAAATATATATACATAAAATATATAATAGGATATATCTCTGAAGGCTTTGATATATGTAGAATTCAGATAAATCCTTCCCCGCTGTAGATTTCGTAACATTTCAAGAAAAGTGTAGGTTTTGAAAAATCTTTTCTATACTTTTCTGGAGACTATTGCTTCTCAGTGAGCTCGCGTCGTTGAAGTGAACCCTTTTCACATTTACATCGAATAAATCAATTTTCAAATTAGTGACGGATATACTCGTCACATCGCGCGAAAAAAAATTTCGCTTTCTCTTAAAGTTTGCAAAATTTGATTGTTGCAAGCAGAAAAGATCAGTTGAATATCTGAAGACATTGATATAGAATTTAGACAAATCCTTCCCCACTGTACGTATGCATTTGGTACATTTCAATAAACTTTGAAGAATCGTTTGACGGGCTTCGGATGCAAAATTTTCAGCCAGCGAAGTATTCATAAAGCAATCACACAAATTGAATTTCCACGCGGTGCACTATCGACTACACTAGAAAACCGAATGTCAAAGGAGACCGTGAACGATTAAAAGCGAGCGCGTGCGCGAATGGTGCTTTCAGGCGACTGCACACGCTCGCGAATTTGTAAATTAAAAATCGCCACTTATCCTCGACAACGAGCGCTGCAAATTATTGACAAGCCCGGCTCGCCGGTGTGCGACGGAAATTGGCGAAACCGAGTTTTTGCAATCAAATTAAAATTCCCCGCGTTCCCGGGTGTTCTATTAATTCTCTTCATCCCGTGCCCGTGAAAAACGCGGCGCGCATGTTAAACAACTAACCATCATCGCGGATCGTCCGGACATGAAATGTTGCAGGGAAATGAGTTGTAAAAAGAATGCGACCGAACGCCGATGCAATGTCTGAACCATTCATTTCTGCTCGTAAAAACCACTTACTCTTTCCGTAACGGGGAATTAGCATATCTACATTGTTAATGAACACGTCGGGGCATCGACGCACGGCTATCGACGCGGACGCCTCAATTTTTTAATCGGCCAAGTATATCTTGCCGATCCTTCTCGTCCCCGTTGAATATTCATTCGGACGCGACCGGACAAATCGAATCTGTCGAATTTACAACTATGAATATTTAATGGACAAACAATGCCGGGCCTGCAATCAAACGGCCACTTCGATCGATGCGTCTCCTTCTTTTCTGGAGAACGAAGAATTGTTATATTCTACTTAAATGTAAAGGACAAAATTAATAGTAAAAAGTTTCGTGTTTAAAAGAAATATAATTTTCATGTTTTTCGCAAGAATTCGCTTCTTTTTTCAACACCAAACCTACCGACCATCAAAAGTGACTGATGTGTACTGTATTATAAAAATGACAAGAATTATATTTTGTGCGATTTTTATTATAATTTATACTGGAATAAAAAAATGTGTGTTCGATCAATTCGGATTAAAAATCTAAAACCGGTCACTCGACCGACGGTTGTGGGTTTAGTGTTAATAGATCAGGTTCGTTGACATTTAAACGTTGACCTAGGACATTTCTGAATCCCTGCCCCGTCCCCCGCCCCCCAGTCGCCGCCGAAACCATGATGGCAACACGACACGCGCGTCGATCTTGCCAAGAGGGCGGAGAGCAGGAGCTTTATCGACCCTGTCGCGCGACCGACAGTGTCAACGCGAGTTTCTTCAACCCCCGGCGAAGGGGAGAAGTTGGTACTCGCGGATGCGTTTCCTTCTATCCTTAAATGATTCCTGGCTAAGGACCCGCGGCCCTTTCGAACTCCTTTATGCGACGTCGCACCCGCGGCATTCAATAATTCCTTTCTTTCTCGAACAGGCTGCCGCGCCGTCCCGACTGAGGGGTAGAAATGTGGAAACAAGCTAGGAGAAAATAAAAACGAGGGTGGCCTGGCTCTTTCTCTCTTTCTCTTCCAGACGTCGGAAACTTTCGATCGGAGAGAGGGAAGAAGGACAGAGCTGGGACAGGGATACCTCTCGATTGCGATCGCGATTCGACCCGTAGCTCGACGCGTCACGTTGTCGGTGGTAACAGTGTTAATGTCCCGGCTGATTGCTGCGAAACTGATGGAGGAGATTGGAGTATATCGATTTGATGGTTTAATGCTGGATGTGTTGCACAGCAGAGGTCAGTAGGTGGTGTTCAATATAATGGAAGAGGATAAGTACACTGCGACAAGAGGCGACCGGATGTGATGCGTCTCCCAGCACCCAGGAGTAAATGCGAACAGTAGGACCCTGGGTGCTCGTGTATTGGGCTTGGCGGAGGGTTCGGGCGGTGGGGTTTTACAATATTTTATACATATATTGTTATGATGTTTTCAATGTAAAGAATCTGTTAAGCGATGAGGTGAATTTCTATCGTGGTTGCAGTGGTTATCGATGATGCGCGCAACGCGACCGAAAGCGGGTCTGTGCGGCGAAGAAAAAGACGAAAGAGTGTAATAAAAAGAGAGGCCGAGTGACACCGGTCGTCGTAGATCAAGTCGAGTCGGCGTGGCATGCGTAAGCGGCTTTCGCCGACCGATTTAATCGGCGGTACACGGACTTAATGTGGGTGGTAAGAAAAACGCGCGTGTGTCCGTGCGTGTTTCTTGTTGTCCCTGCAGACTCGCGAAGGGTACAGGGGCGTACAGGGGGGGGGGCCCAGGGAGATTTACAAAACCCTGCGACATGTGACACCGCGGCGCAAAGAATGATGTTAAAAAAGAACCAGAGGAGGTGGGGGTTGGGGACAAAAAAAAAACAGCTTAAAACGGAATCCTACCGGTCGGCCTTGGATATCGAATTCGACCTGTCGATTGCTACCTTCCATCAGGGTATTATGTGCATGCACTTGCAGCGCACGGCGACTGCAATCGATATTACGTTGCAACGAACGTTACGGATTATGGACCGATACCAGCGGTAACACATTTACATAATATTTAAAGTATGCGTCGCGCATACTTAATACGCTAATACCTTCTACACACACGGCTAACGACGATAGCCGATCGGCAACGTTGTTTGAATAATTTTTCATAATTAGATTGTAGACGTTCATTCATTTTGCTTGTTTTATTAATCGCTCTATTGGTTCGAAACACTGAACCTACTACCACCGGCCGAAACGACCGGTTCCAGATTTATTATTTTGGAATTAAAAGTTATGAATTGATCGTATAAAAGAAATATAGATAGGAGCCGCACAAAGTCTAAATAAAATCAATCTTGTCATTTTCATAAGGGAACATGTACCAGATACTTCGATGGTTCGGTAGGTTAATCCTAAGCAGACTGCAGACTTTCATGCACTTACAACAAATACAAAAGAGTAGAAACATTCAAAGAATTCATACAATTTGTATTTTACGTGAACATCTCCGCAGTGTTCATTTATTGCATTAACAATGCATATAATATACGGTACAATATCCTATTTTGAAACATTTATATTAAAAAGAAATCGCACAAATATTGTTTCACGTGATGTGCATACGATAATTGTTTTCCGCTGTAAATACGTTAAAAATTCAACGGCAGCCGGGAATTTGTTAAAACGAAAATCTACATTGTTCAGTACTATTAATTTTTCAATGTAAAATTCTATCAAAGGGACGTAATTTTTGCCATTTTCTCGTAAACGTTTTCGCCCACATTTCACCGGCGAATAGAAACGTTGCGTATAAATGAAAAATAATTTCGAGGAAATTTCTATCTCAAAATAACAATATTCGCGGGCATTTCTCCCATAACGAGTCGTTAATTGAATAAAAAGAGTGGCGGGAACAAAGGGCTCGGAAATTATTTTACAAAAGCGTCGCACTCGTCTCCGAGATGAGTTTTAATTTCGTGCTGGTTGACCGTGCGCCTTTTATATTATTTCCATGGTGGAACAGCTTAGCCGTCAGCTTTTTCCAACCAGCTTTCTCGCCCGAACTATTCTGCACTCGCATTAATTTCTCTGAAACGAGATTGCGTAATCTAGCGCACGGTTCATTCATTAGTAATTCCCACGCTTTTTTATCGACGGCGTGTGCTAATCGTCGATAAGAAATGCTTCTGTATTATCGGCTATAATTCCGGGAAAACGTCTGCCGTCTTGTCACCAGGTGTCGTACGCCATCAATGTAGTACTGGAAGCCCTCGGATAAGGGAATTTGCATAACAAAGCCTGCAATTTCTCATAGCGCGGTGCATAGAGATGCATTGATACATGCAAAAATAAAAAGCACCGGCTATCGATTTTCCAAACCGAAAAATTCAGACATGCAGTCGATCAAGAGATTCTTTATACAGACTTTAAAAGAGAATTGCTTTTTTAAAATCGAGCTAAAAGATTTCTGTTTTTTCTCTCAGACTAGTCAGAACTACTTTGTTAAATGATATTAGCTTTTTAAATTATACTTGCTCGAAAATTCATTCAATCTATTATAAGTAGACAAGCTTCTAAAAAACTGCGACATTTTCATATTTTAAATTTCAGACGAAAATCTGTTCAATAAAATTGTCTGAAGTAAATAAAGATAATCAAATTATTAATGAAGACGATTTTCGGTACGCTGGATCTATCGATCATTGCAGATGGCGCAATTTTCTGCGCAGCAGAGTAGTGGGGATACTCCTATATGTATATATGTATAAGTGAGGAGGCACGAAAGAAACCTCTCAGTTCTCTCCGAGTCTTTGTGTTCGGTGGAGGTTTTTATTCTTATCTCCTCAATCTCTCTCTGTTTCTTCAATCTTAATCGATAAGTTGAAATTATTATCCATTTATTGGGTATAGTTATGTAAAATATTTTCAGGAAATGTAGCAATTGCAATTCACACTGTTGACTGTGTTTCCAATTTCCAATATTTTCCAACAAGAAAAGCTTCATTTTCCAGCAACTATCTGCTCTGTCTACAAAATAAAATGAGAAAATGAAATTTTGCCGTACTAACAATAATTATTATATTATTAGCTCCAATAAGACTCTTTTAGTATCAATAATGTTTATATAATGATACGCTGTAACGAACATCCTTCGCAACATAAAGTGAAAATGAAATGATTAGCTATCTCAACGTCTACAGGAAGTAAGAAGGAGGATATTTCAACATGAAAGGTGGCAATCATTTGCAAGTGAAACTTCTCTCGGAATTATTATCTCCTAAATCAATTGCTATCATTGGACTATAAACGTTTATACCAACTTTCGCTTCATTCGGCTCTTATAAATTATACGATAGACTGAGAATTTTATGCTTTTGTGACAAATGAGTAGGTGCTAAAACAGAAGAAAGATTTACACAATTCGGCAGCATGTAGCTGTCGCAGCTTTATGAAAATGACCACATGCGCAGCTTTGTGCTTCCGAATAATGCAAATTACTGGAAATGAGATTATCCCCTTTTAAATATCTCGAAACAAGAAATATATGGCTTAGAGCACTTTCATAATTATGGGCACAATCGTATTTGCGAGTGTTATAGAAAAACGTGACTGTTGCTGCAATTACTCAGTCAGAAGAAAGATACGGCAGACTTTTTCCCGGACATTTTGCAAAATTCCTGACGGCCAGCGAAAACCATTTTCTAGAATGACCAACTCTCCTAGGTAGACGGTATGGGAAACAATTGGCACGGGATGGAATTTTTTTCCACTCATTCAACGTCGAGAAAATGGCATCCGTATTCCATTTTTCGCCGTCCCTCAATGCGATTTTACGGCGTCGCGTCGGTCAAAGCGGTGGCGGTTTTACGAATCGATCAATAAAAATCGCGTACCGATGCGTGACGGGCAAACAGAAAAAAAATATTATCCGTTTATGTGCAGATGGCCGCGTGAAATAATAACCGGCAGACGGATAGTGACTTTCAAACTTCATTTCCGCGCGACTTTTAAATTCACTCTGCACGACAATTATTCTTCAACACAGTACGAACATTTAAAAAATTTAATAACACTGTTGTGTTATCTTCAATCATTAATCGCAGAGTCTCTTTTCGCGACAGATTTGAAATTCAATGTCCGTCGTTAACTATTTTACGCAAATATTTTAGTTTTCCTATTCCCAAAAGTAGATATTGGATGTTCCATTTATGTTACTTTTCTGTTCGTTTCTCGTTAGTCGCTTTAAGTGCTCGCCGTTGAATATTTTATTCGCGATGGAAATGAATTGGATAATCGAAAGGATTGGATTTCCGCGGCTTTGATGCCAGACGGTAATCAGCATCGCGCAAAATGCGCGTTTCAAGGAGCTAGAGAGCTGAATATTCGAATATGTGCTTTTCAATGTTCCGTCCTGTAACGAGAAGCTATTCACAGTATTGGAACATAAAATAATCAGATTAAACTACAACCTACAGTAAAATATTTCTTAGCTACATTTCTTTAGATATTTCTAGTAAGTAATAATGATTTTATTTTCTTTAATACCTAACCTTAGGGGTTGAATGAAACTGTTAAAATTTTTCTAACAAAAGCTGTACATGAAAACTTTTAACTTTCACATAGAACTTCCTGTTTCTCAAGGCGATATGTACTCCGGCAAGTTCTTCTCGGCAATATTGTAATTAACGTCGAGTCTCCATACTGTAGCTGCTTTTAATGATCACGGGGCCTGTAATTAACACACTCCTAGTTTATACTTACATTAGTTGCACAAAGGCGCCTAATGCTCATTTCTGCCGCGAGCTCCGTTTACCCCTTTCACGCGTTAAGCTGATTTACCACGTTACACGGCGGAGAATATTTAATCGTAAGCTTGGAATTCGTTCACACGAAGCTGAGCGATACTCGAAGAACAGAGACGAGTGAGATTGAGTGCTGGCAGTGGCATCCTTCGCTGACGGTAAATACAAGGGGTGAAAAGGATCGTCGAGGGATGGGCAGAAACGCGAGAACGCCAAGGAAGCTTATTTAAGTGTATTTACGCTTTATCGACCGTCCATCAGCTTTCAAACACGGTCCGGCGTTATTAGAATCCCAATATTCATATATTTACCCGCGTTCACGGTCGCAGTAGTTGCTGCGGATGTTGAAAAGAATGAAGAACGTCAATTGAAAGCAGAACAGAACAAAATACACGCTTTCCACGCCGAAGCGTGTCCAAATACAGGAAAGCGTTGATCCAAGAAAATGGGAACTGCACGATCTACGAAAAACGAATATCCCCTCCACGGGGCCAAGAAGCTCGTGCTGTCTCGTGTTATGCAAAATATTGGGTTGTCCGGAAAGGGGTGCCATGAAAATCACCGACACAGATTTCGATCGAGTTTTATCATGGAAAGATTACTGTCACGGAAACTCTCTGTGCCTAGGAAAGTTTGGATGACACGACAGAGTCCGATCTGTATATACGTTCGTTCTTTTCAAAAAAGCGAAGTGTGTCATCGCGGATAAGGGAGGAGGGAAACCACGGGTAACGTTCGAACGATCAAAGAACACCATCCATGAAATATTGACACATCCCGGACCACATGGCCTCTCCCGTTCTTTCGGAATATCGAGCGCAATCGGTGCACGAGCAGCATCGGAGGAATCGACGTCGCACCTCGTTCCGAGTGTACATTAAACACAGTCTGCGCACTCATATTTTACTACCATACTGTGTTTTATCGCTTCCGGGTTCGAGGATCGCACGAAAGACGCCGGGACTCGTCGACGCGTTTCAATTTCGGATAGACAAACGCCTCTCCCAACTGGCGGGAAATGTTTCCCGAAAATGAAACGTTCGAACTGTTCCACTTTATTTTCTAAACGTTATTGAGACTCTGGATTTTATGCTTTCGCGATAAAAATTGCTGCGCACAATTTAAAGCAGTGGTCGTATTAATAAGATAATTAAAAGATGAATCATTTTTTTATTCGACACCCGTGTCTTGCAAATACATAAAAGATCCGCAGTCAATTTCCGTGGAACTTTGGATTACAAGCAAAACAGTGAAAACATTCGAACAGTTAAAAAGAAAGGAGGGAAATTTCGTGTGCGATTTTCAACAAGAAAAATTCTTTGTAATCACCTAATTTCCACCACGTTCCACAAGACCCACCTTAATTATTCAAACAGTTGATTTTGCAAACCAAAGCCCCTCGGATACCATTTACGCTCGCGTTCGTTATTCGAATAAAACCGGGCGCACCTGTGCTCCACTCTAGCAGCCCCTAAATCCTCTGCTAAAAAATTCCTCTCGTTACCATCGAGTTTTCTAAGGGCAAAAACAAAGGGAGCAAAGCTTCTCGCAAGCCGAAATTCTAAAAAGATAATGAAACGTACCCTTATAAATCTCTATCGGGATCCAACGACCAGCGAACGGGGCCAGGCGAGCAACCGAGAAATCTGGCTGGGGTGAGGCAGAAGGGTGCAGAATAATGTTATTTGAAACGTATATCAAAATTATTTTTATCCAGAGTGTATCAAAAACATCCCTTATTCAGACAGCGGATTTTATGCATTTACGACAAAAATGTGTTGCTGTAATTTGAATCAGAAGAAATATTAGTTCTCCAGTTTGTTGCAATTCGGGTAGAAAATTTTGATCTTGCATAAAGATCCTGTCTGAAAGATGCTGTCTAACGTAATATGTAAGCTATTTTTGCTGATGAGAATCTATTTAGAGGTCATGAGAAACGGAGAGACCTTGTAAATAATTACCGTGCGATTCTTTAACGGAGGAACAACGTTTAAATATTATAGTAAATTAGCACAGTGGGTGGATGCTGAATTATTGATACGACAGCAGAGCCCTCTAAGTGCCATTTACGTTCGTCTTCATTATTCGGATAGAATCACTGTCTCCGTTACCACCGAGGCTCCGAAGGAGAGGAAATCGTAAAGGGATAATGAAACGACCGGTACCCCTATAAATCTCTATCGGGCGATCCAGTGGCCACCGAACGAGGGCAGGCGAACACCGAAGAAATCAGGCCGAGGTGAGGCGAAAGGGTGTGTGGGGAGTAAAAAAAGGGCCGGCAAGAAGAACACCGCCATAAGAATTCCCGCTTTATCGAATCGCGCCGCTTCATCGGCTCGAGCACTTCGTTTGATGCTCGCTTCGATGAGAATCGAAGTTAATGGAAGAGCTGTACACGGTTGGTGTAGCCTCGACACCGGTGCACACCACCTACGCGCGCACAGAGTGAGAGAGAGAGAGAGAGAGAGAGAGAGAGAGAGAGAGAGGGAGAGGGTTGGTGACGCTTTTAATCACGAGGGACAACGACGATGAAAAATCCAGGTCGTCGGGGGTGGGAATCCACGGAGAACGGCCTGCAGCAGGGGCGCTCGAATCCCCTAGCTACCGTCCGAGGGTATTAAAATGTCAGGTTGCACTTGCCGGTGTGCCTAACCTATCGGATGCTGATGATATCGTCGACATATGATAATAGGGAGTGCGCTTCGGGGGTAGAAATCCCCTCGCGCTGGCCACCGAGCCATCCCTTCCATCCGCATGCATCCCCTCAACCCTATGCTACTGCTGATGCCGCTGCGTTCCGAAGCATCAAGGAATGCTCTGGAGAGCAACCACCGAGTTAAAGGGATGAACGAGGGAGAAAGGGATGCCTCCACCAAGCCATTCGGATATTTTCATCCGCTATGTCGCTCTGGGGTTGTTCTCAGAAAATCTGGCCAGATGCGAAGATTCTCTACTATTTCGACCCTCAGCCCTCTACAGTTTTCGTTATTCGGGACATTCGAAGAGTCCAACCCTCGGCGTTCCGAACGTTTTATGATATCGGACACCCTGCCATAAACGTTTTGACCGATCTACGACTCGGAATTTATTTAGCTTTGTCTGGGGACTGATGTAAGTGGTTGACTTTCGTTTCATTTTCGATGTGTTTCTTATGAAATTCTTCTTATGTTGTTACTGTTTTAAATTACGACTAAATGCATAAAATCCGCTGTCTATTGATGAGTTAACATTCGCGTCTCTGGCTTTTCGGTTACGTGGTTCGCATTTAAAAAATAGAAGTCACGAAGTTTCGGGTAAATTTACCTACAAACGACAGAACAGTGCAACTTATTTTGGGAAAACCCGGACTGACACGAGGGGCGGATGTGGGTTAAAACATTCTGTTCGAACGTTCGCATTCCCTTCTTTACACAGAACATTATTGACAGCGAAGTAGATCTAATTGAGAACAGTCAGGTCTGAAAATATTTGAGAAAATAAGAGAATGTCCAAGTTTAATTAAAAACTCAACGTAATCGGAAACTCGATGTTTTTAAAAAACGTAAAGCCGGATTGTTTGCTCGAGAAATTGTGTATTCAGTTTACAAAAGGATTATACGATGACACATGGTCGGATGACAAACAAACAAAGCGGCACGTAATATTTCATTCGCTGCGACTGTTTGAAATTTAAGTTAATAAACTGTACGTGTACACAAAGTTTAAACATTTTCTAGACAAAACTTTTTAAAATGATTTAAAATCTTGAAATGATTTAATGTACCGTTTAAAACGGAACTGTATTCGCTTTTCCTCGGTCAAGAATTCCATTAAGTTCGCAGCGCGAGAAACTCGTGAACGGTATAAAACATGTTAAAAGCAGGTCGTTACTAAAAAGGAGAGAGATCTTGTTACTCGTAATTTTGCTGAGGGGCGCGTTTCGGTCATGCGATCTGCGCGAACCGGGCGAAAATTCTTCAATTTTGATGGGGCGCTTTTATTTGAAACTGGAAACATTCCAGAGTTACGTTTACCCTTCGTAATATAGACGTGACGTTTATTTACGAAGATCTTAAACCCTCCGGGGTCTAATCGCTTCCCCCAGGGTGAGTTACAGCTAAATTTAAGCATCCCCTATTCGTATCCATTTTGTCAGTAGTCATTAGTTAACGACGGTGCTGTAACTTCGACTGAATCGTCAGTGGATATGCCGGTGTATTAATAGATTAAAATCTCCCAACTAAGCAGAGCGACGAAATTAATGGCCGTGACTTACGAGATGAATCTACATCCCTCAGTTGGTTATTTGTAAAAAAGGGACCACAAAGTGTATATGTTAATTTATTAAATCTTAGCTTCCTTTCAATACGAAATATTGACCCTGATTGGTTAACATTTTTATGAAGCATTAAAATATATAAAAAAAAATGAAACATTTTTAAATTTGAAATTTCCCATGGAGAGGCATCTCTGCAATATCAATAATGGTAAATTAAAAAATCTAGAGCCTCTGATTATGACTGTGGTTAAGGGTCGACCTGAAAATAGAGAATACCAGTCGAAAACAGCCGATCCAGAGCGAAAATCGGCGAATTTCATTATTGCCCATTCAAATATTTACAGAATCGCAAGGATACCTCCTCGATGACTAATTGGTGCGCTCGAGGAGATCCCATTCCCATCTTCCACTCAGCAAACCGCGAGTGTTCAAATATTTCTGAGCGTTAGTGTACCTACGTGGCCCCAATTATCTCCGAGCAATCTCGGTCTTCGTGCTCTCAACGTTTATGACGGGAAAATACACGAAGATCCGTCTAATAAAGACAGCCCGGGGCGTTCGAGTCAGGAAGGCGTGGGAACAGGCGCTAGGCGGTTGGAAAATAAGGAAGCGGCTCGAAGGATCCAGCGATCTACGTTAATCGAGGGGAACGAACGTTTTCCGATCTTAGACCCGGTCTTACCGAAGTACCGGACCCCAAATTCGATGATGCTTCGATGTAAATGATTCCCTCATACCCAAAAAACCTCTAGCTAACCCATCCGCTTCCAGAGACGTGGATATTGGGTCCTCCTATCTGAGCCGTACGGGCCTAGCACCCAGGGTGCCTTTAGCCATAACTGATACTAGGGTGTAGACTTGCAAGACTTTGTTGGTACTAGACATTATAACGTGGACACCATCAGAAATTTTACGTTGTACTGAACACACACAGTCATTCTGACAAGCGTCACCATAATAAGGACATGTACAACCAGGTTTGTATTACTATTGTGCTAAATTTCAAGAGAACCTTTAAGAGGGCCTTCTCAACACTCGAAAACGACGGACTAGAAGAACAAAGTGAGAAGAGGCTGAAGAACAAGGGACACCAGGGTCCAGGGACCTTGGCTAGGTCGGCCTCCGGTTCGTACCACGTCGGCATCCTCTTTAGCCTTATCTGTCGGGCTACACGTAAGCTATACGGCGGTGGTTTAGGGGAGCGCGAGGGCGAGACGGGGACGACAACCCCCGTGTGTCTCGTCTACGAACACCGAGGGGGGCTCCGCTCGTTCGGGCATGAAAATTCTGCACCCCTCGTTGCACAGAATCATCCCCCATCGATCGACCTATTCCGCTCTCGTTTCGCCGCCGATGTAGGTGGTAGGCGAACAAAAAAAAAATAGGGAGGAAAAAAACGCCAGGCAAAATATAACGACGACGAGACCGATCCGCGAGACCAGACCGTTGCGTAAACAATTTAATATTCACGCGTCGGGAACGCATAAACGCCGGAACCGCCGAAAGGAACATCGGCGGCGAACACCCGACGCTCTCGGGATTAATGAAACGTGTTTTAATTCGCGACACGTTCGCCGCCCCGGCGAGGCGAGACTCGCGAAAGAAATTCCGAGGACAAGACACTCTGGAGACGCCAGCCAACGACGGGCAATATTAGGGAACGTGTTTAGCCGGCGAGTTTTATTCCTACCGCATCCACAACGGCGCGGCGCGCAACGTTCTCGACGGGCTCGGAGCAACGCTCTTCTACGAGACTTCTGAAATTAATCGGCCGGGAGGCTGATTTCTCTGCACTTCTTTCGAGTGCTCCTACTTGGCACGTTCCGACCTGCAGAATCCTTATCATTTCGAAACTGGGCTTGCGAATGATTTATTGGGACCCTTGCGAATTCTCCGAGATGGAAGTCTCTTGGAGTCGTTGATACTATTTCACTATTAGGTTTTTAGCGTTTGTGACAAACATGTGTAATTTGAAATAGTATATGAAGAAGAATTTAAAAGTATTATATTATCTTTGATACATTAAAAATATACAGACAGAAAATAAATATCTATCTCACCCCAGTTTGTAGCAACACAGATAGAAAATTTTGTAACAAAAATATATTTAAATCTACAGAGATGCTTTTCGGTCGAATCAAGTAATAAATAAAATTTCTCTTCCTCAGAAAAAGCTACAAAACATTCGAACCAGCTCGATATGCTTCCGTTTTCTGGGAAAATCGACACAGTTTAGCGAAGATTGCTCGAAACGCCTCGTAAACGAAATTACGGGAACAGAAACGGAAAGTGTGAAAGGGAAAGGGAGGAAGGAGACAACGCGGGATTCGAGGTAATGATCGATGGCGGGCCATTTAGCAATTCGAATGGTCAGGCCGTAAATTCCCGGGGAACGTTTTGTGGACAATGGCGAAACAATTTTGTAACGAAGTGCAGACGGTACTTTCGGGGGGTCTGCTACGCGAAAACTCTTGTAATGGCGACGTAGGCGACAGCGCCGCGAGGGTACAAAACGCATTCCGGTCGTCGTATGATGCATTGCACACCCCACAGTTGTTGCGAACACCCCCTTAATCATCCCTCTGGCCAGTCTGACCATCGGTTACCTAAATTTTCGCCGGCCAGGAATTAGCTGGGATGCGAATCGCATCAACTAATGGCCACTTGCTGGAATGTTGTTGCAGGCAATTCGCTCTCCCAAAACGTTAAACGTTTTTGCAGAGCCATTGTCTTCGTTTCTAACGAATTCTTCTGCCATTAAATTTTAACTTTTCGAGGTGTTTGTAATGCAAGAATGAATTTTTAACTATATTATCGTGTATTGTAAATTAAATATAATATAAAAAAAATCTTTAACTCAGTACACTGTGCAAATTTTAATACATAATAAAATTTATCTGCATCGATTTCAGGAAACGAGAGTTACAGCGAGAATTAAATAAAAATTGGTAGAGATAATCTTAAATTCTTCTGATGCTTGTACTATTTTTTATTTCACTTACTGATTTTGCTTTTACTATTTCATTTTCATTTACTTATTTAGTAATCTTTCTTTCTGTTACATAAAGTAGCTGTAATATTCTGATTTCAGCCCTTCAGGAATGATTTATCATGGCTACTTTCTAGGAAGTAAGCAAACTGATAGTCTAGACACTGATGCATTAGTTTTTAAAAAGTTGATTGATTTACTTTCATTTTTTCTGGTAAATTTACGCGTTAAACACATTTTATATTTCATTTATTCCGCATTCTCTTTCTGGAAGCGATTGCAATTCCACCCCGAAAAAAGAAAAGGGAGCATGGGAGGGTAGTATAGCGTGTTCATGTATGGCGAGGGGTAGGCACCCCGAAAAATCTCGCTGGAACAAAACACTCGGTCCGGGGCAAATGACACATAGCACGCCCCTCGATTACTCGTTTCGCTTAATGCGAGCATCCCGCGGGCGAGAAAATATACCGACGCCTGGGAGCAGGGAAAAGAATCGACTCCCAAAATTACGGAAGCGTTAGGGACGCGTTTTTTGCACAGATATCCGAAAAGAGGGTGTCTACTCCGCCATTTGCATACGGGAGACGGATCGACGTTGATCGAACGTTTCCCCACGCTCGTGAAATAACGAAATTAAACTACTTTCCATTCGGTTTTGTTCGGGGGAAGCTGTAAAATTTCTTTCGCGAGAGAACGTCCCGAGCGGATTTTTCAAACGATGCCAACATGTAGCCGTGATTTAAGCGAGATTACAAAAGCGGACGAGAAAGTGCGCGCAGGTGGAAAAAGTATGAAAGTGTAGGTCGAGATCGATTTAGGAAATACTGGAGTTTTCACATTGGAAAGCGGGCAAGAGCTGACAATGACTGAACCGCTGCTATTAGCTGCGGCGCGGAAAAACATTTGAACATGCCGCTGAAATATCGGAACGTGTCGGACCATTCTAGAGAAAAGCATGGCAGTCTAGTCGTCGTTGGAAAAAATTGTTGATCGATACTGCAACTAAATCTGACAAGAAGCAGTTTTAAGCATGCATGTTTCTTGATAATAATGTATCTTGAAAAGGTCCTACATTTTTGTTTATAACCACAAGCATTTGTCATGGACTTTATTCTCAATCGAAATAAAAAGTGGGGTCCGCTGACGAAGTGGAAAATTAATTTATAAAATGTTGAGCTCACGTTGAGCTTAATAAACCGCTCAATCGATGGAATTAATATGCAGTTAACATTCGCAACATGTTTCGCTAACAGCAATAATAAATCTTGTTAATAATTCGCGTATGGAAATTATGATTCTGCATAAATATTCGCAATACAATGCAGTCGAATTCGTATTCAAATTGCAAGTGAGATAATGCGAGAAGATTCCCTGACGTTTAATTGAAAAATCAGTTTTATCAGTGGTGAAATCTGTGCAGGGGGTTGCAGACGATCAATATGCGATGATCCATGCAATTATTCGGTAAGCAGGAAAGGGCGAGGCAGACGTAACTGTCCCATGGGGATGTCCGGCACGCTATAAAATGAAGATTTATTGGTTTCCGATGTAACAGTGAGCAACGTAACCGATTGCGTGGCTCGAATGAATCGATCGATTGCTGTAGACGTCGTATCATTTTTATGTGATCAGCTTTCGAGCGTAGTCGCGTCTTACAATACAATTCTATTCAATTGTTTCATTAAGGAAACAATTTAACGGAGGAGTTCCATTATCTTTAATCAGAATTCCGATGAATCTTCTAGACCCTGGACCACTGTCACGTTCTATGAATATCTGACGCGTTGCAGTTGAGTGCATGTTAAGTTATGAATCCTAAAACAAGGGAGCTACGAGAATATTCGCGTTCGTGTCAGCAAAGATATGTTTTCAGAACTACACGTCCGCATAGAAACCGTATTAATCATGGAGCAAGCTGATACTTTCATAGAAAGCCGTACAAAAGTTCGGTGAAAAATACTTCCCGTCAGCTGGATTTTCCAAATTGATAAGTAATTTTCACGCAACTTTGTAATGCATATACACTTCCCTGGTTTCACCACTAAAATTTGTTAAAATACGAATTCCAGCGATATCTGGTGACGTCTAGTATGGATCTAGTGATACACATTTGATGAAAAAGAAAATTGTATTACTCGGCAGGGGGTGGCTAGTAAAGTCTTGGTCCCTGAAAGGTTATCAAATTTTGTTGAAGGGGCGAAAAAAAAGTAGTCGAAACAGAACGAGGCATCAACTATACAGTGCTGCGAATGGTTCCCCCGGAAAAAGCAAAATGGCAGGCGTCGCGGGAATATATAACGAAGACCCAAAGCCACCCTTTACTTCACCCTCCGCATCTCAATTATTCTTTTACAGTAGCGGAAGTGCGTCCGCATTTCCCCGAGCCTGAAAATTTCCGAATAAAAATCGTATCAGAGAAAGGGACGCGGAGATGTAAAAACCAAGAAGGTGGGGGGATAGAATGACTTCGTCTGGTGAAGCGGAATGTGTGAAATCTCGGGGAAAACGTGCGCGAAAAGATAGAGTGGCGGCGAGCCAACCTGACGAATACGAATTCTGTTTTGCTTCGAGAATATTTCACTGCCACGGCCAAATGGTATTAAATATGCCTGCGAACTTTACGAACACATACTTACATAAAAACTTTCATTTGGAATTCTGAAATGAATTCTGAAACATTCTCGAAATTTTTAACTTTTTAAGATGTTTGCCTGTACGTTTATAAGAGGAAATGCCAAAAATCGAAGCTGCAATGTTAGGGATGCATTGGTTCAAAAGTTATGCGTGTTTGAAGTTCAGCGATTTCAGTCAAGAACAGTGAAAATCAGTGAACTTTAAACACGCATAACTTTTGAACCAGTGAATTCCTAACATCAAAAATTGTATTTTCCTCAATTCCTCCTCAAAATCTGCAGGCTTACATTTTAAAAAGTGAAAAATTTCTGGTTTCCCCCGGGTGAAGTTTAACCACACACAATATCAATTCAGACGAGGCTATGTACATTCTACAATTTAAATTTTAGCCGATTTTGAAATTAATTAACGCAACTAGTACCCAGTCAAAGAGAACAGAATCCTTTTATTCTAATATACCAACAGCTCGGGCCTCCATTCGCGAACCAAGACCGCAAGGAGCTTACGAAAGCAGCGGAAGTGCAGGCGATAAAAAGTCGCGACGAACGCGGAGATCTATAATGCCGCGAGGAAATTGGAAGCTCGATGGCGAAAAGCTCGATCCTCCTCGCCATCGAAGCACACAGTGCGGCGGGAATAATTGGGAAAGCCATAACCGAACTTCCTGCAAACAACTTTCGCGCTGCTTACTTGCTCGAAAACTTTCGCTCGGTGGCGTGGGGTATTTTATGGAGCCAGGGAATTTTTTTAAAACAGAAGTTGCGCGGGTGTGGCATTGTTCACGATAAAAGATAATCTAACTGCAAATTTTGCGCGGCGGTTACCTACTCGAGTACGCAGTTCACATAACGATAAACATCCGAGTGTACTTTTTATACAATCATTTTTCAATACGAAACTATTTAACTATCTGTAACATAATTTTTACTTAATTTTTATTGGATTCTACCGTCGACGTGTGCTCAGATTACGTCGCTAAGTTCATATTTACGGATTAAGTTGTCGACAAACCCCGTAATCCTACAATAATTCGGTGCAGCGTACGCGACGTAGCATAATTTCGTCAGTGGTGACTTTAATGCACCTTTAAATTGTAGTTTACGGTGCATATTCATATTTTAGCCGGTGTATAGAATAACAGTCGCTCTAAATTATCACCAGGTGACAAGCTCAATTATGTAGATGTTCTTTAAGCTGGCAGAATAAATGAAAATCTTCAAGGATTAAATAAAGATATCAATGGAACCTTATATGAAGCCTTTATATCCTTCAGAATTTTGAACCTATTGAAACAATTCAGAACTTTGAAATTCTATCGCAGTTCCAATTGCCTGGCTATGAAAATGCAAATCTGCATAAACATCCGCAGCAAAGTGATTACTTAGAACTCATTTGAATGGTACGAAGCTAGGACAAGGCAATATTCGCGAAAATTATGCTAAATAACATACAATTCCCATCGATCCGCCGGTATTATCCGTTTTTCCACGCAGCATCCGGTGCGTATTCCGTAATCGCATGACTATCCATAGCAATAGCGATGGTATAATCATCGTCATTGCCTCGTTCCTCCGATTATTACAAAATCGCATTATGCGCAGAGTAGTCGGATCAGGGGAATCGACTCGAATTGAGAGGAAGGAAAAAGTTACCCCCTGCCAGCCAGTACCGGAATTAAATAATTTCAACAGTTGTGCTGAATTTGTGCTAGGTTTAATTCTACAATTCTAAAAGCTGACTTCTAGGAGGCAGACACAGGAGCAAAACGCGTCACGTGACCGGGCCTCTGCGAAATTGTGGGGGAAATAGTGTCACGCCTCTATCAGCCCTTACGGTCAGGTATCCAGAGACGTCAGATGAGGGGAGGGAGCACAAATTGATGGGAAATACCTCCTAGAAGTTGTGCTGAATTGTGTTGAAGTTTAATTCTAAAAGTGGTGGGTTGACTTCTGGGAGGCAGACACGTGACCTGGCGCGGCGGAAGCGTGGGGAGAGTGGGGAGACAAGTTTCCCAGCTGGGAAACACGCGAATTCGCACGGTTTTTTAATTTGAACCGCATAGGATCGCGAATTGAGCCAGTTACGATTGGCAGGCTCATCCGCTGTCGTTTCGTCCGACGTGTCTATCTTATCGTTGACGTTTACAGGATATCTGGACTATCGATCTGCGCTCGTGTCCGCTTTTGTTCCCCTGGCGAGCTTGCAACCCAGACAACTTCGCCGATTCAGGTGTCTATCTCATCTTAATGGCATCGCCAGCTTCAATCCAAACGGACAATACGTTCGAGAGTATCCAGTTGACGTTTTGGGGACTTCATGGTTCACTGTTAATCCTCGTAAGTGATTGGCTGACGATACTTCCCGTTAAACTACCGAACTGAGACCAATTATTGAATCCTTGCGCTTTCGACTCGAAGCAAACACTGTTTAATATGTATAGTGTTTAATATACTGTCGATTCTCCTTTATGGTCACACGTAATTTCTTCAGACCAAATGCATGGGTGTGTTGCTTCTTGCAACGCGATGCTTGCATATGTTAATATTCGGTGTCTGAAATGGACATTTGATGTTGCATATTTGCATAAACGATTATGCACCTATCATACAGTGTACACTGTCCAAGATACATCATCGTGGCATCAATTTGCCTATTTTACTCGTCGGCTGTCGCAACTATTACGACACCG
This sequence comes from Lasioglossum malachurum, assembly GCA_028455605.1. NCBI lineage: Eukaryota > Metazoa > Arthropoda > Insecta > Hymenoptera > Halictidae > Lasioglossum > Lasioglossum malachurum. The sequence goes on along the minus strand of CM052319.1, from coordinate 4,649,266 downwards.
ACCGCACCGCGAAATCGATTAAGCGGTTGACCTGAAAGTGATTTCGAGTACGCGAAACGTAACAGGTGTTGAGTCCAGAAATTTATCGGCCGCGCTCGCGTGTTTAATGAGCCGTAAATCAGCCGTGTCTATGACTGTGAAGAAAGAAACTTTGAAAAATCCGCATGCAGCCATGTAAACGAACCGATTTTTCACTGCTAACTGCCGCAATTCATAACAAAGGACGTTGGTAAATGGACTGTGAAATACTGACGAAATACTAGACTTTGCGTAGACACCATACTGTTACATTCAAACGGACACTATGACCATAAATCTTGTCTTTATCAGAAAGTTTATCGATCATATTCTCAGCTGTACGCTCGGTATGAAAAGATCTACAAATTGATAATTCGGGTAGGCGTTTTTAAGGTTTGCTGATGCATAAATGTCAAAAATGAAATGAGTTCCAGATTTATTATTAAATGGCTTGAACTTTGCCTGAGGAACTCAGAAATTCCTAAGATTTTTTATGCAAACTTACAGATTTAATAATCATAGTAGTCTATATGTATTAAATGTATTGTAATAAGCATATATATATAGTTTTGATATTAAAAATTTGTAGACGTGGGATTATTTGATTTCGACATACCAGAACCGTAATTAATGGTGTTAAGAACGATGCAGACTCGCCGATAAACAGACGGGCAGGAAAATGAAGCGGACTGGTCGACGCATTGATCAAATAGATCGCGCGATGAAGCCGAATCGATCATTAATAACGTAAATAATGGCGTGGATCGGTGCTAACGACAATGATTCACGGGTCGAGGCAACCGGCGATTGCCCGATACCGGTGTACCGGTCGACAAACGCAATCAACGGGCCGCGCACCGGCTCGTACTCGCGTGCGACTTCGCGATCGGGAGATCCACGCAGATCGTATCGATCCGGGCAGCCGCCACGCCGGCCCCCACGGCCTCGATAGATAGATCGGCGAAATTCATTTAATTAACTCGACGCGCCGTGACGGATGCGTGTGCGGTTTAGAACCGTACTCGCTGATTGCGTAACCGACGCATTCGCCGCCGAGAAGTTTGTGTATCGGGTGTCGGAAGGTATCGAAATCGGATCGAATCGAATCGCATTCCTGCACACTACACGCAGATATCGTCTGGCTCCGGGAATCGTTCCTGGCTCCAATTCCTTTCGAACCTATTACTTTTCTTCGCGGCCGTCACGCCCGTTCCTCCCGTCGAGCGTCGCGTCGCGTAGCCCCGACGTCGACGTCGACGTATCTCTTTTTCCTCCGTTCCGCTCCATCGGAACAGACGAAAGGGAAGGTGAAAGCTCCTGCATTATCTTTTCCGGTCTCCCGGAACGGATTACATATTATGTAAGGCGGCTGATCGACTGATGGCCTCCGCGAATTCTCACGATTTTTCTATTCCTCCGTCTTCGGCAATATCTGACGCGCCCCTAATTGAACGCGGTATTTAGATTTGTCAAGAGAACGTTTTGAATAAATCGACGCCGTCCGAAAACGCCTCGACAAATTTCTTGACTCAGAACCGTGGGAGTACACGCAAGTTGGTATTCGATCTGAGAAAACGACAACTGTATGATCTAAGAAAAACGACTATACTCTCCACAATTACAAAAATTCTTTATCTTTCACTATCTTTTTATGGGACTTTCACCAACTTATTTCTGGCATTTTACTGATGAAAATAACACTAAACACGATATATAAAATAGCGCAAACTCTCCTGGGTATTTGTAGAATGTACCCATAAGAAAGCAAAGGTTGTCACGCACAAAAGTTTCGTTACACGCCAGTACATGAAACGATTAAACAAAAAAAGTGAATGCTCGATGAAATCTCGACTCTGTAACCTTATCGAACAGGCTATTGTATGCGATTCTTTCGATTCATGCATGCTCGTTCGAGAACAGACCATGAATCCAAGGTGCCGTGCGTCCCGCGCGACTCTCACAGTAGAGTAAAGAGAAAAAAAAACCCGTAATGGATATCGTGAGAAACGCAATGTAACAAACGGTACGCCGGTTTCGCGTACAGGCACGCGACACAGGGACAGGAGGCGTAACATGCAATACATGACCCCGGCTTGACGAAGACAGGAAATCGACGTTGAGACACCCGGTACATTGCTAGCTCTCCACACCCACTCGGCAAAGCGCGTTTAGGTAGACCACTTCGACGCGTATTCCCCCAAGCGTGACTTCTCATGTACGCACACGCGTAAATCAGTCATTCCGGATGCGGTATCTCGTGGTAATTATTTTCGAAGTTCGGCGACGGTTTCGAATTCGTCGCTGTAGCACACTTCAGCTGTGGGAAGCAGAGCGTTGAAGATGATGGAGCGTCGATCTTTGAATAACAGATACTCTTATTTCGCTCGTGCACATGAAAAAAGGACTTTAAAAACCAGGCTTATATTAAACTGCGCTAAAAAAGGAGAAAATAATTTTTTTCGTGGTTCTCCATAAAACACCGAAAAAAAAATCCAGTTAAATGATTAATAATATTTTTTTCCCCAAAATTTTAAGCAAATAGTTCAAAATTTCTTGTGTTATAAAATTAGTGTCGGAATAGATCGAAAAAAATATAAATTTAAATAAAATCATGACATTAGAGTGACTATAAAAATAAAAGCGTGGAGCGCCCACGAAGATTACGTTAATATAGTTTAGCGCTCCACCATATAGTCACTAATGTCATGATTTTATTTAAATCTATATTTTATATCAATATCCGTGAATTTTCGTTCCCGTTCGAACTCAATATGTACCGATTAATTTCAAATGTCGAAGTAGAAGCTGTATAAACTAGTTGTAAGTTAAGTTAAAAGGTGCTATTATGTATTGTTAAGAGAACTAATACGTCGATATGTTCATGTATCGTTTATGCTACGTAAACCATACATGCTTTAAAGCATTAAATAAATAATAATAATGTGCAAGGTGTATTAACGAAACGCGAAATTTTAATTGAACAACGTAACAGACAATGAGGTTACGCGGTGGTGCGCGCACAAGTCGAACCGGCTTGAGAGGTTAATACAGTTTGTAGGTGCTCGGCAACTAACGATCTCCGCACAGTACATGTACGAACGTGTGAATGCCCTCAGTTGGGCTACAATTAACCTCTCGTCCTCCTCTTTCCCGAATATCCAGCCCTGGCCGGGTCGAATGAACGCGGTTGTAAACGTTTATCCCCCTCCAACGAGTTTCTCCATTGAAGTAGCAATAAGTGTACGTTTTGTGGTCAGTTCGGAAGTGCGCGGCGCGTTTCCTACGACATCGAAGAAGCGTGAAAGCATCGAAAGACTACGGGGATGAATAATAGACCGAATCTAGAAAGTATTTTTTGTGTGGGGCGTTCTCGATTTCGAAAAATGTTTTTTGTCAAAGGAAGGGATCGTAAAGTCTCGGAGCTCGGACAAAGTGGAGACAGTATTGAAGAGGCTGGTCGGACATAGCTGGGAGCGAAACGTGAAAATAAAATCCGCAAAGCAACTTTGTCGGCGCGTAGCAGAGTCATCGGAGGTGGGAGGGAGGGAGGGAGCTCGCAATTAAAAGTGGAAATCTCACCGGCTTTCGGGCGCAGCGCCGTACAATTAATTTTTCCCCAGGTTCGACGGTGCTCGGTTAGATTTTATTTAATTACACCCCTCTTTTCGCTACTTCGTCACCAACCCCTTCGAGTCCCGTCCGAGACGAGTCGAGATCAGACGAGAACTCGTCCTCCGTTCTGTTCCGTTCCTTCCGGTCCGGACAAAACTGTGAAATTAAGGACGCAGGTTTTCATTAGCGGCCCCGCGGACCGGTGATTAAAGGATTGCTTTCGTTTTGCGGTTTCATGTTTATTCATGACCCTCTTCGACGCTCCACTCGACTTCGATTCGACGCGATAAACGTTCGTTATTGAAATCGAATGCGATACGCGCTCGATTATTTCACTGTTCGAGGGGATGCGTTGCCGAATCGCCTTGGAAAGATCGTAGACATTTTATTAACAAGATGTCCTGTAAGTTCTGATGGATAAAGATTATGTAAGCCTGTAGATTTTGGTGAGAAAATGCCAGAAATCCAAGTTTCAATCCTAGGAGATCGGTGGTTCAAAAATTGTAAGTAGACTGCGGATTGTAGAATTTAAAAGAGTGGAGGTATTAAAAAGATTTAAGGCCACCAGTGTATTAGTTTCACCTTAACAAGCTAATAAAAAGAAGAATTAAATTTTTATTTGGCTCGTGTGTCTTGCAATCAATGCACACATTTTTTATTTTGTATAAAGATCCACGGTCTAGTTATAAGTGTTTAAACTTGTCCACATTAGTGTAAGAAAAAGGAAAAATTTCTGGTTAACTAAGGTACAGTTTATCCAAGAAAAATTCTCGGAAGTAGTAGATTCATTTTTACTATTTTACAAGAGTCATTTTACACTGGACATTAACTTGACCATGTCGTTAAACAAAATGCGGCGAATGAACAAAATATTGTTACCAGCTACAGGAGAATAAAAACGGTGACGAGGGCACTCTATTCCCGTAGACAGTCACGTGCACCAGGATAGCTTAAAAAATTCACCCCTGCGATCCTCCAATAATTGCCAAGTGACCCAATACCGGCTATAAATACTTGCTGTATAAATATCTATAAATAATTTTAATTTCATCTATTTTCCTTGAAAGTGGCACGCGCGCCGCATTTCCGGACCAAGCATAATAAAGCAGGATCGCCGCTGCACGGTTGCAATGTTGCGCTCGATAATGGAAGAGGAGTGGAATAAATGGAGTGTTGGTAACGAGGCGGCGAAAGAGATTATTCTCTCGTCGTTATTCCTCTCGGATTTAAAAAAAAAATAGTGCAAAGAACAAGCTCAGCAGATGGTATAATGTAATGTGATCGTATAAAATTTTTGCATGAAATCCACCGTCCGTTATTAATCGTACACATTAATCAATCAATCCTGATTAAAATTTTAATCGATTAATCCCCAACTCTGCCGTAAGGAAGAAATCAGGGTTGCGGCATGTTATTGTTATTTCAGTTTTCCGTGTTTACACAGACGAAATCTCCTCCTCGACTGGCACACTAATTGCGATGACGAATCTGAATACAAAGGCTCCGGGGCCGCGTGTATAATGGGCCAGATGTATCGGTAACTGTAAACCGATCGCATTTACACACAAAACCGCTGTGTCTCGTTTTCCGTCGTATTTTCGACATAATAGTGAACGGCGGAGGGGAGGGGTAATTCACACGCGGAAACGATACAGAGATTTCCGTCGCGAACAGTTGGCCAGCGAGCGTGGCCGAGTTTGTGGTCGACTTGTGTGCGAAACCTGCGATCGGAACAGCCGCGAATACATTCCTGACGGATTCCCATGGGATATCGGATTGTACGAAACGAGATCTACCAGAAGACGTAGGTGTAAGAACCGATCGACCTTTGAACGTGTGTGGGTGCCGCGGATGCATGTGCATTAACTGGCACCCACGCGTTGTTTGAACAGCAATGTTTAGAAAACGGCTGGTATCCGTGAACACCCGAACAACGTGAGAAAGCTGATTGTCGGACGAATCGGCGGCGTGTTGAAATTTCATCGTGCCGGTCGATTGCGTTCCCTGTTATAGCGAGGAATTATCGTTGACATTTATAGTTCTGTTAATATCGCGGATATTAACGGCTCGGAACACACCCAAAGTAATTTTGTAAATCGTGAGCAATCATCCCGCGGACGTGGGTTCGTTGAATCATGCTGTTTCGCGCCAGACGGTTTAATAATGCGGTAATTATATTTCCAGACGATTTATCGAATACACGGTACGTCGGAATCGGATGATGTATTCTGCGTTCGATTTAATTACTATTAATCCATACTTGGAGACGTAGGGGTAGTCCTCCAAGTATTTTTCAATCGCAAGGACCATATTTCTGACAATGTTCGGTTTTAATATAATACTTGTTCGAGTTGTGCGTTACCAGCGAACTTATTTGGTAGTGTCGATTTGAATTCTTCGATGGTGTAATCAATAATCTCTATTACAGTACCATCCTGTGATGCAGTTGTTGTAATGACTGGCTTAGTAATAATTGAATCAATTGCATCAAGTGCAGACTCACGCCACTTAATTTGACAGAGATCGGCGATCAATCATGCAGTCGTGCTCGATACAGACACCATCATCCATTGTGTCTGGTGCTCCGCAATTCTATGGTAACAATTGGCACATGACATATGTAAAAAGTTCTTTGTGCGTTAAGTGAAAAGGAATCACTCATGGTAAATAAATAAAATCTAAGTTATTATATCTATCCAATTTAATTTTGAAATTCAATTGAGTCGTTCAATTAATTTTTGTAAATTATCAATAAGAGTAACTAGCGAAGTATACACACTCCATAACTTCTAAAAATCCTAATTACGCTTTAGCTCGCGCTTAATTAGAAGAATCATGTGACAGAGAAAAAAAGATATGAATTAATAATAGCGGATCTGAGATTTGAATCTACATAGGAAATCATGTTGACTCAATTAGATGTTGAGAATAATATGAATGCAATATTTTAATTACTTTTTATACGTTTAATCGCAATTGTATACAAATACAGTTATCCTCGGAGTAACGAACTCGAGCTCGAATAAAATATCGTAAAGCATAATTTTCTGATACGCGGTAGCTAAAGATAAATAAATCTAATTAAGATTAATTCACCTAAGAAAACCGTAGGATCTACAAAAAAATGGAAGACTGTACGATCTAAGAAACATCACGGACCCCAGGATGTTTATTAGATCAACCCTTTACTGTATTAAAATATTTCATGTATCATTCTCAGTTTTATTGAAATTATTTAACAAAGATCAAATAGAACATTTTTATTCACTTCTGACAGTCTCCTAATGACTTCGTTGTGTACAACTAGTTCTCAGTTAATTAGATCACATTTATACTTGCAAACGAACGAGTTTGATTATGTTACAGCCTAATAAATTGGACTAATAAAGAAATGTCAATTTTCTTATTACTCCCGAGAGAACCGTCCGCCATTTAGCCATGCTTAACGATAATGAATTTCCTTTCAATTTTGTTCTTCTCGCCGATCGAATAAAAGCGACGCGATCCCATTCTTTAGGAGTCGGGTCCCTCGAGTGGGTTTACCGTTTGCGGATGGCGAATCGTGTGCCGGCGTTCATTAGTAAATTAAATGTTAAGCGTGGCTACGGATAATGACCGACGAAACACACTTCTGCAGGGTGGGAGCGGGGCCGCGTATCTGCAATTCGAATACTTGTGGCGCGTCTCATTACATACCTGGGAACGGGATGCGATCTCGTGCGCGGGTAATATGCTCGGCCGATATCTACTGGGAAACTGCGTCCCAAAACACGTTCACGGGGATAATTAATCATCGCTCCAATCGGCCGTTAACAGCGCCGATGGTAATTGGACCTGACACATGGATGGGTCTCAACGAACTTACCTGAAACAGAAAAGAATTAAGTGATTAGTCGAATACGTGTTTACACGTTGATTAACAAAAATACAACGGCGAGATCTATCCCAGATTTTCCGTTCGCGCCGATTGTTTCAACAAATTGTAATTTTTAATAGGTCAATAAATACTGTTATTTGTCAGCTCTCTTCTTTATGTTTTCCTGTTCATTATTATTGAAAATTATAAATTACTATGCAGATTATAAAGTGTTCACGAGAATTGCTTCAACAAATCCTAATTGTAATTTTTAATAGGTCGATAAATATTGTTATTTATCAGCGCGTTCCCTTCTTTGCATTTGCTTTTTCATTATTATGGAAAATTATTGGAATGATGTAGGAATTAGTGGCTACAGATTAGACGATTGTTCATGCATTTATGCCAATTTGCAAGAGCATTTGCGAGGGTTCAACAGGTAACTGAACTTTATCACAATTTTTGGCATCGGCGACATTTCTCGAGGAGCATCCATTGAAACTGCAGCGTCGTCTGCGAACTGTGTCGGTGAAAAATATAATCATTCCGAAGAGACTTGATATGTTTGAAAAATGCATGATATATACCCTCACGACGTTATAACATGTATGACACAGATAAATGAGGATTTTATTCTTAAAATATCGATATTCCCTCCATTCGCATGTCGCTATTCTGACGTACTGACATCTTCGATATTTCAACGAAGAAAATTCCAAAGAAAATCTGGCGAGAGAATTCGTACGTTTATCTATAAATATTAATCATTTTCTAGATTCGAAGTGAGGAAGAAATACATTTAAAATGGAAATCTACGAATGGAATGAACGATATGTTCGATTTAAGATAATAAAACAATCATTGTTGTTAATGATAATCCACAAGTTTTATAGTCTGATGGTGATTGGGAAGCGCCAGATGTTTACTGGACATCAAAAGAATTTTTATGTTTAATTTTATTTATTCATTAAATCAAGAGAGAGAGTTTCTTTTTGTTTTCAATCTTCCATAAAAGTTCCGTAAAGAATTAGCTTCACGTCTAAATGGATTAAAAGTGATCCTAGACATTCTCGTTGAAACTATCGCACTATTTCAAAGCAAGCCCAATAAAACAAATTCGAGCGAACGCAATCAAGGCGGAGCGGTTAACTTCTCGGATAATTAACCCGTGTCGCGGGGGAGGGTCTGCCAGGTTTTATTTTCCGATGACATGCGATTCACGTGTCGCGATCTTATCAGTCGATTCCGGCGTGTTTCTTTATCGGCGATCGTGTTTAACAATAAGATCGCTGAGAATAATTCTAGACGGACGACGGCGAGCGTGGCCCATTAGTGTAATGACGACGATATTGCTTTCATGACATCGGGACTGTGGGTGTAGAATGGTGGCAGGCCACCACAAAAACCGTCCGGGGGAATGGTAATTAGACGGTAATTACCATCGGCAAATATCGCGGCGGATTAATTGGATTAATTAGAGCCGAACGACCGCGCGAGGCTTCTGTCGCGACGCAGCCTCTCCTTTGGCCGGTGGCGTTTGTTCCTCGAATTCGAGAATGCCACGCGGACATAATGGCCGCTGGGACCGAAACCGGCAGCATTCAGAACCGAATGTTTAAGAGGGCCAGTCACGTGTAAACAAAATTCAATTTTCCAAACTGTTGGTACGTCTTCAAATTTTTTTGTAATTCATCTAGTTACTCTTTTCGCCAACAGAACAATTTTTTATACAGTTCTAATTACTTGTTTCTCGGTTCTATGCAGAGTCGCTAGATTAAAACTTGTGTCGCTACTCCACCTTCCCCTTCTACGACGCTATTTCGGTACTGACAGAGAGGGGGTAACTTTTTCTCCTAATCAAAATGGCGAATGCTTAATTTCATCGGTTTGCGGTGAATTTTTGCTTAAACTGATCAATGCAATATAAAAATATAATTTAGATACACAAGAGTGGCTCCTTAACCAGAGGCCGCGCCAATTAGGCGGCGCGTCGTAATTAATCGACGCCGTTGCGCCGATAATATCGAGTTCCGAGCTCGAGGCTCGGAGATGTTTCCACGGTGGTCCGAGACCGTCCGGGACCTGTACGTTTCCGTCGCATAAAAAATTCAAACCGACCCAGTTCCCGGATCGATTTGCCCGAAAACTTCCAGTCCCCTCTTCTGAAATACCACTGACACGTTTCACCGTCGACGAGCGCGACTGCCGCCGCAGGAAGTATTAATCCGTGGGCTCTGAAAATACATGGTTCCCAGCTCCATTCGATCCGCGAGGAAATTAGAGTAACCGTGTCACGTCAGCTTCTCGACGAGAATAGGAAAAGAATCGTTTCTGCCTCGACGGAGAAACGATTCCACCGATCGGGAGCAAAAATTCGGGCAAGTTGTATCGATTTCTTTTTTTTATTAGAAGACAACGAGTCAAAATTTAGAAATATTAAAATTATAATCAGAATGCAATTTTATTATTAATATAAGGCAATGCACGCCAATTGCGTTTTGTGCTCGGTAGTTCCAGTGGTAACGTGTTTATTTGTTGAATCGCGTAATCATTTATATTTAAGCGAGTTGAAATGTTCAGTTTATTGGGTTCCGCGAGTTGACAGAAACTTTCCGCGTTTAACGGTGCAGTTTTTTTTTTTTTTCGTTCGACGGTGAAATCGCATAAACGTCGAGGAAACCGCTCAGACGTCGGTGGAGAATCGACTCGATTTCCGGCGTCTCGTTTTCCGTAATTTCTTCTAAGTCTCTCGTGACGAATTACCGGGGCAAAGGAGGTAAATAAGCTCGTTCAGCCGTAGAACGCAAGCGTCCATGAAATTGATTTTCTATTTGTCTCAACGGCATCATTCCCGTGTACACGTACACCCTTCCCGTCCATCTCGAAACTCCTGCTCTCTGCAGGATGTAACAAACGTCGCGAAAAAAAAGAGACGACGGAAAGGATTTCTTGTGCAGAAGAAAAAGAAGAAAAAGAAAGAAAGTCGTACTTCTTCAAGTAGATCTTCAAAGAAAGTCTCATTTACAGAAAATAAAATCTACAATACTATCACAGAGACATAATTTAAACGTTAACCTTCCGACCGAATGACTCTGCAATTATTAACGAGTAACGAGAGATACATCAAATTGTGATAACAAAAATTATACCATGGTCAATATGTAAATACGCGAGCATTGTTAAGAAAAGTTCAGAAAATTAGAGAATTGAAATTAGAATTAAGAAAAAACTAAAAAATTAATTTTGAAAACGGCTCCGGTTATTCTACTAGCCATAAACAATATTTTAACAACAGATAAATACTATACATGTAATTGACCGTTTACAACCCTCTCTCTCAAAAGACTTTTTACATTAGAATAAAATGGTATCAAACTGGTATACCCAATTTTTATTTTTCCAAATAAACATGTCTTCCAGGAGTTTCTATTTTTATGTATGTATATTTTGGTTATTGACATAATGACGAACACGACGCAGAGCAGAGGAATGCATGCAAAATAAACGCGCGAACCGTGAATCGCAGGAAAATTTAAATTCAAAACAATTGAACGTCTCGAAGACACGCGCGAGACACGAAACATCCTGGACGGGAGAGGAACGACGCGGTCTAGATTTCGTTGAACGGGATTCTGGATGGTCGCCAGACCTAAAACTTCACAGAGGCATAACTTTCCATCAACCCGCTAAATCTCGAAGTACCCGAAATACACGGCCGATCCCCGGCGAAATTTTCGTCAGGTCCCGGCGGAAATCAATGATTCTTGGAAGCAAGAGCGGCAGTAGCAACAGCGATATCGGACAGCACACGCGGACACGAGGAGAGCGTGAATTCACGTTATCCGCGGCTTAGTTGCCTCCTATATTCATCATCCTCCGCTCCTGTCCACTGTAAATAGCGTGGGGGATCGGTTACGGTTGACAAGAAACATTGTTGCAGTTGTTTTGCCTCGCGATCCCTCCTCGTGTTTCCATTCGGCTAAAGTTGGCTCGTGTGCGTGTTACAGGGTATGCGGAATGCGGAAAAGTCGGGATTTAAGCGAAGATACGACCAACGGGGATGAACATGTTGATTTTGGGTTGGCGGCGTGATGGGGGCCTTCAGAAAGGACAGCTACAGCGAAATGAATTATGTAATATTCGGACGCTCTAAAAAGGACGATAACTTTTTTAATATTGGGAAGCTAGAACAATTAGTTTACTACAGGATGTGAAAAGAAATTTTTTCAAAAATTGCAATTTATCGGAATTGTAGAAAAAATACTAAAAGTTGCATTTTACTAGTCTACTAGTTTGTTACTAATTTTCTGTTGTTACTAGTTAGAAAAAGTCCAATGCGACAAGTAACAAGCTCATTACTAACAGAAAACGCCAATTTGCGAAGACAGTATCCTACATTTTATTGAACGATCTCCGAGAACTTTTCATATATAAAAGAAATCATAAGTGAACTTATAATTCAACAACTCCCATCAAAGTTCGATCGTAGTTTCAAATATAATGCTCTTGAACTTCGTTACAGTTGGCAGATCTGTGCGAGAACTGTAACAATGGAACTGAGGAAATCTCGTACCATAAGTTTCCCACGAAGAAAAGAGGACGGAAATAAGAAAAGTAAATGGAAGCATTGGACGCACGAGTTGAAAGGAACCTCGTCTAGCAACAACTCATTTTTTCTGCGTGAAAGCAGTTTCCAGATGTGAATTAAAACTTGAATCACGACAAGTCAAATATGAAAGATTACACACAAATAATTGATTTATACATAAACTATTTATCTCGTTTTTAACATGTCGAAAATGCAAACCTGCTCGTTAATGTAAGAAATGGATTTAGAAATGACATATCAACGTCAATAATATTATTTTATGGAACATTAGCAATATACGATTCATTAAATATACATAATGCATTATTTGCAATATACAAATATTAATCGTGTCTATAATTACAATCCAGCTCATTATTACACTCTCTCTTCCCGCGCCATTGTTATCTTCGGCGTAGAAATGTTGATGATTAAATAATAGCGCGGCCGCGGTACATCAACTAGACCGAGCGAGAATGAAACGCTCCATCCAATCGCGTGTTAACATAAATGCCTCAGTGATGAATATGCCTCGTGAAGTATCAATGCTTGAATGTTTCGCGGTTCTATCTTTCATACGCACAGCGATTACGATGAAAACGGCACACAAATACAGTCATTTATCGCATTTTCTTCGCACAAAAGAGAGAGTACTCTGAATATAGCCGGCACTTCAAATACAAAAGTATACCTGTAATTCGTGCAATTACGAACATTTAAAGGGATAAAGAGATTTTTTACATTTTATGGACGTCGATTACAGTCGATTAAACTCGCTCAAAATGGAGAACCACGACAGTTGCATTCAAGAGAAACACATTCATCCTACGGTTCGTCAGCAATCGTAAAAAATTCGTAAAAATATTGTTCAATTATTCTCATCTAATTTAAACGATTAAGAAAATAAATATCTCGCAATTTTTATTCCGCATAAAAATCCAGTCTATTACCCGGTAAATGAAAGTCTATTCCGTGAGTGACAGTTGATCGACGGTTACCCACTCGATCTTATTTCCGAAGTGACGCGATCAGGATTAAGTCTTCGCTTAAAACCGGCCCCGCGAATTACATCGGCAACAATGGTCTCGTGCTATGGCAAAAATTGTGATACCCCTTACAAAACATTCTATCCTCGAATACAATACGAGTGAGGTAATGCGAGATAGGAATCGGCATTACGAGAATAACGCGATTAAGCCTGATAACGGAGCGAAAGATTGTGGCAACAATTTCGTCAGGTGTTTCAGGCCACCCACGTACATCGGAGAGTGTGATCAGCGTGTTTGCGCTCGCAGAACTTGATTTTCATCGCGATAGTGATGAAGCAAAGGACAGAGGTTGACGTCAGATGAAGGATAAATGCTACACCAATGAAATAGGTCAAAGCTGATGGAGCCTTGCGCACCTCTTCAATCAGTTTACGAGTCACTTTTTCTGATCATTTGATGTCTCCGAATCCCCTAATTTCTCGTCAACAGAAATTTGTAGATCAAAGAAGGATATTCATTCATGTCTGTATCTTGATGCATAAAATCCAGAATCTATTTATTAATTAACGTTCACATTCAGCTTATTTTTCACATACAATCATCCCCTCGCTTGTATCATCAAATAAACTGAATTGAAGACCCAGAATTGAAAAATGTTTTTATACCATTCACAACGTACTAGATTATTTAACAAAGGAAATAAATCTGCATTTCACTCCAGCATAAAGGTCCACATTGGTAGAATGACAATTTCCTCGCAGCTGATTGTTTTTCAAAGCTAATTTGTTAGAGTCTGGAGTTCGTTTAATCGCGAAGAGAACAAGAACTTTCCTGAAATTAATGATTATACATCCAGTTTGACTGGCAGGCATGAACTTCTCGGTTCCACGGGATCCTCCGCGCATAATCAGGAGAAGTAATCCCCGATTTAGCAAACCATACGAAGTCGGCGGGACAGCTGTCGAACGTCCGGCAACGAAAGTAATTAAATCTGCGTTTATCGAATGAATCACTGGCAGACCGTGAGCGTCTCGAGTAGGCAAACATTTGCAAAGTCGGAATCGCCTTACTTTCATCCTCTTCCCCTCCGGCTCCCGATAAATCAGTTTCCGGCGAAGTCGTTCCGGGGGCAAGGCAAAGGAAGAAAGGATCCTTTCCCCGGGTAAACACGCCGCGCAAAAGCGGAGAAGACGACCGATCTTTAAGGCCGAATTGTCCGGCATATTTTCTTTTCCCATTTTCTAACGCGGGGCCGCGCGATAATGGCCAGCCGGCCGTGCCGGTGCTGAATGGTTTCTACTCGGAAACGGAGCCGCAAAATGACGCCCCTGGCTCTCGTCTTAGCCTCGGTTATCCTTTATCCTTCGTATTACTCGCGCAACCGACACCTTTTTGCCGGTTCTTTTCAATTCGAACCGGCCTGGGCCCCGTCCGCTGTTTCCGAGCAAACGGTTCCATTGTTTCCGCCACGGGCTTCAAACGCGTTCGAGGAAAAGAATCAGCGTACCGTTTCCCAAAACCGGAGTCGTTCTCGCGCCGACCTAACAAAGTCTCTAACGAGAGCGTCGTTCTGTTCGCAATTCAAAATGGACGGATCGAAAACACTTGACACGGGCGAACCTCTCCTTTCCGAGGGATGAAACGGTCGCATTTTTATTGATGTTTAATATCTGGAGAATGAACGAGTTTCTAAGAGCACACTCGCTGAAGTTTAACACATTTGCGCCAGGTAACTTGCCAATCAATCGCTGTGTGTAACTGTTACGGCATCTGTCAGAATTAGACTGCGGATTTTATGCGAATTTACGATTAAGTGGATAGGTACTGGTCGTCCGTCAAGAGACAGCAGTGATTTCGACAGTGGGGCGCAGGATGACCTGCGAGACCCCACTCTTGGCGCCAGGCTCCGAACCCTACTCATACGTCAGCGATTCGGCCAATTGCGGAAGACGTGTAGCGCGGAGGAGGGATATCACGTCGTCCATAAGAGTGTCTCACTGCCAGACAATCCTGGTAGACAATCAGTAGACTGCGGATGGTTATACAATTTTTAATTCTTGTAGGCAAATTTTAAGAAAGTGGGGACGAATAAAATCTCATTTTCAGTGGTAGCAGCCTTTGTGCAGACCTGAGAAATAAAAAAATTTGTTTAAAATATTGCATTGTCATCCAGTTCTGAGCTATGTTTAAAATTTCAAGTCTCTAGCTCATCGGAAGTTAGTTTAAAATCAATTTGCAAGATTTGTACCGAACAAACAGACAGACAGACAGACAAACAAGAAAGCGAGCTAATAAAAACGTGGTAAAAATCGCAATAAACTCTGTGAAATTTTATATTTTTATCCACTGCGAATGAGTGAATTTCGTTTCACCGTATGTACTTCATTATGTATTATTTTATATACTTCTTTCCAGATCATTTACAACATTTTAATCACAATAGAAACCGGTTTTCTTTCGTGCAACGAGCCATTAACCAAAGAAATATGGACAATAAAAATGCGGATTATGAAACACATTTTTATTCTATTCTCAGTTTAACAAGTCTCCGGTTACAGAGCCTACGTAACTGTCGGGCTTTTCTTGCTAAAATATGCATCCGCAAAAAAACCAGTCCACTTACATATTACGTTTACTTCGCAGCTATCAATTACTCGGTCCCGCTGGCACGTACACAAACGCAAGGAATAAAACCGCGTTTTTATGTACGGTAATTCCTGTTCAACAATGTGTTCGCCTTCACCTCTGACAGGCTCAAGGATCCGTCGTCATCGTCCCGCCGATGATTCATGAACCTTACCGAGGATGCGTGGGCTGCGAAACACACGTGAGTCACCCGCGAATCTCGAAATTGCGAACGCGCCCCGAAGCTATCCGCCGCGGCGCGTTAGAAAGTAAACAGGTGTCAACGTGGAAAACGCTGCCAGCACATAGCCTGTTGAGAATGCACCTTGAAACGGTACAGCGTGAAAGTAACCCGAAATGCCAACGCTCTCGCGATCGATGATAAGACAACACCTTCGATTATCGTGCACGATTTATTCGCATGGAACGTGCGTGCAATGGCTCTTCTTTATTTTTCATTATTTTTTCACAGAACTTTTACCAACACATTGGCGACATTTTTCTGATTAAAATGAGCCAAAACATGCCATAATTCGCAGCAATACCTCGATTATCCGAACTGATGATATTATTCGAGTACGAGCAATAGTCTCACCGTTACGCCGAAGTGTTTTGTTTACTCGCCATCATTTTCTACAAGTTACGGGACTTTCAAATACACGATTCTAGTAATCTCGACCGGAAATGCAGGTCAAAGTTGACCGGTTAGCGCTGGTAATCCTGAGGGGAAGCCGGCAAGTAGTCTTACACGACGATTCAAGACAACAAAGTATTTCCCCGCAGGAGCAGGAAGAGAGGATTCGGTCATTATCTGTTCGCAGCGAAACGGAAAGTTCTATTCGACTTAACGCGGGTGTGCTAATACTGCTAATGGCTAATGGCTTCAGTTAGTTGAAATCGCCTTGTGGTTCTCCCATCATGCGTGCGCCGGGAACAGAACGAGCGAGCCGTGGGAACCGCGCTTTAATTCGAACGGTTTTCGTTCTTTTGTTTCCACGTTTCCTCTGCCCTCCCCTGTTCACCGGCAACCGAAGCAAAATTCGCAGTTTCTCCGTTTCAGTTCCGCGAGCGTGTAATAACGAGCGTTTCGCAACATTTCAGACGTTCCGCCGGTTCAAGCGCCAGTTACTCGCGCTTCATTCTCCGTGAATAATGAGATGCCCGCGACGATATGTACCTTGTGTCGTAAATGTCTCTAGGGTGGCTCTTATTTTCGACTTTTGAATTTCTTTTATGGCCCAAGGTTGTTCCAAATAATTAAAAAAGATCTCTGCAAAGTTTAAGTGTCCCCAGATAACGGGAGAACGTGTCCCAAGAGAGATTAAACATAAAAATAATTAATTTAATATGATAATATAATATATAATTTTTAAAATTATTTTTAAATTATATTATTTTATATATTATTAATTATTATAAAACTAGTGGAACTAGTGGAAAGGTCTTTACCGAGATACTAGATTAAATAAGAATTGTTACGTTTCGTCAACATAATTCTTGGCTTATTTATTCAATGTGTGGGAAAATAACTAAGCTTGAGAAATGGTAAGGGAATTTTCGGGACATCCAGTAAATTGGGTGTCTGTAACAAGCACTTCCACCTCGTCGAAAACCTCAAGTAGAACCTGTCTTTGATCAAGGAAATCAGGATATTCCCAGACCCACTTTACCTAGACCATCGTGACCCAATAAGACTTGACATGTGCCAATTAATGTTCGCAAGACAACGGGACTGTCCTTAGATTATATCATTTAGGTGACGGCCTATTTACGCAGCCATGAATATAATTTCCTCTCTGGGTTTGACGTTGCTATCGATCTTCAACGCGTTTACAACTGTTACATCCAGGTATATTAATAACTTGAGTTTTGATTATAGTTCGTATCTTGTATGATTAACATAAAATACTTCTATGATTAAAAATCTTTTTTGCTGTGTGTTGTCTAATAGTGACTGGTTACTGTTGAATATTTTCAATCCTTGTTTCTCGTCTCGATATTGAGGGCAAGTGGTAAAGTATACGTTCCATAGTGATGTTGATGTTGCAACGATCGCCGAGCTCTGGTTCTTGTCTTTTTATTAGGTGGGAGTGCGTAATATTTATGTGATCTATTTTGAGACTAGTTCCTTCTGTCTGCACCTATCTCGTAAAAGACGCAATTTTTGTTCGATACATTCGTCATAAAATAATTTTATCCTCCACAATGTTATCCCAATGTTATCCACAATATTAATAAATTAGTATTCGCCATTTGCGAAGATCGATACTTCATTGAAAAGAAATAAGAATTCACAGTGCAGATGGTCTATCATTCGATTATACTTAATAACGTAAATGGTCCTAATAATTTTGCCCTTCGCTGTATATTACATTGTTGATAATTTTGCAATGCAGATGAACGAGAAATCTCTTAAAAATTTACTACTTTACCTAAATATTGCATGGACTTCTTCAAAGCAACAAGAACAATTCATAAAAAGAATCATTTCGTCATAGAATTCAAAGTAAATGGCAAATGAAGAAATAGTATTTAATAGACACGCAGGTGCCATAATTGCACAAAATTCCGTGGATGAGTAGCCCACACGAATTCTTCGATGATGATACCGAGTTGATTGATTTGATCGCATACTTTCTGCCAGGATAATAGATCTATTCGCCTCAAGAATTGCTGTCCACGCCGGGGCACCGATTGGCATTATCTATCGTAACCGAGCATATTAATAACCTGCCGGCTGGATGGACAATGGATAGAGCTGGTAATGATCGAGGACCGTACCTGCTACCGTAATAATGGGTTGGAAATGGTTGGCAGTTCCAGAGGCGTCATGAGCACGCGCACACAGTGGCGAACCCGGTACGTTTCCCGTGTTGGTAGAGGGTATGTTAACAATGGTCTCATTAAGACCGTTTACGCAGCGACTGTAAAAGTGCGCAGTGCACACAATTTCCGATGAAACGTAATTTATTCGACGAGAAACGTAAGCCGTCAGCGTCCTCCACTGAATGATTAACTGTTTTCCTATTGCGAGCATATTTCCAGCCGAATTAGGTTGATTGAGTGGGTCATCGTACCGCCAATCTGATTTAGTATTCGCGACCGTGGATGAATTCCGTTCAAAAATCATAATTGTGCCGGTAATCAAAACGTGATACACTAAAGCGTTGTCTAGTTACAGCGAAGCCTTGATTTAAGAAAAATCCTCGGGACCGTTCTGTTTCTTAGATCCTGTAGTTCTACCATTTCTTCGCAGATGAGTCGGCAGATGAGGGGAGGGAGCACGAATTGAGGGGAAACGTTACTCTTTCTCTGACGTCTTAGAAGTGTCTTGGAAGGAGAAGGTAGAGTGGGCGGGGCCCACTCTGTCGTTTCTCTTAGATCGTACAGTTCGCGTTTTCTTAGGTCCAGGCTTCACTGTATTATTATTAGATTATTTCTCCAATTGATATTGTTACTGGAAAGTGTTAAGAAATAAAATAACAAATTGGTACAAACTGGTATTGTGAAAATATGCAATTCGTTTCCTTGACCGAAATATGTTACACCTGAATATTCGGTTCGGATTAAAATAGATAGTGAATTTAATGTATAGCAATGACCTTCGTTGTTGCGCTTCATTCATCAAAACGCGTAGAGCGTATATCCACGCACACGCAATCGCTGAATACGTCCAGCAAACTCATGTTTCACAAACAAAATAATGCTTCTATCTTATTTGCATATCCATTAATGTTTTATAACGCTTTTTACTGTGTTATTTACTGTTTAATCGTGTGATACGGCTGTTCAAACAACATTCTTCGAGCTCATGGTCAGTTTACCTTATCTTGTGTTCATTACAATTTTAAATTATACATTTACAAACACTCTGCAGTTATACGTTGCAACAACCAGGAAGGAAATAGACTCCGCAGAGCCGTAAGTTCATAAATTATTATTTCTTCCAAAGCGATTATTCTTTATTTAACACTGAAGTTACCGCTGCCAGTCAAATGACCGGTTTTATATTTTACATTTTACAAATTTGGATAAAAATTGCAAAAAATCTAAATAATTTTAATCGCGTTTAGTGTTAACATTTTCGTTCAGACGATTGGTCAAAAATGCACGCGAAAACGCGCAGTCTGTTAATAACTCTTCGGTCGAATGAAGCGTTCGAAACGAAAGAAAAATAGGATAGGAAACGGGAACAACTTCATTTATCTATGCAACAGAGGGTGCTCCAAACGTTCTCGGACCAACACGTCGACAAACGAGCGGACAGAAGTTTTGTCAAATGGTCCGAATAATTTTGCGCAATATTGTTGCGAGTGGGTAAGAACGGGCCCGGCACGGCGGTCTCTCTCGACAGCCGCGTTTGCCGGCATTTTACTTTATTACGTCGAATTTCCTGCCCGCTTCATAATGCCGAAAGGACTGACCCGATTTACAGTGACTCGCGAGAAAGTACTTGGCCGTACTACTCGAAGAAGCTGTCCTTGGATTACAGGCCCGTTAGATCCAGAGAAACGATTGACGCACAATTAATTGTATAACCGCGAAACTCTTGAGAAACACGGAGCCCGTAGATAATCAAACGCCGACGAAATAAATAGCAATTGTTACCATCGCGAGCATTTACCGCCAGCTTCGCGCGCAGCCGCTCGTAAATTTTATAAATCGCCGACGTATTTTGTAACGCCGGTATAAAACATTTCTTTCTCTGCGAATACCATTAGCTACGCTCACAAGCGAATGATGTATGTTCCCGTAGTAATAACCATGGACGGATTCAATTTTTCCGTTTGCTTTTTGCTCCTTTCTGAAATGGAAACCATTAAATCTTCGGATGAGGGATGGACAGTTATCAATAGACAGCGGATCTTTGTGCAGAATAAAAATTGTCTACCTGAATTGAATATTGAATTGAAATTAAATTGAATTGTCTACCTGAGTGAATAATAATTGTTCTATAACCGTTGTAAAACAGGCATCCAAAAACGTGGTATCCGCGGAAACGATTCGGATAAATTGTATACAAGCATGACCGTTAAAGAGCACCGAATGCATTATGAATTCGAATGTCAATCGACACTGTCACCGGTAATAGCCGCCATTGTTTCGGCGGGGCGATCCGTTTTGCTGACACGCGTACTGTCGGCCGCGTTTATGCGGAAAGATTTTATTTTATAAAGCCGCGTAAATTTCGATCTCGGCGCTTTAATTTTCATTGGCCCGACGACAAGCCGATTCCGCGGCCCCGACAGCTGAATTCGCCAGAGACCCACCGCGAAATTGATTTTCGGAAATGCATCGTTTGAAGAGTTGCCAGGACGCATACACGCAGACACGAGCGCCGATATTTTGCGGTCTCTTTCTGGCCCGCGCTCCGCTCGCAAATTCTGCACGAACACGCCGCGCGTCCCGACCCGGCCCGGGGAAACAGTAAATACGCGATCCTGCGTGGAATTCGAAATAGAAAAAATTACGCTAGCTACCCCACCGACTATCTGCACGCAGGCGGCAGAAGCTTGCTGCGAGGATCGCGATTGAAAAACACTCTGGTCGAAACAGTTGCTCGAACGTCGCTGGAAAAATAATTTTTACGGAATTTCGACTGTTTTTAAAGTCTCCTTGCCTCGGTCACTCTTTTATTAGTTTACTCTATGTACAGGATGTTCCAAGTATGTCAGTATACTCTACGAAAAAAAGTTATACACAAAAATATGGAGTCCTACGCCAGTCGGAACATTCAACCAATGTTAAAACCAAATTGGAAGCGGGTACCCGGGTTAGAAGTTTACTATAGAATTGGGAATTCGCATAAATATCCATTAATCACACTGCAGCATGTCTTACCATAGAAACACGGGCAGTAGTAACCCACGCATGATTTAAACGGCCATCTACTTTCCACCAAGTGACGAAAACAATTCATCGCCGGTGCTCTCAAACTGCATTGAAATTAAAAAGAAAACAAACTTTAGTGATCGATTAATTAAAATTCGCAAGAGAGCAATCATGCTTTCTCAAATGTTCTTACACATGACGACCTCATGAAATCCTGAGATTATAAAAATAAAAATTCTCATTGAATTCTACAAATTGATTCAGGGCAATATGTTTATTGTTACGTATTTTAATCTCATCGGGGAAAAATACCGCAGGAAAATTTTATTTACTCTGACAGGGGTTGGAAAAATTCTACAGAACATGTAATCGAAGTTACATAAATTTCTATTAACTAAAGCTCCTCTGTTCGTGTACCTACCGTGTGCCAACACCGCAGTTTACTTCCGAACAAGCCGATATTAAATTAATTACACTCGTCACTCAGCAAAGTAGCGCGAAGAACACTTTCGCCGGGAATGTTCATTTGTATTATGGACTAACGCGAACGCGCAGCTGCGCCGACCGAACCGTCAGGCTGAAAATTGTTTAAGATAATGACATTTGTCGGGGGCCGTGGAAACGTTTACACGTACCTACATGGAAGTCACACACGCGCCAGACAGTCTCGATGCACGGGGCAGCTTATTCTAAGAGCTCCCTTGCCCATGGTACAGGCCATCGATGCTAACTGGCATGCATGTGAATGAGTCTCGATTATTCGAGAGGATGAGTAACGTCGACTATTTTGTATGCAAAACGCGACGCCCCGTGCGTTAAACGACGCCAGGCGCCGCGAATAAACGCGATAACCGCGTCGCGCTACAGGATCTGCAATGTTTCTTACCGATTCAGCTATTTAGACGCTCTGGACACTTTTTGGTCACTGTGCTGTTCGGATGTGATCATGATCGTCATCCAACACAATGGAACTCGCGGAGCATTCGGTCCCTGAGTTCCTCATGGTTTTCCCGTAAGTTTTGGTGTAGAAAATTACGTTTCAAAATGTTGTTGAGTAAATGACAATGTTGTTGAATAATTGCTGATAGATCTTTAGAATCTTCACAATCGTGAACTAAGAATTTGAACTTTCGAAACAGCAATTTTTTAAAATCAGCTTGAAAAATCAAATGACCGATTTCATATATTTCTTTTTAATATTATGAAAATTATACAGGTGCTTTCATGGGAAATGTTTCAGTGAATTTCTTTATTCATTATTTATTGAATTTTTTTATACAGTCAAGATGTAACATTTTGAAACATAATTTTCTACATAAAAAAAAAATAGTTTCAACACGTCGTTATTTTTCTAACGTAAAATAGTCAGTTTTAATGGTCTATAGACAGTGATATTATGCAAACGAAGATATGAAGTGAAATTGTATGAAATAAATTTGAAATTCTTACGCGGTGAGCAATTCCTATCTCTATTGATGCTGTAAAATGAACTGAATGGGAAGCGTTAATGAGATTTGAATGTCCCTTTGCCGGGTACTCGATGCGTGAAGTTAATGGATTCCCGTTAAGAGGTTCAAAGAATCGAAGAGTTGAACGGCCGCTGAAGAGCGTATGTGCTTCGCATGCAGATCACATTAAACTAATTTGATTCGAGGCGAACCGAAATTCCAGTTTTAATAATTAACGTTTTATACTGGCAAACAAGATAATGTTTCGATGCGGGAGGTATTGATAGGCTAATGGAGAAATTATGAAAATATACTCCACGATCCTGATAAAATCAAGTTTGCTGGAACATGTAATAAAATCCCTTACTTTCAATGTATTAACGCCATTTATTAACAAAACGTTTATGAAAATCCCGGTCCTCATAAACATTTACTAGACTGCGGATCTCTTCATGCATTTATAGGAAAATTGAGTACACGAAATTCAAAATTGTTAGAAAATTTTAAAAAAAGAAAAATAATTCGACAGGAACGATTCGGTCGATCGGCGATACCGTGACGCCACTGCAGGAAGTTTAAACATCGCTTTCGGTGGAAAAGAAATCGGTATAGCGTTTTTCCTCGAAGGAACGCATCAATCTCGCGCAGCGTTCGCCGGAATATTAAACCTGCCGTGCTCGCAGAAGGAAACGGCGCGGCGGGAACGGAATCGATGAAGACGAATCGGTCCGGCGCTTGGCGATGATATTAAAAAATGCCCGGGGGTTAAGTGGTGTAATTTTATTTACCCGAAGGCACCGGGTTCGAGTCGTTTCTCAGGCTTAACCAGACGCGGGTCGTTATCGCCAGCTTTGCCTTGAAACAAAAGCTTGGAAAAGTGGGCGCGCGAGCGCGAGCGCGGTAGACGGAGAGGTGGGAAGAAAAAGGGAGATAGATAACGTCAAGGGCCATAGACGGAGAGGTAGAAATAGAAGAAGATTTCTTTTGAAACTGCCTCTCTCTCCTTGAACCTCGCGACGAACGCCGCGGAGATTTCCCGACATTTTTCCGCCGTCCTTTGTTCGCCGTAAAGTATCCCAGAAATAATTTCGAGACAACCGTCTCGTTTACTTTTCCTACCGCCGCGCCGCACCTCTCCCTCGCTCTCTCTCTCTCTTGGTTCAGCTCTAGCGAATAAATATGAGGAAGCAGTTTTTACGAAGCATCCGAATCTCCGTCCGTGTATTGTTGCGTCTGCAGCCGCCGAAAGGAAATACTTGACACAATCTTATTTATTACTCGCAGACACTTCGCCTCGAAGTTGACGGTGACAAAGCATCCCTCCAATTAGAGATTAGCTTTTAATCAAGACACATCGTCTTAGTAACCGACGTAAATTGCCCCCCTATCGGCGCAACTACGCCCCAGCTTTTTACGCTAATTATCAGTTACACGACTAGTTCCGTTCCGGTGATTCAAACCCGCCGCCTACGAATTAGCAGCAGCGTACTAATCAGATTTTACCGGAGCTTAAGGTCGGCTCGCGCGAAAACAATTATGTGTATCAATGGAGGAATCTGACGCGTTGTGATAAAATGATGGATTGCGACGGCTGCACGGAAAATTCAAATGGAACTTTCGTGATTCAGGGTTGAAATTCACAAACATTTTAGCTAAGATTCTTATCTGAGTAAAGAAGTTGTATTAAAATAAAATAAAAATATTTCGTCCGTGATACCGCAGAAACATTCATTTTAAAAAATTGCTGCAACATCCACCGCAACTCCAGTGCAAAAAAAAAAATGGTAAAATTCTGCATAAAATCCACTAAGCGAAAATGTGTGCTTCCCCGGAGGTGGGAGCGCGCCTGTATCGCAAAAAAGCACGGTGAATTTTAAAATCACGCGGCGGGTTTAACGCGTTCATTTCCACGCGCGGTGTAATCCGCGAAATAAAAGGGCGCGGCAGTTTAATTCAACAGGCCGCGAGAATCCAGCGCGTTTGCTTCGAACAAGAAATCCGCTGGCAAACGAGCGACGCGAAGCTTACGCAAACGGTAATCATGGTAAAGTGATTCACTCGTCCCTCGCGACTTTAAAACGTTAAGACGAGTACAAGGTTACGCGGCCCGGCATTATCCTCCGCGGCGATCTTTCCAAGTTCATTAACGTGTCCTACGTGGGTTAAAACGAGTCAACCAGCGGCGCGCTGCTCGCCACTCTGGGATACGTAGGCAGTCAGACGAACAGACGCACACGGCCCGACCGCGGCCCGGCCAGTGCGGTGTGACGCTCGCACACGTGTGCGTAACCGAAAATGCTCGCCGATGCTTGACGATCCAAGCCGTTCCGCAACGAGACATTTCAGCAATTCACCTGAACGAAGGTATCGTCCGACGGAACTTTAGTCGATTTTCTACGGTGTTTAACACCCCGACCAACAATTTTCTTCGCGGTTGCAACTTCGACTTCTTCTACATGTGTACTTTCTGTCTGGATATAATTTCTTTCATACCATGTAGAACATTATTCACAATATTGTCTAAATTATTAAATATGTTGGTATCTAATCAATTGATCTTGACAAGGTATGTGACGATGAAGGTCAATCGAACTTGGTCCCCTTTTGTCAACATTTACTGACATCAATTTCATATCCATATAATGAAAAGAAGTTTAATTTTCAAGTTAAAATAGCTCTGACTACAAAAGGTTGGAACAAGAAACAATATAAAATCAATTTCTTTCCAACATGCCCAATAGTTACATTAATTTCAAGATACTGGAACCTCATTTAGATTTTGTGCCATTTTCAGCGCACAAGACATGCTTGGATAATTTCAATTCTTTAAATGTCATTAATGTTTTGCACTAGACCTATTCATTACAAAATTTTATTTAGCATAAAGCTTCTCCAGTGATCACATTGCAAAGTTTCGGCGCGCGCTTGTTGCTTCGGAGTTCGCCTATAAGGACAGCGGAACTTTCGGAATGACCTGCTGTAAGAATGTTAATGCACCGCGCCAAGATCTCTCGAAGCAACACGCACGCGTGCACTCTCTCGGGCGGTGAGCGTTCCCAGAGACAACGTCGTAATCATAAATCGCGTGCTGCAGTGGCACGATGGAAAAGTGCAATAAGACTGGCAGTGCGTCTAGCCGGCAGTGCACGGAAGTCGGGGAGCGTCGCTCGTAGTCGGTACGATGTTAATTTACTACTCGAGAAGTCAAAGTGATTCGCGGCCTGGTGCTCCCGAGAGACCCGAGTCGGCCCGACGTTCTTTATGATCCGCCCCCGCCGAGAAATTTACACACCGGAAAATTTCCGGAAAACGCGGAAACGCGAGCACCGCGAGGGAAATCGATTGGCACGGAGGGAATTAATGGCGGCAAGGCCGAAAAGCGGAGACAGCGAAACAGAAGTACGAGAATGATAAAGCGACAAGGGAAAAAGAGGAGGGGGAGAGAGAGAGAGAGAGAGGGAGTTCGGATTTTTAAAAAAAATAATCGGACGAGATTTACGCGAAATAATTCATCATCGTGACAACTTCCAGCGGACTGGACTGGGTGTTTACTTTAAATTGCTTGACGATTGATGCGACCGTGCCAGCGTAGATTTATATATGCATGTTATTCGGGTTGATTTAGTGACAGGGGTTTTTGCTGAAATTTCATTCTGCCGGCGTCCCCGCGAGTCGTATAATACGGGATACATTTGTTGGTGTTCGTATGAATTTTTAAACGGTCCGTAAAACGCATAAATTGCTATGAGGAATGACAGAAGCAAGTGGGACAAGATATTTCCTGGTTGTCGGAGGGTTTCGAGCAATTTAATTCTCCACTGCCGCCGCCTCTCTTTGATGAATGTACCCACTTGAAAAATAACTGCTTTGTTCCAGTTCTTTTCCTGTTTTATATGCAGAAATAACAGAAGGAGGAGTGACACAAAGAAGAATTTGTTCCCTTTGTTGCGCTGCCCCGGCGTTATTAATGTTAAACTCGGTAATGGCTACAATTACCTAATAGATTTCGACGTCTCGCGAATTGCTCTCGATTTACTTGATTATTTGAAAAATCTTCTCTTTATAATGATGCTGGTACGACTACCTTGAAACGTTCGCTGTCAGTTCATTTTTAAATGTACTTGACTTATTTGCGGCATTTTTCTTATTCAAATGAAACTAAACACGATAAAAATCCTTATTGCGAGAAATCGTTTCCTTTTTCATTCAAATTCTTAGAAAATTTGCATCTGCTTCTAAAGTATGTTAATTACTAATCTATTTACTGAATGTGTGATTGTATTTTTTGTATTTTTCATTTAAACGACAGCAACGTGCTGTGCTATTCAATGTTTGCACTGATGCATTGTGTACGCGGACGCTTGAAGTTTTCGCGCGCATCGATCGGTCAGAGCTCGTTTTTAATTAATATAATATCATCGTATTGAAGTCCTTTCGCTGCACTGTCAAGCCTGTTAACTGCAGTTCGATTTTCAATATTTCGTTGCTCTCTTTTCAACGAGTCAGTCTCGTCGTGCATTTCTTCTGCCGAAGTGCATAATGAAGAGTCGGGCTTGTGCGTTGGGATGCAGAACAAAATTAACCTCTTCGACGCGACAGTCGACGCACGCCTGTACGAATGCGTTTGATAGCTGTCGACTATGCAGTAGTATTCGTCCGTGTCGAAACGATGAAATCAAATGAAATTATGAAATTTGAATCGATGCGAACATTCTTCGAAAATTGTACAACTTTATAGACAATAATTATCAGTAGGCTGTGTGCTTTATACGTTTGTGATAACTAGACTGCGGATTTTATGCATTTATGACAAAAATTAATAAGATTTAAAGACATCAGCGTATTGATGTTTCGGCTTAATCAGATAATTAAAAGAAGAATGAAATTTTTATTTCACACTCCGGTGTCTTGCAATCAATGCAAACATTTTTTATTTTGCATAGTTTGTGACACAATTTGGACAAACATCCACAGTCTAGTAATAATAGTGCAATTTACCATTCATTCATAGGATGCAGAAATCTTCGGAAGAGCATAAAACAATAAGCTTGAATACAACCTAAGCATTGTTTACAACAATGATTGGATATGATGAGATATAGAATGAATTGATATTGATTGCAACGACGTAGCCGAACCGTGACAAAACAACACTACAACACGGGCGAAGATAAAAATAAAAGGAACCACGGGTTTTTCCGAGAACCCCAGTTGGCAAAGTGCTGTCCATTTATCCCGTTCAGGTATGCTAACGATTCAAATCGATGCCAATGAATCAAATAGGAAGCGGAGTCGTTGCGATTCGTGCGGGAATATCGGGTACAGCTAGCATAATTACGTGCGTTGAACGAACTATTGCGTAACGAAAGTGTGGCGTACCGTTTCACGGGATGATAATTAACGGCCGCAAAAAAAAGTGTGTGCATTTCCTGTCGTAGCCTGCGCACGTATTCAACGGTGCGTTAGCCGAACGCTGGCGCGACGATAGGAGGGAGCAACGATTTCCTCCGGTTTGCAAAGGAGAAAAATCCGTTCTAGTTGGAGACTTTATCGCGTTCGTTATTCTTCGAGAGAGGCTGTTGTTTCCTTTTTGAATACAGCCGCGAGCTGTCGATGCGCTCGATTCCGAAGGATCATAATTATCACGGGGCCGAGCCCGGGAGAGTCCCGGAGTCTTATCGTTCGCCCTCCGTGTTCATTCTTCGCGAAACTCCGGGGCAACCATTATTCTCGCGGAATGCAAATCCGATACAAACTGCCGTACAGTTTCTCCACCCTTAATCTTAACCCGGAGGAGCAGCTCCACCTCCGGGACCCCTTGGCACAGGCAGGGAATGGAACTATGGCTGCGGTTGGCGGAGAAGTTCGTCAAGTGAGTAGCTCGTTGTCAAGATCCTCCGGGAAGATTAAGATCGCGGACCGGAGCGGAGGCAAGAAGCGAAAGATAATGCCGGATAACGTTCCCCGGCCGTATTCGATTTAACGCGGGAGCAACCCGCGTGATTTATTCCGTTGATCGAATGCAATCTCTGCCCCGGCCACGGCCATTTGGTCGCCGATCATCACGCGATAATGTCGGATCGCGTTTCGGCCGATAGCATTGAGTGATGGAAACCCGCCGCTCAACGGGATTGCACACAGCTCCGACGAATAAATAAATGATCGCTCGATTGGCTATTAAATATTTTCGATGCTTATGGAACGGTGTAACCCGACATGCCCGATGAAAATATTGTTGTAGATGGCAGAGATGTTGCCATTACTTGCTACGGTTCAATCTCGGGATTTAAAAGGACTCGTTTCACTTCCGAGCTCCTGCAGCCTATCGGAGCTGTCGTTCATTTATTTTGGATTTAACGAGACTGACGCATCTTAGAGGCATCAACCTAAAAATATCCATAGATGAGTTTATGAAATTGATAGGGTAAGGGGTTATAAACAGGTTACCTAAATAAGCTTTTGAAAATACAGTGGGTGTACAAAGTAGTCGTACATCTTCTAAAATCGATCTTATGCATTTTCTTTTATCTTCACAAGCAAGCGAGTTACTCGGGTGACCTGTTTATAACGGCCCACCCTGTATACAATTTGCCCATTGTCCCTTCAAGAGGAGTCTTTTCGCTGCGACTTCCTAGCACACGTTTCCGTTAAACGCTACGCGAATCCATTTCGCAGAGCGGAGAAAAGAAACTGTAGTCGCCCGGCTTTTTTACGGGAGGAACGTGCAATTGCCATGCTCGCAGCAGACTGAAATATTCGTCTGGTTTATCCGAGAATGTTAAGCCGTAATCGTACGGGCAACCTAGGCCCTAGTGCTTTCCATTAACCAAACTGCCTTGCATAATCTCCCATTAGCCATCGACCATGCGCGCGTGTAATCGCCGTTTGCGAATTCAGACTTCGTGGCTCTTTCGTTAAATGGAAATCGTTCCAACGTTGTTCACTTCATAGACCGGTGTTCGCTCGATTACTTCGGAAAGCCCCGCTTCTCAAGCTGTATCGATGTATGTTATTCTCCTAAATTAATTACCTGCGGATAGCTTGTGGTATCATCAGGTGCACGCGGAACCTTCATCGATGACAGAGGACTGCGCACGAGGTCTGACCAGAGTCGCCAGATTGTATCCCCACTCCACCTTCCCATTCACCAGGTCACGTGACGCACAATGTGAACAACTTTTTGGTAAATTTTCGTTTTGTGCAACGAGCGAGGTTCTACTGTATTTCATTCCGTCCGGCGCGCTAGTTGTAAGTATACGAATCGACGTAACATAAGTTGGTCAGATTAATATTGCATCTATTAGTTTATGATGTTTGGTTAATGAAACTGGATATACGGAAAGGAAAAAGATGGGAGGGAAATGAAGGGACAGGGGAATAGGAAAACCAAAGAATAAAGAGATGCAATAAGAGTTATGTAGATACTTCATATACTTAGATAGTAGAAAGAAAGAGGTAACGAACAATGGGAAGAAGAGTGATGAGTGAGCGAATGAGCGAATGGATGAACGAAAGGTTAAGATAGAACTGTACTGGATAGGTTTATTTATGTACAATTCCAAGTCCAATTTATATACTGTATATTAATTTATGATGGTTTGGCGTCTGCAACCCACGACGTCCTCGAGACATCATTTTAAGACAAGGGGTTAACACTTTCCCAGACCACGATTTTGTATATTGCACGAAGAGAGTGAGATTATTACAGTGCCTGGAATGCGCGAAGCCAATCGATAGCGTTCTGGAAGTCCCCTAATATTCGAGAAAGTTCGTTTTCCGTGAAAGGTCCGCTGGTTGGTTGTTATCCGCGGCGAGAACCTTTCAGAAACCGATGGAAAATCCATCAGGGAGTCAATGGCGAGCGGAAGATGAAGGGTGGGCGTCGAGGGCGAGCGGCTGCATTCCGCGTAGATGCGTTCTCGTTGGGTTTCGAGCAATCGATACGAAACCCCCATGGCTCTGGACCGTTCCAAATCAATTCCCTTGAGAGTTACACCCGGGTTCGTTTCGGTTTCACCCGTTGTTCCCCCGTATCTCCACGCTCCGCACATTTGCTATACGAGACTACTAACTACCCTCTTTTTTCCGTGGTCATAAAGGGTGCGAGAGACCGTCACTGCATCCCATTGCCGCGACGCTTTCTCACCACCCCGTTGTACCGACCTAACGCTAATGCTACCGAAAATTTGCTATAGTACGGTGCAGTCGCGTAATTTCGGACGCGTTTTGAACTGGTGCGCCGGCAATCATTCCTCTTTCCGGGATGGTTCACGTTTAGCCCCCTGTCACTGCGATCAGGCTCGATTGAGCATCGTTCGGTGCGCCAGGTCATATTTGCGGGTCGGTCGATGATAATTAACCCTTTGCGAGCCTACGTTGAGTGCGATGTCCAATTTTAGGGAAATTAGTACTTGTTTTAGCTATTTGTTTCTTTCGACCCTCCACCGGCATTACGGGTCGTTTACTACCAGGCGAATTTCTATTTTTATTGTAATATTCATTAAACTTTCCGCGTTTAACTAATACTTGTACATTATGTTAGAGTCTTCAATAAGTACCTCAGAATTTTTTTCAGATTCTTTTACAGCCCGGAATAATTTAGGCCCGGAAATAAAGACATTATTCAAAAAAAGTTTATAATAACCGAATCTAGAGAAGAATACCTGCATTATCTTCTTCACAATGATTATAATAATAATTTCATGTGAACTATGGAAGCATAGACGACACTAGTCTGAAATTAGATAAGGTAAGAATTTGGTAAACAAAGCATACTTCTCTCTCGAATAATACAGTTCAAGTGTAAATGCGATCGAGCAAACAGCGAGTGTGTAATAATAAGGAGCTAGTAAGCTGCGTCCTCTCGACAACAATGCGAGAGAAATGTCGACGCTGGAGGTCCTAACAAAAGGGAGGACGGTTTTAATATTGCACACGACGACAAATTGCACCCTCGTTATTTGGGGTGGCATCGCGTCCCGCCTAGAACTACGCGGCAACTTTGTCTGAGTGCTCAACGAAGTCTTCTTACAAACGAATTTCCGCGCCGGCTGCCTTAAGTTAGCATTATTAAGTAAGCATAAGTTTACGCACCGGGGTAAGACGGACATTTCCATTAGAAATAACTTAATCTGTTTATTCTGTTGGACCTTCTCGACTGAATTCGAGTGGACGAAAAAAGAAGTTAATCACATTTTGCTACTAATCTATTCCCATTCGTTGTTCGCGATTCCCTGACAACTTTCAGAACTGTAAAATATATGACAGCGTCGGTTACCCCTCCGGTCTGCAAAAGTTTGTTCTTCCAATTCTGCTCACTTTTCATGCTGTTCCCTTTAGTAGACTAAATAAATTCCTTCCTCACTTGCAATAATTTGCGTTTCTTCGCAATACCCTACCTAAAAAGTTTACATAAGACTGTTTTAGGTTAAACTTTATTTTACTTTTATTTTGAGACTCTTCTAGTCTCTTATAAAATTGTAGTTGAATTCGATACCCGTCGCGATTAATATCGATATCTATTGCAAGCTATTCTTTTGCTGCACCCCCGAATATGCAACCGACTTGGCAGTGTCAGCGACGCTGCCGAAGGACACTGCGCTTGGACAACGTCATTCTTCCGTAATTCGACCGTCCCCGCTTTCACTTGGACCCCAATAATTCTTGTCAGAATTCCAGCCGTTTTTCTTACGTTACTTGCGAAACTCGCCGGCCATTGTTGAGACTGCTAACTACGATCCGGAAGAAATCCTGCTGGACAATGCAGTGGAACATAGACAATTGCAGGTAAGTCGGTTGCATTACGTCAACTGAGGACGATTGCTTGGTGACGAATAAACAAAATGAAAAATCGATAGCGGAACGTGGTATTTAGATTTATTGGCACCGTAACAAGAAGTGGTAGGTCTTCCGCGGCTGAATTGCTCCTTTGTGTGTCGCATGAACCTTGATACCCGAATTTACGATTTTCTATTCAATTTTGCTTCGAATACCTCCTTGACGTTTTAGATGAATTATTGAAAATTTATTTCGAGTCAGTTCCTTCATTTATACTGAGTTTGAATAATTTTCGTACTAACTACATGAAAAGTAACTAAAATATTGCCAACGTCTCAAAAAAACGGTAACTCTTTTAATATTTGAACTTTTTCTAGAAGTTAGAGCAATTAGTTTACTACATGATGTGAAAAGAAATTTTTTCAAAAATTGCATTTGGCAGGAATTGTAGAGAAAATGCTAAAAGTTGCATTATAAACTTTTTTCTGTGGGCCTATATTACCCCGGTTTTATATTGTTCATCTTACGATTATCGAAATTATCAACTTGCTTACGACAAATTTATTTATCTCAGCACATATTGTGATAAAAATTGCACATAATCTAAATAAATAGAGCCTCGTTATTTTTGTAAGCCAAAACATTTTACTCGCTTTTAGTGCTCGGTAGTTTCAGTGTTTAAAAAAAATGTTTAAATACGATGTGAAACTTTTGGCAGACAGTGTACGCGTCTACGTTTCGTACGTGTGCAAAGTCGGCCCCATTTTTGCAGGAACCGCGAACCACGGAAAGGAAAAACAAAAGTGCAAAATAAGAGAAAAGACGAGAGAGAGAGGGGGGGGGAGAGGGAGAGAGCCAGAGGGCAAAACAAGGGATAACGGAGAGCCATAGGTGCAGGCGTACACGCGAGGCTAAGGGTCGAGGAGAATGCGAACGTGTTCGGAACAATGTCACAGGTTGCGCACAATATGGGCACCGGTGGAGTCGCACGAGGGATTATTCGGTGACGCGTGGGGTGCATACGATCTTCGAAGGGATGCCGGGCCAGATAATTAGGATTGAAGGGAGGGGAAAGGGCGGAGGGGCAGGATCAAGCGCTCCATGCGCAGAGACACGAGTTCCCTTACGAGCTGTGTGTACGTTGTGTACGTTGACCTCCACACACACCTATCGTCGGACTGTCAGAGACACATCGGGGTTAATTACGGCACCGCGGGGTTGCGTAATCTTCCTTTGCGATAAAGGTCGAGGGACTCGGAAAGAAACTGCTGAGGTATACGGATCGTCTGGTTCGCAAAGATTAGGGGATTTTACTTGCACTTCTTGCTTCTTGCTTCTTCGGAGACAAGCACAACCCAGAAACTCGTTCGCGAAAAATTACCGACGTTGGGATCTGTAGATGTTGCATTAAGATGTCAGATGTCACAATGTACCCTTACAAGGGAAAGACCCCAAGTGTTCGACTTCGATTTTGATAATCTTTTGTGAGACGATGGTATATGGGTCCCTGATGATGTCTGCAAAATATGTGTAGTTACTCAATAGTTTTAAAGATATAAACAATTGAACTTTCACGCAACTATATCAACAAGCTATGGAAGTTTAATTGTTTTTTTATATCTTTAAAACTATTGAATAACTACAGCTAATATTTTGCATACATCATTAGGGATCCATATACCATCGTCTCACAAAAATATTTAGAATTTTTGAAAATCAAGCCAATTGTGACTTTTTACCATCTTGTTTAATGAATTTAGTGTGCAACTCGCAGTATTATTAATTAGATCGAGTCCAGCAAAAATACAGGAAAAGACACATCGCAGAGCTTATGGGAAAAGATTCTTGGCCACCCGTGCAATTTTAATAAGCACCGAGCATAATGAACCTAATATAATCGCGGAACGTTCATTACGCCATATAATGAAACCATTAGAGTTCGCTTAGCAGCTTCATCATCTTCGCGTGAAGGCTCTCCATCTCGAAAATTATGTCTTTCCGAAGACCTCGACCCCTTCTCACTCTTGCAATTTGCTTTCCAAGACAGTAATTAAAATTTTTATAATAAAGGAACGTACAACGTCGCTTGTTTTATTAATCCCTTGCCTTGCAATATCGTGTCTAACTTCTGATGAAGATTCCGAACAGATTCTAATAAAAATGATAAAATATGATCGCTTGAAATATATCGTAGATTAGAAGTGTCATTAAAAGAAAACATATTTCAGAAAATGATAAGCAATCATTCGGATCATTGTATGCAACTAATTTTGCATTGAACAGAACGTTGGCGCAAGTTGAGTTTCCCGCCGCGTGCATGGTAGTTCAAAGGTGTAGCCGATAGATGGCAAAATTCCTTGAACATTTCTCGCAAGAGAAAAGTAACGGTGCCGCTTCATAAGGCAGGACGACGCGGTATGAAATCGTGCCTTAAACTAATGAGTAAGGAAAATATAGAGCTTTGGTAACGCTTAGCTATGCTGATTATTAAGCGACCATATTTTTGAAGGGGCAAAGGTCGTCCCAGGGTAGCGCGAACTACTTTTTCGCGCAGCCGGGTGAAGCGATCTACCTCATAATTAAAGTTTAAACTTGATTGAAACTTTTTTCGATCTTAAGTGCACTTAGAGGGGTATTAAAGCCGCTTTTGTAAGCGGGTCTTAAATGTTACGATGTCGAGGAATATTAATTTTGATGAAAGATTTTTCGTAACACCGTATTAAAAGTGATTGAAGAAAACAATAATTATAGAATATTATAGTACAAAAGGATTAAGAAATTTTTTAAATTCCCGAAACTTTCCATTTTTCAGAAAGTCGATAGTTGCGCTGGTATTTAGAAAAAGATTGTATACAATACTGTATTTAAGCGGAGCCAATTAATTTGGTATAATCGTGTTAATTAGTCCCGGTGTGTGATGGACATGATTCTGCGTATGTCACAGTGCATTAAAACTCGTTGTAATCTCACAAACCGCGCTGTCTCTCGTAATGTGAGGGAATTATAATGCTCGTGCTTTGGATTCCACGTTATCTCATTTCATATGATTCGCGACGGTGCTTCTCTCTCTCCCTCGCTAATCTACAACAAAAACATCTTTTCGTTGGTATAACAATTGTATACTTAGCAAACATCTCAAGGTTCTTGATTTATTACATTATCATTGTCTGTGACATTTCACGTAACGAGGAAAATTATTTCTAACGATCAATGTTCCATTTTTACATGTCCAGGTCTCAGGTCGAACCTTTACTGAACTTCTTTGAGGAGATGTAAAGCAACGCTATGGGAATGGATTTTTCAGGTGGCGAACGCCTGCGTCTACCAACATGTAAATTTCTGATACAGAATCATAGGGGCTGGCTACGCTTTTATCTCGACAACTCGTTTCACATGCCGACCCACGCTCGCAAGCTGTGCCGCCGCAGTAGCTGCAGTACGCGCGAAAGCTTTGTAATGCAACTCGTAAGCTCCATTACGCGCGTGTACACGTTTGTCAGGGAAACATCCCCGGAGAGGCCAGACACGCGGTGAATCTTTCCCCAGTCTTCGTTTTGTGATGTTTAACATTATAGCGGCGCGTTTCTCGCTTGTTTTGCGATCGCACGACCACCTATCTGCCTTCCTCAAACATTTATCTTTTAATTCGCTCAGCCTCCTTCAAAAATGCTGCATAAACTTTCCTGCGCTCTTTGCAACCGCAATTACTGCCAGAGCTGCGTAACACGTGACTTTTTCGCTATTTTTCACACTGAGATCTCCGCACACTCTGCCCCCACTCTACCTTCCTCGTAGAAATTACATTGAATTAATTTAACTCGTTTTTTTTTTATATTTTAGCTTAGCACCACTTTCATAATTATCGACGCAATTATTGCGTCACAACGATCGACACAACTGTGAATAGTTCAATTAGAATCAGCATATCATCGATAGAAAATAAAGACACACAAAGTTCATAATTTCATCTGCGATATAGACACAACGTTTTCATATTAATATATACATCAAGATTTGCTAATTAATGGAAATGAAACCGCAAACCTAATTAATGTCCATGCACGTGTAGATAATATAAACTGTTCCTATAATAAATAAATGATTTGGTTAGCACTGTTGTGTTACGATTTATTCCCAGTAATTCTGTTCGTATGCATTAATTGTGTCCACTCGGCACAATTGAAACAAACACATTCTGAAAGACGGTATTTTAACTCCTAAAATTAATGTTAAAATAAAATTAACATCCTCGAGAGTGTCTACACCAGTGCAATAATTTTATTAATTTCCGACGACATTAATTATATAAGTATATAATTGATTAATAAAGTTGCATTCTTTAAAATTTAATCATTGAATTTTATTTTCAAATCGGGACGAACTTATGCAATCATCTAATATTACAAATTAATAGTCACCGCGGCCTTCCGAATTCGAACTGCGCGAGACTCCTATAATGATCTTCCCGATTCACAGCGGACCGTGGAGTTTGATTAAATTCCTCATAGAACAGCGAATAAGAGTATTTCCCTGCATCGCATTCAGCTTCATAGCGGCGCATTGTTTTAATGATCCCATCACACGTGGTCCCGCGAGTTGATTCTATGAAAAGCAATTGTTCGTCGACAATGATTATCAAGTGCCACCCGCATTTAGTGAAAAGAAGATGGAGCTCCCGGTGCACGAAATCGAACAATTCGAATCTGAATTGAGCGGCCGCGGAATATGAGGAGCTCGGACCAATTATGAAACTTCGGGGGACACATCTGTGAGCGTTTATCGATCCCGCGCGAGAACCTTTTTAACGCGGTGTCTCCTCGCCGAGTGAAACCCCAGGATAAGCAGCCCCTGACAATAAGATTTACGGGGCGTCCTATCTGCGAGCTATCTGCCGGGATCGATAACAATTTCGTGTGTGCAATCTCGATCTCCATTGCGAAGCCCCTGGTTTCCGCGAGTTATCCCGGCTGTTATCGTTGCACAATGTAGACGCAGTTCCCGATCATACGCTATCATCCCCCGAAATTCTGGGGGATTCGCTCGTATTAGGGCTCTAAGAGCCATCGAACAGTCGGGGAACCCCGTGTCGTACTGATACAATGGGCTTGACCAACAAGTACCACACTTCGGCCAATGAAGAATCGCGCTGATCTCGCGAATAATATTACGCGGTGACAGAAAATCGATATTTCGGGGCTCGTTGCGGGGAGGGGCTTTAAAACCCTTGGCGAAAGAAACGTAAAACAAAGGGAAACGCGAATGTGATGGCGAGCCGAAGCGGAATCAAACGATTTTATGCGCTTTTAAGCGAGGACAATCATGTCAGTGAATTTTTACGCATAATAAAAATTTCCAAATTTAAATTCTTTTGTTAGTCGATCCTCGCCATTAACTCGACTTCTTTCTTACTTTACTTAACATTTTACCTATCGAGAGCCTATCAATAGGATTTTTAATAATTGTGCTGTACCAAAAGAAAGCATAGAAATTTTACATTGCAATCTTAAATGAAATTATTAGATGACTTTATCGAGGATGACTTGTTAGTTCACAATGGAAATTGCGAATAATTGCGTAAAATAGGGTGGCTCTTGTCAACTTTGGTTGAATGCCGCAGAAGAAATCCAAAAGTCGAAAATAAGAGCCACCCTAGTGCAACAAGCTAATAGACGAACGGGACTTTATACGCAATTAAAGAGCAAAACGCAGAGGGATGTTTGCGGCTTGCTGTTTATCAGGAAGCTAATTCCGATCCATCAGTGTGCCGGAGAATACGCAGAGCATACGCGACGGCAGAGAGACAGCGCTATCGTGTGCGTCTCGTTGAGCAGGCTGTGACGAACCGCAAATCCGTGGAAATGATTTCAGCGGGCGGCTACCAAAAATGCAACAGCAGCAGCCAGTACAATCTTTCCGGTGGTAGCACAGCACTCCGACAAAATCTGCAGCCGC
Source organism: Lasioglossum malachurum (assembly GCA_028455605.1). Lineage (NCBI taxonomy): Eukaryota > Metazoa > Arthropoda > Insecta > Hymenoptera > Halictidae > Lasioglossum > Lasioglossum malachurum. Next base: position 4,610,569 of record CM052319.1, on the reverse strand, counting down.
GCGTGCTGCCTCTTTTCGCATACATTATGCATGTGTACACGCAACGCGGGAGAGTTCATATATGGGGTGCGGAGAGCTTAGAAGGGTGTTTCGGGATCACTGATTGGACGGGAGATCGGACTTTTCTTGTTATGTATGCACAATAGGATCAAGAGAACTCGCGAGAGAGAGGGAGAGAGATAGAGCAGAAAAAGCTGACTGGACACGTTTCGCGGAAACACGGGCAAAATGAAAGCTCGGTTTAGACGGATGTACCTCCGGTCGTCCAGCCGAGCCAAATAATTCATCGAATGAAGAATCCATTGTCGCCGGACAATGAAAAACACGGCCACAACGGCGACGCCCGATAATAGACTGTGTCGCATTAATGTGCTCCAGAGATAAAAGTCGCGACACTCTATAAATTGTGAAACTTTTTCATTTAATTTCAGGCCCGGCTATCACTCTTCCGCTTTGACCGCAACTTCATGTCACGATAATCACGGAATTCGAACTTTCCGCGATAAAAAGCTTCGCTGCTAAAATCCGTTCATTCTGTGACACTTAAATTAGGGTAGATTGCCCAAATATGTACCACTTTTTGTTGACGTCATTTTTTTATTATTTTAGAATGCCCTTTTTCGTCCAAAAAATTACCGGTTGCAGATGCATTTCCTCCCTATAAGAGATTCTGGGGTCAAGTTTGGTCAAAAATTAATACAGCTCGGGAAAAATATTTTTTTCTGTGGTGTATCATTTGCATATTGGGAACTCCACGCGGACTGATAATGCTATCTACTGACAAAGAAAAAATGAAATTGTTTTTTTTTTTTTCAATTACGAATATTGCCAGACATTTGAGGATAACGTTAAGATAAAAATATGAGCCTACGCTAATTTTGCAGTCATTTACGTTCCTGAAGTACAGTCGATGTTCGATCCAAGGAAACGGGAACTGCACGGTCTAAGAAAAACGAATATCCTCGGCCGCCAAGCGTCGTATCCCGTTGAACGGAATACGGTCCGAAAGAACGACGATTATTTACGTCACGTTCGCCGTAATACTCGGCGCCGGGACATTTATTTTAAAAGCTGATGGTACTTGCCGGAAAGGTAGTCTCGTTAGAGCCTAAAATCTTTTAAGAGGCCGGGGATCGTGTGGTGTAGAGCTCGCGATTATCTTGTATTCGCGGTGTGGTGGCGCGCACCACTCCGGTGGTAATCTTACAATTACCGGGCATCGGGAATCGGCCACGAAACCGAGCAATTAGGCTCGCCGATCCGAACGGAAGGGGTAAAACACCGTTCGTGCTGGCATGCGAACGAAAGAATCGTGCACGCGTGCCCGCGACGATTGGATAAGTGCATTCCTGTACGGTGTCCCTGTGAATAACGACCGAAGCACTTTCACATTATCGTAGGAACGGTGAACCACACCAGCGCGAGCACCTCGATGTCCTTTAGACGCATTTATACCATTGCGACGGGAAATTCCATTACGTTCAGACGACAGTCATTGTTCGAGTTTTTTAACGTGCTCTTGTAAAACATCCCCCTTCGATGAGACACCTACCATTTTGTCCGCCATTTTACTCATCCGCTCTGCCGATCGCCCTTAACCTTCTCTCTGTGTTATGGGGCGCGAATGCACCCCAGACTGACAAAAATAAAATGTTGACGAATGGAACATTTCCAAAGATTTTCTTGGAATGCTATCTGTGACATGTTTCAAATTTTTTAACACTATGCAAAGAATAAATAATACAGTTTAATAAATTCCTTTATTTATGCAGGCAAATTTTTCTTTCATTTTGCTCCAAGAGTCGGACATGGCTCGCACAAAACATGTTTTTACTTGCAGATTCATCTCTTTATCGTTTCCTAATTCATCCCTGTAATGGTGATGGATGAACACATATTCGAAACCGAGTCGGACACGGCTCGCACAGAGATTGATCAAGCAACCGCGATGATAGCTATCGGATCAAAGTCCCGTCGTGAAAGTTTAACATTTTAATTAACGGATCAGTTTCCTCTTGCATCATGTAGCTCGCGTGTAAACCACGAGGCGAGGCCCGTTGTTTCCGGCAGCGTCGGGGATCGCGCATCGAACGTGCGAACCAATACGTCGCCAAGGGAACTATGGGAAGCCGTGCTCATCTGGCGACTCTGGTTAACCTGTCGTTTTACGTTCAACGTTTATCGCGTCCTTGAAAGGGAAGGAGAATCCTTGTTAAATTTGATCGCTCACTTTTTTATCCGCGTTTCCTGCGAGTTCGATATGGCGATAGGTTTTTGTGACGTTTATCTTTGTATCTGTCCCCTTCACTCTCCGCGTTTACGTTTCCCGTTCTCTATTGCCTAAGCCGACGCAAGACGCAATAAAGGAAATAGTCACACGGTGAGAGAAAATTGGAACTCATAACGAGCCTTTAGGTCATTGCGCTGACGTAGCTCTGGCGGTCTATTGAAATCGCAGCGCGGCCGATTCGCTGACCCAGAATCGTTTCGTGTTCACCCTGTTATCCAGAAATCCTGGATCGTTCAATTTCACGCGGAAGGTATCGGTTTAGTATGCTTGCTGCTCATCGTTGTTCATTTCCGTGATACTAAAATACTTTTAAAAAAACTGTATAATGTCAAAACAAAATGACACAACATTTTTAAATTTGCAGCTGTCCCGTTGTAAAAAATGGTTGCTCATCCCTGCTTTAGGAGATATTCGCGAGGAACACGATTTTACCAGCATCAAATTACAATAATTATTTTAATGTTTGAGAGCCCTGGGGCACGTTTTCTCGTTATCTGTGGAAACTCACACTTTGCCCAGATTTTTTAAAATTATTTGATACAACTTTGGCGGGTGCCATAAAAGAAATTCAAAAATCGCGAGTAAGAGTCACCCTACTCCAGACCCCTAACCCAGACGAAGTGGAGGGCTTGTCCGTCGCGTGCTGTGTAAAAATCCATTTTCTTAAAAATACGTGTCCCATGACAAATGACAATGGATAGCGCCTCGAAACCCCTCGGTGTTTTCAATGTTGCTATCATCCCCTAATCGTAGTATACGACTCCCGCAAGCAGAGGAGAGAGAGAAAGCGTGTGACGCTACCACCGAAACAACAACCCCTCTAACGTCAACCAGTCGGCTTTTCATTCGGATCCACGCGGTGGAAAGAGGAGACGGGTCCCCATAGTGCATGACCGCCGCCTATCCCCATAGAATTTCTCCCGTCCAGCGAACCTTGCGCGTTCTACGCGTCGAACGATAAACGAATGGCTCTCGAAGCGTGGTCGAATTAGCCGCGTTAACACCGGGCTGCAGTTTGTCCGCCGGATATTTGCGCGTACTTTATACAGCATTCATTTTCGAACGAGTACCGACAATGCCGCCGTCACGACGGATGCTAAATGGCCTTGCCGTGTAACGGTCGCGTTTCGAACTGTCCACTGGTTTTTAATGCACGGTTCGATTTTACCGCGCTCTCGCTCCTCGATAATTAGCCGCGATTATCAAAAACCTGCGTCACTTCTCGAACACAGTGAGCATAATATGTGCATTGTTATTGTTATTATCAGTTTCACGTGGAACAGAGTTACCCTCTCTCTGCCTGTATTTGGACCGAAATGTCGGAAAAAAGGTCGATTTCAAAATTTTCCTTAAGTCATACAATTTTTGCTGTCCGACGCAGTTAAAGGTCTGAAGAGTGAGGCCTCAGTATTGTCTTTTTTTTTTATTTGTACACCCATGAAATACTCTACTTCATTGAAAGTCAAGAGATTTTATTCTTTTTAACACTAGAACTACCAGACACGATTTCCCAGATTAAAGTGAGTTGACAGAGCAGCGCAAGAAGGTTGAAGTGAGCCAATAGGAGCGCTGCGCTGTCTCGCGGCGATATACTCCTTTGTGGAGCAAAGTTCCGTACAGTGTGCGCGGTGGGCACAGAGATAAGGAGGGAAGTTCAGTTCGCGAACAACAGGCCGTCAAAGCGCTCCTTTGTCAATGGCTCGGAAACGAGCCCCCGGAAACGTAACCGTGTTCCCCCGACATTCACCTTCTCTACATTCGAATTATTAATAACCGCGTTGCGCGCGCGAGGAGACGGTGAAAGGATCGGGGCCGGGCAAAACAGCCGGCGGCGCTCCTGTAATTAAATGATGTTGCAAACGGTGGCTCGGACCAAATTATTTTAACACCTCTCCGCCGGCTACGGAAATCAATACCCGACGATGCCTCGCTGCCATCGGGAGAATCCGCGAGGGCCCGGTGTCCAGATATTATTTTCGATCGGGAAACTTCCCGTGCGACAGGTGCGCCGGTTCCGTGACCAAGGAAAATTAGGTTCGCTCGTGTGGAAACTAAACATTCGGATTTTATATTAACTGCGCAAACTATCGGGTCGCGGTGTTTAAACACCGACACCCTGGCACCGCGTAATTCTGGCTGTCTGCAACTCTACCTCGATCTGCGGATATTGAAATTGGAAAAAGAAATCGTGAATTTTCCCGACGGAAAAATTGCACTACGATTTATTCTTCTACGGATGCAGAGAACTTCTTTGCAATTCATAATTTCTTGGATTGAGAATTTCGATTTACAGAAAATTAATAATATGCATATTCAGTGGAGCAAAGAGCACTGAGATAAACTTTCTAAAAGTATAAATTAATTTTAAACGTAAGGAATGAGTACTTATCGCAGAGGCATAAGAGCAACACCACGTAAATCGAAAACCACTGTGTTCATCGATCTGCGAATTCGAGGAACAAATGGCCACGAAATATACATTCAGCGTCATCGCGGACTTCCTTTGTACCTTTTCCGATGAAGGACAGTCTCCTTTCATTTCTTATTACTCTGCCCGAGATTCAATTATTTTTTCGTTACCGCCTTCCTTTCAAGAATCTTTGCCCTGGTCTGATGAAGGACAATTTTCCTTCGGCTCTTCCTTCCCTTCCCGAGATCCAATTATTTTTGCAAGAAACGGCACGTTCTTCCGATTAACTCTTAGACGGTGGACAGTTTTCACGATTTCATGATAGCCTCTGCCTGACCTGATCGATCCCATCAATAAAGAGCGACGGTAGCTTACGGTTTAAAAGTGAACACGGTGAACGACGGGTCAATAGATAGGTGCAACTGCAGACACAGTAGTGCCGGAAACGTGTTCGCCACGCATGACACGCATCGCAGATAAGGGACACGCATCGACGACCGCGTTCGTGCGTGAGTTTACAAACCGTTAAAAGCACCCTTGTCGCTGGGCGAATTTCGATAAAAAAAAAAAGAAAAATCTACGTTCCCAACTGCGTTTCCGCGTGAAAAATTTGCCGCTAGCTTTCCACTACACTAAAAACTGCATTGGTCGCCAACAAACTGCGAGCGCGCGTTTAAACTGACCGTTTTAATGCAAAGCAGCAACCTCAAAAATTGCGTAAATCAAACATTTGAAAAACCCAACGTATGGTACCGAGTAGTTGTTCGATCTTCTTCCATTTTCTAGATTTTAACCAAACTCGTTACAATGAATACATTAGTGTAAAAATTCACTTTTCAAACTGTACGACCCGGCAGTCAACGCGTCGACGCGTGAAGAAGCTAAAAAGAAGAAGAGTCAATCGAAATGATTTCCTTCGATCGTCTTCCAGAACCCTGCAGCTTTTTAGCAAACAATTTCTTCGTTGGGATGCCGTTCGCCAGAGTAGAATTTCATTTGACAGGAGGGTGTGCGCGCGTCAAAGAGATACCAGCGTTGTTTCCATCGAGCCGTGGAAAATGTTGAATACCAGATGCGTGCACCGTTGCGTCTCTGCGCACGCCGTTCAATTTTTTCGGAAATATTCGCCTCTTTATTCTCTCCGCGCACCGGATAGATTGCTTTTGACCCCGGCAAATAATCTCGTGAATTTTCCGGTCGATCAAACGGTCCTGGGTGTTGCGCCGCGCGGTTGAATTTTCATGGTCAACGGCGGGAAGCGAGACGCGCATTCATTTCGCCCGGAGAAAGATCTGCATGATGTTCGTATCTCCCGCGCCGATAAGGAAAACGATAGCGATGCTCTTATCTCTGAATACCTTGGGGAATGAATGCAGAATTATGAGGGCGACGGAGCTTCGTGCACAGTTATGCTCGTGCGTTCAGACTATTTTGCATAGTAATGCTATATATATTATTATGGAGACAGCGGATTTTATGTATTTATTTCATGCAAGAATTTCAAAATACTATTGTTTTCGAAATATTCAGGGAAATCAATTTTTATTTCGCAGTTTGTTGCATGTCGGGTGGAAGATTGTTGCTTTCTCAACCCCCTACAACATTATTTTCAACAAAAATAATGTTTACATTATTAAATATGTTGGTATCTAATCGATTGCTACACATTCAAGTATTGTATGAGAAGATTCTAGGCCGGAAGAACTGTTTACGACAGCTCCGACCGCAAAGGGCTGAGAAAAGCACATGATACTTGTAACGATTGGAGTGGTTATTAAAAGTTAGGGAATGTTATAATTTTTCAAGTACGAACGCGCGGCAAATTGGCCCAGTTTTACAACTAACCAGCAGAACGAAAGTAGTACACAAGTACTTAAAAAGTAGCAATTTCCTGTACACGAAGCAACCGCCGCAGGAATATCGATGAGTTCGTTGTCTTCAGTCGTCCTGCCAGATCGATCCGATCGATCCGACGAAAGTTCGTATTGCTGTTATTCAAATTCCTCGTAACCACCGGTTCGCCAGGGCTCGGTGCTCCGAAAGTGGCTCTTTTGAAAGAAGAAGTGGCGGGAGAAAGAGATCGGCCCTCCTCGTATCCGTTCAGAGAAGCATTTAATTGCGAATTGTCGTCTAGGCCCTTAATGGACCGTCCACACCGTGAACAATGGTCTCGGACGGAGCGAAGAAGACAGGAAATCGACAGGGAGGACATTTCTGTCGAGGAGACGGAGATGGGCTAGCATGTATGTATATGATGAGAACGGGTCGGTAAGAGAGTCCGGGAGTGGTTACGTGAATCGACCAACTACCCGGTGCGCCCGCTAAGAAACAATTGCTCCTGGGAGAGGCGAGTAACGACCGGCAACCTGGATGCTACATGCAACACAATACGACTTATTAATTGTCTCCAAGTTCCCGACTGGCTGCCACTTCTACGGGAAACTCTCGGATTTCTTGTCAATGTGGTCGTTGGTCACCGATGACCAGAGAATATTAAACAGAGAAGGTATCAAAATTATATAAAAACAATTTCGTGAGAATTTCTTTAAATAAACTTCTTCGTGCATTTATTATGTTAAAAAATTCTGCAAACTCGAAATAAAGAGATTTATGAACAAAAACGGCTAACGAAAGTCATTAACTCAAAATAAAAGATGTTTGCGTTATTTGCACAAAGCCCACAGGTGGCAAATAACATATTTTTTCATCATTTAATTACCTTATTAAAGTGAAACTAATGCAGTGATGTCCTTAAATCTTTTTAATGCGACCACTGCTTTAAATTGTGCGCAAGCATTTTTATTATAAACGCATAAAATCCGCAGTCTTATCATTAAAACGAGCAAATCGATGGAAATGAGGTACTATGAATTCCTTGTGTTCATCTACGCTTCGAAATTTTGAGGGGAGAATCAAAATGATATTCCATAGAACCGAGGACATCATAAAGTTCGAAGCCCGCTGTCAGTGTGAGATAAATCGTGAAACTATGCGTAATCGAACGGGACAGTCAGTTCGAAATTCGTTCGCGCCCAACGCTTACCGTGTTAGCGATCGATTATATGTCAGCGTGAGCAGCAGTGATAAATAGCCGGTCGACCAATGACAATTCGATTAAATGTTTAACACTGTCAGAAACCATCTGCTACAATGCCGCAATTATCGCATGAATTTGCGAACACTTCGTCCCATTCGCCGTACTAATCATAATAGGATTTCTAATGCGATATCTGAACTTTTTCCCGGATAGATGAATTACTATTTAAACAGGACAATTTCCCAAAGTTTATCTCGTAAAACAGGCGTGATATTATCTGCGGAATAAATGGTCGAAATTCAACCAACTACGCACACCGAACAAATTAAACGGAGCACGCAGCAACATTCTCTAAAAACGGCCGTTTATAATTCACCAGAACGTGCGTTTCGACTTGCATTACCCACAGGAGACCAGAACTGCGCATGTATAAAACGAATTATTATACTTGATTAAAAAAAAAAGGAAAAAGTGCAATTAAAATTCACCGATGAAGTTCGAATAGGATATAAGTCACGATCGAATAAAAATATGTTTTATGTGCCATGAAATTGAGTATAATCAAACTGATGAGCATTCTATTAATCCTCGCTCGAATTTTTATTTCATCCTTTTATGCGCGCGCTATTCAATTTAATAGCAATGCTGTTAAAACGCCCAGCACGTTCGCGCTGTCATTATTCTCATTATCTTACGAGTTAGTTTACAAGCATGACTATTGTTCTTTTTATTTTTCTCTTTTACAGTTTTAATAGCGAGCGTGCAATAAACAGGAATTATGTTTATACACGTCATAAACGTGTAATATCCACAGTCTAATGACCATCGGTTTGCGAAAGGTTGGGCACTTAAACTATACATATATGTGGTAAGATGCAAATAAAATATGTGAAATACGAAAGCATATGTGTAATTATAGAATTAATTTATACGCGAGTAATTGAAAAATAAGCATTCAATCATATTTTCATAGCAGGGACCAAAATAAAAATTTTGACAAAAATGGGTACGTAGAACTTAAAGCAGTGGACATGTAAAAAATATTTACGGACATCAATGTGTTAGTTTCAGCAGATCAAAGATCCGCAGTCTAGTTATAAGTGATCGAAATGAATTTCTCTCAACGATAACATTAGCCAACAAGACAAAAAATTTTCGGTTAATTATAATCCTTATTTGTAACCAATACATACAGTTATGATCCCTGTTTCATAGTATGTACAATTAAAAAATAGTAGCCCTACACTCTACACGATCTATGTCCCTATGATCCGGCTTAGATCAAGAACGTTCGAAGAATTTGACATCGTATCGTCATACAGTTTGAATGAATTAAGTGTTCGTTCACTGTACACTCTGTATAGGTGACCGTATATCGATTACTGCACTCGCACGAGTAGCCACGGTGCAACGATCATTTACAATCCCGAGCCCAGTGTTTCGTGCAAGCAAGATTTCATCCGTCTCGTTTCACTTCGAATCCTCGATCTTCCGTGGATCGTCGCGTATCCCGGTAATACTTGCGCTTCAAGTTTCTCGTTGGACTAGAATTTCCAAGACGCGTAACGCATAGTCGCGTTATTCATCGTCGCGATATGCGCAACAAGGCGTCAACGGCACCTAATCGGCGAACGAAGATTAATAAAGGCGCGTCGACCCGCGAGCAGAGCCTCGCGGCTTCCGCAAGCGAGAGAGGCCCGTGGCGAAGACGAACGAGGCAGCTTTATCAACGACATAATTATGCCGTAACTCCCACCGGTGAGGGAACACCTCGGATTGGATAGACTTGCCAAGATATTCGAAGTTTCATTAGCTCCTAATCAAGCCGCGCCGCCATCTTGCCTAGAGTTGCGCACAGGACTAATCCCCTTTACCCATGAATTTTGCATCTCGGCGATAACGGAGATAATAAAGACTGTGTTCCCCTTATACCGCGCCCCTGCTTCGTCTGCTGTGTTCACTATTCACGGTTCACCTTACGAAGACTGACAAGGGAACACACCCAACCTGCCCGAGCCAATTTTCATCAAGCTCGCACGGGGTATAGTCTTCGCAAAAATATTTGACAGCTGTTCCTTTTGTTAGCTGGCGTCCTCATTGAAACCGTGAATTTATGTACAAGTTATCGAACCCATAAATTCAAAAAATTATGAAACTTTGCGCACAACAAATGTTTTTTCGTGCCACTTCTCGCATTACAGGGGTGAATCTCAAGAATAACAAAGTGATATTTTTAAAACAATCGAAACAAAAGGTGCAAGAAAGATTTCTTTTTAATGCATTTCACAAAAATATTTTTTCTACAGCTTGGTAACTCTACACCACACATAGGAATAAGTTAGGGGATGAAGGAAAGGATTGAATCTCATTTTTTTAATTCGAACCGAGCCAACTATCCCATTTTTCACATACAGTAAAAAACACACTGACGTAATTTATGGTCTAATATTTTGCAACAGGTGAGGCCAACTGGCACCCGACTTAATCTTTTTAGGGTCAACATCGGATAAAGAACACTTGCCGTTGGGGGTCCGGTGTGAAATGTAGTTTTTCTGAATCGAAACCGTATAGAAAGGGGAAGACGGAAAAAGTTACTAATATCAAAGGGAAAATCAAAAATTCCTGTTCTCTGTTCGCGTGGAATTTATGAGAAGCGGGGGAACCCTCGATAAAGAACCGAATCGCTATTTCCTTATCGCTTTCGCACAGGAGTTGGACTTTCTCATTTCCGACGGTGGAATCTATTGCCATAATTCGGAAGCTTCGAGATTGCGAGGACGATAAACGAAAAAGCTGGAGCGTGAGGCATGAGTTTACGCGGTTCCGCCTCTGGAATTTGGAAAAAGCATCCGCCCTGTATTTCATATATTGAAGCAATGCATTCATACTTTTTCGGGAAAATGTAAGAAGCACGCCCTAACTTAGCTGTTCCAATAACTTCTAGTCAGTGTACTGAAAAGAATATATCAATTCATAAATATCAAACGAATTTAAAAATATTGAATATTTACTGTATTTCAGTAACACAAATTATATAATTATATCAACGTAAAAAGTGAAAAAATCTGACCTGATTGTTCGTAGAATTTTCTAACAAAAACCTAACGATCTGAAATTCGAGGAAGCAAAGTTCCACGAGAAAATATTTGATCTCCCGAACATTCTCGTTTCTCTGTCAGATAAGTTCCCCCGAGTTCAACCCTCAATCTTCCCAGTCCCTCGCTCGAACACGAGCAAAATAATCAATTTCCGAAAAGAACGGCCATAGTTCGACGACCGACAGCCTCACACTAACCTTCCCGAAGAGAACATAGGAGCTACGAGAGTTCGAAATTAAATCTGGCAAGTACAATTAATTCGGATCTGGTTCCCCGGAGCTGTAAGATATCGAAAATGATTTTCGCTGCTCGAACAGAATCGATCTCTCCGTGGCCCGCAGAATTTTAATTAAGCAATATCCACGCTGGTGCTAATTATCGTGGCCCTCTTTTCGGTTTCCCGTGTAACTCTTGCGAACAATTAATCATTTCAACGGCACTGCGGCGTACAATGTAATCCAGTTAATTGCGTATCGATTGGCGAAACGAAATGAAAACGCGTGTATTCGAAACGTTTCGACGAGCCACAGTCGCGTTCGGTGTTTTCATAAATAAAACGAGACGAACACGGTATTAAATTATTCGGTTTCTAAAATTTGGTCGGAGACTTCTCACCTAATTATCACTTGGCCCCTTCGCGTAATTTACTACAATCTCTACGCAAACTTCATCTATGCAAAGTAGACAATCAATTTTACTGAATCTGTGTAATTTTGATTTAATCGAGAAGTTTATAAATAAAATAAATTAATAAATATTTATATATACTTTTAGGTTTAATTCAAAGCGCAGATGAACGGCTACAACAGAGTCGGAGAACCTCTCAATAAACAATTAATATATTTTTAAAAAAATGTCTTTCTCACCGTGCCAATATGCTTACTTTAATTTAGCACACGTTTTAAAACTATTATTATGATCTCTTCTAATTACTTCAACGAAATTATACCTCGGAGCACCTTGCATAATCCAGAATGTAAAATTTTAATATGCAAGCAATCAGCCAAGAGGAAATCGAATATTTAGAACGTCACCTTCGCACCAGGGATCTCCATCGCAATGAGATACAAGCTCATCGTATTAATGGATTGAAGCTCGATTGCACGAGGAAAAAATCAGATGGCTTCCATTTCTTTTCGGGAATTACTCGCTCTTGATTGATTATCGACGCAACGATGAGAGAGTGGAACGGGCACGTTTTCTTCCCAACTTCTGAGAGTTCTCCGATTTACCGGCAATTCCACGGTTCACTGACTTTTTAAATTACTCTGCCGCAGCTGTTATCAAGCGACAATCACCGTATAATAGCTGCGCCAGGTACACCCCGGTGATAAATTCGAGTTCCCCCGACCGAAAGACTGGAAAATTCTTAATGAATCCGCGGACGGTGAGATGCATTCTTCTAGTTGGAATCAACGTTTTTTCCGAACCTGGCCAGGGCTTGATGCCGTAAAAGGGTCGTATAAATTTAATGCCTAGAACGCGTGCATAAAATCGCGCGAACACGTGTCGCGGAAAATGTAAGCCACGTTGCATTCGTTACCGCGCTGCAGGTATAAAAACGATCAGAATTTACTGTTTACATTTCGAGAAAAATACAAACGCGCAGTTACGCGCCGCTTAGGGTGCTTTTAAACTTCCGTGGATCGCTAGTTCGCCGTGTCTGCTACAAATCTTCAACTACGTGTAGATAATTTGTATATTATAGCTGAACAAAGAAATTTATTTACTGAAACGCAGTGCGCGTGATAAAATGAATAATGAAATTGATAGATGAGGGTGTTATATAGGGTGAACACATTTTCAAAAATTCCCGAAACTTCAAATTGCCGAGTTTATATTGACGACTCTGAGAAGGAATAAGAATTGACGATAGTATAATTATACTTTCTAGATCACACAAATTTACGTTGACGTTAAAATTCGTGATAGTGACGATCGTTGAATACGAAATTGAGAAGGACAATTTCCCCGGTATGCTCCACTGCGGCGTTAGATAAAGGACCATGGATTCCCAAGGGATCATCGACCTGCTCCGTTAGAAGCTGAACGAAACCCTGGCAAAAATCAAGATTAAAATTCCATTCCACGTATTACGCAATAGTGGACGTTAATGAGAGACGCGTCTGCTCGAACTTCATAACGCTTGATCGCGATCGTGAGAGTGTATCCGGCAAATGATATTGAAAGCAAATCAGCGTCGGACGCATAAATTTCGCCGGGTAATTAAAATCGCGAGTTACATGGCGGGCTAATTAATTGCCGTTTATTCCGGTATTGTTCGCGTTCCATCGGCCGATCTTATCGGTTTCTTATTTAACACAAGTGTTACCAGTATCCCGGGTTTAGAGTTACAAAGAGATTGAAACCTCCTGATTTGCAAACAATGAGACTATTCCCGTCGAATCGCTCGGTACGCTTGGAAAAATGAGCGTCTCGCCAGGAGGCATCCCCAAGGGAACGACATAAATATTTTAATAAGCGTATATCGTTTCCTGGATCCGCGTAGATTAATCTGCGAGACAAGTTCGTCGTTAATTGCCCGCTCGGCAATTATCGAAGATTCGAACGCGATAATGCCGAACCGTACCGACGATTAGGTCAATGCACCACTAAACGATCCAGACGGCTCAGGCCTGAGGTGGATCCAGATTACGATTATTCGAGCGTACAGGATCACTGAAATGGACCTACCAATTCATAGTCAATTCATTATTATTATATACATTCACGATCAATTTAAAAAGTTTATCGATTCTGCATATTTATGGACTTCGATTAACATTCAGGTAAAGTTAGAGGACGCGCTAGAAATAAAATCATCCTACACAGCCGCGAAGGGTGTTTATTAAAAAATAAATATTTTATTTTTACCACAGGGGATATTTTAGTCGACGAAAGAAATAATTCCTTCACCATGGTTGCTATAAAACTTAGTCTGAAACAAGATTCCATTATTAGGAAACTTGCATTAGGAGAACTGCTATCGCTTTGCACGGGTCTCGAATGACCCAGCGTTCCCAGATCGAGGGTTAATTGCACATCCACGTTACGGAACACTGCTAATCACAGTCGCGAGAGTTACCATGCTCGTAAGTCGTTACGGCGCGATGTCTGTCGATGTGTGTGCACTTATGGAACGAAAGCGGATTTATGGTGGCCGAAGGCGACGCTCTCGAACTTTCATACGCGGGGAATAATTTACGGGCGCGAAACCGGGGAAAATACGGAAAAGAACGATAGATAATTCGATAAGATAATGCGGTGTCGGCACGAACCGTCTCTTTATGACTGAACCCGCGCCGCGTATGGAGCAAGAGAGTTCGAACTCGAGAACAGCTCTCTGTACCAAAGGTGCACGTAGATGTGCACCGTCAACGGAGAATCACGGATCGTAAATATTTGACGTGGTAATAGAGAAACACGTGGGCGCGTACGTACACATGCGTTTATAGTCTTCCACGGTTACAACGCATCATCGGGTAATTTATTTTTCCGCGTTCCGCGAACGACGAATAAATCCTGCTCACATGGATTACATTCCGAGTATGTACCGCGAGCGATAAATCGCGCGAACAGTGGTTTGACACGCGAACGGGAAGACGCATTACCGTAAAAGTGAAATGGCAAGACTCGAGCCGCGCATCTTATTAAGCAATAGTTGTTTTTTACTGCGGTCGAGGGAAAATCAACCGTCGCACAGTGGAGTATTTGTCTCAAAAAGCAAATTTTACTGTATTCCATTCCGTCTGGTAAAACTTAACCCTTAAGAGTCGAGGGGTAACTCCGAGTAACAACTACAAATTTACATTATTAAATATCTTGTTATCATTTATTAAAAAGATTTAAGGATATCAGTGCATTAGTTTCAATTCGACAAGATAGTTAAGAGAATAAAAAATTTGTTATTTGGCTCCTGTGTTTTGCAATTGAATTAGTCATCTTAAAATCAATGTAGATTGGTCACGTGACGCGAATCGTCTCTGTCTCGTAACTGTTTCCCCTCGAATCATGCTCTGGGCTAAATTTCTACATTTACCGAAAGACACGATCTTTCGACGTGGCATCAGCGAACATCGGGGAAAGTAAAAGGCGCCGGAGTAAGAAGGATCCAGCTCACGTATCGGCGGGCAGAAGCGATTTCCACAGCGGCTATCGGTATCGTGAGAATATACTTCAAATTATCACCTGCGCCAGTCTGAAACGCGCCTACTTCGTCGCATCGAGCGGGCCCGTCAATCAACGGAGGTTGCGAAACCGCGCGCAAACTGTATCCTTAAACGGTGGAAACCGATGGGATCGTGATTTACGATCGATCGCGCGAAGAACGTACCCCGCTAGGCTCGTCGGGCGAAAGTAATGATCGAGAGCGTAATGGTACCGCTCGCGCGCGCGTAACCTGGGCATATACACGTGTACAGGCCCAAGCACGCGTACCCGCGCGTTGGCCCTCCACTGCAATACCAGATTAACAGTGCGATAAATTGCCCACAGGCAGAGCGATCGCGATTTATCGTCGACGGAAGCGAAGGTGGGCGAAACACCAACACATCACTGTACACCAACTTCGATATCAATTTATTCGGCCGAATAATAGGGAAAAACTGTGCGCCGACCGGCTAGCCATGGGGGTAATGGAGAAACAAGATGTCGAACAGGATTTACGGGGTAGTTTGGAGTGTAGGATAGTTCGCACGATTTTTAAAGTGTTAGGTTGTAACATATGAAATGTCCGATTTTGGTTTATTAGTATTTTACATCGTTCGGTACCCAAAGAAACCCCTGTCTGGCAAGTTTCAAGTCGGTACTCCTACCCAAGGTCGCCAGATGAGGGGAGGGAGCACGAATTGAGGGGAAGAAGTTACGCGTCACGTGACCCGGGTCACGCGGAGGCGTGGCAACTTTGCCCCTACCGCGAGAGTTATAGAGTAAACGCGGTTTCAATGAATAATGAATAAATTCATTCCTGGTGTACAAAAAATTACGTAAAAATTCATGAACATTCTATCGAACAGCGTGCACGACTGTGAATTGAAGTTTTCGGATTCGTGCGAATCGTGGAGCGAATAGAGGTTTCTCGTTACAGTTACGGCGACGAACGCGCGTCGAAAAAAGAATAAGAATAATGTACGGAAGTGAATCTGAAGAAATGCATAAAAAAACGCGATGTCTCCGAGACGCATTCATGAAGACGGGTGCTAGAAGAATGTGTCTAATCAACGTGACAAAAGGAAGGCTGCCGTAGTGAGCATCGCTGCGGCAACAGCAGAGAATGGACGACGGAAGCACGCCGACTGAAGACGCAGAAAGAAACGTCCGCGGACGTTGACGGTGTACGATTCTTAACAAACTGTACCGAGGGGCAATTTCTGCCGCGATATTGTTACAAGACCGGCAGAGAACCGGTGTATACATAATTATTATGCGGCGCATTATACCGGAACTGGTATTATTTTTCCATCGCGTCCCAATGGAAGTGTTCCCGCCAGTGTGGGAGCAGCATGACCTCGTGTTCGTACATCATATCATCACTCTAATCTTCTGCCGGTATCGTCATACAATATCATTCGCTCAGCTCCTACGTTTACTATACATCAGGTCGTTAAGTATGAAACATGACAAACGAAACACAAATTTCAAACACATTTGTTGTGTACTGGGAGTTCGTCCTCCCATTTGATTAACAAAAGTTATTTCTATTTACGAAGTTTCTAAATAAATCTCGAACTTATCACAGTCACTTGACGATTTTCCGTGAAATTTTCCTCGGTATAGAAATATTCTAATCAGCTGCATCAGAGATATGCCTAAACATTCAAATGCGGAGGGCAATTACCATAGTCAATGTCACGGGCTATCTTTGAAACCACTTTCACTGTTCAGGACGCTTAACTTTCGCCTGTTGCTCATAAATATTTGAATAAGCAATTCATCAGGGTGCAATGAATTCTCCTATGCTCATTTCGCATCGTTACGCTTCCGCAATAAATTAATGTTCGACGCGTACGAGAGCGTAGTTATTAAGATTTTTTTTTCCCGGTACTGCACGATTCATTCCCTCTATTTATTTCGATAATCGTGCATTTCACAGAGAGGAAAAAACGCTGAAAAACTGTCTATGTCAATTTGATAATTGACCGTGCGCCGTTAACATCGACAGTAAATACAGACGTATTATGTATTACGTGCACACAGACGAGATAACAGAGAGAGCGCATATATGCGTGTGTGTATTAAATTCGTAACCGTTTGCTCACCAATTAACGATTGCCATTCTACCAATATGAACGCGTACCTGCCGTAATTTCCATTACGTCGAGCTTCGACTGTTTGATGACTTTCGCCGGACAGAGAAGCTATCTAGAGAGAGAAAGAGAGAGAGAGAGAGAGATTAAACAATTTAACCGAGGTTCAATCTAAAATGAGACCGTTCCCTGAATAACCGAAGACAGACTAGAAATTCATTATTCAAATTGAACAATGCCTATAACGAAGTACAGTGTATTTGCTAAAATCCCTATGGCGTGGATGCTCATTGAACTTTCTGGTTTATGGAAACTAAAATAAAGCGATCGAAATCACTCACTGATAACTGTTATAAGTGATCGAAATGAATACATCTTTCAACATTTACCAACAAGAGAAAACATTTTCGGCCAATACGATTTCAGTCGATGAAATACTCGTTAATCTATGACTTTTTTTCTCTTTGGTTATAACAGTTATGGTCCCTGATAATAACAATGATCGCATCGCGACCGTCAACATAATTATTCCCCCAGCAGGTAAAGAGCAATAACCATGACGATGTCACGTTCAATGAACGAATAAAGGCAGGATGGAGGATCAAAGCGATACAAATTGGATAGCTCCTTTTGGGGCAAATTCTCAAAGCGGCGCGATATACGTACCCATGCGCGTGTTGCGTCGACGGCAGAGGATTTTCCAGCAAACAAGCTATCACATGCTTGTTGCCTTTCGTTGAAACATTCAATTCTCCTAACTATCTACGCACCGCAATGTGTGCGCTCATATTTATCGCTTACATACGCAGATTCGCTTTGATTCCTCCGTGCACTTGCTTTCGACTCGGGGCAAATAGAAATTGATCAAACAGGCCCGCAATCACCGCTGAATTACAGGTGACGACACTATACTCGCGAGCAAAAAAGGAAAAGAATCATTTTAATCAGTCCGGTAGACCTAGCGTTGAAGCACGTGCCCATCATAATAAAACTAAATGTCAAGTTTAAATGAACAGAGATGCGATCAATTACAATAAAAGTCTACGTTCGATTTTACGATCACTGTTTCAATAAAACTGCCTCGAAAAAAAAAACCACAGTTGTTCTCGCCCCTTTTCCAGTCGCCCCTCGACACGGTAACATTTGTGCGTCACTCCTAGTCTACACACGTGCATATATATCTGCACACCTGTCGCATCGTTCTCGTAACACGTGTATGTACGCGTGTCCACGCGTGGCTGAATTAACATTCGACAACGCGTGCAACCTGCAATAATTGACCTGGACACTAGATCTGGGACACGATCTTCTTCTCGCGGAGAAAATCAGAAAACCCGTTTACGCCTAAACAGGTATTTACCGCGGCAGACACGCGCAGACGCTAATCATCGGTTGTTACCTGATCTATCTGGAACACTTGCAAAGCCACGAGGATAAATAGAAACTCGCGACTATTTTTCTTTGGTTTGCGTGTTAACATGCTCGCAGCTTGTACATGGTGTAAAGCTATGTTTACTCTCGGCTGCCATAGGCGTATTCTTCCGTAAAGATCTGGAAAAAAGTCGCCGCTAAATTGTCCTTGACCTTGAATTTCAAGGTAATAGTTAATATAGGCTTTTTCAAGTCAGGTATAAATGTAGGGAGATGAAAAAAATTTTTAATTTTGTACATTTTGAGAACGCAATGGCTTCTTTTGGGAGCAACATAAAGTTTTTAAATTCTATATTGACAATGAATTTTACCACCACTAAAAGTTGCTATTATTCAAAATATTCTTCACATTATTAAATATATCAGTGTCTCTAATCAGTTATTAAACATTTAGGTATTGTATGAGGTATTATATCAAATATCATATCCATAAAATTGCGAAAATCATAGCGAATGGAAATACTCTAGATCGGAAAAAATGTTTAATTCTCCAGTCAAAATCAAAAAAGCAAAAACGATTTTATTGAAAATTCTGGCGAAATCGAAATTCGGGTGTAGAATTTAACGAGAACGGTTCACCGAGATTTTCGAGGAATGTCTTGAAAACCTGAAGAATGCTCGGCCAGTATAAAGAGCCCCATTGTATTCGTTGCGCGTAGATTCTGCACGGTACCTCGCGGATTGATATGCAAATGTGTCAAGATGCTCGTGTAGCCAGGATCGCACTCCAATTTCACTTTGCCGTGACTCACAATTACGTTTACTTTGTACGGACTCCGAGGGTGAGTCATCCGCGATCAACAACCACTTAGCATCGCCGCGACCTTATTTTTGGTGAACACGAAAAAAACCGTTTCGCTAAGGAAAAACTCTGTTCAACGATGGTTGAAATATGCGATCTATTCCAGGCGCAACAGCAATCTCCAACAATTACTCCATTACGAGTTTCATTTCTCACTGACCTTTGTTCCCGAAACCGACTGTTTGACATTTCATTTCGACGGAAAGGTCAGTCCCGGCTAGCGAGGCCACGGCAGGGTACCTTATGGCGTCATTAAATTCGTAATTGTTTTCTGCGGAACGGGTGAAGCACGTGCAAACTATCGTTAAACGATATTTTCGACGAAATTCGAGCCATGCGTCGTCCGCCGTTCGATTATTAAAAATAATCGATTGATCGAGGAAGGGAGACAGACAAGGGGAGAGAGAGAGAGAGAGAGACTTGGTACGGTTAAGTTTCAAGTAATTTCGGTAGGCATCGAACACGAAACGTTCAATTAATTTCTTGTCCCGGGGTCTCCCGTATCTGTGCATGCGTTCGCCGGCTCGTTAATTAAGTTTAACGTCCGCCTCCCTCGCCTTCTCGTCTATCGGGATGCAAAGTATCTATTAGCCAAGCCTATCCTTTGCCTTCATTAGGTAATAAACTCGCGTAATTATCGCTATTACGGTGTACGTGTGCACCTTGTACTCGTCGTTGCCGGCACGGCGGAACAACAATCTCTCCTTTTCCATCTTTCTCGTTTTCTTTCTCTTTCGCCGCCGCAGCTCGAGAGAGAGAGACAAACAAAACGCACGAACCAACATGAGATGTCGCGATAGTCCACGATTTCTGCGTATTCTGTTTCCTACATTTACCTAATTTCTACGCTTGGCGAGAGCTCCGAACGCGAGCAATTAAGGTATAGTCCACTGCGAAAGTTCACGCGCACCTACCTACTCTCGAATATTGAATTTCGAATGTGGCACACAAGTTTTTCATCGGCGTGAAATATCGATTCTTTCAGTAATTAAGATAAGACTTGAAAGTATTACGACGGGTTTCTCTGGCTCGGCTTCGTGGCGTATTCATTGCACATCTGTTTACTCTAGCCTTTAAATGAAGTCTGTAAAACGTTGCCGTTTCTGTCTCCAAGCTCAAGATGCGAATCTGAAAACTTCAATATAAAATTTATAAAAATCGATCTTGCAGTCACAATGTGGTATATAATTTTATTCTTGACCGTCGCGTCAAAAGTTTTCAATTCACTCTTTCCCCTCAATTCCAATCAATTCCCTGATCTGACGACTCTGCGTCTGACTTGTTATTATCCGGAAAATTATTCAGCTTTATGAATGAGAAGACCGGTGAGTTGTAACAATAGAGAAGACACAAGACGAAGTCACGACAAGTGACTTGTTAGCCTACCCGTTAGCAAGCGTACTTACTATGTGTCTTCAACGAGGAAGTGCAAGTTTGCTTGGCCCGAACAACCGCGGATGATTTATGAGGGCGTCTTATGCAAATCGAGGAACCGTCCGCGGTATGCCGTAAGAAAAGCCCGCCGCGCTAAACAATATTTACCAGATTGGTTCTACTCGAGCATAAATATTATCATTCGCCAGTGTAACGCATCCGAAAGACGTTGAGTCGTGAATCACCTCGCTTGGAAATAGAGCGGAATGCGTCTGAGAGATCTGTTCTTCGATTTGGCCCGAGTTGGGCGAGTATTCTCGCCCGGAGCATTGTTTCCCGATGATTTTTCGGAACTGTACCTTTCTGTCTACACTGTCTAGACATCAGTCTGCGGATATTTATGATCTCAATCCTCCTGAATAGGCGCCAGAAAAATAAAAAATGACGTGTTCCAATATTTTTAATTCACTATTATTGAAGTTGGAAACAACACATTTATGTCTGATTTGTAAAAAAGAAATTTATCTGACTCGACAAAACCTTTATGCACCCTTAAAAAAATTTCACTTAGAAGTTCAAGGTCTTTATTCTTTACACCCTGTATACACGATGCGAAAATGGTTAAAAATTTGGATACGCACATTCTTGTCATTTTGATAAAGTAATGTAAAATAGTACGGTGAGCATTTACAAATTTTGATGACACAACGTAGGTTCCAGAGCTGAGAACTCGAAGACGGGACTGTACGCGCTTTGATCTTATCCGAATCACCGTGGTTTGCGCCTCACGGTGAAAATCTCGTTTGGTTTTCAACTGTTAGAAATTAGGTACTGATTTGAACTTCGCAAATTGTTACGAGCTCTCGTCTATATCAGCCCGAGGTGAGCGGTTAAGATTGAAGAAGGAATAGTGGAAAGATCCACGTGGCGAATAAACCAGCCAAAGTATCAAGATCTCGTTAACCTCTGCACTCATCATCCACCGACTCTCGCACGACTTCGCTAAGAGGATTCTCTTTTTCCATCGCCTAACGACACTTCGCTCGAACATCTCGCGCCTGCTCTCTTCCGTCTATCATAACGTTCATCTAGCTGTTCTCGGGGGGATCCAGTCAGATCTTCTAGATGGATACAAGAAATCGTGACTAGAGGCGAGAGGGACCTAGTAAGATCTGCAACATCTCCGGCTAACTTCGCTAGGGAAGACGATGCAATAATCGGTCACGTAGCGAACGGTTGCCGCCTGCATCGACGAAATTAATAAGAAGACAGTTAGCGTCAATCGGGATGTAATCGAGTCTCTAAGTTGCCGAGACTCGCTTATCAACGGTGGTGAGAACCGTTTCCGTCTAGAATCATTTTTTAGAGATCGCAGATTTTCCTAGTAATCGATCTAAATAAGTTTCAGATGTGCTAGCTCTTCGAAGTGTTACTTCCTCCATTTTAGTTCCGTTTCTTATCAAGTAGTGGTGATTTCGTAAGGGGACGAGAAAAAATGGCATGTATCACTGACCTGTGTTCGGTGTCATTTTAATTAGAAAAATGTCACGAATATATTGCTAGTAGTTACACATAAGATCATCATTAAAGACGAGAGAATTGTATCAAGATTAGTATCACCACTAACAGTCAAAATACCTAGGATAATATGTAGTGTCTGCACAGGAGGACGTGCGTGACATTTTGTTCCGAAAGTTCCCACATACATCGAGACGTTGCTGTATTCGCGTACACGGTAGACGATAAATTTTGAAGGAAAACGTTGTTTCGTGGAAACAGGGAATTGCCACCGGGAGAACAAAATCATTGATACGTAGGAAATGGTTACAAAGCAACCTCTTACAGTTGCGTTATCCGCCCACGCCGGTTGTTTATGTAAGCAGAAGCAAGCGGGACTGGGTTGACAATAACAAACGCGCGTTTCTTTTCGCGGATTTCATTGGCCGGTGGATCGTAACGTATATTACGGTTTACGATCGACCCAACACGGCGCCACGAGAATCGTGAAATTAAGAAAACCCGAAAAGACCGTACCTGCAGAGTCACCAGATTAAGACTTGTCCCCCACTCTACCTTCCCCTTCTACAATGTACTCCCCACGCTTCCGTCGCGGCTCCGTCACGTGACCGGTATTGGCAGAGAGAGAGGGTAACTTTTTTCCCCTCAATCCGTGCTCCTCCTCCTCTGGCGACTCTGGGAATCCGGAGGACAGAGAACTCTAATTTGATGTTAGTCGTTTTGAGGTGTAATTGGAACCTACACATTTTTTGAGCAAAATTGAAAGGAAAAATATGTCTGCATAAATATTCGTGAAATTTACTTCAGTTTTCATCAGCCTGGGGTGCATTAGCACCCCATGTACAGAGGGCTGGTTAAATAACTGCAACAAGACGAAGGATAAGTTAAGATCGGTAGATCGGCGAAGGTGGCGGCCGCGAGCGAATGAAGAGTTGTTCATGAAGGAAACGTCGTCCCCGTAATAACCATAAATCCCCTCGTCTGCCAAGGAGTTCTCGCGCAGCCGACGACGACGGCGTCGCCGGGATATCGGCGCTTTAACGCTGGCTCAATTCCATCCCCCGCCGTTAAATCCGCGAGATGAATAATTAATCCGTGACCTTGGCCAGTCGGTTTACGCCAAAGCGGATAATTCGGATTTCCGCGGGGCTATTTTTATGTTTGGAGACTTTCCAATCCCCGAGCGGACGTCGCGTCGTGGCTCGACTCGACACCGGTTACGCGGAATTTTTTTACATTCGTCGCTCAAAAATTCCTACGAGTCCGCCGAAAGAGAAAGTGAAACAAATCTTCTACCCGACCGACGAGAACACGCAGAAAACGCGATGTCGTGTCGCCTGCGAACACATTTTATGTTCGCACTCCGAGCTGTTTGTTATTTCATTGTTAACACGCTCCCTGTTCGGTCTCGCGATCTCCTGGAACACGCTCCAATAAAACCGTCAGTCTAAACACATCCGCTTTCCCTATGGTTTACATTGTGGCAACGTTCTGTCGCTTTATACCATACTGCCGACGTTTTAATTTTATTCATTTTATTTCACGTACGTCTTTTCCACACACAAGTCCTGTAATGTTGATAGTTGTTCCGTATTAAATTTGGTACACAGGAAGCAGTGGGGCAAAATATTATGCATCGCATATGACGCACGGTTCAGTATACGTGTTAACCCTTTAGTGCACGGGTGAATAGAACACCTGCCTATGCACGAGTAGGGTTTACCTTCGACCTACGTAAGGTTTACCGTATAGTATTACCACTCATTTTTAATAATTGTTCTGTGCTTAAACGAAGCTTGAAAACTCTCTCGAAAATGATGAAATAATTACCCAGTAAGAGCAACGTGTTAACAGCGATAAAGGAGCAGAGGAAGTTGAAGGGAAGTTAGCGTTTCGGAATGTTTTTTAGTCGTAATCAGAAGCTGGTACCAGCAGAGTTCATTGTACGGCGATGGGACGCGACGTGACTTCCGTTTGTACCTTTATGGGCTCATCGGAAGCCACGTTGATGAAATAGCAAAGGAGGAGATAACGTCAGAAATTTCCAAAGTCCGACCATTGTGATACCCGTCGAAAATCTCTTTTCCTTTTCGCCCGGGTACAACGAAGAAGAGGAAGAAGTTGTCGCGACGCGACGCCTAGATAGACGGAACAGCAGATCTAAAATGGAAAGTTCCGCAGAAGTTTTTAAATGTTCGCTTCCACGCGGAAAGTCTTTGGAATCGGTGTTGAAAGAAAAATTCTGCTCCGGGAGCGTTCTGAAATCCGTTTGAACAAACTTCCCAGGCAAATCTCTCTAATGGAAATCGCTTTACGAAGAAGAGCAAAAATCATAGTAATGGAACCTTTCGTTCACTGTTTCGTAATTTTATCGAAATAAACATTGATGCTAAAAGACTCGCTTGTGAAGGGTTTTCCAGTAAAATATATTTTATGAAAAAGTAATTACAATTTTTTGGTGAGTGACGTTGATTCACAAATATTTTGTTTCCGTTATACAATTGATGGATTGCTGGAATTCACAGTCTTGTTTCATTTTCGATTTTATGCGAAGCAAGATAGTTTTCAGCAATGCGTATTATTTCAAGCATTCCATTTTTCATTGTCAATTCGTTATTATGCAAACAGAAGGGTATTTTGAAATCTTTTCGCGAAACCGAGGACGCCCACGACGCGTCGAACCGGAAGTTGGCGTGGCTATCCTTGGATTTGGACCGTTCGGAATTGCGAATTTAAACATTTATCGCGATCTACGTCAGTACTGCCGTCTTCGATTGTTGACCTACAGGATGAATCCGGCTCAGGCTACCCAGAAGATACATCGGAGTGTTCGCAATGCAAACTGTATCTTCGGAATACGCGCGGAGAAAGACATTAATTTCAATGTTTGCCGGTGAATACCTTGAAATTCTCACCTTGAGTACGATACCTATTGAGTCATCTATCCCCGTGTTTACACAAGGGATTCCATCTTTTCTGAAGATTACAGACTCCCACAGTAAATCCTACGCGTTCCTCGTTGTTTCAGGATTTTACTAAACAATTTCCCTATTTTACAAAACGAACAACTGATTATGTTGTCATTCCTCGTAATAAAAACGAACTACACGATCTAAGAAACAGCACGGCCCCGAAGATTTTTCCTAGATCAAGACATTACTGTATTCGTGACCTCAGACGACTACAGAAATCAGTCTTACAAAAATATGCTTCAACTGAAACGTGTAGCCTTTCCGAAAGTTGACAAAATCATTATAAACACCAGATGCTCCTAACACTTGACAGAGATACGAAACATTCAAACAATGGAACGTTCACATATTTGAAATTTAGATAACGGAGAATCTTCTGCGGTTCTGCAATTATCGAGGCACACTCATGAACATTATCGTCAAGCAAACGGTACGAATATTAAACGAGTTGATTGAACGATATAACGATGTCAACGTCGAACTATGCACTCGCGAGCTCGTTAAACTGCTATCTACACAATTTAATTCGGTCGTACTACTCGGTCAATTAAACCGGTATTAAACGAGTTCGTGAGTTTGATCGAGAAAGTTGTTTCCATCAGTCGGCCTATCGTAGCTACACCTGCCCGCGAGTTGACTGTTGCAATTTCTACCTGTGTTATCAAAATTAGAGACACGCGTGACCTATAGCATAATCGCAGGAAAATAAAAAAAAAATCATTTCGAAATTTGATTCCAGTTCAATTCGTTGTGAAAGATGCTCTTTCTATATTTTTCCGAAATTTTCAATTTCAAGTTTCTAGCACAATCGAATGAAATTGTCTTATTAAACTTTAAGTCAATTTTTCCATACTTGGTTCTCTGGATTCTGCTTCCACGCTTAGATTCCTTATTACTAGGCTGAGGATTTTATGCATTTGTGACAAAAATGAATAGGTGTACTTAATTCGAAATAGTAAAAAGATTAAATGAGTTTAACAGTGTCGATACACTATTTTTGACATATAAAATGTATTAATGAGGACTTGGCTTCTATACAACCTTTATTTATTACAAAATACACGAATATTTAATATATCGACTATTTTATTTCTAAATTTTTCATTTTACTTTGGTATGTCCTATTGACAGCGATCAGATCTTCCACGAATAATTTTTTTATGTTCAAAAGTAACACGACATCAGGCTCGCCGGCTATTGCTAACTTTCACCAGCTTCTTTCAAATCAGCATTCCTGTGACAACCGATAGTTGGACGACCCCATATGGCCATCAGCCATTGTCTGACGATAGTTGTACCGTATTTAGCCTCATTCACTCTTTTTCAAGACCACATGCAAACTGAGACATTGACATATACAAGTTGTTTCATAAGCCGTGCTGGTTTCGCGCTAATTTATTTTTACCTGTTTAACCAGATATCTTTCTGCCTATCAATACCTACAATTAAGTATACGCAAAAATCATTTAAAGTGATTTACCACACCGTAAATTGGCACATGATTGAGCGTGCATTCCTACATAGAGACATTATGATGGAATTAAATGGCAACTTTTTGCTCGCAACTCAATGCAACAAGAAACAGTTAATATCTTCAGTATTTAATCAAATCAAGAGTCTCATTCAGCATTCTTTCAAAAATTCCAATTTTCAATATCGGACTAAAAGGTAAGAATTTTGATTGTGACTTTAAAAAACTCGTTCGTGCTAATTTAAATATTTTATTGACCAAGAAATGTCTGAACGATCAAAATGAGACGTAATTGGTTCTCGAAAGGTCAAAGGAAAATGAATTCTTAACCGCGTAATTTATAAGCTTTTCCAATTTACATTCTCAAAAGCGATATCATAAATTAGCAGCTTAATTATCACTGAGCAATATCTGTCAAGAACCACTACATGTCGTACGCATTAATACACCAATAACACAATTTTTATGGATCATAAAGAGTAAAGTGGATCGAAAAAACTTTGTCGAATTTCAAATAAAATTCTCTATCTTATCTTCCTGTACGATAAGAAACGTCAAGAAAAACTGTTTAAAGAAAATGAATCAATTGGCCAGCTTTCGACAACGAAGATCGAGCTCGATAAATCAATGGGTGTCTGCATTGTCATATTAAACCACATGATATGTTATTTGCGTCCACGCTGTCAGCAGCGGCAACATTTTTGTCAGTTGACCGATACTGGCGTAACTCGTAACAGATATATAGATTTTGCAAATGTCAGTGAAATTCTCATTTACGAAACCGGTATGGGGGCACACGGAGGGCGGCAGCGATAGGTCCCGTAAATATTATGAAGTAATATTTTGTCGCGCGACCCGATCAGGATTATCCAGTTTCCCGGCTATATTTTTCTGCCCTGGATGTTTATCGCGCAATTATTTATTCTCCCTGCGTATTATGCAAATGTCATTAACGCACGAGCTCCCTTTCACGCGGCTGCGAGACATGTCCTATCTGATTCGTCGTTCGGCAGCCAATTCTCTTTGTAGTCCAGTGGATATGATTGGAGACATTACTCAAAGGACAATTTGGAATTTGACAGATTATGATGAGAATCGAATGGGCTGTACTGTATTCGTTTCTCCAGTTCTCAGTGCCTAACAGCGTCCCCTTAAACAAAAAACTGGTACGAAATCTCCATTCCAATAAAGGAGAAATAAGAAAAAGCTTGCGTAATTTGCTGGTAGAATATCGCTGGCAATTTTTAATTTATCAAACGCTGTTATTCTAACTGAAAGAATTTCTTTACAAATTGTCACCGCCTATTGCGTAGATCGAAGACGTCTTTGAACTGGGAAACAACAACACGGTTACGCAAACGATACTTCAGCCTGGTGCTTTCTAATAATTACATACTGGCGTACAGCTGGTCAATTTTTAAACGACCAGGTGAAGTCTGAAATTTCAGCCATCGCGTAACGTGCACTCTTTTTGACAGAGAGAAGTATCCTCGAAGATAGCTATTCGAGCGTGCATGGTGCGCGCGAGTTACGTCGTCTATCGATCAAATTACAGTGCGATAATTAATACAACGGCATCTACGGGAATCACCGTGGTAGTATATATGAGAACGGGGGGGGGGGGGGGAAGAAAAAGAAGCAGCAGAGAATACGCTTGATTCAGCAGAGAGCACACGAAGGGGAGGCTAGGAGAGCGGCTGTCGTATCGGAGAGCAGTTGGAACGCCGTGAACCCGGGTTCAAGCTGTACGATCGCGCTTACAGCTGGATCCGCCGCGATATCGTTTACTAGGAACACCGATGCAATTACACAATGAAGTAGTAACGGCAATAGGCGCGATAAACCTGCTGGTGTATCGACACAGACGGAAACGCGGGCGCGGCAGAGCTGTGCTAGCGATGGTGCCAAGTGGACACAGCCGACTCGACGAAATATTTGTTTACTGTCCTTCAAATGGCCCCTCTCGCGCAGAGGATTATTTGTAAAATATCCGGGCACTTGTGTAACTACGCCCGACTCTCTAACACGTTCCACGTGCACCACTGATGGTGCACGCGCACTCGAAACGTGTAATTTTGTAGTCTGCAGTGTCGCCAGATCGGGGGAATTGAGGGGAATACATTTACCCTCTCTCTTCCGGATTCATGCGGTAGAGTGGGGGACGAGTCTTAATCTGCCGACACTGGTAGTTTGTCCTACAAGAGCACAACGGCGATATCCGATATCTCTAGAAAAATGAATGTATTTGGAAAATATGTAATACGAGTTGAAAGTACATTTAAGACTCTACTGCACGAAAATAGTTGTTTACTCAAGCTTTGATCAAGCACGTAGTAGCTGAAACGAATTCTCTTCCGTCGATAAAGCGACGACCTTGTTACAGCCAGAAAGAACAATATCTATTATTGAAAGCAATGCAGGTGAAAGATTTTGATCTATACATTGTCAGCAGTTCTATTCACCCGTGCACTGAAGAGTTAAAATAGCCATACGCTCAGACGCCGGATCAATAAAACCGGGAACAAATGGATTTTGTAGAAGTAGAATCATTTGATACCGCGTGTGCTGAAAGTTAGAGATGGAAAACGTATCATCCGATCGCATGAAAAATGATTTTTCCAAGCCGGAACACCGAAAATCGTAGGAAACATCCGCTACGCCGGACAATTGGAGATAGATATGCAAGTCAACGTTGTTTTTCAAGTTAATGTCAACAAGCCGGCATTGTTCATGAAACGTTCGATAGACCGTTTGTTTTTACGAGTCCGAATCGAGCTGAATGAAACAGTTTTTAGATACTGAATTGATTGATATTCATGAGCATACATTGAACTTGGTCCCATCGCTAGTGTGTATGCATGAACTCGGAACATATCGGGCGAACAGAGGCGGCCACGGGATCGTTATAAATCAGCCAATAAATCAATTATTTATACGCGGCTGGCCGGCCGAGGAGCGGAGTTCTTCTCGCGTAGGAGTAAAGGGAAACGTGACTGGAAACACCGTATTTTGCGCGCGTTACGGCTGAGATTAAGCCGAACGTAGTTACTTAAGATCGGCCGGTGGTTAAGTGCGCCTCTCGGTACGAGTAAATAACTCGCGGTATAGCATAGGTACAGTGAAGAGCAAAATTTAACCAGTGAAACAACTTTTCTCAAAAAGTCATTAATATCGTATTTATGCAGATAGGGTTCCAAAAACCTCGAAAATAAAGAAACTCTCGAAAGAAATTGAAAATACAGTAAAGCCTCGATCTAAGAAACACCCTCGGGTTCGTTCTCTGTCTTAGATCGTGTGGTCCCACTCAGTGTCGCCAGATTAAGACTCGTCTCCCACTCTACCCTTCCCCTTCCACGATGCTGGTCCCCTGTCACAATGTCACGTGACTTTCTCCCCTCAATTGGCGTCTCTGAACGACATTTATGAGTCTCTCTATTTGGAAGTGATAGAAGTATAAAATTGTCATGATGTATGTTTTGCTTAGATGAAGGCTTTACTGTATAATTTCGCTGGGAATTATCGGAAAACCCTCCTAACAGGTAGGTAAAGCGTTAACATAAAGATTTTCTGGAAAAATGGTTTCATTGGTTCAATTTTGCCGGTCACTGTACCTCTTGCGGTATCTCCGAACGTATTTACATCCTTTTTATACCGTCCCTAGCGTGCTCGTGTTACACGATAGAATCGGAGAAAGGAGCGCACAGGTTCGCGCACTCCTTCCTTCCTCCGTCGCTTTTACTCCTTTTTTCCTTCCCGTCTTTTGCACGTTGTTGTATGCAAATGAGAAAGTACGGGCCGGAGTATCGTAAATTGCGTTATTCGTTTTACCGGCGTTCGGAATTGTTAGTTAACGAACCGTGGAGCAAATAATTCCGCGGGAATGGTTAATGACGCCGGGTACACACGCGTGCCGGGAATTAAATGAGAATTATTAGAATGGAAGCGAACTCGAGATTCGGGGACCGCTCCCCGTCGAATAAACTCAGATCCTCGAGTAATCTGCGAAACGAAGGCGGAGCAGATAGCGACCGCCTGTGTGGCGCAATGCGAGGTGTGCTTTTATGCGTCATCAATTAGGTTTTCGTGAAATCTGCGGCGTTGACAAAATCCGAATATTGCGCTTACAGAACCGATTTCTTCATAATTAGCTAAAGAGAAAAATTTCTTTCAGATTTCGTCCAAGGTCTCGAGCATCCTTACTTCCTTCGAAGAGTTAGACTAGAAGTTGTTTTTCTTTTTGCGTACATAGAAGAACTGGCATATTTTTTTATAGAATATCGATTGACATTATTGACAATAATGTGCACACAGGGTTTTTTATAGCCTCGTCAATAAACATTGTAGATTAGCTCGTTAGCATTGAACAAGTGAAGTGAAAGAGGAAATGGTAAAAAATGAATTTAAATGGCGCTGCATGATACATAAAGATAAGAAACTGATAGACCCTGAGTCGCCAGATTAAGACTTGTGTCCCCACTCTACCTTCCCCTCAATCCGTGTCCCCTCCCCTGACGTGGTGACTCTGACTCGACCTCGTGATATGGTCATTGTACGAAATCTGTTTACTTTAGCCTTTAAAAAAAAAGTCAGTAAAACTGCTGTTTGTCTCCAAGTTCAAGTTCAGATACCAGGACAACGAACGTCTGTAATTAGTTCTAAAAACTCGTGAAACTTGTTCAGATATTTCTACAATAGTATACCCAGCACAAATGAACTTATAAAATGAAACCTGCACTTCAGCAGTCGCGATACTATCTTTTGATGAACGACTCACGCAATTTGTTGCTCGACCATCGAAGTTCTACTCTACTGCACCGACTCAACACACGAACTTCTTGAAGACGTTATATAAGACGCCGGGCAATGTTCCGCAACGTCCAAGGCGGACTTACGTTCCCTGATTTCGCATGATTTACTCGTACCGCTCGTTTGTAATGAAGAATCGTGGACTACGTTCGGAATTGCCCACGACTCACACACACGTAACCCGTTTCTTGTCACGCTCTTAACGAAACCCTCTCTATTATTCGCAGATGCGCATGCAAACGAGCGGGATAAAATACGAGCGTTGCATGGCGAAAGTACTAGATTCAATGGTGCCAGTTATTAAATCGCTTCCCGTGCAAATAAAAACCCACGTATGGCGTAACCATGTTTTTACACATAGCGTATGCAAGCCTGGCAGCAAATTGTGGAGAAAATGGAAAACGATAAATTCCGCTAATTGCTGGAAATAAACGACTTTCGCTCCTACACAATGCCCGACGATAATTGTTATTAATCGATTCGACGACGTTTCAGCCCACATTTGACCGATTCATTATCCCGATTCCTTTAATAAATTGTCGCCCGGTGCTCGATATATTTATTACGCTCTTTCACGTTTCTTGAATTAAGATGAGACTCGACTAATGATCCGTTTAGTCTGGACTAAATATTCTATTTACTAGATATCCGTGGTTCACTCTGTATAATCTGTTCTACCGTTAGGAAAAAATATTATAACTGACTACAAAAAAATTAATATTGTGAGCATGATTTTCTTTAAAATTGGAACGTATTGCAATTTCATCTTAAACGTGAACTGATATTATAAAGGTAAATATTTAAAAATATCGCGAAATAAAAACTTCACAGTGAGAAAATACTTGTGTTAAAAAATTAAGACCAACTACGATTTTAATGATAAAAATTTAAAAAACTGAAAAATATTTGTACCATCGATTTTTCTTTGAAAATGAACCGTAAAATTTTCTCCGCAACGTAAAGCTGAGAAGAAACATACTTCGTCATAAAATAGAGTTTTATCGGGGACTGCTTAGCATTTGGCACATCGGTTTCACCGTCCGAAAACTCGTGGATAGCAAACGACTATTAAATTTCGTTCTCAAGACGCCCAGTCATGGAGGCTCGAGCGAGCAGCATACCGAAAACGAACAGGTTCACGCAAATACGCCGCAAATAGCGGATGTGTACAAATTCATGGTACAAGGAACGTCCATTCGTTGGCCGAGCAAAGACAAAAGGTCTCCGGTGATGGAGATCGGCCATCAAATAGGGATGTTTTCATTTCGATGCAAATGCCAGACGCTGAGAATGGGTGGAAAAAAAGGTGAACCATCGATCGCTGGTCCTCTCGATACTTTGAAGATCCCCCGGAAGGTCGGCAAAAAAGCGACGCTGGGGATAAAAAAAAAGAGGAGAGAATCAAGCGATGAAAAAACAATCGTCGATAATCGATACAACTGGCCATGCAATAACCTCCAACGCAATAATTGGTCTGCCTTTCGATATTTTACAGAGACGTCTGCGACTCGATTGGTCGAGCAAACGACCAGTGACGTCCTTTAACCTTGAAACCATCCGACACAAAAAGACGCGTAAACAAATTTTTTAATAGATTTCCCTTCGATTCGCGCCGTCGTTACCGCCATTTGTTTCTCACCTCCTTTACGAAATATTGAAACAATTTAATAAGAAAGCAACGAAGTCTCTGAACATGACGGTGTATATGTACTACGACTTCAAGTAGCAAAGTGTGTAAAATTAATTTGACTATTTTACCACTTTTGTACTGAATTAAAATGTTTTTAGAAAAACGATCGTGGATACATGTAGCGTCATAAAGAATTCCATGAAATTTCAAAATTGAAGATTGAATTTCTGTTATCCTGAAAAGTTGACGAAAAAGTGTGTACAATAGAGAAGGAACCACTTTATAGAATATTACGACACCTTGCACATATAATTAATTTATTTAGTCAATTCTTCAAAAGAACATCAAAATTTGTCCAGTACTCTATTGTTTGTGTAGAGGTTTACGTCGAGATCTGCAAAATTTAAATGACAAAAACTTGATTCGAGGTGATTAAAGTATCCATCATTGTTCAGCGACTTCAACAATAACTGAAACCAGGAACAATGATCACTGTAGCACGGTATGAACTCGATTCACCCTCCGTGACCTATAAATGGGCGTTGGAAGATTACGTAACCCGGTACCAGTTCCCCATATAAACACGCTCCAAGTATTTGGAACTGGTCGATCGATGCGTAAATAAATAACGATTTCTCCAGATCGAGGAGAGCTCGATCCCCTCGTCACCACGCGGGTAATTCGAAGTGA
This sequence comes from Lasioglossum malachurum, assembly GCA_028455605.1. Classification (NCBI taxonomy): domain Eukaryota; kingdom Metazoa; phylum Arthropoda; class Insecta; order Hymenoptera; family Halictidae; genus Lasioglossum; species Lasioglossum malachurum. The sequence continues at coordinate 4,576,795 of CM052319.1, read as the reverse complement.
TTAGAAAATCCCAGAGAAACGCTAGTACAAAGGAGACATTCTTCACCGGGTGAGGAGTGTTCTGTAAGGCTTGTTTACACAGAGATAAACACAAGGGGACTATCAAGAAATACAGCCGTGTGTGACATTCTCGTGGATACATAACGTGGAGGTCGAAAGGAGTTTCGTAGGACCGAAACGATGACAGACTCCCCCTGCACTTGTTGTTATGCAACGAAGCGTGCAGGCCGGGCTCGAGTGCCGGCTAGCGAAATGAGCGAAATAGCGTTCTTGTGGCGCAGAGCGCACGTGCATCTGGAAGGTTCACTGTACCACAGACACTTTTGTACACGCGACCGCACATAACCTCCCTCCGAGTTCGAACCATTCGTCTGATTCTCTTTTTTTCCCCCTACGAAAAAGAAAAGGATTGGAAAAGTTTAAACTTACCGCAGACGTTCAGCCAACCCTCGACGCGACAGGGATACTCCAGCTTCATGGTGAATTATCGCAGCGGAACACCAGATACCGGAAACGTGTTACACTAATTACACTGGTCACATAAGAAAATACAACGGCCCGTAGTCAGGACGTGGTATCACTGTTAAACAATATCCGCGGCACACATTCTTTCCCGTGCGAAACCAACAAATGATTTCGTTCTTTTATTTTCCTTTTCCTTTTCAAATCGACGCGCAGCCTGACACGAAATCGCCAGGAGGATAAACGCGAGAATACTAGGGTATCGTTCGTAAAAACTGACCACACTGTCAGGCGCTGCGCGCGCAAACCGTCGACACGATCCACGCACACCGGCGAACAAATCGGTACTGACTGAACTGAACGAACCCTCTCGCGCTCGCGTCCTCGTTGAGCTGATCTCTCTTCCCCCTCACTCTCTATCGCCCTCTCTCTTTCTTTCTCGCCCGGCTCTGCTGACAATCTTCCCATCTCTCTCTTTCTCTCGTTCAGATAGTGCACTCATCTCGCGTATTCCTTGCACATTATCGATACGCCAGTCCGATTATTTCGTTATTTAAATGTGTTCGCGCCGATGCACTCGGCCAAGACGCTTCTACCAATTGAACGCAACTCTCGCGATGGAACAATTATCGAAATTTTTAAACGGCGATCGATATATCGGAGAGTGTAACTGGCGCCATTTCACACCTCAAGAACAAAATGTACTTTTGAAATGTACTTTTAATATCAATGTTAGTTGGTCTCATTAAGTCCAATATTAGACCACCAATTTAGACCACCATTTTTAACTTTTTTATCTGGGCCTGCAATGAAAATTTAGTATATATACCTTTTGTACATCTAAGTAAGTTATATACTACACGCACACAAAGTATCATAAAAATCGACCAAGGTTGCTACATGAGGTATAAATAATTAAAAATGGAAAAAATTGAGTAAATTAATCCGTCTAACATCTCAAAAAATCTCGTACCGTTTGGTCCAATCTTAAAAATATTAATTCTTAAAGGTTGTCCAATTAATGTTGCCCCGAGAGATAACGAAGCATTAAATATCCATAAATAATTAAATAATTTTAAGTAAATGTTTGTACGATAACGTAAGATTACATTTGTACTTAGGATGCCACCTTTTCACTAATAAACGTTTACTGTTTTACCTGGCTAGCTATCCCGAACTATTTTCCAGCGAGGTCAATACTTTGTCGATCGAAGTAGGTCATTCAAAAGATTACAAAAGGTACAGTAACTAATTAATTGTATATACATTATTAAGCACAAGTCAGCATCATCGATTCGAATGAAGGAACACTACAAGATGATCATAGATTATGAGATGATTCTCGAAATATCTTCGACTCCGTTTCAATGTTTCAAAGCGCAACCTGGTGACCAAACCAGCAGTCAGTTACTGGCAAAATGGCGCTCAAGGCACAAGTCGGTCAAAGTAAGTAACGAAAAAAAAAATTAATTTTCCGCGTAGGTGACGAAATTTCGAAATACTTTCACACTGCTATGTGAGAGTAATCTGTTTGATAAGTTTCACGTGAAAAATATGCGACCTAAAGCACTGTCAGACTACGTAACCTCCAAGGGGCGTATGTGCTGTGATGATTTCATCGTTTACGAAGCGGCTGCTCGATGGAAATGTCAAATCAGTGTTCGTTCTATTCCGAAAATTCTGTATCCTAAATTAAATATATCATCACATGTAGTAACATATATCATTAGATTTCGTACCGACTGTAATTGTAATTTATCACTGACATAAGTTATTTTATCAGTATACTCTTCAAGTAAATACGTAAATATTGACTGATAGCCTTGCATAATTCTCACTGATACTGCATAAATGTACTTTTCTATGTTTCTCACGAGTAATCTTAGTTCTTGAACAGTACTAAACGATTCACCCTAATTATTTAATCATATCTTCAATTTAGTTCTGGTCAAATAAATGTTGGTACAATAATTAACGTTCATAAGGCGTATCATGTGTAAAATTACGATTTTTTAAAAAATAATAGTAATAGGTTTATGGAAGTGTTTAAATCTGTCTTAAATTAACCTTCTTGATTTTTAAAAAATGTGTCACTTGCGTTATTTTATTACTTGAAATTTTAGAATCAGGGTGAATAAACAATTAATCCTTTCGCGTATCTTATAGAAACTATTAACATACTAAACTATTAATTATTAACAAAACAATTAACATACTGTAATGCATAATTTTGTGGTGCGTGATCGAAAGTTTAGGCGTAATACCAATCAGCATAGGGTAATTCAATTAGGGAATCGCTATTCTAAAGAATAATTATCGCGTAACGTTTTAAAATCTAATTATTAGAGTTAGTTCGAGTTTAGTTCGTAGATTTAGTTCGTAATACGAACGTTTGTAACCTTTCAATCAGTTAGGCTCCTTTAAACGGGGCTCTGCGATCTGTAGTTACGAACCTGTTCTGGGTGACGTCATTGCTCGGTAAGAACGATCAATACGCGTTGAGAGCGCGAAAAGATATCTTATTTAATTTAAAATCACTCGAGCATAATTGCGATTAATTATGAATAAATGCATACGGCTTTTACAGAAATAAATGATGGTAAATCGTGGCCCATACCAAACTGTTGAATTATTCAAATGACACTATACATATATACACGCCTGTTATGCGCAACAGGAAACGAGTACAAAAGGAAAATACAACTGCCATTGATTTATACGCAAACTATACAGAAAACGCTACATTCAATAAAATGTTCTTTCATTGAAATATTCGAACGATTCCGATTCTATCTAAATCGAAAATTAATATGAATTATGGATATATTATTTATATGACGTAATTGTTAGTAGACTGCGGATTTTATGCATTTACGGCACACATGAATGAAATGCAGAACATAAAAAGAAATTAAAAGTATCAGTGCAATATTTTCGATTTATTAAAATTGACTTGGAGTATTTTTATTTTGAACAATAAAAAAGAATTATTGACAAGTCTAATTCTAGAAACGATTTTTACTGTTATATTTTTCTTCGCAGAGATTATGAATGAGATCATCAAACAGAAAAAGGCAGCGGACAGTGGAACCCCATGGCGCATTTTGGTAGTGGACCAACTGGCCATGAGAATGGTGTCGGCATGCTGCAAAATGCACGATATCAGTGCCCAAGGAATCACTCTGGTAGAAGACATTAACAAAAAACGGGAACCATTGCCGACCATGGAAGCGATCTATCTGATCACACCGTGCAATAATTCTGTCCAAAAACTAATCGAAGACTTCAGCAATCCGACGCGGACCATATATAAAGTCGCTCACATTTATTTCACGGAAGGTACTATCGTACGTTTTACGTTGCTTCGTCTAAATTCTCTATGAAAAAGATTCTATATCCACCGAAACAATGTAGCTTCATAAGAAATTACGATAGACACCATATACTTAACAGTAAGACCTCGATTAATTTCATTGATATCGTCCCATGATTTAACACCCTAAATAGAATGGATGCAGTACTCTTAACATGCAATTCTCAACAGAATTATAGTAGAAAATAGTAGAAAAATTTCTGAGTGTATAAATGTTGAAGGTTTATTATTTTACAGTACAATTCAATGATAAAGAGGGTCTTACTGCATCGTTACGGTAGCGTACACTATTCTCCTTGCATACACACGAGGGCTTTCACTCCCATTTCTTTTAATTTTTGTTTGAAACAAACACAAAGTGTAAGCAGTGGGACTTTACTACGAAATAATTGAAAAGATTGTACAAGAATGGACAGACTGGCGCAAATTAAATGTCTATGATCCACGTGAGATTCTAAGTATATCTCTTTACAGTGTGTCCCGACGAGTTGTTCAAAGAATTGTGTCACTCGCTGGTAGCTAAACGCATAAAGACACTAAAAGAGATCAACATCGCTTTCATACCATACGAGGAGCAGGTAAAGCAAAGGGAACTCTAACGAGAAAACGAAATGTCTAATCATTTTACGTTCTTCATGGTGGCGGGCGCACATACACACACACATACTAACTCACACTCGACATACCCTTTCTACACACAGACACACACTATGTCCGACGTGTTGTGGTATTTTTTGGAACTCGCGAGCCTAAATCTCAATTTTTCTCAATGATCACGACAATGTTGACACGCAAATCATTTCAACTATTAACCCCCTGTCTCCTAAATTTTTCCCTATTCTGTACAATATTCACAAGTAAGCACGTACTAACGACGGAATGCATTCATGCTTGTACGCGAACAGTGTGTCCGGAGGAGCTGTTCAATGAAATCTGCAAGTCTCTCGCCGCTAAAAAGATCAAAACCCTCAAAGAGATCAACATCGCTTTCCTGCCTTACGAGTCGCAGGTGACGATCAAGAAACGAAGAAACTGTAGTTGCTAGATATGGCCACGAATCGCAACGATTACTTTCAATTCTCTGAGTTTCGAATAGCAGAGTAGATCTATCTTTTTCAGTTTTTTTAATTTTAAAAAGTAGTAACATAGGCGACAGACTTCTATGAATACCTTACTGTATATACATACGAGGTTGCTTGATAGATCAAACGTAGTTACTTGTTAATAACATATTCTGCGCTAAGTATCTATCCTTAAACATTATAAACATAAATTCTGAAATGGCGCAGAATTTGTCGAAACAGATCTTATTAGCAAAAACTCAAAATTACTTATTGAATGATATCTCTATGTTTCCTTTCGTACAAGAATTTCTTTTCTCGCATGCGTTTCTGTATACCCTTATTATTTCATAAGATATCTTTCATTTCTTGATGTATGTATGTATGCATGCGTGTATTTCATTATTAATCGCACCGCTTAAATATACCAAATTAATCGCTTAATTTAATGAGCTTCTTTTACAATTATATTTAACCAAGTATGTATAACAGGTCTTCTCCTTGGACTCGCGCGAAACGTTCGCTTGCTTTTACAACGCTTCCTTTGCCAACTTGAGGACTGCCAATATGGAGAGAATAGCCGAACAAATAGCGACTCTTTGCGCTACTCTCGGAGAGTATCCGTCTGTCCGATACCGAAGGTATAGAACTACCAATTTATATTTTCAATTATCCTAGGAAACCAATTGGTATATTGCATTGTATCATGAAATTTCAGTGACTTCGACCGAAACGTGGAGCTAGCACACATGGTCCAACAAAAATTGGACGCTTACAAAGCGGATGAGCCGACAATGGGAGAAGGACCGGAGAAAGCTCGTTCCCAATTGCTTATCCTGGACCGCGGATTCGACTGCGTCTCACCGCTGTTACACGAGTTGACGCTGCAAGCTATGGCATACGACTTACTAGATATTGAGAACGACGTTTATAGGTACAATTAAACTGCAAGCTTTAGGTTGAAACCGTTTAATAGCACATTACCGATCGGTGATTATTGCATAATTTTGAAAAATCCATGCTACATGGCTAAACACTTTTTCATGGAACCTTCAATAACAACAGCAATTTTCATTGTGAACTAACCAGTCACCCTCAATAACGTCATCTCAAAGTTTCATTTAAGATTGCAATGTAGAAGAAAATTTCTATGCTTTCTTTTGGTACAGCACAATTATTGAAAATCCTATTAATAGGCTTCCAGTAGGTAAAGTGTTAACACATATAAATTTTTCGACAGGTTCGAAGCGTCAGCCGGAGTGCAAAAAGAAGTATTATTGGACGAGAATGATGATTTGTGGGTAGAGCTTAGACACCAGCATATTGCTGTAGTTTCACAGTAAGTTCGAACATTTTAATCAGTGGATGTTGAAGAATGAAGCAGAATTTAAATACGTGAACTCCTTTCAGAAATGTTACCAAAAATCTGAAGAAGTTTACAGAATCAAAAAGGATGCCTCAAGGAGATAAACAAAGCATGAGGGATCTTTCTCAAATGATCAAGAAAATGCCACAGTATCAAAAGGAATTAAGCAAATATGCAACGCATTTACAATTAGCCGAGGACTGTATGAAACGTTACCAAGGGAACGTGGATAAACTGTGCAAAGTAGAACAAGTATGTAATATTTGCGTGTTACTCGTTAATATTAATGATGTCAAATTCTATTTAACATTATTGCTCGTCAGGATTTAGCAATGGGCACAGATGCCGAGGGTGAACGTATCAAAGATCAAATGAAGAACATCACACCGATTTTACTTGATCAAACTGTACACCACTTGGACAAGCTACGAATCATCTCCTTGTATGTTATTAGTAAAAATGGCGTCACAGATGAGAATCTTAATCGTTTAGTTCACCATGCCCAAATATCGGTGGACGATAAACAGACCATAGTTAACATGGCGAACCTTGGTATCAATATCGTAGTAGATGTAAGTATTATTTTATATATTATTTTATTAATTTTTCATGCACATTTTCCTTTACATTACCATGTTGTCCCGCAGGGTGGTAACCGTAAGAAATTGTATACTGTAACGCGTAAAGAAAGGATCACGGAACAAACATACCAAATGAGTCGCTGGACACCGATTATGAAGGATATTATGGAAGACGCCATTGAAGACAAGCTGGACTCCAAACATTTCCCATTCCTGGCCGGACGTGCTGCTAGCTCGGGCTATCATGCTCCAACCAGGTATGCTATGAGTTCCTGTCTTAAAAAGGGGTGCATAATAGATCAATCTAGGCCGCAGTCGCCCTCAAAAATTCTATTTTTATGTTTACAAGGCGTAATTTGTAGCTGTCGCAGCTTTATGCTTCCGAATAATGCGAATTACGCCTTGTAAACGTAAAAATAGGACTTTTGAGGGCAACTCCGGCCTAGATCGATCTTTTATCTAGCGCTTTTGACTACTGAAAAGCCCGATTTTTGCATTATCAAGAAATGAGAAGGCGCGTCCCGCACCCTTGCAATCCTGGAAACAAGTCTACCTCCTTAAAAAGAGGTGCAATATATTTTATGCTTGTGACAATACATGATTATATACTATTTGCAGTGCGCGATATGGTCACTGGCATAAAGACAAAGGCCAACAAACCATTAAGAACGTACCTCGTTTGATCGTGTTCGTGGTCGGTGGAGTTTGCTTCTCCGAAATACGATGCGCTTATGAAGTAACAAATGCTTTGAAGAATTGGGAAGTGATAATTGGTATGTATACGCAAGACCGCTAAGTATTTACAAAAATGTTTTCTAATATATAACTACTCCTTTTTCCAGGTTCGTCGCACATTATCACGCCGAAGTCTTTCTTGGACGACCTAAGTAAACTTCATGTGTAAAGACTTTTTCGCGTAGACACAAGAAAAACAGAACACATTCCCGTATTTCCCGATACGTCATTAGCTTTGGCTCCATCAATAAGTACCAGCTATGAAACTCTGTGGATGATCTCGATTATACAATTGAAAATATTATATAGGGAACACGCAGTCAATTCTGTAAGTCGCGCAGCCATTTAAGCGACTATTTAAGAAATTGGTGAATGTCATATCATGAATAGCAGTTGAGCGTTAGAATGGGAAAAAAATATTAAGTGCCTCCGCGTTTAAAAAGTTAATAAGAAAACGAATAAACATCTTGGCAATACTGGTGTAGATCACACGGAAGTGCTTAATTGTACCTTAGGCTGGGCGGATGATGTAGTTCGAATATGATATGTTACTTTGAACCGTGCTACTCCTTTATTAATAATAAGGGGGCCGGTTAGCAATGGAATTTGATGTGTTGTAGAAGAAAATCGTGATATACGTGTAAATCTCTCGTTATTAGCATTTCGTTATCTCCCGCTCTAAACAAACAAAAAGAAAGAATAACTATAGACTGTTACATACTTTATCTTAAAAGGTTTAATCTTCGATTTCACTCACAGAATCAATAACGCTTATGGAATTCGCATGAAAAGATATAAGTATCATGTGCAACACAATTAACGCATGTATCGATTTCAAAATAGAGACATAATGTGAATATTAGTATTTATTATATATATATATCTTCATTCTATTTAAATATGTTTCTTGTATAATAAAAACGATAAGTGTACATTAAATTATTTATTATACGTCTGTTATAATGTTGATTCGTTGATAAATATATGTTCACATAGCGTGCATGTATGCTGACTTGTAGCGCAAGTAAGTCGATCTTAAGTTCTCATGAAAGCAATGCATTTAAACATTCGTCAAAACAAAAAAAAAAAGATTGTCCGACTTTTGAAGACTTATATACCGATTCGTATAAAAGTAATTAATTATCTTCACCGTATCGATAACTATTTACATGTTGAAACTTCTGCTGCACATAAGAAGCAATTATAATAAACCGCTACTCGGCCGGTGGAAGTGAATCTGTTAATTATTCATAACAATTATTGATGTACGTTAATATTACGATTACTTAGCGGCGAGATTAATACAAAGTTTACGGTATTGAATAATATATTGTATGAACGTATGTGTATGTAGATTGTAGACTAAACAAAATGTTCTGCTTATAAAGGCCTACAATTTGCTCCAAGTATCGTCTTTCTTTTTAATGTACACGCCATACCACGTAATATATAATGTTTTTACAGACGTCATTCGAAATGCGTATAAAAATTGATTGATATACATATATACATACACTGTTATTGCAATACGCCTGCAAAGGTTATCATTTATCAGGGGTCCGGAGACATACTTGTCTACATAATAATATTCCAATTGCCAGTTTGGAAGTTAACGCTTTCATTGTTGGTCACCGTTACATGAAATCTTTATAGAATGTCGAAATCCGGGAAGAAAGTAATTTTAGCTTACAGTGGTGGTTTGGATACATCCTGTATACTATCGTGGTTAAAAGAGGAAGGATATCAAGTTATCGCTTACATAGTAAGATCGTTCAGGTACAAATTTAACAATTAAAGTGCACTTAAATGTATTATATCAATCAATTACAATTTAGGCAAATATAGGGCAAGAGGAAGACTTTAATGTCGTTGAAGAAAAAGCGTTAAAAATCGGCGCTATAAAGGTAAATGAGGATGCTCACATTAATCTATTGCCGGAAACCATTCTTTCAATTACGAACACCACCTCCCTAGCGATAAAGTCTACTCCTTTACTAACTTCCCACATATTTATTAATAATTATCTGCAAGGTCGTAATCGAGGATCTCAGAGAAGTCTTTGTATCTTCGTTCGCATGGCCGGCTATTGCGTGCGGATTGATCTATGAGAACAGGTATCTCTTAGGCACATCAATCGCTCGGCCATGCATTAGCGAAGGTCTGATAAGAATCGCAAAAGCTGAGAACGCTTCTATAATAGCTCACGGTGCGACCGGCAAAGGCAACGATCAGGTGCGTTTCGAGTTGAGCGCCTACAGCCTTTGCCCGAAAATTCAGGTAAATTGTCTTTTATCATATTCGATGTTATATGGCTGTTTCTATATATCTCATTATCACATAGATACTTGCACCCTGGAGGGAGAAAAAATTTTACACGAGATTCTCAGGGAGGCCGGACTTGTTAAAATACGCTCAGGAAAATGGCATTCCTGTCTCAGCGTCGCCGAAAGAGCCGTGGAGTATTGATGAAAATTTCTTGCACATTAGGTACAAGGAAAATTAAGACACAAATGAAAAACTATAAATTAGCAGTGATTAGATATTTTTCGAATTCATGATGGAAACTTTACATTTTCAGTTACGAATCAGGAATTCTAGAAAATCCAAACACCTCAGCCCCGAGAGGATTGTACAAAATGACAACCGATCCACTGAACTCTCCCGCGGAATCGGCAGAAATTGAAATTGGGTTTAGACAGGGCTACCCATCGTTCGTGAAAAATTTAAAAGATCAAAGCAGATATATTGCTCCTCTGTTGATGATGCAATACTTGAATAAAATTGGTAGTCTACATGGTATAGGGCGTATAGACATCGTCGAGAATCGTTTCATTGGCTTAAAGGTATGAAAAGATTTAATCGAATTAGAAGCACCATAAATTAAATTACATTGACATTATAGTCCAGGGGTATCTACGAATCACCCGGTGTTAAAATCCTTCACGAGGCTCATCAGGACTTGGAAATATTTTTATTGGACCGTGAGGTGTTGAGAGTGAAATCTTATTTGACCGATAAGATGTCTAATTACGTTTACAATGGTAAACTGAATTTTTTAATAAATTTCTTTTTGCCTTTTCCGAGATTAATTTAAACTTCCTTCAGGTTTTTGGTTCTCTCCTGAATGCGATTTCGTGCGGAACAGTATACTGTATTCTCAAAGATACGTTAATGGAACGGTTCGATTACGATTATATAAAGGAAATGGTATGTATAAATAAAAAACAGTAAAGTCTTGATCTAAGACTACCGTCTCCACATTTCTACGTTCGGCGCGGTCGGTGAAGTCACTACAGGATTTAGGAAACAGCACAGACCCGAGGGCTTTTCTTAGATCAAGGCTTTACTGTATGAAGAGTTTTTATGTGAACATTAATCATTTTGATTTTGCAGTCTCTATACTGGGTCGACATAGCGAGGTCTCATTGTACAATAAAGAGTTAGTCTCAATGAATATTCACGATGGCATTGAACCGGAAGATGCTGGCGGTTTTATACGAACGCAGGCTATCAGATTGAAGGAATTTCATCGTCTTAAACACCAACAAGCAGATTAAATAAACTTCTATATTTACTTCCATATAATTCTTGACAAAATGAAGGATTTAAAATTAATGTTTCTAAACTTTGTGTATAGTTTTAAGATATATATTTTTTATTTGACTTAATTCTCGATGTATACCTATTTCGTACGTAAATTGGCCGAAGGCAGGATGTGGTTATAGTAAAACAAAAACTACCAACACAGTTACTTTCAATTAGTTATTAATAATTAAACCTTAGAATAATTAGTATAGTCGTAGATATTATATATAATAACGTGTAATATGGATTGTTTTTATCTGCATTAATAGTATACACAATGATCGTTCTTATTGTTTCTAATAGATCCGCAACATAAGAGAAAACGTCAAATATGAGACAATAATGTTTTTAGTTAGTATCTCTTCTATAAATGACTATGTAATACTCTCTCTCTCTTACTCTACTCCACATACATACTATCTTGTCTTTCTCTCACTCATTCTCTCTGTCTCTTTCTCACTACTTTATTTATATATATATTTTATACATATATATTTGTATCTTTATATATATAACATGCAAAATTACAAACTAAGAAAGGTAATCCTGTATGTACGTACAATTAATAACCTGCTGTAACTCTTGTATTCACATTTATCTCGTAACTTTTAATTCGAACATGTAATAAACATTTTTGTTCTCCTTATATCGATCGTTACTTTAGGGATTAATAGTACAAACAATGTACTTCAATTTGACATTGTTAAGTAAACCGAGATTTGAACAGAACATATATATTATATATATATATATTAGATGCTCATATACACGTGTGTCCATTCTGATGCGTTTCAAGCATGTAGAATTATATCGAATGGAAAGAAATTGAAAATTCACTCAGAACTTCTTTACAACGTGCAAATTGAATTATATATCTCGACAAAGAATTTTTCTTTTCTTTTAAATATATTGTAAGACTTAAAATGTACTTTTTACAGGAGATGTATTCACGTAGAAAACTTATATATGTGCAGCGTACTGTGTGATATCGTTTCTTTTTTTTTTTTGTTTCGTTTTAAAATATATTTTTTTTTTCTTCAACAACATGGATCAGACAAAACACAGGATAAAATGTAAGGTTTCGTTTGAACGAGTAATGGTGCAGTGGAAATCAAGGATAAACGTGCGAACGAACGTTGGCCCAGTAAACGGTTCTCTCTTACTTAACAACATCAAGCGTTTCTTTATTTTTTTAGCCATTTATTCTTTCATTATTATTTATGTACAACCAGCTTAATGTCTCGCTATCGTTAGTCGTAATAAGTCTACTAAAACTCATGTGCCATTGGAGATGATGTGCGCCCGTGGGAACTTATATAAAAAATTATTTTTTGATACAGCGGAGTGATTTTGGTATTACTTACGAATTATTTTAGGTCTTTACCTAGTAACTTACACTGAGATCTAGTAGGTTATACAATCTATCGGCCTCCCTTAAATATTACAAACCTTATCACATATATAGAGGTGTGTGTATTAGTATTATTACTTTTTTATACATAGATATTCTGTATTCTGTTTAAATTGCTGCCAATGATTTCTTCTCGTATTTACAATTACAAACCACGTATTATACAATCATAATACCTAACACATGCACTCTCTCTCCTCTCTCTCTCCTCTCTCTCTCTCTCTCTCTCTCTCTCTCTCTCTCTCTCTCTCGCTCTATCTCTCTCTCGTTCTGTCTTTCTCACCCTCTCTCTCGTTCTCTCCCTCTCATTCTCACGTTCACACCCCATTATATTTCTTTCTCTCTATCTGTCTCTCGAACTCACTCTCTTCAATTACCCCATTTTTTTCAATATTTTCCTTTTCTTTTTAATTTTAGAATTCGTGTCACTGTTGAGCTTGTTATACTTCAATGCGGCGCCATTCCTTTTCGTTCGAAGGAATATATTTTGTTTGAAAGGTTGTTCGAACACACTTACGATTGGTCGTTCTAACGATACAGCACAATAGAGAAAGAACATAACAATGACTCGAAGCATTTGTAGCAAGAGAATCCCTGAACATCTGTCACGAACCGGGAGGAGGGATAAATTGTTCAAGAGTCCCCCGAAGTAACACTCAAAGACACGGAGAATTAAGTCGATAGAAAGAATAGTTGGCGGGGGAGAATACAGTTAAATACGCGTCGATCTTACACAAACGAAATAGATCTCGATCGCTGAAACCGCGTTTCTTCCCTGCGAAAGATCGGTTCGCCGCGTTAAGCGCTAATACAGAAGAAATCAATCGTAGTTCCTAAAACACATTCGATACTTTTTACTTCCCAAGTCTTGGATATACGATTGCTCTGTTCGTCCGGCAATAATCTCGCGTGGTAGACGAAGCTCTGTCATAATTGTCTTGTTCGGCTACCGACACGATCGATACTCGTCGAAACAGAGACGATATACATGTTCGCATCCAGGACAATAGAAAGCCCTCGGATAGATCGCTTCACACCGAAAGAACACGCTGTCCGATTATAGAGGAACAAAGAAGAACACGATCGATCGTGCTCACCGTGCTCCTTTACTCGGCGGCTCTCATTCCCCTCTGTCTTCTCGAGAGAAATCGCTCTACCACATCAAGCGCATACAACAACAATTAACATACGGATGACTAAATCATTGTACACGCTAAACCGCAAGCATTGATATTCGCGGCGAATAAGTTGCTAACGGTCCAATGAACCAAGATTCTTCAATAATCTTGAATTTTGATTAACGTACACCGGCGGGAACCGGCCCGTCTCGTCCTGTACCGTCCCGTCGCGATGCATTAAATTAAACAGACGCAGGAGATAGTCTAATGTATTGCTAGGATTAGTATCGACGATCATCGAGTACGAGACCGTATTGATATGAAAGCGCACACAACACGTGGGAACGAAGAGCATTCCCCGCGAAAGGGATCGATGCTGGTCATCGACGAAAGTTCTTTCGATCATCTCCGATGATGCACTCAACAACGAAAACAGGATTTAGCGAATAACGCCGTGAACGAATTCACCCCTCGTCCTCCTCGCACGCCAGCCCTTCCCTTTTGTCCGAATCCAATCATCATCCTGTTTCCTCTCGGAGTATTTGTATCAGTCGCAAATAACACACACGCTGAACCCTTCTCGAGGAATATTATATATCGTTTACGATCATTTTCTTTTTATTTTTCCCTTTGCCTCGATTGCAATTTTATACATAACTAGAACCATACACACGCACACATATGGATTACATTACGCTAAACAACGTGGACACTAACGACGTGCTCTCCCTCCTTTTTTTTTTTTCTTTTGTATTCGATACACGCATTCCACGCTCTCTCCTGCTCTCGCTCTCCATTATCTCGACACATCTATTTGTCTCTCGTTATACTTCAATCTCCACACATATCCGGAGAAAGCGTTCAAGGAACCTGAACAAATACGACGCGACAGTATCGGTTCTAAAACACGGATTCGAGGAATAAATTCTCTGTACACGCTGTAACGTTACGCACGGTGGTCTCTCGGCGAGGGGCTCGGCGTTTGAACGCGTTATACTCGATCTGTTCACGGTACGCTTCGCGACCTTCAGCAGTTTGTTCGTTTCTACCGCGAAAATACTTCTCGTTCAATCGAAATTATAGTGATCTTCGTAGCTTTATAGAAACGTCTCTCTCGTTACGACGAACCCGGTTATCATTTGTAATTAGACTGCGGACTTGATGCATTTATCGCAAAAATGGGCACGTACAATTTGAAGCAGTGGACATATTACAAATATTCCAAGACATCAATGTATAAGTTTCAGCTTAATTGGATAATTAAAAGTAAAATACAATTTTTTCATTTGGCTCCTATGTCCCCCAATTCGAACATTTTTTTACTTTGCTCAAAGATCCGCAGTCTATTTGTAATGTATTAACCATCTGGTGAAGTCACTTTGATAATCGTCTTTAAAGAAAATTATTACGGAATGACGCTTATGTGTGTCTGACTATTTCGAATATAGAGTGACATTTGTCATTGCCAGAGGTTTCTATAAATATACAAAAGTTATTGCGCGCCTAAGAATCCGAAATGTTTCACCGACTTGTGGTCTTTTCATAAACTTTTCGAAAATATTAGTGGCACGATACAGTCGTGATAGATCGCGCGCCGCGAGAAGGAAAAACGCAGAATAAATAAGATTAAACGCTACGCATTTACAACCTAGCATCAATACCGCACACACTTTGTAGTTTTTCTTTCTTTGTTAACGAAACGAATCGACTACGATAAAACGAATTCGTTTTTAATGGCCGTTCAAACGTCGTAAATATTAGTATGAGTGTATCGGATTGTGTTTCTTCTTTCGAAACTACAAAGCAATTGGTCTAGTGTTCACACGTGTACCCGTGACACTTGCATTAAGATTTCGAATTCGGGTGAAAATGAAATTTTAAAAGTCTGTGTTCAGCGCCGCAGACTATTCTCTCAGTATAGTGCGTTTCTTCGATCCAGTAAACGAAATAGTTTATACTATGAGAAGGAAAGACGATTTGCGGGTTTCAAGAGGCTCTTAGAAACGTAAAACTGCATGTAACGAAATAATTTAATAATCATAATAATAGTATTATTATTAATAATGTACCTCGCACGATAACTTCCGTTATCAGAAATGTCTGCGTACTGTTTATGCGACCATCGTTGTCACAACTACTACGAATTTAATAACTCCCTTAAACAAGAAAAATGAATCCCAATGTAATAATAGCGAGTAGTAGTAGTAATAGTAATAGTAGTAGTAGGTAGTAGTAGTAGTATTACGAAATATATGCAAACTTTAATTAGCCATCAAGTTCTCTTTGCGGTTAAATATTGTTTTTTGTACTTTTTTCCCGATCAAAGATTATATTTTTTATTCAAGGCATTCATATTCGCAGAACGATTTGATTACTTTTTCGTTTATAAAATTTCAATCGATCGTTGTACGTACGCAACGCCTTGAGATACTCGTTTTATTATTTTTTTAATAATTTCCCCTCTTTGCTTTATTAACGCCTTAATGAAATCCCTTTCCATAATTCTTCTTTCTTTCTTTCTTTCTTTTTTTTTGATACCTTACTTTGTCGAACAAATAGATACATTTCATTTCTAGAGAGTTTCCCATTTGCGGACCGATATCATGTCACGTTCTCCTATTCCACGATACTAAAGCATACCAAGGTTTAGGTACATACGTCTGAACTGATCTAATGGTTGGTAGGATCGAAAACTACAATCATTCTACAATCACCTTACTATTACTCGTAATAATTGACGACTTTGTTCTAAGGTGAGTTTTACAAATATTCTTCCCTCGTTCTTTTTTTTTCTTCCTTCTTTAAATTCATATCAACCGATTGGCCCTTTCTGACTCCGTAAGCCTGATAACTGATAGTCATACGCGGCCTATCGTGATGATCGATTATGATTAAATTCACCAATGTGTATGTTCGCAATAGGTATATTTTCTTCTATTATTATTGACTTAACAAGCCTACCTATTTCATGATTACAAATTGCATATATTCATAATCGAGAAACAAAAAAATCTGCAATGAAATTATTAGTAGTAGCTAATAATAATTATATGTATTATTAGCGAAAACACTGTCTATGTAATCCTACCAACGATTAATGACTGAATGTGGAAAAATATAAAACTTAACTAAATGTACACAACGTTTACTCTTCCCCGTGTACACACTTTCTCTCGCACACTTTCACGCATGAACTAGCACACATTCGTTCAGATACGCATACGTTCATTCATTTTGTTTACACTTTCAATCACTCTCTCCCCTCACTTACTCAAGTTTTTCTTTCTTTCACTTATCTTCTGCGTAATATTTTTTCTTTTGTTTCCAAATTTACATAAAGTACAAACTTATGAAAACCGGAAAAATGTAACACAATAGTCAGTGTAGCATTCTCAAAATGTCGTGTAAGTATTTTATCTAATTACATGGTCACACTTAGGTGTCCGTCGATTACACACAATTAGTACTGCGTCATTTGATAAACTGTCTCTTTGAGTTGTCCGTGTCACACGAACAATTTGTATTTAGGATTCTCCGTTGGAATGTCCCAACCCGCATCACCATTTTTTGTTTCGTTTTTTTTCGTTTACTATTACACACCGATTTCGGTTTACCGTTTTGCTGTCTTCTCTGGTTTCGTTTTTAAATTATTATTATTATTATTATTATTATATATCGTTTCGTTCCAGTATTGACTGACGTATATGTTTAATACGTTTGTTTGTTTTCTGCGGTACCGTCCAGCGCCAAACACACACATCCAAGTCCTGCCCGGTTTCAGTGGGAACATAAAGAGCAGCAAATAACATTATAACGATTCCTCAAAAGCAGCCATCAAATCACTTTGCATGTTCATGTCTATTTGCCCAGCCATCTGAAATAATAAATACATCCTATTCTTGGCGGGCTCGCCTACAAACGCTGTAGTTCGTTGCGAAAATTTATTCGCGACATATGATTATACTAGAGATCCCTATTTCACGTGTATATAAATACAAGTGGTACGTGAACCGTGTAGTAAGAATTTCAAGATCCGTGAATACGGATCCGCTCGGCATGTTCGAGTCCGACAACTGATGTGTTACAGTTTTACTGCCGAACGTATCCAAATTCGTAGATCCGTATTCACGGATCCTTAACCTTCCGTCGGGCGCAGCGTTTCGAGGAGATACATCAATCACTATTTTGCGCAGTGTAATATATCCTTAAGCGGCGCGAACCCCCACCCACTAGTAGCTTCATAGTTTGAGACGCTCTACCGGTACACCTGCCTGTATTTTGTGTTTGTACGTTCTATACGTTTTTAAATTATTAATTGTTCATAAAAAAGCTGAAATCTGTTGACTGATCTGTCAGATACACTGCGCTCGACCGACGGTTAAGATTGTACGCAGGATATTGGTGTCAAGTATAGGCAGTCCAATGCCTTTCAAAGTATTAAAACTACTAATAAAATATGCATGTGAATGCTACATGGTACGGGGCGTAAATTCTTTGGCGAAGACAATTTTTTATATTACGGTTGTGATAGAATGCTAAGTTGGAAAACATGTCGTTGATGCAAACAGAAAAGCATGTGGAGGATAGAAGTTATGTTAGCACTTACCGCTTCGCGACGCCGCCGTTCTTGCTCCCGTAGCCTCTGACGTTCTCTTTCAGCTGCGGCCTTGTCTTGACTGGACGAATGGCTTGGACTACTGCTATCGGTATCGACAATAGCCTTGACCTCTTCTGCCCTCGATGTAGCAGACATTACATTTCCCTGCTGGTCGCCAACAGTTTTCCTAACCTTGTCTAACGCGTCTTCCTCCTCTCTTTCTCTTCTTCTTTCGTTCTCTTGCCGCAAACGCTCCCTTTCCGCCTGTTCCTTCTGTTGTCTACGCATCTCTTGTTGCTCCAACAGAGCCCTTTGCTATAAAAGAAACATTATCACATGTAAACAGAAGAAAAGAAAATATACAATAAACATAACGAGAGCGTATGTTATTTGTACTAACCCTATCTTGTTTCTCCTTGGCCTGCTTTTTGAATGCTTGGAATGAGTCCCTAGCAGCACTCTTCATGCTGCTTCCCGCTGTAGATTGAGGACTGGATGCTTGAGCCAGAGACGACCATGATGAAGCATTTTTCACATTTTGTTCTACAGTCTGAGAAATAATGAACCAAATAGATTTAGATGTAGATCCTCAAAGGTGATATTAGAATACTGGATTTAAGTGTTCCTTCTGTTACCTTATTTTTGAAAGCTGATGCAAAGTTCGCTGCAGGATTCTTCGAGTCAGGCGGCGTCATCTTCTTTTCAGGCATGAGTTGCGAATTCGAATGATTCCCCATTGGTGGTATTCCTAATGTAGTCATGTCTGCAAACAGAGCTCCGGCTAGAGCAATGCCATTACACGGTTGATTAGTATAAGCAGTTAATGTAGCATTTCGGAATCTGTTCGTCAAACTTCAAAAATATCATTTGATGATCTACGTATTATACGAGAAAATAAAATTATTTAGTATAGCTTTTGTTACTTAGTTAGTCGATCTTTAATATGAACGATATACAATTAAAAACAAACAAAATTTCTCTTGAAATTGTCAAGTTAATGCGAAACATACCATCCATGGGTTTTTGAGCCATCTGCGGTTGAGAAGTAGTCAACGGTTTCTCCTCTTTCTTCATTGGCATTTGAGATATTTGCATCGGCATGGAACCGATAGGCAGGGGATCAAAAATTGATCCCATTGCTCCCATATTCATTCCCATGTTGAGTCCAGGTATACCATTGTTATTTAACATATTAGGCGGAGAATTATCACGCTTGATATTAGAAAATCCATTGGAATGCTGTTGCGACATTGTAACATTATGCGAATTTTGTATATTAGTCAATGCCGACGTGGTGTTTATCATGTTCTCCAATTGATTCTGAATCGACATATGCGTTGCTAATCCTTGCGGTAAAGTCATATTCAGATTAGGCATAGTTATGTTTCCCAAATTTAGATTGGCCGCCATACTTGTAGGCATCATATTCACTGGAGGTTTTACGTCAGCCATTAAGTTTAAACTGTTATTACTTGTTGTGTGTGGCGCTTGAATCATTGGTATGTGCGGTTCTTTTTTCATCGACATCGTTTGTTCCAATGATGTTTGCGTCGTAGGCACAGGAGCTAAAGAAAGAAAGTATTTATCGGAATATCCTCTTGCATTCTCAATGAAAAGGACAGACTGTATGCAAAAGTGGTAGTCTTTGAATGCTAATATGTACCTAGAGTATTATATGGTTGCAAAAGATCTGACTGCTGTGTTAGAGCTGTCCCATCTGCCGGTACAGGCGTGTTTGCATTTGAAAAGGAACTAACGGATGTGGGTGGCTGTGGTGGCTGAGGCACAACCGGTGAAGGTACCATAGAATTTGTGTTTGTGGGTGTAACACTCGGAGGAGGTGTCGGTACAGAAACTGATGGAGTCGGTGGATTAGAAGTAGTCGGTGGCGGAGGAGTTGGCTTTTTTACAGGTGCTGCCGTAGCCATTGCCGTAGGTCGCGATGGTTGCGCTGGCATAGATGTGTGACTTGCAACAGGCATTCCTTGACCAGCTGTAACAGCTGCTACTGCCACAGATTGTTGATTATTACCACCTAATAGAAATAGTAACATAGATTTTAGTGTCTCGTGCCTACAGACCGTGATACTGTATCGTATCTTCGTTGAAAGATGAGAAAATGATGCGACGTGCTTTCCATGTTACATATTTTTATACGTCGTTCAATGAATTGTAAAATGAATCTTACGTTTAAGAGTGCTGCACACTGAAGTTTTCATAAAGCCACTCGTATTCCTAGTTGGTTTTATTTCCTGCTACTATTTTATCTCTGTTAACGCATTTATAATTCTCTATGGTTACCCATAAAATAATATTCAAGGCATAATATTTCACCAAAAATAATAGCAGCTTTATGAAAATTCAGCGAAGCAATTTATATATGTAATAATTGTGAAAGTGAGCCAAGTCAAAATTTAAGAAAACATGAATTTATCAGTTATTTCACAACATATTATTTTAATTGTTACCTTTTCCTTTAAATATCTCGAAACAAGAAATATATGACTTAGACCACTTTCATAATTATGGACACATACGTGTCTTGACTGATTTATGTACAATATATAGTGTTAACAATATTTGAAATGTATACGTATCACACACCTTGTTCCGAAGATATATTGCTAGGTTGAGTTACAGTTGTTTTTGTTATTGGTCCCGTAGAATTTGTTGGGGGTTGATTGTTCATTAAAAGACCTCCACTGTGATTCAGTGTAGTTGCCTGAAGAGTGTACTATTACTTAATATATTGTGTACAGATACCAATATTTTTGTATATGCCAAAAGGTTTGTATTATTTATGGTTCGTTGTGTTTATCACAATAACACTGTATACCTTTAGATGCAAGTAGAATCAATTGCCTTGTACATTTGATACCTTAATTATTACGACACAGAGAAATAGTCAACATTGTGGGGATTACAAAATAAAATATTTCAGTTACATTTACGAATGATACAATAGGTAGATAATATTTTTATAAATGTATACAATCGCAGTTACTATGTCTTGCCCACAGAATATTATCTTACCGGCGTAGTAGTTGTTGTTGTTGGCGGTTGACCTGTACTTGGCGTACTCTTCTTTGCTTTCTTTCTTGGGGGTCGATTGGAAGAGTTTCCTGTAATTCAATGTAACATGCATCTAACTGTGAATATTGTGCGTTCAACCAATTTCTCATTACAAGAGACAGTTCGATGAGAACATAGTGAAATACAGTGTGCAGAGAGGATACCAGCCATGAGTGTTGTGTTTGCCAAAAACACGCGAACTAAATATTAAAGTTTATATATACTAGAAACAAAAATTAAAAAACTTCGAGCATATATTTTCTAATAGATTTTATTCATATGCTTATATTATAATTGTATCACTGTGTACAACAATGTTAATTTAAATATCTCAATTGTATGATTTTTTGTGGACTTTCATCTTAATGATCTTTATATTAAAAAATTTTTAATGCGCAGAACAGTTCATTCTTTTCTCATTCTACATAAAGTTAGTTGTATTCAATTTATTTATGAATAATTGCGTGTGCACATATATATATATACATACATACATATATATACATATATATGTATACATATCATAAATACATACATACATACCACGCGCGCGCACATACATACACGCTCACGTGTTGCGAAACTGCAGCACATACATACATAACACTATATATATGTATGCGAGAGCACGCACTTTTCTTTCTATAAGGATAATAATAATAATAATAATAATAATAATAAGAATAATAATGATTATTACAATAATAATCGTGACAGTGGCGAAAATGATGATTACAAAATGTTGACTACAAAAACCATCAAACTGCCTTTTTTTTTAATTTTCATACAGCGTAATGTAATATAATATAATTAATGTAATATAATAATAGAATTAATGCAAATAAAAAGTCACGTAAATAGTACAATATGGACTCAACTTAAACATGAATGATACAAGAGTGTCGCACTCATACAAGTAGTTTGAAACGTAAATTCAAGTCGTAGTTAGCACAACATTGAGATCGGTGGCAAGATACTCCTGCTCGGTGTCTATAGTATTAATTATATATCAGTTACAAAAAAAGCAACTCTAATACTATATTTACTCTGATACATGTCCGCGATGAATTCATGTTTGCAATGGAATGGTCAATATAATAGATTAAAATTTATGAAATGTACAATACAAGAGAAAAACGATTGCAAGAAGACATAGTGAAGATCTAACGAAAACATCGAGTAGGAGTTCCAGTGTATCTTAATTTATATAATATAGTTAACTGGACCACCAAATGAGCCAACCCCGACTCTATAAACGACCTCAAAGAATTAATATTCTGTTTACATCACTCGTCTACTTTTTGTGTATGCATTTAAAAAAGTCTTCTGTGTGTGTGTCGCCTTCATTTATAACTTACATCTATTATTAATATTTTTATGATATATTAGTTTTCACTATGTACAAAACGCGTATGCTTGTGTACTGTTGCTATGCAATGTCGTGATACGCAGAAAACAGATAGAACGTACACACGTTACTACAACTTTTCAAAAAAGAGACAGCGGTTTTAAATAAAGAAGCATCTCGAAGCGTAACAAAATATCGAGTTCGTTAAATCTGCTTTTGCGTACGACGATCTAGAAGGAAGAATGATGTTCCAGTCTGGACAAAGATGCGAAAAAATTTAGACGCGTGCTTGTATATGGAATAAATGCTACAAAAATTTTGGAAGGCAATATTAATATTATTATAAAATGCCCTAATACCTTGTGTTACAAGCTAATGGTGATTGTATTAATAGATGCATAGTTTCTATCTAATTCAGCACACGCCATCAATTTGATCTCACATAGTCTAACTAATTATTTGGAAATTTTCTTCTATTTACTTTCAATATTTAAAAAAAAAAACATAAAATGATAAGATCATTCCGATCAAACATTTCTTTCTACTTTAATATATATATGGAATTTTATTTAAAAATCAATAAATATTTTTCCGACCAATTGTAGCTTTACTCTTTCCTTTCTTGTTTTCAATAAAATTAATAGCAGTTAATAACTGATTTTTCTACTTCTTTTGCTGGAACAGTAAGTACGCTGCTGACTGTACGATTAATGGTACCATTAAATTGTACTGATGTGAATTTGATCACTTTTTTTTCCTTTTAATGTTCATGTTATACAACATCTCGAAGCATAAAGTGCTTTCAAAAGCACCTTAGAATCTTATATCAGTTACGTCCATAACTTCTTATGTATATATTTTGCTATATGTATAAGAACTAAATTTACATGATATTTCAACAAAAAACGCTATCATGAGCAGACATTTACACATAGAAATATAAGAACAAAATATCACTAAAATTAACTTCATTCGAACTCGTATAAAAGATTTTCTAAAAATGTTTTAATAGGACGGGTTAAAATTAATATTATTTCGGACGCTTTTACAAACGTGAAATACTTCGAATCGATAGTACGTATTATGCATATTTCGAAATTTTATTGTTGAGAGAAAATGATGAGTTTCATTTTTAACAAATGTTATCATTTCATATAATTTGTATAGCAGGGTACGTAACACTACACCGACCTACGTAATTTACTGACGTTCGATTTAACAGAATCAAAGTCCGTCAACTTTTTGGTTTACGTAACTCGAAAAATGAAAAAACTGACAATGGATACCAGTGAAGAACTATATAAAACAATGAAACGACGATTAGCAAAGCTTAGCGGAGTGCAAACAATGTGTTTGGAGGCTAGGGTGCCTTGTTTCTATCGTAGACCATTTCCTTAACCTGCTCTCGTTTCTGTTTCATCTACCATTCCCTTCTCTTTCTTCGACTTACAAGTAATATGAAAAGTACACTTTTCTGTCTGTGTCATCTATACACTCCCCTTGCCTTTCTCTTTCTCTGATATGTTAACATAAACCTTTGTATGCTCAAAGTCATTAGCCTTGTAAAAAATAAATGGAAATCGTCGATTGTATCACATATCACATCATTCTCCGCTCAATTTATTTATGTCTGTATTGTAAAAACTTTTACCGCCGACCCACATACTTAGAGGAAGATTCAAAAAGACTTCGATTTACTTTCACCTCTCGATCTAAATAAATATAGCATACTAATCACACCAAAGCGTTTTTATGAGACGATAAAGATTAATAATTGACATTTCAAAGGAAGCACCACTTCTTTGGCTTTAGTGAACTAAACTTAATTAAGAAATGGAAATAGCGATATGAGGTAATATCAGGTAAGAGCTTTTCAGAAAATATTTTAAACTCTATAAATTATTTGCGGAGACGATATTAACTCGAGAGTGTATTCAATTAAAACTATTTTGACGCGAAAGCTGTGGATTATAATAACCTTAGACTGCTGATTTTCGCAAATCCAGCCACCAATACACATTGTCTGCATTTGTTTTCCGTGTGTATCATAATATCACTCTGCCTAATTTGTTCCTCTCAAGTATTGACCATTAAGATCCACGCAGTTCTAGTCCGTGGAAATCAATTATAGTGTTCAGAAGCCTAAACACAGTTCTCACGTCACTCGGGTAATAAGTGTATTGCTCACACTTAATGTAATAATGACGCTTGTTAATATATATATATTATATATATATATCACTGTACTGTACTCTGATAAATGATACGACATGAATGAACCAATGCGAGGAAACAAACTTAATGATTTAAAAAACACAGTGATACAAGTAATGCTCTGCTTACCAATTAATAAATAAATATTAAGTTTGCAAGAGTTAATATATTGCATGATGTTGCTTGGGTTATGTAGGGCAATATAATTGTCAGGAAAAGCTACAATGTATAAATCCAAGGTACTAACATTTAACACTACAGTCTTTACTGTATTGTGTACTGTCATGTACACATCGATGCGATTTACTTTATCAGCAATCTTACCATTTTCTTTCTCCATATATTTAATCACTTTCAATGTACATGTACATGTATATATATATATATTCGATAGAAACGTGTGACTGCAGTGAAAAAATTCAGTAACCTTGAACAGCAAACTATACTTGACTTTCGAGCAACAGAATGTATTGTCAACACCGACAGGGCAAGAGAAAATATAAGTAATCATTTTTAATCAATAATATAATTTGTGAAACAAGCTGGCATGGCATATGGTATCCTCTAAACACAGTCTGCACTCCACTAGCTCACCTTTTTTTTCTTACCATTGCATATTGTCTTGTAAATTAAATAGAAATTCTTTAAATTGTGTCAAGTTTCAAACTTCATATTTAGAAACGCTTTTTCCAAGATACTTTTGCTTAAAAAAAAATACATATTCATTTAAGCAAGTTCATGACCGACACCGTATCTATCATTATATTGAAAATTTTACGATAATGAAACTTGACACGACATTCGTACTTGCATTAATGTAACGCAGCACTTAAGCTACACGAATAACGCCGTCCTAATAAATACAATTAATAAGCAAGATTTAGCAGCTTAAGAAGATATTTGCGATGCATTTTGTGCAGTCAAACCCCGTCTTAAAAATCTTTGTGTATCTAATTCACCACTGCATAGATATCGTTGCATCTGCATTGTCGCACCGGTATTTTCGATTTTCGTTTGAAATGCCAATAAAAAATTGGTTAGGCACAGAGTTCATCTTATTTTTTAAATTTCAAGTCATCACCAAATCATGAGGCATCGAATTTTATGTTTTTTCATCGTTTACAAATGTTTTTTGTTAAATATATATCTAATGTGTTTGATATTGTTTCAGTTGCTATTGTAACGTACACTTGTACGCGTGTATTTTATATATACTTGTACAATGAGTATTAATTGTATCTCAGTTGCACACATGTATTTGTCTGTTGCACGCAAATTCTTTTGAAAAATAGACTGTATAATATTCAAAGAAGACCGAGAATTATGAATATTCAAACAGAAATATAATAAAAACTGTAATCATGTAGCAACTGAAAATATACACAAAGAAAAACATGCAGAAACAGTAACATTCCTTCTATGCGATGAAACAAAATCAAAATAGAACTAACTTTATTTTTTTCTTTGATTCTCATATAGCTGCAAGTACCCGCATGAAATGGTGAATAACTTTATTTAAAAGAACTAGAAGATTCACGTCTATGAATTTTATGCTTTACTTGGAATAACAATTCCCTTTATTCTTTTCTATATATGTCTCAAATGAACACTCTTACCTGAGAAATCAATGAATGTACAAATGAAATGTTACGTTTACTAAGAATATATTAAAAATAGAGAATTTATAAACTATTCTGTTACAATTACAAGAAAGCAAAAGTAAAAATTAAAATAATATGTACTGAATGGTACTGTGGTATTGTCTTCGTAATATTTTACAGCATAAACGTGAATAGAAATCTGTGCTTTATAGAACAAATTAGCAGTAACAAATTTCACGAAAGATCTTCGCTAAAGAACGTCTATTCCCCTCAGAAGAAAAACAATCGCAAATAACCCCGTAATTTTAAATCTCACAGAAAAATTAGTTCATATTTTCATGAAAACTACTTATTTGTAAGTAGTTCATTGTTCCCAAGTAAGGGTCTAATAATAGCAACAGTTACATGAGGTTCATATCTAACCTGCTTCACTGTCGCTCGAATCACTGGAGCTCGAAGAAAGTGAACTACTGCTGGAGTCGCTATCACTGCTACTACTGCTCGATGCTGACAATCGCGAAGGCCCACTGGCTCCTCCAGTTCCAACTACATCAACTGACTTACTACTGTCTTCTGTAAACAGTATATCAAATAAATGTAAAATAAATGTAACATTTCAAACGGTATGCTTCCATTTGTATGTTTATGAATAAGAACATTGAATAATAGAGCAGAGTAGTTAGGTTACGAACCTTTCTTAGCAGTTTTTTTAACATTGCCTAACTGCCCCGTAACATCCTGTAACCTTTTCTCTAGCTCCTGTTTCTTCTCTGCCATTTGTTCATCCTTGGATTTACCACTAACTTTTTTATCTGTGAACATTAAAATTCGATTGCGTTAAGAATGCAGTCATTAAATGAACTTAGAAATAGCTACGAATACAACACGATAAACGAGAAGCATGTAAAACTTGTTGAAATTGAACAATGCAGATGTGTACCGTGTGTACAAAGTGAAAAAAGTTTAATCTTACGTGGCTTTTTTCTAAGACATGAGGCGACATAGCTTTCCAATTCCCTCAGTGTGGATGGTTTCAGCGTTTCGAAGTCAATTTCTATCTCGTCTGGATTCGAGTCCCTTAATGAAGGCTCCCGAGATTGTATTATGTGTACGACTCGTCCTAATTTATCCCCTATAATAAATGAATAGAAGCAATGTGTGCTGAGAGTGAAACCAAGCAAACGTATATTTGCGCTCAGCATAACACAAACACCATTGCTCACCAGGTAATTTGTTAATATCCAAGCTAAGTTGCCTCTTCTCGTCATAAGACATTGGTTTAGCATTGTCTTCGTCCTCCGAATCAAATGTAGTAGGAGGTGGTTGACTACTGGCACTCTTTTTCTTAGTTCCAGCCGATCTACTGTTCGCTTTCGGCCTCTTATTTGCGGTATTTGCTGTTGTAGCTTTTCCAGGTCCTCTTGCTTTTCCTTTTTGCTTAGGGTTCACCGCCGTTGGCAGATGGTGACTCATACCTCCTGCTGCATGAGTTTTATTAGGTCCTACTGTTATAGCTGGATGATGAAGATCACCACCCATACCACCAGGCATTTTCAAATCACCTGCTCCCATTGCAACACTAGCTATACTAGCACCAACACTATCAGAGGCATTTGGAATTACACCACTTGGTTTCAATAGTTCTTTCATGGCACCAGTATGACTGGCAACAAGGTTACTACTCTTATTGCTCATTGGCCTTGATTTCGTCTTGTCCGGTTTCTTCTTTTTACTCTTCTTTTTACCACTTTCTTCTACCAGCTTTCTCATTTGTTCTTGCATAGCTTTAAGCTGTATATATTACGATTGTTTTAATATTAAACGCATAACAACGCAAATCATTGAATAATCTAATTAGAAAATACCTCTTGCTGCAAAGCAACCAATTTTTGGGTGCGTTCCTCGTCTGAATCGTCACTCTCAGAAGTAGTTTCAGATCCCGAACTACTGGCACTACTACTGCTACCTTTCATGCCTGCCATGCCTCCCATTGGTTCATCCGGAATTTTCGCGTACCTGGTTGATCCAAAATTGAATTTTGTGAAATATGAACTATGGAACAGATAAAAGACCTTTATCTTCGATGCTTGTGGGAACGAACCTCATTTCGAAAACATCTTGAAGTTTTCTAGCCATTGCAACAACATCATGATCGGGAGGATTATATTTATAACAATTCGTAAATATGAGTCGTACATCACTGGCAAACTCTTGTGCAGTTTTATATTCACGGTTATCCATTTTCGTCTACAAAATACAATAGAATAAATCTTTGTACACAACTTTGTACAGATTGTATATGTACAATATTAGAAATTTCGAAGTATTACCTTTACAGTACCAAGATCCATTGGTTTCTTTATTATATCATGATAGTCATGCAGACCTAACAATTCTGCGTCCACTGGTTTGTAGAAGGGCCACGCGTAACCCTGCATACCAACAATATCGTTATTAAAAATGAATCGTACAAATTATCACAGTAATTATATATGTTTTGTATATTTGATAACAATTACCGAATGCTTTTTTGAGAACAATTCTTTCAAAATTTCATTGCAGAATTTCAAAGCTTCGGAAAGTTTCTCCTTCGACTTTCCAGTGGTGTGTTGAGGCTGCAAAATAATATGTATGTAAGAACATTTATGAAAAGTATCGCGAACGTGTTTGTGATGTCATAACTTAAAGAAGAAAAGCAGTTTACAGAAGCAGCTGATTTTTAATTTGCACCCTATATTTGAATGATGCGTAAGAAAGGTGTAACAAAAGGAACAAAAATATTAACAGAAAGTACTTTCTCTCACTCTCTGAACGAAAAGTATTTAGATAAATTTTTTGGACTAGGTAGTTTGAGACATTTAATATGACAAGACAACACAAATGAAAGGAAGGAGCATGAAGGAGTAGTAATAAATGTACCTGTTGGGCCATTGCCCCCATCAGGGGGGCCTGAAATGGCGCTAAGCCATCTTCCGCTTGCCTCGTTGGCTGAAACAGCCACGTTACAAACTCTTTGTTAATGTATTAATGGCTGATGTGATCATATAACGTGCAAGGAATAAAAATACTTGAATATACATGATGCTTATTAAAAGTTCCTCTCCTGTTATACATAAAATGATTTCAAGAAAACTAAAAACATTCTTCCTATATTACATACACTTCTACTATCCACAAGTTTCCTTAGTCGAGAACTTTTTAGGTAGAAAATGATTAAACGATGAACAGGTAGTATGTTCAGCATGAAGATTGCACGAAGACACACACAATGAATGTTTCAAAATTTTTAGAAGACTCAACGCGTCACTGAGTTAATTAAGATATCAGAGAACACTATGTTTTACCTTTTTTATTGTTCTGCCAGATTCTCGTCTCGTGGGTATTTTGGCATTTTTAGGATCCAGTTTGTATAAAGGCTCGAAAGAATTTGCGGTAGGAGTTGTAGTATCAGCCTTTCTCTTCACTCCCTTTTTAAGTTTTGCAGGTTGTGATGGAGGCATTACTGAGGGTGTAGTGGGAACTTGCGGAGGAGGGGGTACAGCAGAGGCTGCTTGCGGGTCCATTGCTGGTTGCGCATGGTAACCGCTTGTTGGAGGGACCACTTGTTGAGGCAGAGAATTGTGAGTTGCCATGGGAGTAACTCCCATGCTTGATGGAGGAGCAATAGTAGTCGTATTCGTGCTCCCAGGTACAGATGCAGGTGCTTGGGTGCCAAGTGGAGGCATAGGGATAACGCCTGTTGTTCCAGCAGACGTAGCTGAAGGCGTTAGGCTATTTGGTACGCTGGAAGTAACTGCAGCTGCACCAGACGAAGGTCGACCTCGACCTGTACCTCCTGTACCCCCTGCTACTCCTCCTACCGGTGCTCCTACTCTGCCAGCTTTTTTGCCTTTGGGTCCCTTTGGAACAGGAACTTCGAGTTCTACCTCGTCCTTTGGCATTTGTGCAACCTACAATTTTGGTGGAACATTTACAAATTTCTATCGCATGTTTTCAACATACATTGTAACTATATATTCTTAGAACATACTATATGATTTCAAAGAAACTTTGAAATAAAGGAGGAACGTTGCATTTATTCAAATGCTTGAACAACAAAGCTGAGCAACGAAAAATTGCTTCTTACCTTTGTAAGAAATAATTTTTCGAGTGCTTGTGCCATAACCACAACATCTTCCCCAGGTTTGTTGTAAACGTAGCAGTTGGTGAACATCGTATTGAAATCTTGAATACATTCTTTCCCACTCCAGTAATAAGTATTCTCTAATCTTTTTTTGATTGTGCCCAAATCCATTGGTTGTTTTATAATTTTGTGGTAGTCCTAATAAAATAAACAAAATTGAATATTAGATTCCACACTTATATCGTTCTTTACGTATCTTTTTCAGTGTTACATTCAATATACACGTACTGGTAAATTGAGTTTCTTGGCATCTACAGGTTGTTGAAAAGGCCACGCGAATTGATGCTTCCATACTGGTTTGAGCACACCTTTTTGGAGGAATTGTAGTTGATTGGTAACACGCCCTGGGCGATTAGGTGGTGGCACAACAGGTGGTTGGACTACACCATTGACTGGTTCCACGGGTGGTTCATCGCGTGGTGGTGGTTCCTTCTGAGGAGCCGCTGGTGTAGTCGACGTCTTACCAGGTGCACTTGTCTGCGTTACCCAGTATTTATTTATACATTTCATGTCAATAGAACTTCAATTATTTCGTTAGTACTATTACTACTGTTACTCTGGAACGTACACAGGTTCAAAATTGAAAGTAGTATTTATTATTAAATTATTTTCAAATCATGCTTAAACGCTGCATTATGAATTTTAATAAGTGTTTCATTTTTACAAAATCTATACGTAAAATATTTAACAAAAAAATGGTATATTTAGTTTGTAGAAGTACATTATGCCATTCATAATTTTATTTCAGCACATAGATTAAATGATTTTAGTATAGTTTCATGCGCTGTAGAATTAGATAAAACCCATTCATGCAACGAGCAAATTAGGCTGCTAAATATTTAGATTCCATAACCACAGGCAAGCAATTTAGAATTTCTTTTTAAGAAAAATTTCATTAAATATGTAATCAAAATGTATATGGATCACAAAAATATTTCCAACTGAAATATAATGGCAACTCTAAGTCATTTCGTATACCACATGCAAGTGATAAACAATAAAAATAAATTGTATATAAAATCAGATACTATTGAGAATGTTATAAGTAATTGTATAGTAATTGTATATATATATATATATTGAAAAGAAAAACAACCTACAAAAATTTAATATTTAATATAAAACACAACTTATAAGCTTTATATATATAGACATCTATATCTCAAAATTTCATGACCAATTCAAACATAATGAGCAAAAAGTACCTTGCTTCAAAAAAAAAATTGCAAAAAACTCATTTAAAATTTCTTTCTATTATGTTTATATGAAATTGAATAAGAGCACAGAAGCAAAATTACGAATTGCTCTTAACACAAGTTTGGAGCTGCCATTTTATATTTTTATCATATACATCCTAGTTGATACAGTACTCAACAAGGAATCTCACCTTCGGTATATTACACAGCCTTTCTCGCTCCTCCACATCTAACTGTAATTCATACATACCATTCAATCAAACAACGCTCAGTTTCATTTCATTTGAAGAAAATTGTGCTTAGCATAATACCGGAAGAAAGAACATACACAATGGTAGTTCCA
This sequence comes from Lasioglossum malachurum, assembly GCA_028455605.1. NCBI lineage: Eukaryota > Metazoa > Arthropoda > Insecta > Hymenoptera > Halictidae > Lasioglossum > Lasioglossum malachurum. The sequence continues at coordinate 4,544,549 of CM052319.1, read as the reverse complement.
CATATTTTCGTTTCTTTCGAATAAGTATAGTTTAGCAGTAGATAGCGAACATAAAATGCATTACAGCACTGATAGAATAAACTATGAATAAAGATAATGTATTTCATTTGAAAAGCATAAGGGACTTTTGTATTTTAATGTAATTTGTGCTTTTGTAAGTGATGAAGCTTCTGCCGGAAATTACAACAGAAAATATCTGTATTAACAGCGATATATATTTTGGTGTCCAAGAAAATTCCAATTGAAAGAAATAGGAAAAATAATGTGCCTCTATACGTTGCTCAACACGTGTATCTGCTACATGAGAATCATACAAAGGGAAAACTGTATAACTGAATGCAGCTTTATGTATAGCATTAGTAGATTAATAAGCAAAGTGCACTTAAACTTATGTTCTCTAGATCCCCAAATCATTTACTTACCGAATTATTTTGTGAGATAGTGTCCACCTGCTGCATCTTGGCTTCGTTTCTGCAACAGAAAAAAATAAACATGTAAGGAAGCTTTGCAAACAACTATTAAACGGATTTAAAGTACTATTCGGTAGAAAGTTTTTTAACCGTATATATATTTGGGTAAATATAAACATCTTAATTATGAAAGATCACTTACATATAAACCTGTCTTACATTAACACCGTGATTATAAGTTTATAATACATTGTATATATGTATAATTGTTTTTTCTTAGGATCAATAATGATGAATTATTTCCTTTGGTTCTTGAAATTTTCAGGGTTTTGCACTACAGGTGTGGTATCAATTTTCAACCAATATATAGGATCAAGCTTTTCCTTACACATTTTGTATGAAATAACTATGTTTATTGTATAATATAAGGCTCATTGAGTCCACGATAATGAGCTTCACCTACCTTTCCGACATATATGGTACATAAATGCTATGCAGCAGGTAACTGCCTTACGTTGATGCTTGACGCTATGAGGCTTCATCAACAATTGAGATGGCAAGGATATATTCTGAATCGAGCATGGTAGCTCACTAATTGCTTGCCAAGATGATTGCGCTGCAACCAGGGAGATTGGTGCCGTGGAGGCATAACACTACTCAAGCCTACCAAATGGTAGTACTTTGAATGTCAGCCCTGTACACTGCTGTGAGACTCCGTACCTCCAGCCAAGACTCGCGACATTAGCAACATCTGGATAACATAACAACAGGACCCCGTATTGTAACAACCCCAAATTGTTTTATCGCTTTAGAGCAAGTTAAACATTGTTTTATTCTCAAATTATATAAATATTTATACATGTATATATATATTGTGTGTATATATATATATATATAAATATGTTGTAAACGTGTAAATTTATTTAACATATCATGCAATACTGAATCTATAAGATACATGCTGAACATACAACAAATTTCTTTTCTCCACTTTGCTATACATGAAATGACGATATAGAATTTAACGTAAGTTAATCGATACGTTCAAATTGCTCCTTTAAGACCTCTTAGAAAACCATTTACAAAAATTTGTATAACTGAAAACTACGGTTTATAAGGAAGAACGTTATGCATGTATCAATCTTGATATTTGTCATTGATCGAATACTTCTAGGAAGTGTTCTTTTGCGTCCGACATAAACGAATAAATAATGTTTGCAATAATCACAGGAGAATATTGAGAAACAAATTTTTTAAAAGGAAGCAGCTAAAGTATAATTTCTCGTAGCCTATTTATTATAGCATTGCCTTGTTAATGTTATAACCTGAGAAATATATACCCACGACAAAAAATGCCTACCAGTTTAACTGGCAAGTGTCTTAGTAAAACCATTATACATTGAATATTGTGATTACAGTTGTCCGACATATAATTCCATTAGAAAAATTCAAGTACGAAATAGTAAGTATCGAAAGAACAAAAAATGTCTATAGCGACCGAGTCACGGATTGTCAAGAAATGGGTATGAACAATAACTACGTATGAATACAAAATAGACGTTAGAAATCTGAGATGATCATTCAAAGAAGATTTTGGATGTACAGCAATAGTCGAAATCTGTACATGAATATCAATGTGCATACCCAGTTTAAGTTCAAGACCGGTGGTAAGCCAAAATGGAAAGTTTGACAAAAGTAGCACAAATAACTGGTACACTGGTATAGAAAGTGAGCTGACTATTTAAAATAGAAAATTGATAATACATATAGAGAGAAAGAGAAAAAGAGAAAGAGAGAGAGAGAGGGGAGGGAAAGAATCTCGCGATTGACCATAAGATTTTGAGTATGGGAAGCAAGAAGCTTCTACCGTGTTGAAGAGGAGCATTGCCAGAACAATCCATGCCGCGGAGACGTTCTATTCGTAGAGGTTCCGAGTATCAAGGGCAAAAGATAAAGAGTATCGCGGGCTGAACAGGTGCTTGGTGGTTAAAAAGTCGTCGAAGTAGGAACAGAGAAAGGTGAGATCCACGAGAGACGATGGTAAAGAAATAAACGCGGTAGATGCGAGAGTGGAAGAGGAGGAGGACAAGTAGGAGAGGATGGCGAGGGGAAGGGTAGCAGACCCGCGCCCAGCCGATGCACCCAGCCGACGCACACAACAAACACGAGCAAGCCGCCGTGTGAGAATCTAGTCGAGCGCTCGACTAGCGCCGAATTCGTAACGTTTCTCACATCGGACAATTCTGGCGCGCGCGAAATATCCGAGCCGCCTTTTCGGTTACTCGATTTGGCGTAGGTTTCAACATGGCGGTATGGCCGCTCGGGAAAGAAAGCTCCCAAGGGCCCGCTGCCTACAGCCGCCACTTACGCACCACCACGACATACACCACGCGCTATACTTATCATCGATAGATCCACAAAGTCCAAGATTACTCTTAATCACTTACCTCATCAATGGAAGTCCACTTTCCACAGGAATTCTATCGAAAAACACTACCACTACGTCTTGAACACTCGACTCGCACTACGCTTTCTCCCTGCTCGCTAGTTTGGTTGGTCGGTGTTATGGCCGCCGCCGAGTGTGCCCCACCGTATCACTCACTCACTCACTCTCACTCGTGCGAGCGCTCGGTTCGCATACGCGACGAACGCGGACGCGGCCCGTCCAACTAGTTTCACACTTACGAATGCGGGACGTCGATCTCTTGCACTAATATCGTATCAGTGCCTCGTACCGAGCTCCACCGACATTTTCCTGGAGTCTCGTACAATTGGATGGCTTTCCGTGCCCATGACGATCTCGGATCTAGAAACTAACGATCGCAGCACCAACAATGGCTACGCATTCTTCCGCGACGTACCGAATGGTCCTATTCCGTTGTTCCTCGAATACGACCTGTCTATCCATTCCCCTCGCTACTCCGCCGAACCGAACTTTCCCGAGCGACCCCGAACGGAGAACCGCTAATTTTGAAAACACTTCATGCTTTTTTGATATTTCTTTTGAATTTGTATAATATTATTTATACATATCAAATTTATACAGTTATCATTAGTTTTTGATCGATGCCATTTACAACATTAACGATTCTATTGTTTTATAAATTCGTAATATTTCATTTTTCAGTGTAAATCATTCGTTTCGAGTATACTATGAATTGTAATGATAATAACTTTTATTTACAGGTATAGATAATTTTTTATTATTAAATACAATGTGTTTGTACATTAAGGATTACGGTATTAAGGTATTCAGATATATTAATAATAATTACGCTTTCTCATTCATAAAATGAGAGTACACTTTCTTAACCAACACAAAAATTAATGGTTAATTTCCGTCGTTCCATGTCCACCCATAATGCATTTTTACGTGAGAGAATAACGATCTGTATATATAATTATTAACAACAGGTAATTTCAGAAGTGACGACATTACATTTTCGAGAGAAAACGGTTATTAATTTTCTTATTTGATGTGTAAGTTTAAAAATTATTAATCACCGCGCAAGTCTTGGTCCAATTCCACGATTCTGTAACTACCTGCAATGCATTTTGGGATATTGTAAAATCTATAATTACGTTTATTTCCATCACTTCTCTCATTAATTGTTAAAATAACAACATAAATGAAGTGATAATTATAAACATAACTAACACGTGGCGATCATTGCGCGCGAATAGAATGAAATTTTGACATGACGTGTGTGTTGTCATCACCTCACAGCAAGTTCCGTTACACATCAAACATGGCGAGGCATAAATAATTGACTTTTCCCATGTTAAAACATTCTGAACAAAATATGATTTAGAAATGTAAAATAATCATGTTTTGTAAATATATGTAATAACACGTTCATAGAAACAGTTTGATTAACGTATAAAATCCAATCAATGTCATAAAGTAAATGCTGACGCATCAGGCAGATACTGTAAACTCGTGACATTGACTACGGTAGTCAATTTTACATCTTAAAAATTTGTCACTTGTACCACTTCTAATTCTATCGTTAGAAAAACACGTTACAATGGAAATACTATTTCATCATTTCAATTGTAATACGTGAGACATTTTTATCCATGCACATTGATACGAACAATGCCACTAAATCACAAAATGGCGTCTCTTTGACGGTTGTAGAATCACTGTTCAATGCCTTCACGGTTTCAACTAAAGTCACTCAGAGTGCAAGCGTTAAATCACAAATGCAATAGCTTCCAAGCTTTTGAAAACAGCAATGTGTAAAATCTTCGTATATCAGGTTGCATAAAGATAAAAGAACGTACTGCATACTTAGAATTGACAACCATTTTTGCGTTGATGACGTAATGGAATATAAAAGTCAAAAGAGAAACTAAATATTGAGAACTGTGCATTCGCATATATTAGCTTCCTTCCGGTTGCCATTACGCTTATCCTCGTTCTGAATAGTGATTGGTACGCAGACATAAAGCCTTCCCTGTCGACCAATCGTTTGAAAACCAATGTTGATGAGTCATTACGTTTAGGATTTTCCACTAAGAATTACGCAACAACGGTTTCTTCGTAAATATTTGAATGGGAATAATCATACATGTATGTCACATATTAACGAACGAACATATGTAATTTTATTGCATTGTAATATTACAATATATCAGGGTAAATTTTTATATTTGTACTTAATTGCGAAAGTATTTCTTCATGTTTTAAAATAAAAATGTTTTGATTCTATATAAAAATAAATATAAACCGCACGATACAAGTCACATGCTTACAATGCATACAGTTAATCTTTTAATTAAACTATTCCCCAAACTTCTTCGAATGCAGTACACAATTTACTGCATGTTAAAGCTCCAGATAATGGATAATTACTAATAGATATTGTATCTTCTATGTAATCAGGCTTCACCTGCAATTTGATAAAATGATTTAATACAAAACGAATAAGTCTGATTCATAAAATATAATAAGTTTCATATATATATTTGTTTAAAAACATTTCCATAAATCTCTGATACATACTTGCCCATGTGCCATTGCACCTACTACAATCGCAATTGGTTCATCAGGAAGAACTAATTCTCTTGGGTTTTTCACACCATTTGCACTAAATGACATTGCTATCTTGCGGCATCCAACCGGTAAATGATTTGTCACTGGATTTTTAATTACTTTTAAGAGCTTCATTGGTCCATCAGATGCACGAACACTAAATTTATGTAATAACTGCACTGTAAAGTAGAAAAGCGTTTTATGTTCATTACTAAATACTACTGTGAGATTATCTACAAAGACTACTACCACTGGAAACAAGATTTTATTTGATATATTCAACTTTATAAAAATTCATATACAAAAATTACGAATTACAGAGACATCCGTAGTCTAATTTTCATTAATTTTGGTGTTCTAATTCTTACCCATAAGACCAGCAAAACGTTTAAAAGTTCTTGGAATCCTTGTCTGTGGATTTACTTCTATTAATACATTCTTTTCTGTGCAGACATAAACTTGTAATAATCCAGCTCTGTTTAATGGACTATCCATTAACATTAATAAACACTGATGAGTTATGTCTGGTCTACACGAGCCAGGTTCACGATTATTCTTTTTCAAAATGTTTGTGTGGTCGTCACAATTTAAAAGTTCGAAACTATTTCCAACCTGGCAGTAAACATTTTGTTGAAAGATTATTATGACAAATGAAAACATTGTATGCTTATGCGTACACAAAGAAGGAATAAAAAATTAACAAATACGAAGAATAATAACAATGTATAGTTCTGATGCCTTTAGGTAAAAGTAATAACGTTTTTGTAAAAGTTCATAATTCATAAAAATTTTTGAAAATACTAATATTACCTTGACAACATGATCATAGCAATATAAATGTGTAATTATGTACATATATATAATAGAGAAGACTAAAAAATAATTTTTAAGTAACAAAACAATAGATACTGTTAACAAAACATAACCTCACCTTAACAGATTCCAACTGAGCTTTATCAAGAATAACAATTAAACGTTTTTCTTGATTTTTTATATGGGCTATTTGGAGATGTTTAGGATGTGGATCGTATTCGTAATCATCTTTTTCATTGCGATTCTTACGTTTCTGGCCCATTTTTATATATTTATTTGAAATATCAACAATAGATACTATAGACACTCGTTATGATCTGATCCACATGGTAGGCTTCAAATAACAAGAATAACAATCTGTGACAACCATAGAGTAATCAGTAATTATAGATGTCTCGTGTGATATAGTTTTCTACGCTGTGAAGTTATTAAACTATCGAAAAGCCCCTGCCCCTAGCTCAAATAATACATGAGAATAGACCGGACGTCATAGACGATGTAGAAGAATAGACTCTACTGTCAATAACAATTTTAGCCTGAGTCAGAACCTATAAACATCATTTTTAGCATGGATCAGAAATCAATTGTTGCTTTTGTAAAAACAGATCCAAATAAACCATGAAGAAAGTTATATTTATTTGAGAACGTTCCCTACAGGATTTTACCTGTTATACACCATAGTTATCGATAATCGATAACGTTTGGCTAACAGTTTGAGCATTTTGCCGCTACGTGAATTGGCGCTGTACGGACGTTCGAACGGAGTAAACGATTCTTGCCGGAATATACATTGTGTGTTATGGGAAAATCGGCAAGAATCATTTGTGCTGATTAAAAATTCCATTTAAACGCTTTCCTATTGAGATTTTACAATGTCTGAGGGTTTAACATAATGCTGGAGGATTGTACTGAATGATGGAAAAACAAGTCAATGGTAGAATATTATTTTAATTGTATCGTATTTGTATTTATTGATTAAAAGACTTTGGGCACAGTTTTCCCATAGATTTAGGTACACAAATAAATGTCTAATTATATAATTTAAAACTTATTCTAAGATGTGTACTATTGCACACAAAGTTTCCTATAGAATACCGGCTAATTACATAATAGGTCACAACGATTAAGTTAGATGAAATATAATTTTCCTTGCGGCACTGTGCTGTCCCCTTGCGATAAATCATTCAAACAAAACAGCGCTGCTAATGCTCTACCGCACTCATATTTGAAATAGCGATTTTTGTATGCGAATGAAAAACAACCAGAAACTGGGCCTCTTAATTTTTCTTCTTTTCATCTTCCCTCGAAGCATCTCAACGGAAAGCTGTTCCGCGTAGAATCAGAATAACGGTCTCCCTCATTCCAATTAATCTTGCAAGAAAATATACAGCTTTTTGTCGACACGCAAAAAACGTTGCCACGTAAAGATAGCTCAAACACGGAAACCATCAGGAAAAATCACTTGTCCCGTTAACCTGCTGCTCTGGGATTTCTTTTACAGCTACGGCGATCATCTGCAGTGGTTCATAATTTCGTAGGAGTAATTGTCTCCGAGGTACATAGTGAGTAGATTGCGTATCTTTGTGCAAAATAAAAATTGAATGTTATTTTAGATAGAGGAGACATCAGGAGAAGAATCAGTTTTATTATTTTTCTAATTGTAAAATAAAAAACCTGGAACCCGGCTTAGTGTTAAAGGAAGAAAGGAGCGAAGGAATGTGTGGGACCGCGAAACGGTTCGACCGCGTTGAAGCGGCGAGCGACACGCGTCGATGGGAGCCGTTGCGGCGAGGGTCCGTTGGACCGTTGAGCCGTTTGTGTATTTCGAACAGGAGCGTTAGCAAGTCTGCGAGCAGAGGGAGAGAAGGCCGGAAAGCAAGGACCGCGAGCGAAAGTCGCGACAGGCGTGAAAGCGCGGCCTCCCGCGCCGTTGGAAAATGGACGAGATAAGGTGAACGGTGCCCGAGGACACGGCTGCGGGTACGAGGAACGGGAGGGCAAGGGGTTTTATAGAGACAAGGAAGGAGGGGGATTTTCGCGGTTCTACAGCGATAGCAGCAGCCTCGAACGATAAGAACAGGGGCGGCGAGATTAGCTCGTTAACTCCGAGACGGTCGGAGGAATCGGCGTGGATCGGTAGGAATCGGTGGCGATCGTTCGCCGGAAACCGAAATCCGAATGCGAAGGAAAAGGATATACAGGTAGACAGGACAGAGGATAAGGAGTCGACTCTCTTCGGAGCAGTCTATTGCGACCGTGTCGTGGTAACGGTTGCCGGAAGCAGGTAGCGAAGTACTGTGTCGCGTCGCTTCCTCGTTGTTCACCTCGTCGACGTCGTCGTCTTCTTTTTCGTCTCGCGAGTCTCTTTCGCGGATCCGTATCGGAGATTTCGTCGGCCGCCCAGAAGGTTTGTACCTCCGTTTCGTCGAGCGGTGTTTCTCCGGCCGATCTCTCTTTCTGTGCCACGAGCCACGGTGAACCGAGGATCGTTTACCTTCCGGGAAAGACCGTTTCGGTCTCGTCGCCGACCAGTTGTTACGAGAACCGTTTTACGATCCGTTCGCTACCGAGCAAGGTGGGACAGCGGAGAGCGAGCGGACAACAGGAAACGGAAAGCGAAATGATTTTCGTGTACTGGCTGGCGCGCGTTCGGGGATTCGCGAAATTGGAACGCTGACCTTGCCCGATGATCGCGAATGCATTATTTGTTCGGCGAAGCGGTTGACACAGCATTAGTCACGTACGCGTTCGCGCGTGTAGACGAGACCGCGTTGGCGAAAACAATTTTTTGCTCGCGTTTGCCTGGCAAAGGTGTTGGTTTAGGCGGTAGACGAGGACGACAGAAATCGCTGAGAGACAGAGAGAGACTGAGAGAGAGAGAGAGAGTACAGCCGCGGGAAGGGGGAGGAGAGAAAGAGAGAAAGAGAGAGTAAAGCCGCGAGAGAAAGCTAGACGACGGTCGCGGTCTCGCGGTTCGTCAGGGGGTTAAGAAAAACCGCGTTCGAGTGAATCGTCGCTGAGCTGGACGGGCTGCGATTGGTCGGCCCTGCCGGGGTCCTCTTCTCCGAAATTCGGCTGGAATTCCGAGAAATCGGCGACGGCGCTACGCTCAACGGCATCCCTTCGCGCGCTCGCCGCTGCTAACGTGCCAACGACCGTCCATCTCCTTCAGTCGTCGCATCCGTCGCACCCGTGCGTCGCGTCGCGTCGGGGCAACGCACACGAACACACAACGGGGAAGCATTCGTAAAACGTACAAAGAGAGCGACGGAGAGACTAAGATTAAAGAGAGAAAGAGTGAGAGCGAGAGAGAAAGAGAGAGAGAGAGCGTGTGTGTGCGAAAGAAAGAACGGATACCGGAGCCGTCGCGATCTCGCGATCGAAATCGTTTTGAACCCTCCTCGGATCGCGCCGTAATTCCCAGGATGCACCGGTTCCAGAAACGGTCTTTCAAACTATCCGCGAGTATTTTCGATTTGGTTTCGCTCGCGTCGTTTCGGCTCGGTTCGCTCGTTTCTTTTCTTTTTCGCGAAGCGTGTTGGTATTCCCTCCAGCTGATCGCGAACGTTCGCACCGTTTCTGTTTTCCGCAGGGTATCGAGTCGTATCGAATAGGATCGCATCGAGGGTGACCACTGTGAGAGAAGAGAATCAAGATGAGGCCCGACGAGGTGATACAGAACGAGAGAAGAGCGACGGAGACGATGTCTGAGACATCGGAGGGCACCGCGGCGACCAGCGTGTCCGGCAAATCAGCCGACGATCTGAGCGACATCGCAGCCATGCTGGGCATCGGCAATCCGGACGACCTGCACCAAGACCGATTTCGTGTTGACCGCCGAAAATTGGAGCAGATGCTGTTAGGTGAGTCTATCTCAGCCGCGGCGCGCGGCGCGGCGCCTTGTTACGCCGACCTCGATACAGTTTCGTTCTCTTCTTCTCCGGCGTGGTTTGACCTCTGGTCGCGTTTACACGAGCCCTCGCTTCTGGCGGCAGCCGAGAAAGCCGCACGCGAAACGTCGGATTACGATTTAAATAGATTGTCTCTGCCTGTTTGTAAACGGAATTAGAGCGACTACTGTCAAACGGCTCGCTGCTGCGGTCTTAACGTTTATTTTGATCGAGCCTCGACTACCGGTCTACGTCGCGTGTACACCGTTTATCCCGGTTTTCGATCTAGATTGCCGCCTTGCAGCGATAAACATCGTCGATCCGAGATACATGTACGTTATATGCTCCGCCGCCATTCTTCGCCGCGAGGACGGTCGACAAGATCGAAACCCGATTGGGCGAAATTCGAACGGAATTCGATTTCCGTTACCCGTCGTCTATTTTCTCTCTGTGTAACGTACTCGAACCGCAGCGGTCGAATACACGCGACCGCCGCGCTCATGATATAAACGCGACACAGTCGGGAACCGTTTCAGGACTCGCGGTAAGGGATCAACGATCTGACCGATATCCTCCTAAAAACCGCGTTTGCCGTCCGCGCGTGCACGACCCTCCGTCGAAAGAATGTGTCGAAAAATACGGGCGAAAAAAAAGCGAGCAGAGTTCGTTGTACCCTGACCATACACTTTTCTCTTTGTTTACAGGTGATAATGACGCACCGAAGCCAGCGGACGCGTTTTTTCATAACGTAAGTTGGGTTCCATCCACCACGCGTACTTTCGTTCTCTGTCAATGTGATCTAGAATGAAAACGATCTCCCGTTGGTTTCGCGGCTCTGTCCGATTCAAATCTGTCTGGCTGAACGAACGATCGATCGTTCGATCGCTGCGAAGATTCGCGGCGTCCGAAGAATGTTTGTCGAGCCGTTTCGAGGGAAATTCGCGAAGCGGGGTCAACGATCGGCCGGCATGGCAGCGTCGTGATCGAGGTTTCGAAGCGGGAACGAACGGACAGCCACGGTAAACCGATTCCCTCTCGAAACCGCTGGCGCGGCGTCGCGTTCCGAACTTCTCGCGGTACACCGTCGCGACCTTGCGATTATACCAAGCCAAACAAGACTATTTTTGCGCGATTTCCCCTTCTCGCCGGCCGACCCACGGCCGATAATTTTTTCGGACGAGAACTGCTCGCCGTTCCTCCACCGTATCTCGAACGTGTTTTCATCCCGCCCGACGGATTTCCTATCGGCGTTGTCGCTCGGTTCACGGACGATACCGATCTCTCGAAAACAAACGGCCGGCCGTGTACGAAACCGAGACCGAAGAAATCACTTCGAAACGCGACGTAGTTGTTCGCGTAACGAATGCAGCGAACCGTGCGCTCCGACAAGTTGGAAGGCAACGTTCACGCTTATCCTTATCGTTGACACGTTGCGTAAAAGGGGCCTGGAAATACTCCACTCGATTATTTATAGACCGACTTTACTCGCAACGTTCGCGCCACGTATTCGATTCCATTCTCCACGCCTCTTCGGGAGCCGAACCGATCCGAACCGATCCGATTCGATTCGGGCGAATTCTGTCGCGTTGCTGCCCGAAAAACGCGTCCCTTTTTCGGACCAGGACAAAACCGGAGTCTTCGGCGAAACAATTATTTTCGCTCACGGGGCTTGTCTCGGATCGGGGATCAGGGATCGGAGTTCGCGGTCTTCCCGAAATACCTTGTTACACGCGACACGTAATTTTAGCGAGAGTCACTGGACCTCGAGCTCGATTTATCCCCGCGTCGCCTTTGCCGCCAACTTTTCCGGATCCTCGGCTACTCGATGCGGAGCCATTCGATCCGGTGATTCGATCGAAAAGATCGGCAGCCGGCTGGACGAGGCACGGTAGTTTTCCGCGTCGCACGGCGCGGCAGTGATGAATTTTGCGTTAAAACCTTCTTTCTTTTCATAAAATCTATATGTGTTCTATTAGATGATTGCATAAGTTCGTGCCCGATTTGAAAATAAAATTCAATGGTCAGGTTTTAAAGAATACAACTTTATTAATCAATTATACACATAGTAACCATTCTTTTCTAATTGTCGAAAATTTAACTGTTTTTTAATTTTAATTTGACCAATATTTAACCAAATTTTTTAAAATTTAACCATTGAATTTTATTTTGCAATCATCTAATATTAACTCTATTATTATATATATTATAAAATCTTTTAATCTAAGATCTCTTAGATTAAAGTTGAAATATTGCAGAATGAGGAAAAAATACAGAGATTATGCTACGAATGTCTTTTATCCAATACCATGTAAGGTTAGATTTTTTTATTGACGTATTTCCGACATAATTTCCCAGAGATTTTGTCACGCTGATTAAAAAAAAATCGATTTGTGTGAAAAAAAAAATAATGAAATCATAATTTTTTCGTTGAAACGATTGTAATCTCTCAATTTCTCCCTTATTCTACAATATTTCAACTCATATATCTTATTTCTTTCAAAAGTTCTTTGATTTTGACACAAAATTCATCGATCAAAACCCGAGTTTGGTAATATCGCAAATTAGGAAAAAGATTCGCGCTGTAAACTCCGTTCTCGAATATTTGCTTACTCGTAACTGTTGATCAAAGTCAGAAGACCGCAACTGTCACCGAGAGGTCTTCTAATCCATAATACAGTCATTTAAAAAACTGACAGTGAAAGTAAACTCTGACCGTCTAGTATCTCGTATCCGTGCCTAGCTCCACGTAACTTATTCTCCCTCCAACGTCGACGGCAGAGAAGCAAAACATTGCCGTGGAAATATTCTATAGAAATTTTAGATCGCGGCGACTTCGTTGCGTCCGAGTGCGCGTCGATACGAACTGTTCACAGAATCGATAATATTTTCCAAGTGCCGCGCCGATTTTGTAGCCCTCCCAGCGTGTGAGAGAAAGAGATACCAGACAAAACAGAACGATATGGAAGTCGTGGAAAGCGAGACGGTACGCGGAAACGGAGTTCAATGAAACGATTTGATGGGTAAAGCTCGGGGCATTAGTGCAATTTAGCGAGCTAACTTGTCTGAATTTAGCTTGGCAAATCGCCTTACCCATAGACCGTAGGTTTATAGTCTTACCTGCACGGATAGAGAGTGTAGCTTCCCTTGTTCCTCAGGTAGAGCGTAGTTTCGGGGATACAGCCGACGACGATGGCTTGTTCGAATCGTCATCGTCCAGGACTGGATTTCCTTTAGCGTGACAAGGTCGTTTGCGAGGAGCTCGTCGTTTCGAGGAATCGATCGAGGGCTTCGGGTAGCGAGTACGTAGGGCACGATCGGTACGGGCCGGGCCGGATTCGGGACAATTGTGAGGTTTGCACCTGTCCAGAGGGAATTCCGCGTGGTTCGCAGGTGGCGGGAGAGCGCGACAGCGAAACAAGGGAACTACCTGTTCGCTGTTGGTGCGGTGTAGAGTCGTGTGGCTTGACGCGGTGCAGTGGCAGCGCCGGGACTTTAAATCGTTCGGTTTCGAAGGCTCATGTTCACGCCGGTATAGTTTGGTCGTGGATACTTGGACGGTGCGCGGTGGTCTCGTTCGTTTCTCGGGTTCGTCGGCGGGTACGGGGTAACGGAGAGGCTAAGAGAGAAAGGGAGAGAGTGAGATAGGGGCGAGCCGGAGGAAGAGAGAAAGACAGAGAGATCGGGAAAGAGAGTGAGACTGCGTAAGGTGGGACAAAGACGGTGCCTGGAGACTGAGACCGAGACGGAGACGGCTCTAGCGATGACGGTGGCGAGTGGGAGGCGGTTCACCGAGCCGTCCCGTTACATTATCTGCTGTTAGTCAGTCAGTCGTGCCAGCGATCCCGACGCGAACGGTAAAAACGAGAGCCGACGCGGCCGTTCGCGGACCATTCTGCCCCGACAGACCGGAGAACCGGTCACCGCGCGCGCAACTCTCGCGAAACATACCGTGATCCGTCACGGGATCGGAGTGATCGAGAACGGCTCGGCGCCCGCGCATTCGAACCCGAACTCGCTCGAACATTGACTACGTGTACGTACGCGTTAACCAGAGTAACCGGAGGTGTGAAAAGTGTGCGCGAAAGTAGACTCGGTCGAGACCGCGAGCCAACCGATCCGGAATAGCAGCGGAACCCGATCGTGACTCTCGATTCGTAAAACTCGAGAGTCGAAACCGTCGGAGTCGCGCAACCGCGGACTCTACGGCGAAAGATATCGCGTTGGTGTTTCGGGTGAAAGGAGACTCGAACCAGACCGCCGACTACAGGATCCCGGATAAATTTCCTCGGCAAGAAGCCACAGCGGAAAACACTGCGATCGTCGATCGCGCGTATCTCGTCCAGTCGCGAGCGACCGAGCGGATCGCCAGCCGGGATGTTACGCCGGTTTGCATAGCCGCGTTCGCGTCGGTGAAAGTAAATCGTCGTCAACCGACGAGAACGTCGCCGTCTCCGTCTACGAATTGGTCTCCGAACACGGCGGGAATTCGCGTTCCGATCGACACCGCGGAGATCGCGATCGAATCATGTCCAGGCTGTTCGCCGTCTGATCATCGACGCGCGCGCGGATCGCTCGATTCCTCCACTCGATTCCTACCGACTGTTTCGCGACTCATCGGCGGCGACTCATCGCGCGACAGGCTAGCCAACGAATCGGCTAGAGAGAATATCGGACTCGAGCGACGAGAGATATCCGGCAGTCGACAACGATGACCGTGGTAATGTCGAGTGACCAGCTGCGCGAAGGCGATCGCGATCGAGATCGGCACCGAGATCACGACAGAAAACAGAGCCGCGATCGCTTTCGGTGTTGCTCGTACCCTCGCGAGTTCTTTTCGGCATTCAATCGACACCGTTCGCTTGCTGTTGCAGGTTATGGAGGAGACGAACACCTTTGTTACGTGGCCGGCCCGCCTCAAGATCGGAGCAAAGTCGAAGAAAGGTGAGTGTTCGAATGTACTCGATCGGGTATAGCGGGATACATCGGGATCGGTCCCGGGATCGGGGTGCCCCTTTCGCGACGCCGCTGCTACCGAGAAAGTTTCTGCTCGGCGAACGTCCACCCGGAAACGTTCAAGCAACGGGTGACGTGTCCTAGCTGCCTCAAAGTTCGACGACTTTTGCGACCTTGGGAGGACAGAGCCGAAGCCGAGCCAAACATCGCGGTGCTCTACTCCGGTCGTTTATCGATCGAAGCTCGTCACATATACGCGACTGTCGATTACGTCAATCCTAAGTTGCGTCCCCGGTTCCAACCGCTGACGTTTGTATTTGTATCGCGTATTTTCTTACGCGACGCCTATTTACGGGCCGTTCGCGCGAAATCTCTGCGGCGGCACTCCTCTTCTGGCCTCCGACTCCGATCGCAAGGAGAGTTCCGATTTCCACGAACCTGCTCCCCTTCTACCTAATCTTTTCCTCGGTTTTCGATCGAGGAGGAGACTCGCGCCAGAGCAGAGCGGAGCCCAGAATCCGCGACGCGTCGGGTCGAAGAAATCGCAGGGGCCGCGCGGACGCGGGATTAATTAGAGCGCACCCATTAATCGAAAGTGATTACGAAACGACTCGCATGCCTGCTCTGGCGCAGCAGCGCGTGTCGCGTCGGTGAAATAAAACGCGACTCGACCGGCTATGCCCACGGAACCGATCCGCTGCCGTGATTCTCGACGAATCGACTGGCAAAGCCTCGACAACGCCGCCGATCGTCCAGCGGAAACGTATTCTCGACTTCGTCCCGTTCGCCGAGCCCGTTGCAGTTTCTGCCTTCCGAGTTTCCGACTCGCCAGTGTTGTCCTCCCGTTCGCCGGCCGCGGCCGTGGAAATTTTTCGGTGATTCATCCCTTCCTCGTGACTCCGAACAGCTGTTACGTTCCTCCTCCTCCGTCTGTCCCGTCCCGCCCCTCTTCCTCGGTCACTTCCTCTTTCGCTCCTCCGGCTCTCCGCGCCCATCGACCGAACGGGGGCCGATCGTGCGTGACAATGCTCGTAATCTGGTATAAATAGGACCCACCTCCTACCGATTTTCTACTCGGCGCGAGTGTCGGCTCCCTCGAAGACGGAAACGTACGTCTCCGACCCGCGACGAGACCTCTCCAGCAGTTTTTCCATCGACGAACGGTCTCCCGCGGACAGCGTCAGTTCGAGGACCGTTTTTGCCGCGAGAATGCTGGGAACCGTTAGTTTCGCGCAAACTATCGACCAACCAGGTGAATTAATCGGTCCGGACGAACCGAGCGACGCGCAGTCGCCCGAAATCGCAAGAACCCTCCGTGGAACTTCTTTCATTTCGATATTTACATACCGATTCCTATTAATGCTTTAAACATCTGACGTTCCAACAATTATATATTAGATTTCAATACGCATTCCAGAATTTTATTTAGATCCTTCGTGAAATTTCCTGGAACAGTCAACAAATTAGTCGTCAACGTAAACGATCCAGCAAATGAGAAAATTTGTTAACAGTAAACCCACCGAGCACTAAAAACTATGAAAATGTTTCAGCTGAGAAAAATGACAAGGCTCTGTTTATTTAGATTCTGCGCGATTTTTGTTATAATATGTGCTCGGATAAAGAATTTTATGGAATTCATTTCCACGTAAGCTACTTCTCATGACTTCAACACAATTGTAAAATGAAAAATATGTTTAGTGTTGATTTGTCTGTAGTCGTGGTGGCCTAACCCCTTAAAAACGGATGTGTACGGCGGGCCTAAGCTCCGAGAGTCGCACGGACGGGCGTGACATTCGACGATAGAATCATTCTACTTTCGATTCCTTAAAAGGTCGAGCGCAAACCGAACGGTATCCGTATCTCCTCTCGACGATCGTGAAATTATGCAACTGTTTTTTTTTTACCATGACTTTCCTCCAGACTGTTGCGACCCACTCCCTTCCCGCGATTCTTCGATCTCGATCCCGATGTCGATCGCGCACTGTATGCAGCCTTAGGGACCGATACATCATCGAAATATCAACGTAATCGCGTTTCTCCTTCTATCGTCAATTGTGTTGCCTTCGTCGGGGTTGCGGATCGGCAAACAGAGCACTCCAGCGCGGCTGCGTATCGATTGTATCGGCGTTTCGTGATACACTCGAGGTCGAGGCCCGAAAAAGATCGTACGCCTCTCGCGTTTGACCCATGCACGGATATCAGAGTACCTGTGTATACATCTCCCCATTTTTCTTAATTATTTTAGAATTGCTGAAATTAAAAAGACTTTTCCGTAGGGAATGATATACATATTGTAACGAGAGATCTAGATGAACTCAAACTTGTCAATCTCACAAAGTAACAAATGTCACATACTTTTCGTGCTCGGTAGGTTTAATGCTAATAATGGTCCCGTCTTTTCGCAATGAAATTGAAAAATTTAGAGCATTATCCGTTGTACCCTGCTGCTCTTTAACCGATCGCGTGCCATCTGGAAGACTGTTGCATTGGTAAAGAATGTATTAACAATTCCGGAGGGTTTTCATACTTTTCCCTTTGTCTAGTTGCTTGTGAACGACTGTTGAATCGAATTCTCTGCGCCACATATTATTAACGAATCCTCTGTAAAACAGGCTGATTTATGCAGTTCGGTTTTGCCAACTTTTTCTTGTTCTACCTGCTTCTACAAGAGGGTTTAATTGAACTATCGAAGACGGACTTGTTTATTTAGCCCGGTTTCAACATTTTCTTTAGCTATCTCCTGCTAAAACGAAATGCCAATAATCGCATGACTGGTTACGGTTTAATCAAATGTCTGTAAAACAGACTCGTTTCTACAGTTCGGTTGGCCCCGGCGAGAGGGTCGAACGCAACAAAACAACGTGATCGAATCGAATGGAATCGAATGGAATCGAATAGAACTGCAGGCATGCATGTAAACCGGCCGCGAGAGCCTGGCAAAATTGTCAAGTTACGAAAGTTGGTTCTACGCGCGACGGGCTTTATCGGCGCCTGCATAGACAGGCCCCGGTACGTTGTACGAACCGAGATAATTCGAGCGCCGCGAAACGGCATATCATCTGGAACAACGCGAGTCGCGTCCTCCTTTCGCCTTTCGAAAATAGTCGTCGGCTGTTATCTTTCCGAAGGAAGCGTTCCGCTCGGGCCTCGAGCACCGCTCGATTACACTCGCGATTCTCTGGATCCGGAGAAATCGAACCCGGCCGCGCTCGTGACTGCGATCGATAAACGCCGAGGTTTTCGAGTGTGCCCGCCGCGCTGCGCTGGTTTCCGCGCGGAGAAAATGCCGGTCCCGTCGTGTCGAGGGCAACTTTCGCGTCGACCAGACCCACGGAAAGCGGAATCGGCGATCGGGCTTACGCAACACGGCCAATTACGCGGACGAAAATGGTCCGCGTCCGTATCGTCGCGCGCCGAGCTGCTTTTATACGACCTATCGATCGCGATCGCGATTACAAAGGAGCGATCCCGGTGCCTCCGCTCTTCTGTTCCGCTCTGGTTGTTCGCAGGCGAATTCGAGGACGCTGATGATTTGGAAAAACTTCAGAATTCGATCGATCGTAAAGCAGTCGAAGCGGAAGGCGTGGCGCGTTCGCGGAAACGCTCCGGAATTCGATCCGCGCTTGCCAGACGCTCGAAACGTTCCAAGTGTATAATACATGTACGGTAGTGCTCGGATATTTAACACTAAACCTACCACTGCCGGTCGAACGACCGGTTTTATATTTTTCATGTTACGATTAGTGAAATTATGCAGTTGAGCCGATAAATTTCTTTATCCAAGCACATATTGCAATGAAAATTTTGCATGGAATCTAAATAAAATAAATAGAGCCTAGTCATTTTTATAAGCTGAAACGTTTTAATCGTTCTCCGTGCTCGGTAGGTTTAGTGTTAGCTAAAATCTGCACGAGTCAATTTACACGCGTCAGCCCCACTCTTCTCCCACGAGCCCGGCGCGCAGTGGTTTAAATCCTCGTACCTGAACTGAGTCTCAAGCGAATGGAAGTGTTCTCCTGAATTGTTGAAAACGATTGATGGGGATAGGGAAAGAAGGGAAACAAAGAGGAAGCCCTGCTGGTTGCCGAATTGTAAATTTAAGCGAGCACCTGTAGCCGGTTCTAAGTACAGGAAGTGGACGCGGATGCTCGGCGAGATCGATGTCCTTCGCTCGAAGGGCGAGCGCGCTCGGAATCAGGGATTTTCCGGCGCCGATCGTAGATCGTTCACCTGGTTCTCGATCGGTCGCGTCGCGTCGTTGTCCTCGCGGCTGTCCGTGTGTTCGCCGCGCGGCGTTCCGTATCTTTTCGCTCAAGGGCGAGAAGAAAACCGTGCACCGGTTCGCGAATGTTAAAAGCTGTTTCCTCCGGTGCCGATCCGCAGTAGCGATCGCGATCCAGATCCCGTCGGCGGCGCGGCGCGCGACGTTTGCACGCCGAAATAACAATCGATCGCCATTGCGATTGTGCGCTGTTGCATAATTTGTTTCGTCGGTGTTTTACAGATCCGCATATAAAGGTCGCCGGTCGACCCGACGATGTGCGAGCGGCTAAGGACAAGATAATGGAAATTTTGGACACGAGGGTAAGCAAGCAAGCGATCGAGAGTCGTGTGCTCGTTTCGTCTCTTTCTTCGTCACGGTTCTCTCCTCCCCCACACCTCTTCTTCCTTCCCGTATGTTCTCTGTCGCAGTTTGCACGCGAGAATCGCTCGCGCGACAACTGTCAACTCTCCGCGTCGCGATTCGCTGGCCCGACACTCTTCACCGGAGAACGTTACGTCATTTGCGCGAGCACGGAGATTAGCTGTGACCTCGCCGATCGGATTTTGACTTTCAGCGAGCAGAATTGATCGGCCCCGAACACACCGCGCCTTGACGGACAAACATTTCACCGGCAGCGCGTTATCAAGCCCGATAATCTATCGGCCGATAAAAAAAAAAAACGGCTGCTGTGGCATGTTGCGCGCAGCGAAGGCAAAACCATTGTAACAATATGCTCGCGTGTAATCGATATCGCGATATTGATTTTTTCGTACTCGTTGCTTTTTTCCGCGGACCGAACGCGCGCGCGTGGTAAATTTCCATTACTTTCCGCGTTGCGACCACTCGTCATCGTTGAGAACCGATTCCGCGCGCGGATTACCGCACCGTTCCGCTTTTTGCGAGCGATTCGCAATCAGACGGATTCGCGGTCTTCTTCTTTCGTTCTCTCTCCGTTCCGTTGTCGATCGCGCACGCGCGCACGCGAAACCAACGAGGATAGAAGGATAGTCGGCCGACAACACCACGCAGGAAGAAGCAGCGCGGTGCTATTTATACGCGGCTGTTGTCTCGCGAATTCCCAGCCGAGAAAGCGAGACGCGGCGCGCCGTGACGAGCCAGCCTCGCGCGAACACCATCTACTCGCGCAAGCGACTCGCCAGACGACCAGCCGGTTCGTCTGTCGGCCGACCGACAGACCAACCGACCCGCTACCCGCCACACGGTTACCCGGCCCGGATCCTTGCCTCGTATTTCCTTCGTACCGTTATCTCCGACGGGACGAGACCAGACGCTGCCTTCCTACGCTGGCCCACGCACGCCTCTCTTCCATCTTCCGTCTCCTACCTTCCACTTCTTCGTCGTTTTCTTCCTCTCAACGAATTGCCGTCGAACATCGACACTGGGGATGTTCGATTCTCAAAAAACAATCGGAATCGATCAGTCGGTCCGGAAAAGATCTCTTTTGATAAGTGAGAACGTTCTGTCCATCACGATTCCATTATTTTTGAGAATCCTGTTGGACAGCCTGCTAGAAAATGCCTGTCCTTGCCAGACCGAGTGTTCAGCAAAGAATCGAATCGGAATCGAACATTCCTATGATGAGTAGACTGCGGATCCAGACTGCAAAGTAAAAATTGTCTGCATCGATTGCAAGAGATAGAAACCAAATTCACAGTTATTTCTTCACTTAATGATCTTAATAGAGGAGAAATCATATATTGGCCTCTTCAATCTTGTAAATTTTCCAACAACTTTGAATTTGATCTACTCAACTTCGCTATAGATGCATAAAGGTCCGCAGTTTAATTAAGAGTTGTCTATCGCAGCAGAGCAACAGAGTCACCATGAAGCTGGATGTCAGCTACACGGATCACTCGCACATCATCGGCAAGGGTGGGCTGACGATCAAGCGCGTCATGGAGGAGACTGGCTGCCATATTCACTTCCCGGACAGCAACCGTAGCAACCATCAAGAGAAGAGCAACCAAGTGTCCATCGCTGGAGAGATGGAAGGCGTTGAACGAGCTCGGGCTCGAGTCAGGGTGGGTCTCCCGAGCAATGCTCCCTGAAATTCGTTGATTGAGTTTCCGGTTTGACGACACTGGTTCGCTTGTCCTCCTCTAACAGAATCTGACGCCGTTGATCTTCTCGTTCGAGTTACCGATCATGGGCTCCTCGCAGACCGTCCCCGACTCCACGTCGCCTTATGTAGTCAAGATCCAGGAAAAGTACAACGTCCAGGTGATGTTCCGAACACGGCCGAAGCTACACGCTACACTGGTTGTGGTGAAGGGATGCGAGTGGGAGGTGTCGCAGGTCAAGGAGGCCACGGTCTTGCTGATCCAGTACATGTGTCAAAACCTGGCTGTGAGTAGGGCACATATCCACTAGAAGTGTTGCAAAAATTTCGGGATTCCGGAATTGCTTATTTTCACCAAAAGTTGATCAGTTTTCGATTGGCTATCCTGGAACCGAGTCTATCTCCTTAATATCCACTCCAAAGTAAAAACGAAGAATTTGGATCTTGGATCTTCGTTTGTGTCTCGGGCATTTGCCCAAGTTGCCCATAGGATAACGCGCCACTCGTATCCGCTCGTTGCCTTTAACGATTTGTCCATTGTTCCAGAGTCAAATACAAGTACAAATGTCAATGGAGATCTCGCCGCAACATCACAGCATCGTGTTGGGGAAGCAAAGCAGCAACCTGAAGATGATCATGCAACGCACAGCCACGCAGATCATGTTCCCAGACGCCGGCGACCCGAACATTCCCAGCCTGAAGAAGAGCAACGTGACGATCACCGGGAGCATTCACAGCGTCTACTTGGCTCGGCAACAGTTGGTGGTAGGTCAACAGTTCCGACACATTTCGTCGGCTTGACGACTATCCTTCCTTCCGAATGTAAATCGAGGATTCTTTCTAATTCAGGGTTCGTTACCACTGGTCCTGATGTTCGACCTCCCCGAGGACTCGACGTCCTCCGTCGACACAGAGAACATCTCCCAGCTGATGCAGACACTCGACGTGTTCATCAACGTCAGACACAAGCCGAAGCAGAGCACGCTGTCCGTGATCATCAAGGGGATCGAACGGAATGCTGGGAATATTTACGAAGCCAGGATGCAGCTCCTAGGTTTGGATGAGCCGCGAGTACATGCCGAGATCCCGGCGACCTATCACGTCCCCAATGCTGCGAACATCTTCCAGGCAAACTCGGGCAACGGTACTGTCACTGGTAATTATCGGACGATGGCAGTTCACTTGGAGACTTAAAAATATAGGGAGTAGTCCTACGGTGTAAATTCTATCCGTTGGTCCCCATCAATTCAGTTCCCAGACGTTAATTCGGTGTCCTTGTCTGTTGTTGGCCGATGCGTGTGGCCTCTGCTCTTCGCTCTTGAACTCGAGGACGCAAACGGTTCTGAAAATAACTGTTCGCACTGTTATATAGCGGCTCCGATTGAAACAGTTATGGGAACCAAAATGATGTAACTGTTGCAGAATTTGATTGTATACTCGTTATCGAAATGCAGAACCGAAAAAAACATATACTTTCACTTTTGAGATGTCGCCGTTTAAAGTTTTGATCACTGATGCTTTGACATAGGACATCGGTTAAATCGCATTATTCTTTTGAGCCTTGCAAAATTATTTTCAGACGTTATAATATAGAAAACATTATAGTGCAGGATTTACGTCTTCACCAGAAAAAAGTAACGAAAATAAATGTTTCAACGAGAGAAACAACAGTTACAGTATTAAAGATTTCGTTTAGCATAAAGATTCGCAATCTAGATGATAATCGATATTTGACGATCTCGATCTATGTTTCGCAGGTGGTAACAACAACAACCTGATGGGTATGTCGGACAACCTGTCGAACTTGCTGACGGTGAACACGCAGAATCCACCGTACTGCGTGTCCCCCGTGCCTCATTCGCCGAATCCTATGGGGTTGTCGCCACATTGGGGACTACCCTCGTTGTCGTCCATGTTCTCTCCGCTGCCGTTGCACCACGCCTATCCGTACCCGCACCTTAATCATCTGCTGACGACGCAGCACATGATGCACAACAATTCAACGATGCCTCCGCACACCCACGGATTACAGAATCACGCGTACAGCGGCATAGGGCAATTGCACGCGAACATGTCTGCTGCTGGCCTCCATGGCATGCACGGACTAAACGGAAGCACGTTGGCGGATAGAAAAGAGAATAGCGGTAAGTGACCGTGAGAAATTAGCTTGATCAAACCGACCATGGAATCGTAAATCCAATCGGCAGTTCCAGCCCTCCAGAACTTGGAATCTGAACGGGAACGTGTAACTAGACCAGTGGTTCTTAACCTTTTTCAAGTCGCAGAACACTTTTGATTATATGAAAAATTTGCGGAACACCAAAATTAATGATCCAAAAAAACAAACGAAAAGATCCCGCGCAGAAAATATATTATTAATAAATAAATTTTAGAATATATATTATTAAATGTATTTCGCGGAATTTCGCGGAACACCAGTGAACTAGACTGTGATAAACACTTTCTGTATCTAACCGAAAAAATAGGAAATACTTTTTTTCTTTCTTCAATCATTTTAGTAGATGAACAATACTCTGTCGATAGACAGATAGACGATCTATACATTTTTCCTTACTACACAAGGGTTAATCTATTCACTGTTGAAATCGCGACTACCCATTTGTCGCATTTACAACAAAAATAAGTAGATCAAATGCAAAATAGTGAACGCATTTAGTTCTCAACTCTGTAAAATTATTAAGAAGAGAAATGCAGCTCTCTGGTAGCAGTTTCTCTAACTGGAGTTTGGGACTAGTATCATTCCGTATTTCTTTTCACAGCCTACTCGTCGATGAGCAGCGTCTCTACAAACTGTAGTTCTCTATCCAGTCCAGCCATCAGTCCTCGGAACGTATCTCCGGTGAACCCGGCTGAAACCGGCACCAATTTAGGTAAGCGTCACTTTAGGTAACACCTCCAGCAATTTCGTTCGAGTTCTAACAGATTGGCTGTTTTCAATTTCTGAAGATTTATCTGGAATGCTGGCCGAGCTCTCGGATCGACGAGCCCCTGGCTGCGAGAAGAAATCGTTGGAGATGGTCGTGCAGCAGAATATCGGTCCTTTCGACTATGACCAGAAGAAGCTGTTGGCAGCGAAGGCGATACAAACGAAACCGATTCCCGGCGAGTTCCGAGTTCCTACATCGGCCTGGTCTGGCTACGGACTCAGTCAAACTATTCCTCCGATTAGTTCCGCAGAACTGAACAAGGTAGGTTAACGCTTTCATCAAAGAGAACCCCTTTCTGTATATCTTCCATTCAGCAATTGAGACTTCAGGAAGACGTGTCGTTCCGAAATTGTTTTGCCAGTGTGACAGCATCCTAGGGCCAACGTCATTATAATGAGTACTACTTAATGAGTACTTTGCCTTCCCCTTGGAAAATGGAAAAATTAAAGAAATAAATAAATTCGGCAAAGTACGATTGCAGACATTTGGTCACAATCTGCTCGAGCAGATTTTGCTGACTAGATTCTAACCTCTAAGTTATTTTTTATGTTAGGAAGCTTCGCGATTTGGCAGCCAAGAAAATATGGAACTCTTGAATATTGAAATAGACGATTCCCATTGGAATAAATCGATACGAAAGAAACGCGTGTCGTATTGGATACGGGTGGCTCTACTGTATTTACAGGATTGTATTTTTACCGTTCTCGTTGGCTTGTTGCGCAGGAATTGACCAACACCGGGAGCACTAGCAACGGTAGTAGCAGCAGCTTGACACCCACGACCACCCCTACCAACGCTGCCACTAGCCATCCGTCCGACTTGTGGAAAGAACCAACGACGCCGGTCTTCAGCAGAGAGATTGACTTCGGAATAGTATCCGGAAAAGATCGCGTTGGACAGATTGGCATCAGCTCGTCGAACTACATGGAACACACGCCGGCCTCGCAAATGAAAGCAATCACGTCCCAGAGATACAGCGACTTGACCACCATGCTGACCAGTGTCGGATTGGAAAAATATATTCGTAAGTGCTGATCTGCTTTTGTGGTGGTTTTTCGCCTCGCTTCTTCATAATCACGCTTGCTTTGCTTTAGCAGGGTGTGCACTAAGTTGCTAGCTTTCGACTAATCGACTGTACTGAGAGTTCTACTGTGTTCTTATTGAATGTCGAAAATCGCTTTGTCCAATCGATTAACATGGAAATTAAGGGGGTAGACTCGTTTTTCTGGGATTGCAAAGATGGGGTTTTTCAGTAATCAAAAGCGTCAGATAAAAGATCACTCTAAGGGCGCAATCGCCTTCAAAGATCGTATTTTTATATACGTACCCATTTTTGTCATAAACACATAAAATCCGCAGTCCAGTCATTACTCGGTCTGTCGAGCCGAGTCGAGCGATTGAATTTTTCGAGCTACTTGAAATCGACGAATACGCTACGCTCACCTCTCGCCGCTCCACTATATTCCCATACTAGCTCATTGAAATTAACAGTGCGTGTAACGCGGTAACTTCGGATCGATTACGTTAACGATTTGACTGGTGTGCGACATTCAATTAGGCCAGAAGGACAAGAGGAAACGCTGTAATGTAAGCACCGTTTGTTATAAATTTCGCAACCGGTGTTTGACATTTTCGCGAACCTCCCGGTCTTCTCTTTGTGTTCCCTTATCCCGTTTTGGCAAAGGAACTTATGAATACGGGAATTTGCATGAAAATGGCTAGTGAACACCCTCAGTACACAGTCTGTACTCTGTACCGCTTCGCTATACACGTTGCTTCACGTTGTTTGTTTGCCAGGCCTGTTCACGTCGCACGAAGTGGACATGGCTACGTTCCCCTCGCTGACGGATAAGGATTTGTGCGAGATTGGCATAACCGCTTGGGGCGCGAGGCGCAAAATAATGCTGTTGATCGCTGGTACGTAACTCCCGCCTACGGACGTCAATAATTAACAAAAAATACTGTGCGCGTAAGATCAAAATGAAAACTTCTTTGGCGATTGCACACCTGTCACTCGGCTCTCCGAGTTTACCCGAATAGCGTTTCACCTAGCAGCGTGACAGATCAGACTCATTCACAGCCCAGAAACTATGTACGCGTGTGGCTAAAGAAGTTTTCACATCAGAAAGGAAAACAAAAATTGAAAATAATATCGGTTCGCAGAAATGAACAAACGGACTAGTCCATTCTGCGGAAGCGCGGCCCCGGGAGCGGAGCGGAAAGCAACGACCTCTGTTCCGCTGGATAATTGCAGTCTGGTGGACAGCAAATGGTAAAACGGGACCAAGCATGAAACACTTCTGGGTCTGGAGATCATCGCGACATTTCCGGCCTCCGGTAACACGGGTGCAACCAAAACCAATCATTCGGACTGTGGTACTTAACGGCTCGTACTGCGATCGGGAAAAAGAGCGCGGGCGCGTGCAGCGAAATCGCTTTTCCCAAAATAGACACGAGAACAATCGAGAATCGAAAAACCGAATCACGCGGGCTTTACCCCCACCCACCGATTCGACGGTGGGATCAGGAAGAAGAGAGTAATCAGTAAGTTAATTTACGATTCTTAGGCACCGGAAGAACAGCTCGAATTGATTCTTTCTTTTGTGACCGGGGACACCGTTTCTATTCTTCCGTTGCTTTTTTTTTTTCATTTTTTTTTTGTTGCTACAATTGGTCTCGCCGTCCCCGGCTCACTTCGGTCGGAAGGTGCCTTAGGTTAAGAAGCTCGTTAACTACTTTCGTTTCGTTAAGTTTTTCTATGTTGATTAGTGTGATCTTTTTCTCTGGTCGAACGTAACTTGGCGAGCCAACCGGTGGTTGTTCGATGGTTTGTCGTTCGACGCTTGTTCCGCGCATCGCGTGCGTGTCAAAAGTCGTCTCTGAGTCGCGAGTACTATTTCGAGAAACGGAGACGACTCTCGAATCGGCGAGAGAGGCATTTTCGACGCGTTCGATATACACGCGCACGATGGGCGAGGGATTTTCCGCGCGTTCAGCGTGCTTTCACACACCTAGCCAAGTTAAAATATTTAATCTCGACTAAGCTCGAATTTCGATGGCCGGTCAGATACTCGCGGGCGCCGTAATATCACGTGAACGCGAGCCTCGGCCGCGAGTTTCGAGTTTTACAAAGTAACAAAGTATTTATTATTCACTCGCGAGAGACGCTGAACGCGCGCGTGAGCCGATCCAACGGACTGCGAGAGAAGGTCGCGCGTTCCCCCTGTCAGCGTGGTTCCCGGAAACAGGAAAGTTGTATCCGCGACAGAGAAACAAGGGATAAAACAACAGACTCGCATTTTCCCCACGCACTCGAGGAAAAATTCGTTCTTTTGGTTCGTTCGCACGCGGTAGCGATTTTACGAAGCTAAGATATCTCGCTCGGTATATAAATTATTGATATTTTAAACACTTTTTTTTTCTTTTTTTTTTTTTCGTCCGCTCGCACAAATGCAAACAGTAAGAAACGTTAGGCAAAAACGAGCTCTCTCACACGCTGAGCCTACACACCGACAACAGAAAACCGACCAACTAATAGTTTCCGCGAACGCGAAACTCGGAACGTTCGCTAATTCATATCGCGAGATGCGTGTGTGCGTTGTTGCGTGGGTGTGTGCGCGTATGCGTGTGTCGGGGAATAGAAATCTTTCTATGCGATGTATGCTATTATATCGATCGGAATGATCGAGTCGGAGATGGATACATCGCGGCCGAGCTTAACCCGAAAGTGCCTAGCGAACAATTTTACCGCTGAAAGTTCTTGACTAAAGTCTTTTGTGAAGTCTTTTTAAGCATAAATTATTATTTTCTTGGCGAAGCGCACCGTCCCGTGCGCTCGAGAATGATCAGGAGAAAGAGATGGAGAGAGAGAGAGAGAGAGAGAGAGTGGTTTTCTATACGCGTGTGTCGTCGTTGAAACAAAGGCTGTTCGATCGTCCCCGTTCCCTCGTGTTCGTTTAAACGGTGATCGTGTATCATGATTAATAATATTTTAGCGTATGTCGTCATTGCGACGCCGAGGTTGCGAGAATCGTCATTTTGAATGATCGTTTTTGGTTTCCGCGGTGATTACGCCGCGCGTGTCTGTTCGAGAGTACCCTCGGATTGTGTGTTCACGGTAAAGGCGCAAATACACTAGCAAATCACTTATAACATACATAAACGCCTCCGAAGTGGCAAACAGCAAGTTGAACTCGCTCGCGACAGTTGCGGTCGAACGGAGAAAGAATGCGTAAACAATATTTGCAAACATGTGTACTACATAGTTCTGCAAGTTGCTCTCACGAAATATCGCAAGTCACTTGCCAGTGTGTTCGCAGCCTTGGCAACTTCGAGATTTTTTACTCTGCGATAGTTGAACAGTTGAACGACGCACGTAGCGATGCTCTTACTTTCAAATGGGCACGCGCATTTAAATCGCAACGTCGGTCGCCGTTCCCAAAGGGAAATCCTGATCAATCGACCGATCGATCAGAATTTCGCGCTATTTTCTAGATCGATAAATAGTTAGATAGATAAATATATCACTGTTCTTCGATGTTCCTATCTAATATTATATATATATATATATCTCTATACGTATACAAATATGTTAATTTTTGCACGAATTAGCGAATAAACTAGCAGTCACGCGAGAGTTAAAATTTACGGAGAAAATAACGAAAAAAAAAGAAGAAAAAAGATAAGAGAGAAATAAAGATGGAAGGGCAAAAAAAAAAGCGTACGACGAGATTCGAATATGCACAGCGGTGTCGGACATCGACGAACGAGTGTCGATATTTTATCCGAAACGGTGTCCGCGTGTCCGCGGTGCTCGGGTTTCATCATGTGATTCGACAAGCTTTGTCGCTGCCAGTGCCTGTGTAGAGAAGCGTCGGGGTAGACGGTCTTATCGCGATATCAACGAATCTTAGTATTAAAAACGGCGAACGGGACGCGCGTACGGTGTACAGTGTGAATTATCTCAGGTGTGTTCGCGAGCCTCCCGCGAACGAAGGAACGCGACGATATAGAGAGAAAATTGTAGAGGGACGAATATAACACACACCCACATAGAAAACAACACATTCCAGTGTCGGAGACACAGGATACGCGTCGACGGGAACGCGTGTCCCGCAGATGAGAAGAGACGACTTTCGTCGGATCGAGTCGAATCGAATCGCATCGAATCGAGAGAGGAGCGTTTCCCGCCCATCGAATCGGACAGGACCGTTACAACGAATTTAACGAGAGAGCAATGCGTATCGTCGCGTATCGCGTTCGATGTACGAAAATGGGAAATCGTTTAACGATACAATCGCGGCATGATGATATTTTTGTACGGTAATCTAGAGTAATTTCCGATAAGCGACGGATGTATGTCACACCCGAACGAACCATTTATCGTTTGTTTCGTAAGGAACGTTGAGAAAATTTCAAATGTTGTATCCAAGCGAATAAAGAAGATTTTGTATTGCTATTTTTTAATAAAACACGAATGGTATCTCTATGCACACGCAACCAAACGAACGTATAAAGGCCCTATCAAGCTCAACTTCATTCTTTTTAAACGAGGTCATGTACTGTTTTAATGCATTCATCGATGCAGCTCGTCATTCCTCTAACAAAATTATTAACCTATCTACATCGAAAAACGGTTAGTTACTTTAATGTAAACACTCTATTACGAGCTGCATCGTTCAATGTATCAAATAATATGCGCAGTTCCATTTAAAAGAACAAAGTTGACCTTCTTACGTCCTCAACACCTCCACCTACGATAACCACCGACCTGACACCTCTGCTACATCAGAAATAGGAGAAATGGGAAGAAAGAAAGAGTGAACGGAGAGCAAGTCCGATTCGTAGCCGCGAGGCTGAGTAAATAAAGATTATTATTATCACAGCGTGATCCATGATCGAATCGCAATTGCTATGGCTCGTAGATCCTCGCGTTTTCGACGTGCAGCTTCGAGCCGCACTCGATGCAGAGAAATTGATCGGTGGCTGCAAAGTGAGCCATTAGACAGTAGTAGCAGAATATGTGCTCGCAGCCGGAGTGCATCGGCATGATGGGAGACTCTTTGCAGTAGGCGCATTTGGTGATCGCGGTCATGGTTGGCAGGGCTCTGATCGGGTTGCTGCTACTTCTAGTTAACAGTCTCTTGACCGTGTGTTTCCAGTAGTGGAAGTTGATCATGGGCAGACCGACGGTGAACAATTCCATGAGACCGTGCCAGAGCAGCTCTCTGGTCATGTACGAGTAGCCGATGCTCCTCGGCTTGTGGGTAGTCGTCGAACGACTCGAGATCCCCAACAAGTACTCGACTACTCTGGGCTGCGTGCCGCGGTGCAGAAACAACAGCAGATTGATAAACTCGAGCAGCTTCGCCGCGTCCGCGATACGATCGGAATAGAGAGCGAGTTGCCTCGCCCGATCATCCCTGCTGTTGTCAATCTTATCTCGAACGTACGCCGGCAACACGGTCAAAATCAAGTAGAGGACAGACTTTGCGCGATCGATGTTTTCGTAATGGAGATTGAGCAGCTGCTGGCCAAAGGTCGACTTCCCGCGGTATAACGAGAACTTCCAGACCAGGAACTTGAGGAGACCGTCGATTTCTGGTTGCCAGCGATCGATCCCGTCTACCGGACGGTATTCCGTGATTCGTTTCACCTGGTCCCGCAACACCTTGTAGATCTCGCCGTCCAACTGAGCCGCGTCGATCTGATTGATCCGCGACACGTATGGAGACGTCGGCATATCTCCTAAAACACGTAATGCAAGACGTGGCTTGTAGCGGGGACATTTATTTAAAATTTTTTAAATATTTTGCTATCAAAGTTTCTACAGGTTCGTTACACATGTTTATTACAAGTGGAAACATAAATATATTGACGATGGCATTATGCGATATTCGAGCAATAGGTTCTCTTGGGAAATACACATAATGGCACATTGTTGAAAATTGAAAAGAAATGACGTAGACGAAGCCCACGGCAGTAGATGAAAGGTCAAGGGTTGAGGTTACATATACTATGACAGAAATTAATGTCTCCAGAGTTAGATATGTTAATTGATCGAATGCCTTTCGAAGCAGAATAACACACTTTCTTAAAATTAAAATTCCTCGATGACTTGAGTTTTTCTGAGGTTTTTCTTTATTCGATTTGAAAGTTTGTCGAGTACGCGCGGGCTACCGAATAGAATCAGCTGACGTATCTGACCACGACTTGCCGGTTCTACTTGTGGGAAATATTGTTAAATAATTTCCTTTGGAATTGGTACGTAAAAGACAACTGTTGATCTAATTTCAGATATATCCAGCTGATTTATAAATTAACAGAGATTCTACAGATAAAGTGTTAATGGTACGTCTGTCAATTGATACAAAATTTTGACAGATGATCACAACAATCGATACCGTACAGAAATGTATTATATGTTCGATTACTATAATTACCCATCATATAGAACAATCATCGAGGCATTATCACGGTTCGTCGGTTTCTCGAAGATGTTTGTTTACTACATAGTTATTATAGTTCGTATCACACGGCAGACATCGCTTTATACCTGCGTTTTCGAGGGTCGAATCGAAAGGAAAAATCGATGCGGTCGTATATCGAGATGGCAGCTGGTGGTTGGCAACGGATCGATTCCTCGAAGGATGAGCCAGGTACCGTGTATTCGATCGGCCGTTCGTAGTGTGTAGATAACGAAAGCGATGCGATCGAACCAGAACTGAGAGCGTAAAAAGCTAGGTTAGGGGAACGAGAATGGCGCTTCGATCGAAGCGGTGTATCCGGTTCGGCGAGGCTCCGCGAGGAGTCGCGACGGGAGGCGACCGAACACGAGACTAGCCGAAGCTTGACGAGAGCTGGCGATGTGGGGCTCGGTTAATTCCGGGCTTGTTCGGCGCGGCTCGAGCCGAGTCGACTCGGGACTCGGGGCTTCGACGGGTGTCCTCTGTAGGAAGCGGAGGAGGCATCGTGACCGCGACGCGCAGCTTCGATTTCGAATATCGGGATTCCCGCAGTGAAGGAATCGCAGTCGCGGGGCGCGCGCGCGCGATCGCCCTCTGTTAGCGTTTCCCCGGAAAATCACGTGGAAAAAAGGAGCGGATTTGAGTCGGGTCCTGCAAACAAGAGTCGAAGTTAGAGAGAGGTGTCGAACGGTATAGGCGGGTGTCGCTCGTCGTTGTCAGTCGTGGTCGAGAGGGTTCGCGCGGTGACCAGCGCGAGTGCAGCAGCCGAGCGAGACCGACGGCAAAATCGAGAGACAGCGAGAGACTGCGATAGAGCGAAAGAGAGAGGGAGGAAGAGTGTCTGTGTGCGTGTGTCTGTGAGCGAGAGAGAGAGAGAGAGGGAGATAGAGATAGACCGAACAGTACAGAGACAGACAGACAGACGACCGAGCGAGAGTCAAGCAGCGCAGGCCAACCGTGCGCCGATTTGAGGTTAGCTCGGGGGACAGCTGTCGGACACGAACGAGAAGCCGACCCGACTCGACTCGAACCTCTCGAGCCCGCGTCCTATCGCGTCCTATCGCGTTTGGGGCTCCATGTTGCCGCTGGTGGAATGACGTCATCGAGTGTTGGTGCTTCGACAGTGGGCTCTTTCCTCGCCCGTTCCATCACAGTTCGACGATCATGTTTTCGTGATAAATTTTGAGGTTTCGTTTTGGTGCGGCGGACGGTGAACCGAGTGAACCCAACGATTCGAGGTCGCCGACTAACGCTACCGTCCGTGGCCTGCCACGCATCCATCCACCATCCCAGGTGAGTACTCCAAATTATATAATGTCCGTCTTTTCTCTCTTTCTCTCTCTTCGTCTCTCTTTCTATGTATACATATATAAATGTCTCTTTCTGTCTCACTGTCCGTGAATCCAGCCACCACCACCGCCACCGCCACCACCGTCGCCGCGAACCAACGGTCTCTCGGATCATCGATCCGCCAACTGACAGGTTAACCTCCGATCCGACGTCGCCAGTTCTCTCTCTCTCTTTCTCTTACTCTTTTTTTCTGTCTCTCTCTCTCTATCTCTCTCCTCGGTTCGTTCCGTTTGGTACGCGGACACACACTCTCTCGCTCGTTCTCTCTCTCTGTTTCGCCCTTTTCGATTCGGTGTCGTCTCGTTCTCTTTCCCGTTCCGGTTCTCAGGCGACGGGCATATTTCGTCGACGGAAAACCGACAGATTCGTAACCTGTTATGGTGCGGCGCGGCGCGAGCGAGCCGTGCATTGCCTTAAAACGCATCGCCGGCCGGGTGCCAGTGGCACACACGCGTTATTTTCGCTTTCGCGTCGGCCACTTGTTCGCGACCACCTTTCGTCTCCCAATCGTCTCTTTCTCCCGTCGCATTCCCGTTGCAGCTCGTTGCAGAGCGTTGCGGGAAAACCGCGTTCGGCTCCCTTTATTTGGACGGGCGAGAGACCGGCACCGATACGCGAACGCGATCGATATCCGAGGCGCTTCCATTTAACCGTGCGCTCGCTCGTGTCGTTAACCTATCCGTTCGTCCGCGCCATCGGATCGGTCCACCTAATCGGAATCTGCGTCTAGCATTTTCACTCTTTTTTTCCCCGCCTGGCATTCTTGCTCTCCAACATTTCTCCGATTTTCATTCCTCCTGGATTTCTCTATTTTCGATCTTTTCTCGGTGTTCCCAGTGCGTTTTCGCAACGTCCGATAACCCCGTCTGGCACCTTCTGTATTTCGAGCAACGTCGATTATCGTCGGCTGTCGCCGAAATCTGGCTCGCGTGCCGCTTTCGACGCGCGTGACGACTGGGCGTGGCGAGGAAAAATTTCGCTCGTGCACGTGTCTTCGCCGGATCGAACGCCACGAGCCCGCAGTCACGCTCCTGGCCCGCGAATCTCTGCGCTCCGAGAGAAAAACGAGACCACTAAAGAGAGCAACGTTCATCGATCGCGATCCAAGATTTTCTTCGTTCTGAATCAAACAATTGACGCTAAGAAACTGGCCGGGCCAAAGAATTCCCATAACTCGGCCACCGATGTTTCGGTCTCGTGGATATTGCTGTTAGGAAAGTATAATTAGTGTTATCTGCTGGGTGACGTCCAAATGACGTTTCCCGTTTCGATCGACGGATAGACAGGATTGACCACGCTTTTACCGAGAACTTCTCCTCTGTATCATTACTAGATTATGTGTACGACAAGAACGAATATAATAGACATGAAACTTAAAGCGTGAATTTAGATATTATTTCCGCGACACTGAAGAATATAGAATTACAAGAATTAGTAACGTGGGCCATTTTTAATTTGCAGCAAGACCACCTTCCATCGGTCATTACTTGAAACCTGTAAACTGGCTAAGGAAGTCCTCGAGGGTAGAGTTTGTTGTTCTTTCGCTAGAAAGGAGCACCGTCTCCTTTGAATCGTCAAGCCGACCGGTCCCCGGATCCTTTTAACGAAGTCGAGCCTTTCAAAACCGCTTATCAGTGCTGCGAAAAGCGCGAAAGACACCGGAACCCGTTCCTTTGATCGTACCGTGCTGCCATCTCGTGTTTTCGCATTTTCCCGTATCGTGACCCCACGGAACGGGGTCACGCGCACCTAGCTGCTCTTCCCGACGCTTTATCGCGTCCGTCCAGACGGAATTCCGTTTTCCTCGCGACGCGACTAGACGATCGCCGGAGATTCCGATGCCAGGTTGGGAATCGAGGTTCGATCGGTTTTGTGACTCGCCGATGTCTCTCGTCTTGCGAGCCACGCTCTTTCCGGAAAGCGCGGACGCGACAGTGAGACACGACGGTCAGTCCGCGGACGGAAGCCGGCGCGCCGTCGTCGCGACAGCTCGAAAGCGGAAAGAAGACGGTCGGCATTGTTGACCGACGGACAAAATGCTCGGGAAAGTCAAGTTTTGCCCCGGCAGGGTAGGTGGTGGCGCGAGGCGTGGCGAAGTATTGATCGCCGTTGCGATTTCCCTCGGTTCTCCACCCCCGCCGACCAACGTCATCCACCGTTTCGAGCCCTCTCGCTCGGCCCGTCTCCGTGACGCGTGCGCCCGCGCGCTCTCCCACCCCCGCTTCGTCTCTCTCGTCCTCGTCCTCTCTCTCTCTCTCTCTCTCTCTCTTATGGCTCTCTCGTTGCCTCTCACGCTCGACCCACCTTCTGCACCCTTCGGCTCGTCCCTCCGCTACCGTTATCGTTGCTACTTTCACCTCCGTACCTACCTTCGCTATTGCCACCGACATTCACCCTTCGCTCCGGCCATCGAATCTGCTTGCTCTCTCTCTTTCCCTCTCTCGCTCTATCTTGCCTGGAGAGCTGGAGGCTCTCTTTCTATCTCCCTTCTACCCCGCTCTGTTCTACTCTCGTCTACCCGCCTCTACTCATCCATGCGCGCACACCACCTTCCCATTCGCGTCTCGCTAGTCACGCGGTCTTTTAACTACCCTTTACTCGTGTCGCTTCTCCCCTGTGTCCCCAAGACCCGCTGCGTTCTCGCGAAAATCAATCAACCTTACGAAAACCGAGATTCGCTGGCCTTCGACCACTTCTCTGACCACCCGAAACCCGCTGGATCAACCCTCGTTCCGAGCCAACTCGATTTGTCCCTTGATATCGAGTGGACGAGATAGTAAAAGATCAATACGCTGGAAAGATAAACAATCGAATCGGCGGATTCTTCTCTGGAGATCAGTTGTTCCATTGAAACATTCGAGTTGCCACATTTGTCGTTCAGGAAGTTTTCATTCTGTCGCAACTTATTCTATTACAACGTTGTTAAGGGCTGGACTTCTGCTTCAGCAGAGCTCCTCGAATATTGTACTTGGTCTATGACCCGAAGAACCACCCACTGTTGTGCTCTAATGCTCTCCTGTTTCTCAATCTCTTTCCCGTGTTTGAAGAATGAGCAATATAAGATGAATGATAAAGTCCCGTTTCAGGACGGCGATGTCGAAATTGAATGAACACATACAGCTGGACTGATGTTTTGACCCAATAATTCAGAATCGATATAAGATCCATGGAATCGACACAAGGGACGGACGAGGCTAATTGATCAAATTCTGTTCTTTCCAATAATCCACTTGCCCGCGTTCGATTTCACGTAACCGCCTCGTTAATCCTCGTATATCGATGGACAAGGCGATGCGGATAACCGGCGAGTTTCGATAATAGAGCTCGGACAAGAGGTCCTGTATCGTCGAAAGCCTTCAGTACCGCACGCTGTTCGAAGTTCCGCCGAAGTTATTCGAGGAAGTTGGGAAACTTTGATTCCCTCTCTCTCTGCCGAGCCGACACGCGGTTCTCGTTATAACGTACCCGCGATGCTCGAATCACGAAGAAAATCGAGCAATCGAGGCGGTTCTCTTATGGTTTTGATACGCCTCGCAACCGATACTCGCGGCACGGGAAATCGCGAACGGGTATCCCTTTTCCTGATCGTGATTCCGTGATTTATCGTCGCGATCGAGTTGTTTTTTCCCGAGCATACCTGGGACAGGACGCCTCGCAGACAGGAAATTAACTGCAGCTTCCTTCCGGCATCCGTTCGTTCTTATATTCCAGGCTGTGCCTTCCGAGCGCCGTTTAATCCGTTCGCTTACCGAGCTATCCGTCTCTCGAACGATCGTTTTATTCACATAGTCGCCGGTCGTTCCAG
The DNA here is from genome assembly GCA_028455605.1 of Lasioglossum malachurum. NCBI lineage: Eukaryota > Metazoa > Arthropoda > Insecta > Hymenoptera > Halictidae > Lasioglossum > Lasioglossum malachurum. The sequence continues at coordinate 4,507,532 of CM052319.1, read as the reverse complement.
TCCATCCTATTTCCGATCGATCCGTCTCGAATGTGGATCGAACGAGACTCGATTCCGGCAAACTGGCTGACGAAGTTTAACTACTCGGAACAGTTGCTCTTGGTTCAAACGGTTCCACAGGCTGCACTAACGAAACGGTTGAGTAATGTGTAGGCACAGGGACAACGTGCTTAGTGATTCTCGAAGCAGTTGCTCTTTGTGCCAGGGTTATACAGGGTTTCAGACTTTTGTGGCTTGCAAGGATTGGTTTGGCGATCCTACGTTTCGCTGATGTTTCGCTGAGGTTCATTGGGTTAAGGATGATTCAGTAAACGGCTGATCTTGAACCGATGTTTTCTCAAGTTGTGGGGAACAATCAACTGTCGTACAGTTCTTGCTTTATTTAACTCCTGCATTTTTAGCTTTTTTACTCGTTATCCTGTTTGGTACAATAAACTGAAGAACATGAATATTTTAATATGTCATCGTGCTTTGTAGTGCTTCCTAACCTTTCAAGCATTTTTTTGGTCATCGAATACGCGAAATCAGAGTACGAATTTCCATCACCTTTTGTTTTTTATTACAAAAAGGTGTGCTGTTTACTGTTGGAAAATTGCTGGGGACATTTTGCGAAAGCCAGACAATTCGAAAATATTAACGATTTAAAACAGTGCATGTTGGACGAATGGGAGAATATTAGTCAAAACAGTATTAAAAAATTGTGTAAATCTTTATTAAACCGGGTGATTGAAATCGTAGTGTCGTTGGCGGAGGATGAGACCGATCCGTGTCGAACAGTCAATTTTCGGACTGCTCTTCGGGGCTGCTGTTGGTATACTCCCCCGGGGTCGGGCACAGTGGGCACACGAGACGGAAGAGTGCGTGCAGAGAGATAGGCGCAGCTGTGTTTGCGTGCGCACTCGGAAATAACAAGGGAATCCTTGACGCGCGCCAATCTAAACAATTATTGCGAACCGGATAGCCCCCGCTCTCGCGAGAGGGTGCGCTTCTTTTCTCGAACTCGGCTTTGCTGCCACCGGTACAATTGCACAAACATCTCTGCTGCGTGCACGCGTGCACCGACCCAACCGCGTGTTAACCCTTAGCGAATTCGTTCCTTATTTAACTAACCTCGCGGTGAGCTGAAAATGATATTTCCATTATAATATGTGTTTAAATGAAGAAGTCAATGGGATCGTTTTTATCACTGCAACAACAGTGGAATAGAAAACCGGTTATCTGACCGTGGTAGGTTCAGCATTAAATAGCACACTTGTTCATGTTCATATTTCACTATTCCATTGCCTCTGTGTCACCAGTCTATTTCTGAAACACATCCCACGTGGCACACACATAAAATAGTAATATCTTTTCGTACTGAAAAAGTAAGAGACTACTATTTCCACGGTAAGAGACTCTCTAATGAAAAAGATAGACGCTTTGAGATCCTATACATATCGAGCCTCTAATAAAAGAGATCGGACTCGATCGGAGTTGCTCATGAAGAAAACATAAGAGCGGTACATCCCCGCACCTGTCTTACCGCTCCGAACGCTAGATACGCTCGGTCAAAGAGTTAATTGCCAAACGCATCGACCATCGTTCGTTTCCATCGACTTAAAGACGACTTAAAGCCGACGCTCCTCGGAGCACTAGTTTTCCCGTTCGAAAAAAATGAATGAAATCGTCAGTGACGTGTCCAGATCGCGGAAACGCGCGGAAAACAGGATCGCACGCGGGGTGTGAAGGATTCGATGTCTGCCGCTTGGCTTGCGATGCGCGGTGACACGTATACGCGAAGATTATCAACGAGTGCTCGATAGCGGTTCCAGGACGCGAGAGGCGCGAGAACGGGGGCGTCGCGACGCTTTCAATTAGGGGATGCATCGAGACACTCGTTGTCGAAGGGCAACGACGAAACCACACGGTGGAAAGGATTCTCCCACTGCCTAGCCACTCGTATCCCTATGGAGCGACTCTCCTAATCTGAATCCCGCTCCGACGATCGAACATTCGCGATAACAACTCGGCTTCTCCGTTCTGATGCACACTGGTTTAACCCTTTGCACTCGGAGCAGGTTTAACGTCGGAACCAAGACATTTCTTCTGACCTGGAATATTTCCGTAGCACATGATTTATTTCTCTTTATGGATTTGTCACCGAGTTCACCGCCGTTACTGTACGTCGCTTCGAAGTACAAAGCTGATCCTTGAAATCTAGATGTCTAATTTCACTTCTAAATACGTTTTATTTCAGCATTAACCAATGCGACTAAGTCCTCAAGAGTTTCGAAGGAAACCGCACGAGCAATTTGCTTGCGATAAAGATCGCACTCTGAATAAAGTAGATACAAATAGGTAGAAGTAAAAATAATATTGCTCGGGCCGTGTCGCGTGTCGAGCCCGAGTGGGACACGCAATGGCGAATCCAGGATAATTCTTGCCAGTCGAGAAACAAACGGAAGTCTTCTCCGCTCGATACGTCTGCTCGACGAAGGGTGACGATGAGCACAGAGGTCCAGAGCACCCTTCCATAGTCTCCTCCATGCACGAGCCGATGAATCTCCCCCTTCCTGGATCCCTCGATCCCTCGCCCTCGCCACAATTATATGATTTCGTTGCTCCCGCGCTTCGAGGATCTCGTTAATTATATTGTTTCGCCTTGACTCTTCTTTTTTTTATTGCACCGCTAGGGAACATCCCCGTGGACCCTTGATCCCCCTAGTGCTTCGAACCCTTTCATTTCGCCGGTGCGACCAGCCGGAACACGTTTGTTTCTGCGGATCGATCCGGTCGTTTAGAGAAGATCGCTTTCCGACGCTGTCCTCCGCGAGAGATCCTACCTGTGACTCGCGCCGATTAGTGCCCCAATTAATTTCCAATTGGTTTGCTTATCTACTTGCTTGTTCATAGTGGGCGGTAGGAAACACCTCCCTCTTTCTTATCAGAAAGACCTATGCGAATAGACTGCGGATTTTCTCCATTATTAAAGATTGAACATAAAATTTTTAAAGGAATGAAATTTTGATCGGGGTCCTGTTCGTTGCGATTAATGGAGAAAATGTTGCACGAAGATCCGCAGTTTATTAATCGGACGGATTTATTTAATCGTAGTTATTTTTATTCCCAGCGAAAGATTCCAATCGAACTGCAGGTTGCACCCACCAATTAATCTCTGCACCGAATAATTCCTCGCAAGTTGCCACTACGCACGAGAAACAGTGAAAGCAGATACTTGAGCAGCTTAAAGGAAACATCAAGCTAGACGATCGTAGTTACACGTACGCGCAGAGAGAGACAGATGAATTTTTCAGGACAGTGTGCGAAACGGTGGCAAGGGAAACGGTGCGAAACTGTCCCTAACCTCTCGCCGTTGCGTTGTTCCGAGGGAGCACTGTAATCGTTGGAAAATGTATCGGAACGGAGCATTAGCCGGGGTTTCCTTGATACCGGGTCTAGCGAATGCGAGCGCAAGCGCAACACTTCCTATTGTAAACGTAATGGGGGGATGGTTATGGATTTTCGAGCCGTGCGACCTTCGCGTGCCGCATCCCACGCTTTTCCCGCTCCGGACATCGTCCTACCGGTTCCCCATCGTGCTCGCGTTTGCTTATGGTATCCGCCGACGCACCGTGTTTCTTCCGCGAACTATGCCGACACCATCGAGTGAGAGAGAGAGAGGTATATTGACCTCTTGTTGACAGAAGCTGCTCGTCTTTGACCCTTTGCGGTCGCTACTTTCTTTTAACTGCTCCTCGCTTCACCATAGGGCAGCGTTGTATGGTTTCGCTGTGTTTGAGTAATTCGAGATCCGAGGAACGAATGCACTTGTGTACCCGTTGCTGTTTTTGATCCACTCATAAACTGCATGACTAGGGTAAATGTACCTTGTACTGCGGGTATACGTTTTGCTAATGTGTATTTTCCCCAATGAGATTAAAAAACGTAAAAGTAAATATATTTTTCCATGAATAAATTTGTACATTTCAATGAGAATGTATTCTCGTTGGCGATCATTCTCATAGTCTTATAATCTCAGTTATAATCTAGTTAGCAGTGGTTGACTTTATATTCGACTTTGGAAATGGCGATGGCTAGGCTGTGGATCCTCATGCAAAATAATTAGCCGCGTTCGTCGAGAGTTGCCTGTACATAAATCCATCCGCGATAATTGGCGATCGTTCTCTGGCTCCCATGGCAAAACCTTTCCAGTTTGACTGTCTTATAGAAATAATCGCGCGACTTTCGAAGTTTCCGAGCGAGGTGAGGTGGGATCGATTCGCTATAAGGAAAACCTGCGACCGAATACCTAAAGTAACGCGTCGCGGATCTAATAATACGCTCGGATCGTTATCACGGCTCGGGACGGTGGTGTCTCGGTTCAAACCAACATTCCTCGGCAATTACGCGCTGATAAAAATACCCGGGTTACACGTACGAGATCTCGTATCGCGATCCTCTCGTTGGAAAACGAGATGCTGCCGACGATATCTGGAGGAAAGTCGAAGGAAACGTTGACCGACTCGAGGTTTTCCTCGCGGTCTCGGTCAATGTCGTTGCCGGCGTGCATTTCGAGGACGAGACATCGGAGGAAATTGCATTTACAGTTTTCTTATTTCTGGTAGGAAGTATTGTCGCAAACAACGGGCGAAACAGGTTGAAAGTGTGTCGTCGCGAGATGGACATCGGACGCCCACAAACAATTCTCACGATCATGTGGTCGAATGATCATTCCTAATTTTATGAAAGAACAATTGCTTCTTTGTTTGGATCGCTTTGCTTCCTTCTCAGTCGGATGGCGATTAATCTAAAATAGTAGATGGAGACTGCGGATTTCATGCATTTACACACAAATTATAAAGAACAAGGTCCACGCGTGTAAAATACGTGCGCTACTCAAGAGGAATCGGCTGCGGCGCGTCTGATCATGGTCCGCCTATTCTACTTCCCGCACGCGCGAGAACCTGACGAACTTCCAAAGCCGACTTTCTCGAAGTCCGATTTGTACTTTCATTTTACATTTTCGGTTTATAGATTTCCGTAGAATCGTCTCAATAAATTAACGAGTCATCAAGCGTTTGTATAGCTACGGTACACGCGAGATAGCGACTAAATGTTTTCCCGAAATTGGATAAACATCTACATATGTATATAGAACCGTCCCGAATTCCTGCACGGCGCGCAAGGGTTAACAAATACGTCACTGGCTCCCTCCCTCGATCCGGTAGAGTGATTCTTGAAAAATGTGTAAAAAATTGTGAACCAGGGAACCGAATGTAACGTCGATGACCGAGAGGAAGGTCTACGGGGTCCGTCGAAGCGTCAATTGCGATAAGTGACCGTTGCGTCGCCAGTAAAAAGACACACCGAGGCGGAGGGCAAAAGGTAGGAAAGAAAACACGGACAAGTCGGAAGTCCGAGGGAGAAAGTAGAGGGGTAGGGGTTGGAATCGATAAAGCAAGATGGCGGCGTACAGTACCGCAGAGTACCGCAGCCTAGCTACCACGAGATTAACCTCCGCTGCCTACTACACCTACCACCTTTCTACCTACCAACCTACCTGCCTACACAGCTATCTACCTACCTACCTACCAACCTACCTACCTACCTACCCGCCAACCTACCTAAACGCCGGTTACGTGTACACGCGGCCAGTATCGGCGCAATCACGAAACTAGTCATGCCGTGCGTTGTCGTCTTTGAACGTTGCAACCTATAGAAACACGTGGCCGCGATTACACCAACGGAGGATGATGCTCGCAGTCCGAATTGTCGCTGGGAGCTCGGCAGATGGCTCCGGGCTGCCATTGGCCCGAGATACTAACCCTTTAACTGCGTAACGTGAGCGTCCAATGAACAGAGCTCTCTGGATGCGAGCAGCGTCCATAGCGACCGATGCTAGATGCTCGTTGGAGGAAGTTGCTCTGAGATGTTCACCTTGCAGCTTATTGCATTGCTTGGTCTATCTCCCTTTCCTCTGTAATCCTGAGACGCTTCTCCTTCGATATTATCTGTTAACCCTCAGGCACTTCGAAAGAAGCCATTTCTCTCGGTAAAAAATGCGGAATTTGTAACGTTTCCGCGATAGCTAGCCAGTAATGAATATAATTTCCCTTGGTATTGTTGTGTGAAAAAGAAGTTTCAATTTGGCTTCCGATACAGTAGAATTATATTGAGCACGCTGTTAATAAGCTTCCGGTGGACCAAGTGTTACACAGGAGCAAACTGTTGTTCCGTTAATAGACCGTCGTTTCCCACCACCTTATTGGGCAAACGGTCATTGGCCACCGCGTGGCAAAGATAGGAACGCTTCAGGATTGAATTGAGTTTTTAGGGTCGACAATTTAGGACATAGGACTGCCCTCCACACATTGGTATCGTCTCCGTGCCAATTCCAAGCTCCCATTTCGTATCTCGCGCAGACCAGCGGGGATCGGCCAGCCTCGGGACAGTCTCGGCAGTGCTTGGCTCTTTTGGAAATGCGGCGAAGATCGGATCTGGCAAGAGAGAGAGAGAGGGTCGCTCGGTTAGGGGAAAATCGTTATCGTTATACGCGGTGCTCGAGGAACAGTCGATCCGATCCAACGAACACGGTTGTTCCCTCCCTCGTGCGTTGCGCGATTCAAACCCCCCTCCTGTTCTACGGCGTTCACCCAGCGACCCTCGTTGCGACGACTCGACTACCTTTTTTGTTCATCCGTATTCACCCTACGCTCAAGTCCTCTTCTTGCTCGACTCTTACCGACGTTCCTCCCTCTCTTTCTCGTTCTTTCGTCGGCTTTCTCATTCCGTTCTTCTTTCGCCGGTTTGTGTCGAAAGCGACGACCGTCGCGCGCCGTATCGAGAGGAGCCCCAACATCGATTCTTCGAATCCTATTTCTCTTCTATTCTCGACGGGTGCGCGATCGACTTCGACGAGACGGTCGTTCTACCTTGAAACGGGACAATACGGAAGCTACTCGGTGCTGCGCGGTGCATAGTGGAGTATTTACCCCAAAAAGTTGGCCGAAACTATTGCAGCATTATTTTAAGACTTGCATGCACAGTATAGCGAGTTATTGGATTCCACTTGACGTCAGCTACGACGATATGTGATAAAAGATATGTACATAGTGGCATTTGAAATAAATGTTTTGCAATTTTTGTATTGGGACTTCCCGAGGCAAATACTCTACTGTGCGGCGTCGGAACGCGCTTCGATGCTCGCGGTGCTAATGCACTCGGTCACGCGACCACGTTAACCCTTTGGCTGTTCCACAGTTTCCAAAAAATTGGAAGATCAATTGCGGAATGTTAACGACCTCGAGGCGCTGCCAATTTTGATACGGTTGCCGCTCACATGCTACAAACTTGCCAGAAATTTAACCTGGAAAGAGTCGCGATTTTATGTAACTTGTGTGAACGCAACATCTGTGGTTAGAATGGTGCAATGAAATGCATTGAGGCAGTGGGGACATGTCTTTTAATATATGTATACCTACCTTGTTTATGAGTATTCATAAAACATTTATGTTTTACTGGAAGGTCTTGCAGTAAAAGACCGAATTATTTATCAGGCGAGAAATACGTGCATAAAAGTTCAAATCTACGGTTCAATAGTTTCTGAATTGAACGGTGCATTTACCTCCCTGCACCTGCATCGGCCTCACAGTAACAAAAATGTCAAAGGGCGTCTCATTTTTTCGAATTTTATTAAACGCCTTTCCGAGGGTATTTTCGAAGGGTCGTGTAATCGATTTATGCTAATTAATTTGACATTCTTCGACCCACTACGTCACGTTCCCGCTATACCCTTATATCTATAATTGGTTACCCGGGTATCACCTTTCGGTTTTTTTTTAAAAGCCTCTTGGATGTCTTTGTTGACCACTAGGAACATTATAGTAGATCTTTATGATCTTGGATCACAAATTAATTTACTGCATGCTTATACATGTGGTTATAAGAAAGAACTTGCCGCTTAATTATAGTAATTTCAATCGTAATCGTCTCAATCCGTTAATTGATTAATGATTACTAACTGCTGAGATTTCGGAATGAAATACGGAATCAAAACTGTATGAATACCGAAAAAAATGTGAACTGTGAGTTTAGGCGTATTGTCATATCGTCTATGCACAACAATACAAACTCTGTTTACGTGCATTTATGTTTTTTTTTATGATTTCTTCTTTTAATCAACGATTGACGATTAATTTTTTCGATGATTTTTAATCGTTCACATTAATCAATCAACCATGCTTAAAATTTTAATCGATTAATGCCCAACTCTGCTACGAATCTTGCATCGCGAGTCTAACTCAACGTTACACTGGAAGGGTTGAACAGCGCAGGAAATTTTGGTCATTGACATGAGGGTTGGAGTGCCGCATCTAGCCGTGTGTTGCCGCGCCAATTCGAGGGAGAGCTTTGCCGGCCAGGAAGAGATCGCGACTTGTCCTCGGCAATCGGATCGGATCGTCGTCGGAGGGGAAGATGGCCACGATGGTGGGGGTGTTTTAACCGCGAGAGGGGGTGCAGATTGCGAGCTTGAAGTAGGCGTGGAGGGAGTAAAAAGGGAAGAGCGAGATGGGCCAGAGCGCGGGAAGAAGAGGAACGAGAGCCAGCGCCGTAGGAAAATAGGAGAAAACCGATAAGGGGTGAGAGTGGGGGAGGGTCAGACCGCGCAAGCGTCAGCCCCGAATTTCCCTCGGGTTGATCAGTCGTGCGTGGCACTCGACGCGCGCAGTGTCTTGTCTCTTTCGGAGTGTTCTGTTCTCTCTCTCTCTCTCCCTCTCTGTCTCTTTTTCTCTATTTCTCTCTGTCTCACTCTCTTTCTCTCTCTCTCTCTCTGGTTTCGGCTCTGCGAATCGAACCGTCCGGGTTGCACGGTTCCCTCCTGTATGTCTGATTCCTTTCTCCTTGGTGCTCCTCTGCCATTTTCGTCTTTTTTTCTGGATCTTGGAAGACGTCTTTGAGATCTTTTCGTTCGTGATTTCGGCATGGAAGGCCTCGAGGTTAGCGATCACGAGCGATTCGCGAACCCTCGGTGACTCGGTGACCCAGTGGAAAGCCGTGGCAGGTGCAAACAGGTGCGAACAGGTGCGTCATCGCGAGTCTTCTCCTCGTGTCCGCGACATTACGTGTGGTTTAATATCTCTGTGATGCTTGGAGCGTGCTCGATGTGCCGTCGATTGCGTGCGACATAGCGGTCGAGTGTCGAAGGAGTACTCGAAGACGTGTATGTAGTAGTCGTGGTCGCGTCCGACCGTAACAACCACGTGTCTCGATCGAACGTCAAAAGCTCCGAGCCGGAGGAGGAAAAGCTACGAGGCCAAGTTCAACCGTCCTCACCGCAGTTCACCGTCGTTGTCGTGCGTTTGTCCGTTTCACGACCTCGGGGCTCTGCTGGCTTTACGTCGTCGTTCGGCGAACAAACGTTCCGTCGCTGCCTTCGATTCGATAACTCGATACCTCGATGCGAATGCCGCTCCTACGAGGGAAACCGGGATCGATATTTACGAGGTAGGACGAGCGCTCTATGAGATATTCGGGATCCATTCCCCTGGATCCACACTACTGCCGGCTAAATCGAGGGATGATCGACCAAATTGAATCGCCGATATCCTGGATGCCCGCTGATATCCGAGTGAAATCGCACGCGCGCGAAAATATCGCTGGCCGTTTATCCGACAGGGACAGCGATTCATTCGGTCGTGGACTTTTGTTGGAAAGTCTGAGAAGTTCTAGAATTTTCTACCTTGGTAATTCATAGACTGCGGATTTTATTTGTTTTCTTAATCTTTTTAGTGGATTAAATAGAATTCAAATTATGTACTGTCTTTGCGTTTAATAAGTCGTTGAACATTCTAGCGTGGTGCGAGTTAATTCATCGAACGCATAAAATTCGCAGTCTAATAATTCAGCTGTCGTCCGGGATAGGATCATAAAATATTTTTGTAAAACTACCTCGTGAAGAAACGGAACGCACGAAATGAAACAATATTGAATTTACAGATTGGAACGTTTGGCGGATCATGTGATATCGCAAGATTCTGGCGTACTCCTATCGTCGTGTTCACGAGAGATTAGTTATCTAGGATTAAATGATTGGATTTCATCGACCCGATACGATCTTCGTCGATTTGAATTTACCCTTCGAGAACAAGCCGCTTTTCTACCACGTGTTCCAGGAACTCGTACCCGTTTTTTGTATGGAAAAATTCTTTCTCTGTTTTAAATTACACCTACTAATTCTTGCCATGAGTGCATAAAATCAGTCTAATAATAAGAGTGTAAAGGGTGGTTCCAAGAGTTAAACGCAAGAGAACTGTTTAATAAAAGTTTATTAGATTCTATTGAAGAACAATTATTTTCCAACGATATCAGCATTAGAATTCATCGGTAAAGGGCGAAACCGTCCGCTCGACATCGAATATCCGGGATATCCTCGGCGTCAATTAATCGGGAGATTTCGTCGGAGCGGCTGTCCACTCGAATCGCGCGGAATGCTCGTTTTCGCGGCGACACGATCCGCGCTGCGTCCAAGAAGGGAAGCGTGTGTGGGAGCGATGCCGGGAACGCGGCCACCCGCCTCGAATAATACTAACACACATACTTGGCTATCGATTTTTCAGAGCCCTACGTAACCTCCCCCCGTAGCGGCGCGTTCATCCGAGTTGCCGCGTTCCGCCGCGGCAAAATTCCTCTAGGTCCTATTTTTCCCTTTTCGGGGGGCTGTACCAAAAAAGAAAACAGACGGAAACATTCTTGCGAAGGTGTAAGATAAGGTTCAATGAGATTTTTGCGATTTGATAAAAAATTTCACATCCAGTCTTTTTCAAGAGCCTTCGGCTTCGGCGATTTTATGTAACACGAATAGAATCTTTTCATTTCTATAAAGCAACACAGCGAAATATTTATTTTTAACCGACTTGGAAAAAGGAGGAGATTACTCAATTCGATTTGTACCTGCCTTTCTTTTTCTATGTATGTTCACCGATTACGCCGAGATGGATGGACCAATCGGAACGAACCTTTTGTGGTCCCGTGAAAAAGAAAAATTTTGCGAAAAAAGATACCGCATTAAAACGTACACCCGCAATAATAGTTAACTACCCTAGTTTTGATCACATATCGCGTATGCGTCCAGTAGAAGTGACCAGCATGTATACACATTGTTTGCCTTTCGATTTCCGCGTGCCGTATCCACAATTATTAATGTACCAGCTGAATGCATGTATACAGATTGCATTCTGCATAATCTATCAGCGGGGCTTACGTTACGAATAAAGCGTGGCGTTCCGTCAGCAACGGCTGGGAGTACGGCAACGGCGAAGGTATTCACTGCTCAAAGGAGTAACGGTCTAGCAACGTTACAAAGTACTGTGGAACGATTCGGTGTGTATTCTGGGTGCGTAACGTGCCGCGGCCGACCGTTAGATCTGTCCTCGGTTAATAATGACTGGACCGTTTGATTTAACGGCGTCATTAGACCCGGCGCGTCGCCGCACGAAAGACATAGAGTTTCGTGGGCTGTTACGACTCCATTCCGCGAGACCGGATCGTACGCACCGCTCGTACTCCGCGTCGTATCGCGGTCGGCGCGTAAACCTGGAGTAATTGGCCGTATTAAATTTAATAATCCAACCGCGGCCCGTATTTCACCCGTTTCCGGTTCTCGCCGGACAATCTCCCCGGAGGACTCTGCTTCCGCGAGGCGTCGCGTCGCGACGCTTTCCACGCGCCCGGATCAAAGGCCCCGACCGTCCGGAACGCATGGAACTTCTATGCAGGTCTATCCACGTGATGCGACGATTCCCCTGTCGCAGCTGCTCCGTGCTATAGCTCGCGTTCTTAATAGCCCGTGATGTCGGAACGAGCCTCGACAGGCACCGTTGCGCTCGAGCTCGCACGCTATGCGCGTCAAGCGCGGCTGCATAGCGAGTCGTTTTTATTACCCAAGCGATGCAGAAGATCGGCTGCTCTGTTCAACCACCTGCACAGTCGCGGAAACTGAGATCTTGATCGGAACGTCGCGTCGCGTGTCTATCGGCGATCAACGGGCCGCCAGCTCGTCGATACCGAACGGTGCCGGGAACATGCGCGTGGAACCAGTCGCTCACCAACACCTACTTTGCATTCCGGTATTCTGCTTCTCTCTGTCGTCCTCGGTTTTCGAGAAATTTTGTGTAGAACGATTCTGTGGGCTCTCCTGAATACGACGGTATTTTTTTTATTCAACGCTGTAAACATTTAAAGACGTTTAAACGGTGCTCGAAGAGAGCGTCCACGTTTGATAGATCGTTTTCGAGTATCTTCGCGATGGGACTCATCTTGGATATCGAGTTTAACTCACGCTAATCCGGCGAACGAACGCGGCGCATTTCGAGGTGGAAAAGGTTGTAAACGGATCGATGCCTCGATTCGACGCACCTTTCCCTGGCAGCGTTTAATCCTGATTAATAGAGGCGTCGACTAGCTTGATTTATAGCGGGGGTTGCGCGAATCGCCTTCGATTTAAACGTAAGGCTTTAACTTAGGGTTAGCTTAGGGTGATCGGATCCGCGCGACTGAAAATTGAGGCACACGATCTGACAGATCTATCGATATTTAACTGCCGATGCTGCATGAAAAATTAGTGAAAATCCGTAAGGATCGCGTGCTGCACAATTAGTAGGTTGCAGGAAGTAGAAAGAGAAGGCCATGGTCAGACGCAACAGCCGATACTGGGCGATCAGCGCTGAGCCTATGAGATTGCAAATCACTTGGCTACAAAATATAAATCACGATATGTTACACAGTGTACCGCAAAATTGTCATGCAATCAAAAACTCTTTATCCCATAATGTTAGTAGCAAAAGAAAATAAATATAGAACGCAACATTTATTATCGGAAAACTAGATTACATTAAACAATAAATTAAAAATATTACTCCTAATTTCTATTTTGAGTGTTCATATAGTTTCTGGATTTTTCGATAATTTCTTTAATGTATTTTAAACTTGTAGGTAGGATCCCTTGGCTGCTAAGCTTTGCTTCCAGCATAGCTTGTTCTTTTTCCATCTTACTTTTACAATGGGTTGATATTCAACTGAAATAAAACAATTGATTTCGATCAGCGGATGAAATTAGAAAAATAGTTATAATTCGTAATAATTAGCCTGGAGATTGACATATGTGTCAAAACAAATGACAGATGTCATGAAACATTGATTTCGATTGAAGGCTTCGCAATTTTGCGCTACAACATAACTTACAGCTGCGTTCGCCAACAATTCCCGTTTAACTATTCACTTGCTACTATTATTATGGAACAGAGGAGTATCATGTTTCGGTGAATCGTGTTGGCAGGGGACACACAAGCCATTCTTCGGAGAAGAAAAATCGACAAATCGATTTGTAGCTTTTATCAACCGCTGTACAAAATTCCAATCCAGTACAGATTTCAACCAGATTCGTTTGCACAAAAGGGACAGGATATCGAGTTCGTCCACCAGCCTAAGCGATCGTTTCCATCGACTGTATTGAATATCTCCATCCAGGTTGGACCGTCGGTTTGCCGAATGGTTGAAAGACCGTATCGTCGCGTAATCGGCGGTTAATTGAATCGAGAACGGAGCGCGAGTCGTGGGTCGTAAGGCATTCACGGAATTCGGGTAGTCTGCTTGGTTCGGGACAGCCACCTTTATCGATCCATAGCCTCCGTCGCCGCCGCCGTCGTTGGTCCTGTACCGCACCGATTTTCGAGTCTCCCCGTGCCAAGGCCGCCCTGTTAAAAAACCGGGAAACACTTGGGCTCGGGGGTTGGAACTACCCCCGTTGCCACTGCGAAATTGAAGAGGGTCCTTTGATTTATGGCGGAACTGTTCTCCAGAACCTCCACCAACCACTCCGCTTTCCGCGCTCGAATTTCGAAAACTCGCCTTTCTTGCGATTGCCTTTCTACCCCCGAAATAGCTTCTCTCGCTCCCTCCTGTTTTCCTCGTGAAACTTTCCAAGCAGTGCTCGACCGAAAATATGAGACTACTAACTTCGGAACCTATTTGATTTTGTTGTAAATGCATAAAATCCACAGTTTACTTGTCAGTTACATTATAATTAGGTCTCTTCACCTCAACATCCAAATCGATGGATTCTCCATCGAATTTAGGTGGAGGATCGGAGAGGCCGATCGAGAACTTTTATTTGATCTACTTTAAAAAGTGTGGTTTTCACCTAAAGCTTACAATTAGAGCCATTAACCTGTTGATACGCGAAGTCGTTTCAGTCAGTCGATTAATCGCATCAATTTGTACTGAGCGTTAAATTACTGGCGAAAAGGGAACTCGAATTATTTTCGAATCGAGAACGGATGCTATCCTCTCGCTGGAAACCGAGCGGTTCTTCCTCGTTCTCGCGATCTTTTGCCAAAATTACGCAAATCGCGTGGACCGACGAGGGATGTTTCGGGTTCTCTCGTTCGTCATCGGTCTCGCGTGAATACGTACGTCGACGTTTCGGCCGAGATTTCCGATAAAAGTTGCCTCCAGGCTTACGTCTCATGCAAACGCGATAATTAGCGTTCGCTGGAGTGTATATGGAACGCATCGTTCGTTTCCTGATTAATGGATTCGTGCCTGATGCAACAACGCGGATTCGCGCACGGGGGTCTCTCGCGAAATATTCTCATCGATCTGCCTTGTTATCGATCGTCGCGAGAACCTTATTTTCAATTGACGCGAGTCATTGACAAATTTATTGACCCTCGACCGTCCCTCGCAATGTAATTTGCCCCTGGGCATCAAATTAGCGCTGAGATGAAACTTCAATGAGATGGAAAGATAAATATTAGGTTGCCCCACAAGTTCGTTTCGTTTCGATTAATGTGTACAATGAAAAGTCATAGTTTTTTAAAAAACTAGAGCAGAGGTTCAAGAAGTGGAACCTTGGGCACAATAGTAATTATTATATAGAATGAATTAAACATTTGTTTTCTTATAATATGTTTAATAGTTTGAAAATAATGTAACACTTCACGGATGTTTTTACTGTTTTTTAAATTACACCCACTCATTTTTCATTATATTCATGATAATCACTAAAAAATTAAATTTAATTAACAGAGTTAAACGAATGAAAGGTGTAGAAGGGACAAGCGAGGATTTGAAGGAATCCTCGGCAACGAACCGTAAATCTCTCAAGGACCAAACAATAATGAAATGAAAGCTCGGTCCTCGCTTTGAAGTTCTAATCGGGCAATTATCTCGTTACTTCGTTGAAGAATCTCGAGGTAATCTCGATGCAGGTAGAACAGAGCGTCGCGTGCCCCTGCCAATGAATTTGCTTCGCGCTTGATATTTCGGTCAATGAATATTCATCAGCAATCAACGGATGCAACGGGTGCATAGCTTGTGTCGCTTGTGTGCGTTAAATTACGTAGCAGGCAATCTGGAAGAAGACAGAAAACCGCAAACTGCTCTTACGGAGTTCATCGAGAAGATGTCGCGGCAATCTATTAGGTAACCAAGGAAGTTCGCGACGTTTTAATCGATACAGATAAACTATACGCAAACTGGATCAGAGAGTACCTTGCAGAAAGGTGATGGCCACCTTCGGCTTCTGTTATGCACTTCCTATTAACGAATTTTCTATTCCCTGTTTTAACGACAGCTTCTTCACTTGATAGTAACCGCGTATCAACCTGTCCTCTGATAAATAAGTTTTCGTTAAAGCACACTAGAGCTCGCTTTTAATCAACACAGTGTCCTTTCACTTGTAGTTTAATCACGACAAAACCTAGAAGCGGCACGTACCTTCTTGGTTACCTGTTAATTGGTTCGAGAGCAGCCATTGTCACGAGGAAAATCGCTTTGGGAAGCTTCTCGTGTCGCGAATTCGGTGCAATGAAGGGTGAAAAGGAGAGGAAAGGGCGTGCAGAAACAGAAGACAAAGGGCTGACGAGCTTCGAGGGGTCGTGGCGCACCAGGACAGGAAACCAGGGCTCGAAAACTGTTATAACATCGATTTCTGCTTTTGAAACGGTCCTGAGGACAATCTTTATTTGTACTTCTTCAACCTTTTTGCGTGTTAATTTTTCTGTTGGAAAATTAGTTTTTAAATCCGGACAGTTAATGTATGGATGATGTGGCAGCCAACGCGTAAATCTTCCCGCCGACTCAAATTGCAGCTAGTTTGTCAGAAATGCGGGACGTTTATAGACTAGTTTCGAACAATGACTTTCGGAGGTGTTTCCTGCAGGAAACGGAGAGACGGAAGTCGGACGCGACGTCGAATTGGATTCCGTCGGGAGAAAACTCATTCGATTAATTACTGGACATCGAAGATCGGCCAGAGGTCGGTCGACCTCGACCTCGGCAGGATCCCCGGGGACAATCGCGTTAAATCGGCTTTTGTTTGCGGACAAGCACCCGCAGGACTCGTCCGGACAGACCCTTCGTTACACGAAAGGCCGAATTTCGTTCCGCTCGTTATCGCCGCGGACGTCTGCTTCGAAGGAAATTAATCGCGCGCTATCCCTCGAAAGGAAAATCACGCAGACGAAAAGGAGAGAAAGAGAGAAAGAGAGAGGGGAGGGCTCGTTATTTCTTCCCCTTGTTCGTTTACGTATTCTCTCCGGCGTTCTCCAATTTCTTCGTCCAGCCCGTGTATCAGCGTCGAGATCGATACGTCCGAGAGCTTTTTCAATGTTCCCCTTAGAAAATATCCTTGCACATTCGCTGGCTATCTCCCTGGAGGATGTAATGGCTAGGCGGTGTGAACGACGCAAGCGCAACGTGGAAATTAGGTGCCTCGAGTTAGGGCACTCTCGCGCGTGTTTACTCATCGGAATTCGCATTAGCGTGGGCCTCCGGCCTTTCGCAACCCTTAAGTAACCACGTTGGTCACGTGCCATTTGGAACACTAGCTTCGTGGTCGATAACAGCTATCGAGGAACCCCCAATTTTTTGGACACTAATAACTGTTATTTGTAACCAAAAAAGGTATAAAAATCGATATTTTTTAATCATTTTGTTCTTCGAATTTTTTTCTTTATATTTTGTGTACATTATCTTAAATTTTAATAATAATCGACTTCTTATATTAATTATTTTTATCGTGGAAAATTTTTTAGAATAATTGTTATTTTTGGTTCCTGGTTGGGACACGCTTTGGATTTTAGCTATAAAATTTCATAGGATGAGAATTATGCAGAAAAAATGTACAACGTTTGAATGGCATGGTTGCCAGAAACATTTCCTCTAACATTAAAGGTTTAATATCTTCTAGTTGACGTTTGTTCGTTTAGACACGATTGAACCTGTTCACCAGGAGTTTCAGCGCCTGTTGAATTGTAACAACGTTGACGAATAAATTTTTCAAAATGAGACTGCTCAGAATTACTTGCGCCCTGCCAATGTATCCCTTCCATCTCGTATCGTAATCGTAAATGAGTGACACATTTTCATTAAATTGAAAACAATTTAAATCGTATAGTCCAATATTAAAAAAGTTATCGTTCTTTTTTTTTGAGAGAGCGTCCGACGTATAAATATATGTTACTGACCCCAGTGACGACAGGTGTAGAGTTTCTATCTATCGGAAGCAAAATAACTAGAAAACGGCGAAGAGGGTAAAAAGATTTACAATTTCCGAAGACGGTCGGGCGCAGGGTGGCCACGATACGTCGGCTACGTGACACGTTTCTCGATAGGGCAGTTCCCAGCGCTGACCGTTCGGGAATGTACAGTTTCGAGTGGAGGCGACGGGTAACGCAAGGAAATTGAGTGTCGTCGAACGTTGAAATGATCGGAGGACATCTTATAACATCCCGAATCGAAGGACCGGCGAAACATATATTTCTGATATGATTCCGTAATTCTTGAAAAATCAATGACCCATGCCTGAGAAGATATCCTCCATATAAATAAAATCATTCAGGTTCGTCATAGTTAGACTGTGGTTTTTTAAGCAAAATGCTTCCTAACTTAAATAGTTCGAACAAATTAAAATGAATATTTTTCTAGTTGTCTGTTCACAATCTATATTTAAAGCCTGGGTTCGAGCATGGAAAAGAAGAGAAATGGAGTTCGGTTTGCAACAAGTTTTATTATTCTCTTAATCGATAAAATACAGAACACACACAACGATACACATTCGAAACGTGTGTCTATAGTCGAGTTGTTAGTGAAGCGTTAGAACGCCGGGAGTGTTAAAGGGTATTTCATAGATCGTGCATCTCGATCGGATCAGGACAGCTCGCGGAGACTTCGAGCTGTCTAGATATCGGGGTGCAGTCGTCGTTGAGCTTAGCTTAGGTGGATAGTCCGGTAGATGAAGTGGTCGATGTCAAACTGGATGTCCAGTAGGATGGTTTAGACGACGTAGTACGGTGAGGAGTATGCGGCGGCGTAGTAAGGATAGCCGCTGTAGGCCGCGTACGGATAACTGTAGGCTGCGGGGGCTGTGTACGCAACTGGGGCTGTGTACGCGCTGTAGGCTACGGGGGCGGTGTAAGCCGCGCCCACCAACAGGCCTCGTTTGTTCCTCGCGTTCTCAGGCACCACCGGTACCGATTCCGCATTTGCCGGTTGCTCTATCGACTCGGTCTCCAAGGGTTTGGACAGGGCCAGACTGACCAGGCCGAGCAAAACGAGAGCCTGCAATTAAACATTACATCGTTCCAATCAGTAAGTCCTTCACTCAAGTATACACGCGTTAACTGTCAATGATGCTCTCGAGGGAAACAGAGGATCGATTTGTGAATTTAAGCGAGACCTAACCAGAGCGTGCAATCACACAGGCATTTTCCCGAAATCTGACGGAACGTGCAATTAGACGCGGCGTTCTACAAGCAAGACGTTTATTCAAGTATACAAGCGTAAATGTCAATAACGTTGGTAACAGAAATAACTCATTCAAGCGATACCTAATCATTCTGCGTAAACAGACAAATCTGACAGAGCCCGCGATTAGACGTTCTATAAGCAAACTCGTTTAGCGAAGTATACATGCGTTAATGATGTTCTTAAGGGAATTCGAGGATCGATTCGGTATTTCAGCTGAACCCAATCCTCATTTGCAAACATACGTGTTACCTCCATGCTGTTTTTAAGGGAAGATTAGATGAGACTCAATGACGATTCGACATTTAGCGTTACTTATTGTTAGAAGAATTTATGATCTGATCTGAAAACTTTGAAAGAACAGGCAACTTGAAATTGTTAACGCGATTGTTTCTTAACGTCCAAAATTCTGTCGAAAGTTGCGATTAGTTGAAAAGAACTACTTTAAGGATCGCCAGTTCGAAAGACTGAGAGATCGCAACTGGGGCTGAACCTCATTTGACTACTAAGAAACTAGTGTGTATCCGTATGACACAGCGAACTGCATTCAGAGAAAGAGCATTCGGCCTCATTGCGAGAAAAGCGGGTATCGTGGAAACGCTTTTACCAAGAATAACCCACCCGGCGGCAAAGAAAGCGAAAGAATATCTGTCGACTGAGTCTCTTTAGAAATTATTTGAACCGTAGCGTTGCTACACAGGACAGACAGTAATTGAATGGGTGTCTAGTAAAAGGGCGTGCGTTTAGTGAAATTTCCAAAACGGCGTCAAAATAATTCGTTGCAATGAAAGTTAGTGTAACATTCTCTAATGTAACCTCTAGTGTAAAAATTTGTAACGTACTTGTTCCAGACATTTATTCAATTACTGTAGTCGCTCAATGACGAATCTCTTTTGATTTTCCAAGAATGTGTTTCTATATTGAATATTCCAAATGCTCGAAGGAAATGTCGCATAGCGGTCGTTTTTCCAAGAGAAGAGTAGGTACAGCGGAGGCGAGTGTAGCACGGGTTAAATGCGTTGAAGCGTATACTCACTGCGATGCACTTCATGTTGTACGTTGAGGAGGAGGTGTGACAAGCTTGGAAGCACGTTGGAAATCGATTGATGCTCGAAACTCCGGACCAGCAGTCTTTTATACTTGTGCGATCGCGTCGTCGTCGGCGTTACGTGCATCGACTGGTAAACTTTACCTCGCGTAATCGCGCATAATTATTAACCTCTTGGCGTTATTCGTCCAGGGTTGCATCGCGAACAAGCAACCTCGCCGTCGACGAACGCTCGGCAAAGGTTGAGCAACGCGTCCTTGGCCGTTGTCCAAATCCAGGCTGCGAGAATACGTTTCTTCGATTTTCGACTTTGCCTTCTCGATTTTCTCCCTTTACGAGTTGTTGCGAGTCCGAGTTCTCGGAAAACCCTTGAAAAATACGCTCGATGGGGATGAAAAATGGTGTTGATATGATATACGGATTATCGGTGTGAAAAATTAGGTACGCTAGACGTGTCCGGTCGCATAACAACCGCGCCGCGACAATGATCTACGGTCAAGAGTGGGGAGTAGCTCCCCCATTGAAATTCTGTTTGGGCGAGTATAACGCGCAACCTCGGCGCTCGTAATAATTTTCACGACGACGATTTAGCTATTCCGGCCTTGTACCCAATTGAACCTCGCTCTCGCGGCCACGATTCCTAAATGGTCCTTCTGTCGATAGCTCCGGTGACCCTGTGGGGCAACCCTTCGAAGCCAACGTCCTCAAAATTAAACAGACGCGTCTCGATCGTGGAAAATCGGTAGCGAAACAGATCGATTATCTTGTTGTGTCTAGGACAGTGCATCATTGGGGAACCTGTGCGTATATCCAACTTAGACTGTCTGCATCCGTTAAATATCTAGCTACGAAAATACCAAAGTTTCTTATCTAGAGATTAATTTGTCCCCCTCGATTTCTATGGAGCCAGGACGGTGCCCCAGAGGGCAATATATGCCTATACCTAACCTGGACTCTGAGAACCCTAATCTTCTCCCCTCTGTCAAATTTTAAAGAGACTTAACTGAGGGTTGCTTCGTTGCTCTCAGTTTCCACAGAGCCAGGACAGTGCCCCAGGGAGCAATATGTGCCCGTGCCAAGCCTAGATTCTGAATCCCCTAAAAATCTAGCTATGAAAATGCGAATATTCCTTCTTCTCTCAAATTTCGGAGTGCCCTAACTACGAATTGCTTTGTTCCCCTCGATTTCTACGGAGCTAGAACAATGTCCCAGTGGGCCACCTACGTAACTAGCCTAGATGCTGAATCCCCTAAAACTCTAGCTCTGAACAGTCCAGTCTCTTCTCTTCTCGCCTCCGAAATTTTCAGATCTAAAGCCAGCTTCGTTGGTCTCGATTATCCACGACGCTTTCAACGCATTCCGGAGTTTCTGCTCGTATCAACGAACCTTCTTTCATCCATTGTGTACGTTCTTTCGTCGCGACATCACGTAGAAACCATAAATTCGGGGAACGTCGTGGGGCAGCGACGACGCGTGGTCCAGCATAGGACAGTACACCGTCGCGTCGCTTCGATTCCTCGGGAACCAATATGCCCGCAGATTATCGACTTTGCCAAGCAAATAAGATCGGTAATCCTTTCGAGACGTCGCCGTGAGACCGACCCGTCCTCCGTTTACTTAGAAACTTTTCCTACCAACTACCCTATCGAGGTAAGAAGGTTCGGAGAACCATTTTGCCGATGGAAATACGCGGCGCCGCTGAACGAACCACGAAAGAAAGAAAGAAGAAGGGGGATCGATCGAGCGAAAGAGGCGGGAAAAAAGTGGTTTATAGAGGAGAAGAAGAACGAAGAGAGAGAGAAACAGAAGGGGTGCCGAAGGCATTGTATACACCAATTCACCACGCTAATACGGAGAACGCTCTAAAGACCGAACAACGGCGGCACTCGACGCTAGACAGCCACCTTGCTTGCTTGCACGCCGTCTTCGCTGCCTCTAATTACTCGATGGTATTGTCAGCGAAATACTTCTAAAGACGCGGGAAATTATCGGGGAGACTATGGATAACCTGTATGATCTCGAAGGCTGAAAGTGTCCAAACGACGCCAGTCACGTCTTAGGGTACGCTAATGTTGCATTCGTACTTTACTGATACAAGGAAATTCACACTTTCTGGACCCTTTGGACACTTTGAACCTTTTGTTTTTTCTTTATCAAGCGTTCACAAGCGAAGACAAGACACTTGGATCTGGAATTGGTGGCTGGAATTTGTATTGTTCTCCCATCAAATCCTGTTCTCCTATCAAATAGTCTAACAGGCTAAGATTGTTTGCAACCCACTGTTCTGTTGCCATTAGCACAGTCACACTTTGTGCCAACCAATTCGTTGTTCGTTATTCTTAATTTAATTATTGAATTGTTAGCTGGAAGAACTTTGGGTGATACGAAGTGCAAATTCTGCAGGAGAGCGGAAGAGCGGAAGTCGGGAGCAAGGAGCAGAATGCGTAGGCAAAAGCCTCGCTTAGTCGGCAGTTTCAATTAAGTATCGAGCTTTCGCTGACTATGCACGCGATATTTCGCCCTGCTTCCCTCCCCGCACTCGACGCACCCGCTGGCCATCTTTTTCTCGTTAACTCCTAACGGCGAAACATTTATCCTTCGCGATAGGATCCAAGGAAGTCGTCTTAAATTTCGCACTCTCCATCTTCTCTTCCTCGCTAGCGATGCACTCGCGTTCGTTGCACCTCGGTGCATCGTGTTGCACCTCGATTTTCCAATGTCGTTCGACATGTCCGTTGCCACACCACTGTCCATTAACACTGCCGATTTACAGCTCGAAAGAATCCCGAGTGTGATACGTAGACTACGGATTTTATGCATTTGCGAACGACAAAAAGGTTCTATCAATTCAATTGTAAAATACACTCACCGAAATTTCCATAAAGTCACTGTTTTGTGCGAAATCAATACGGGCCTGTTTATGTACTTCTTTAAGGACTGGTTTACGTTGCATTTTTTTCTTTGTCCAGAAGAATTTAAAAGTTGTTGCACACGTCTTGTTGTTACTGGGAGCTTGAATTCAGCTCGAAATTGTGCTGCATTTTTCCTTTCCTTAACCGCAGACGTTATTCATAATGAATATTGTCTCTTTGACTATTTTTTATTGCCACCTTTAAAATGATTTTCCCGTAATTTCTATGGAAATCAAGATGACTTTATAGAAATTTCGGCCACTGTATATCGTAGGCCAAGCTGACCGTCCAAAATCCCTCGGACACACTAAAAAGTACTTGAATTTGCTCATTTTCTAAATATTGAAATTTGGAGTGGCCACTAGTAGTCGAGGACTGAATAAGTGTTTGTGCTAGAATGCTAGAATATCAGTAATAAGTGAATCGTAAACATTTTGGTATGATTGAGACGGCTCAGTCGTGCTTTAATCCGCGTTTCGGCGAATTTTGGACCACTGTGCGTCGGAGAGTGGAAACGTGTCAACGGGAATAGAGTTGGCGTCGATTATGTATTTCCGTACATGATTTTCGGTTATGCAATCGCGGGTGAGAACGATCCGCGAAATCGTGGGCGGGCTTCGGGCCGTTTCAACGGGGATCGTTCTCTGGACGCGACGGAGATTTCGTTGGAAAGTTCGGACAACGCGAACGGTGCATCGGTTTCGGGAACGCAACGTGCCGAGGGGATGGCATTTAGGGTGGCGTCGCGGCGCCATGCGAACCGGGAATGCGCCGCTCGCCCTTCTTCCGTGTCTGGTCGACGGCGCGAAAGATTTTCATTGAGCGTCGCCGTCGACGTCGTCAAAGGTCGTCTCGGTATAAATAACCCTGGCGCCGTTGTGAGAGCAGCTCGCTCTCGTTTCTCCGCTTCTTCGGTCAATTCCTTTGCCGTTAAACGTTGCGGCGATAAGTGCGTTCAACGAGCGTGCGCCCGCCCGCGTTGCCGCGGTTTTCGCGCGTCGCGACGCCGAAACGGAAAAAGGACGCGGGCCGCGTCGAGATCCGCTTCAAGATCGACTCGAGTGTCCCTGCTAGACGACCTGTGGCCCGTGAGCCACTCTACCGGGCTGTCAAGGACGAGCATTATCGCGTTTTAGGGTCCCGGAATCTGATTCTTCTACCACTTGTTTGCTACGATCAAATGCTACCTTTTCTGATGACGTTTCACCCGAGAAATTTAAACTTATCGGTTGTTCATTTGAAATGTGATCTTGCGAAATTGTCTTGATCTAAGAAAACCCCTCGGGTCCACGCTTTTTCTTAAATAGTGTAGTTCTACTATTTTTTGTATCCTCGCCTCCTTAGATCCTAAAGCCCCCGTTTTCTTAGATCAAGACTATACTGTAGTTGAGTTAGTCAACTGCCATACATTACCCTTATATGGATGGTGAAATGATCTGTCATTAATTATTGCGTTATTAGACTGATTATGTCAAATTTGCTCATCACAAGTCTGATTCGACATTATACGACGGGGGATGAAGTAAATTGCTTTAATTTCACCTAGGATGAATTCATACACGAGCACGTGAATAGACATCATTTGAATGTTCTTCGCAGCATGGTTTATTACCTGTATGTTTCATAGAAAGGGTCCACTTTGCAACACAGGGTTCTTTCGGGAAAATTTTCGGATGAATTCTAGCTCTGTTTTATGAAAGTGGTCGCCCGGCGACGCGGTTCTTTCGGTTTTCCCCAAACGAGAACAAATTACCTGCTCCAAACTCGAGAAGCTCGAGCCCAATCGGCTCTTGAGCCTCGTCCGGATTTCACGAGGTGAATCGGAACGGTTTCGTGCCGTTGATCGTCCATTTGGTGGAAAGCAGAACATAAATAGAAGAGCTACAACTTCCCGTTTCTCCGTAACAAATAGGATAAAAAGCGAGTGGAGCTGCCTCACAGAATTTCGTTGGAAACTTTTCGACGAATTAGCCGCGCGCCGCGATATATAACCGCTTGAAAAAGTTTTATAGTCGTCGAGTAGTCGGTGTTCAATGTACTCGTGGTCTCCCTTTATCAGTCTAAATGAACGCCATTTCGGTGACTTATATTTTTTTCGAACTTCCGAGAATATGGCTTGGTCGAAAGAATTTTTTCAAGTCTGAAGAAATTAACGATTGCGGTTTTTCTGTTGCAGAGAACTTTGAGGGTGCCGTGCAGTGGTCGTCGTCGCTGTCGCCGTCGTCGCCGCTGTCGGCATCGACGTTCCTGTTCTCGCAGGGTAAGCAATCGATTTCCGGATGGCAAACACGATCGAGCAAACTTTTAAGATCTTGTACCTTTCGAACTCGAGAAAATCCTGTGCTAGACTCTGAAACGGGAGAGAGACGAGAGAGGAATCGATTGGTCGATAGCATCGGGTGGGTACATGGGTTCGTTAGGCTGTTTGGCCTCTCTGAAACGACTAATCGCGGCCGGTTGCCAAATTCTGTAAACGGCCTCCTCTCTTTGTTTCCCCTGCCAGTACCTACAGTGTAAAATTGCACCGTCCACCACCGACCATCGAATTTTCAATCGGGCTGGAGAGAACCGAAGATTTGGCATGCTGCGATACGGGAATCTCGTTGGCCGTCTCTACAGACACATAGGAGACTTCGGATTAGTAGAAAAATTTGCTCTAATGTCAATCTCCCCGTAAAAATCTCAGAAATAATTTACACAGCACACCCTTTCATTTTTCATTACTACTTTAATGCTACAGTATCAATCGTACAGTTATACTGCCGACCTCTGCGCACCGTTGCAAAAATGTCCTTTCTCAACGTACTATACTAGTTTCTGTAACTTCTCAAAAAAGTTCAAATCGTACAGTGCAATATCAAAAAAATTATTTAAAGTATTTATTGAAAATCGCATGGGGAAGCCCGGTGAATTTTCACCAGAAGAGTTTTTGAGGGTTCAGAATGCTAGGCAGAGCGAGGAGAACGTCTTGCCATCAGACTATCTCTTCTGAAACCATCGATCGATGACTGCCATCGTCGAAACGACGCATTTCCAAAGGGATCAGCATCATGACGACCGTTCGGTCGAGATTTCCTCGTTGTCCCTCGCTCGTAACGCTCAACGTCGACGATTTCCGACGTTTTCCCGTCGCGCTGGAAAATTTGCAGTTTCCGAGAGAATTTCTGGGAGGTTTCCCGACGGTTTCTTCTGCTTGTACGAGTGGAGCCGAACGCGTTAAACGTTCCTCGAAAATGTACACGCGCGATAACATACCGCGGATCGATTCGACGCGACTCCGGAGCTGAAAGGTTCGCGCTCGACCCGTCTCCGCTCGCACGGTTCGTCGACTTTCACGTCCGATCACTCTCTTTGCTTGTCTCCGTGCCGCCGAATCGATACTCATCCACGGTTCCCACCCTCCTTCGACTTTTTCTCTTCTACTCTCGGGACGGCAACTAGATTTTCGCGAGTATTGGCAAAGCTCGCCCCGCGAAGGCGACGCTCCCGCGCAAGTGATTTACGCTTTCCGCGAGACGAGTGAGACGAATCTCTGTCGACCCCCGTCGTAGACGGATCTGCGTTTTTACGACGAACCCAGCTCCCAAATCAGGATTCAGCTTCCAGTGTTCAATATAGATAAATCTTTCCCAGATTTAGAAGACGTATAACATACCTTAACACTTTTACTAGCGATTCTCTTATGGTCTTGGAGAATTTTCGAATGAACCGTCTGGAAACGATAGTTGTTTCCTTTAAACCGAAATAAAATTCTATCTTAGGCATACAATTTATGTCAGTATTCTCCTTTTTTAGGAAATTACGATCTACAAAAAAAGTTCTAATCACTGAAACCGTAAAATACTAATACAAAAAAAACTAATACACTGGTGGCCTTAAATCTTGTTAATACCTCCACTCTTCTAAATTGTACGTCCCCATTTTTGTCATAAATGCATAAAATTCGCAGTCTAGTAATCAGCAATAAGTAATCATCGAACAGCGTTTTGCAACGCTGCAAGCCGCAAAAGAATTTGTTGTTTGCCAAGGGCGAGTATGCGGTCGCAAGATCATGTTGCTCCAGAGGACGGAGAACGTTCCCCTCGCGCAAAGCGGAACGGAGCGGTGCGCGTTCGCCGTTTAATCCGCTTTTACGTACCGCGTAAAGATGCATAAGCCGGCTTTACGATCGGTCAAATTCGACCGGGTGCTCGAAACTTCCGTAAATGCTGCCATCGAATCTCCCCTTTTCATCCTCTCGCCGTCTCTATCGGCTTCGGGCCTCCGTTCTTCCTCGCGGGGGAATCTCGTATCTCGAATCTCGAATCGATCGAGCACCCAATTGGTCGCGACCTTAGCACAGCGAGATACCCGCTCCGATCGGACAGCTCTCGGAACCATAACTTTCCGCTCGATACGATTACGATTCGGTTATACCGATTGTCGATTCGGCTCGCTGGTCGGACGATTTAAAACCGGAGATTCAAATAAATTGTTGTCCCCCGTTTTTTAAAAAACTATGGAACGTAATGTAGAAAAGAAACAAAAACACAGTTGCCCCATTCTTCAAAAAAGTGTGTTCGATCTTGCATGTTTCAATATAGGAAATTGTGTTCTTAGAAGCATATCTGTTCCTGTAGAATTTTTATGGAACTCAATGGAGCCAGAACTGCTTTGAGAAATGTTTGCGCACGAAGTACACAATTTTAGAACCTGCGTAAGGAAAGTTCCATGGAAATAAGTTATTTTCGAATGTTTAATAAAAGAACGTCCATAAGGGGAACATTGATTGCGAACTTTCTTAATACCGTGACGCAAAATACTTCTTCCTGTTACGGACAAATTTTCACGTTTTCTGTTTTAGAGAGAACTTTCATTCAAATTAAAACTTTTACTCAGGAGAACTTTTCTTTATCTCTTCTCGTCAGAACTTCAAATTTCAGATGGTTTTTCGAAAAAAGTCCCCCGTTTTACATAGAACGTATTAAAAAGTTCTATAATTCTCTCGACCGTTTGTTAAACCTAATTGAGGGTCGAGTTCCTGTTCTAAAACGCAGCTTTAAATCTTCGGAAAGTATGTTAACTAAAATAAAGTAACTGCAACTACTGTTCGTTAAGAAAGTTTGCCAAGAGCAAGAAGAGCAAAAGTGACCTCAGGCGAGATCGAACACGTGTCACTTAGCTTTAAACGACTTTTAACGCGTTTTATTTACTTTTACACGGTTTTCAGACATTTGATTTATCTTTACACCTTCTCCACATTCGTTCTCACCGTGGTGGGTGGAACCCAGGTGTACGGGGAGAAGATAATCGCTTCCGGTTATCGAGCAGCCATGCTAGCGATCGACATTCGCTGTTTACGATATTCGCGGTGATATCGACGCAGCGAGCTGGAAACGACAGAGGGAAATAGAGAAAAATACGACCATTGAATAGTTACTATTAGACTGTGGATCTTTATGCGATCTAAACATTGTTTTCCTCGGTTGCAGAACACAAATAGGATTTCGTTTCATCGATTCCATTCGGCGTGCGTTACGTCGTTGCAAGTGTCTAATTCTAGGTCTTTACTCTCTCAGCCTGTAAAAATAAAAGTTCTCACTTGTTATTCCTGTTCGGAATCTTAAATCAACGACGCATTCATCGCAGAAATCTCGTGCATTCAACGGTAACTTGCTCGACGCTAACTCTCAACGCGACTAAAATTGTGTTACGATACGAAGATTGGCTTTTTCACTTTCGTCGTATGACCGAATCCAATTTACCATCATGGGCAAGTGAGAAGAGGGGGGAGACGCAGTAACGACGCGACGGAACACTTATTTGCATTCCGGTTTGCACGACGCCGCGGCGCGTCGCGTCGATTCGACGAACATGATTTATGGAAAGTCGTCTCTCGGAGGACGAACGACGTCGGGCGAGCAAGAGAAGCGTAGGGTAATAAGCTCTTAACGGATGCCATCTCGTCGCGCGGCGTTATTAGTTGGTAAACTATGTGTTATTCCGCTAGGCTGCGCCCGTCTCATCTTGTCTCCTCTCCTCTCCTCTCCTCTCGGCCGCTCTCGTCTTCGAGGGAAACGAAAAGATCGGGAGAAGACGAACGCGTGTATACGAGCTCGGGGATTCGAGGTTGGAAAAAGGGGGTGGAATAGATGGCATACTGCTCATTCGCTCACTTTTACTCGCTCGTTCGCTCACTCTACTCATTTTTGCTCAGAAACTCGCTGTTTCTCGCTCATTCTCACTCGCTGATTCCCTCACTCTCGCTCGCTCATTCGCTAAGCCAAGAGATATCGTGAGCCCCGACCTCGATAGGTTAATACGGCTGGCCGAGCTTGTCGCACCCTCGGGACACTCACCCTCCGCCCTCGAAGGGTAGGATTTAGTCGCGCGTTGCCGCTGCTCTCGTTAGGGGTGTTCCGTAGAATTATACACCGCGACAACGCATGCGAACATGCGAAACCGTGCCTGTTTATCCCTCGAAAAACCTCCAACTACGTATCAGATGACTGCAGAATCTCATGGCCGATTTCGAAATAAAATGCAAGTGGTTTAGAAATGAAGATTATCGACCAAGTATGCAGTGTGTTTCAGAATCGATATTTCAAGTGGTCGCAATAAGGAAAATAGACGAACAACACACATTTAAACTATTATTTAAAAAAGTCTTCCCTTAATGATTTTAATAGAGGAGAAATCGTATATTGACAATTTTGCTTGTATCGCTGGTGTAAAAAACACCGAAGTTGATTTTTCCACTTTTGTTGTGCACGGACAACCAACGACGCGACGGTGTGCGATTCCTCCGGTTCTCCATCAAAGTCCAGGCTACCGGAATTTCCAAGGATATCGAATAACCAATTACGTACAGGACTAAATTTTCTTGACGTTCCCGCCATCTTCCCGAGCTCTCGTATCGATTTTACGTTCGCGTAGCCAATTTTGCGGTTCGTTGAAAATCCCGCTCGAGCGTTAACGCCGCGCCGTCGCGCCGCGAGGTCGTCGTCGAGTTTCGCGATTTATTTCGCGCGAGCCGCGACTCTCGCGCAACGATATCGATCACCGGAAAACGACGTGGCGACACGAGATATTCGCTGGTTTTAAACGTGGACCGTTGTTTTGGCGGGCTGGTAATCGCGGAGACGCGGAGAAATGCGAAGGTCAAGAGAAGAAGCTAATTTACAGTGACTGCAAAAAGTCAGTGACTGCAAAAGATTGTTTCGCTCGAGGTGTTCCGAAATGTCTGGCAATTACGTATATGTTTTAGTCGTTACTAAAATCCTAATGTCATCCGCGATTTTTTAAAAATGATTTTACAGAACTCCGACACAAAAATGTGAAACGTGAATTTCGACATTTTTTCCTTTTATAAAACCGTCATGAAAAATCGTACATCAAGTCCCGAAGTATCGTTGTAAAGAGGAAGCTTCGATCTTCAAGTCCGTGGTAGATTCAGTCACGGAAAAAGTTTTGCAATTCTTGTAGAATGTTTCAAACTTTAACGCTAAACCTAACGAGCCTTAAAAGCATGTAACTGGTACATGTTCCCTCATAAAAATGACAAGATTGATTTTATATAGACTTTGTGCGGCCCTTATTGTAATACGTGCTCTACTACAGATATCTATACAACCATTCCTTATGAAATCATTTTTATAAAATAAAAAATCTGGAACCGGACATCTTAACCGGTGGTGTTAAACAGAAGCTCAATGTGCGACTCTTTTCTTAGACAGCACGGGGAATTTTTTCGAAAATTGCCATTTCGCGTGCCGATACTTTCTGGACTCACTGTACGTCGCGACGGGCACAGCATCGTCGTTGTCGTTGTCGTCGTCGACGTCGGTCTTTGCTCGTCTTTTTCCCCGATGCGTAAACACGGACGCGCACGCGCCTGTGTCGCGGCTGTCTCGCGGCTGTCTCATGCCTGCTCGACCAGAAAAACCTCGTGTACGATCTCGGTTCCGCTTAGAACGTCGTTACTTTAACTCGGCTGAGATACATTGTCGCTGACAATTCGGACCTTCCGGCGCACTCGTCGTCCCGATATTTTCGTAGAAGCTCGACGAAAGATAGCACGATCTTCCTCGCGCGAAGCCACGCGCGAATCCTGGCAACAAAGTCGCTCGTCGTTCTTTTTACAATTTCGACCGAGACCTCCCGAAATACTCCTCGGAACTTGCCATTTTTACTGGAACTTTTCGTGCATTTATTCTGCACCGCAGATGTTGAAAAATTCACGTCGAAGATCTGTTCAATTGTCTCCTCCCTCTCTTAATAATTTTATTCAGCTGAAAACGGCACAACAGTGTCAATCAATTCTTTGAAAATTTCTTTAGGCGCAACGCGTACACAATTGTTGGCTAGCGAATGAGCCTGATCCGTCACGCTCCGATGTGAAACGTTATTCGGGCAAACTCAGGGGAGTCGAGGGGGCGCACAGTATTGGTCTGTTTTTTCTTGTTAAATGTTTAAATGTTGCTCGTCTAGTTTTACTTACTCACGCTGCATATTTGGTTGATAAACTTTATTTAATTTTACTTTAAACCACTTGCTTTAATTTTCAAATTTTACTGTTTTAAGTTTGATCCTCTGCTTACGAAAACATTATTGTTGCATCCATCGATGGAGATTCAATATTGGAAAGAGAGAATACGGAATCGTGGAAGACCGTCCAGAACCGTACGGATCAGTGGGAAAAGAAATCGCGAACGAAACGTGGACGAGGAGAGTCAGCTCCGGTGATCGCGGGTTCGTTTCCTCGGGCGAGGTAGGAGCACGACGACCGGGTTACCGTTTTCTCGTTTCGCTATAAATAAGCAGGATCGATAGTCGCGAGCGAAGGACTCGACGGATGCCGGGGGGCATGGTTGCCGGCAATAATTTTATGCGAACGGGAAGAGCGCCGATGCGCAAACCTACCCTTTCGCCGCGGACCCGGTGTCCCTCGATCGGCCCGCTAACGCTTTCGTCTCGGTAACCTTCCTGGGGACGAAACGATTGTTAAGGATCCAATTCTGATTGTGCAACATGGCCTCGGGTCCCGCGAGTCAAAGATTGAAGTTGTTTCACTGTATCTGAAGATTGAGAGATGAAAACTGAGCTGGTCAACTACATCTGGTCATTGAGGGATGAACACTGAATTGTTTGACTGATTCTGACGCTTGCATGCTGAGCACTGAGTTGTTTGACTGTAGCCGATGACTGTGACCTAAACACTGCGTTGGCTAACTCTGAAAAGCTAAACGAATTAGATTAGCTTCTTGCCTGAACGAAGAGGCGGCTGGACTAACATTAAATGTGTTTCTTTCTGTTTCAGGTGTCGCGAACACGACAGGAGCACGGACAATTTGGTGAGTGGATACGCAAGCTTTCTTCTTTTCTCCTTGATTTAGTAGGTAGTCAACAATATTTCTAACACTCTACAGTGTAATGTGAAACGTACCTTCTTGTACGAACCTCTTCGGTTTGCGAATAAATGTGCATGGAGTCAATTTACCTAGCAGGGTAATTAATAATTATTAATTATTAATGTATGCCACGATTAAAGACTGAGTCCACCACAATGAATAATTGGATATACCACAGATTCTAAAGACGAGATTCAGATTCCCAAGACCGGGAGCAGAACGCACCTCCCGTCGCTCCTCGACATTGATTTTTACGTCTCGACAACTGTTATCGATGCGTTCGCTCGGGTAGACTGTTCACGGTTCTGCAGAAGCTGTTCTCTCAGAGAAATCCGGATAAAGAGAGAGAGAGAGAGAGAGAGAGTGAGAGGGAGAAAGGCGGAGGCGGAGTGGAAGAAGGAAATGCCAGAGGAAAAAAGGAGTAGCGAACGGGATACGTCGTACATCAGCGGCGAGAGAGCGTTATTCGTTCCGTGCCACGTTAATACCCCGATAATTCATTCTAAATCCAACAAATGAAGCCACCGGACATCTCCCGACGGTCCGTAAAGCATTCTGAGAAACCCGGCGTCGTCCAACCTCGTCCAACGTCGCCTTGCTTTGAAGTCCCACCACCGTCTGCGAAATCTTTCGCCAAGGAACCACCGCGAGAGCCAGTCTCCTCGTTTCCCTTTCCTTTCCGGGTTCGCGATTCTCGGCAACGCGGCACGCGTTTCCCGATTTCCAGTCCGAAAACAGCCCGTGCAGAAATCGTCCTTCATTCGGATATTGGATCCAGATCGCTAGACACCGGATTTTATGCATTTGTCACAGAAATGTATGATTCAAAGCTGTTATGTGATTGGGTTGTCCGAAAAGTTCGTGCCGTTTTCGAAGGAGAATTGAAACGCTGCACATTTCAATTTTGGTGTACACTTATTAAATTATATGGATGTCATTCTGCTCCACAACCTTTCTCCATCTTTCAGGCGACTTGAATCTTCTGTCCTTCCAGAACCTTTCAGGTTTTTATCGGCGAAAAACTTTTATATATGACTTTTCATCTCGACCAAAGAGTTAAAGTTTTCTCCATTAAGGTAATTTTGTAATTCCGGTAGAAAATTGGTATTTTTCACAAAAAACTCGCAGATCAATTTACATTCGAGGCGTAAAAATATTGTAGAACATTTTGGTTATTGACGTGAGGGTTGAATTTGGAGCTTGTGGGGCCACAAAGACTTCAGTCGAGCGTCTGCTGTGTTATACAATATAACCGCCCCACTGCATTCTCAACACATGGTACGCGACGCGAACGTGCTCTCGCCTTAACTCGTGCTAATTTTCGTTTCGCGCGATCGATTTTCGCGAGAACGGGAGGCGCTCCCGTCGCGCGTCGCCGCGACTCTTCCGCTTTCCTTCTGTTCCCGTGGTCGGGGCGGGACGATTTTCGCGAGGCCAGTTCGCCGATAGGATTCATCGAGTATCGGTTTTCGATTACAGGCCGAGAAAAGGTGAAGGAGCAGATGCAAGACGAGCGGGAAAACAGGGGGGGAGATCGTTAGAGGAGCTCGGTTACGTTGTCTCGCCTCGGAAAACCGATCGAACAAAGAGAAGAGCGTAGAACTACCGTCGCGAGAGTCTGCGGGCAACGGTAGCAGCTAGTTTTCTCCAAGAAAATCCACCTCTTGTTCCGTTTCCTCGGGAAAAATTTGCATTTTAAATTAAAGGGGATGCACTCGAGACTCTTTTAACGACGTGCCCCACCTCTCTCGGATAAAATCCCCGGGTATTTGGAGAGTTCCGTCTCTCTCTCTCTCTCTCTCTCTCTCTCTCTTTCTTGTTCTCTCTTCACAGTCGAATCCCACCGCGACTTTCTGACCGAGCACGTAAACGCGTTTTACGGAAGAACAAGAAAAGAGGAATCGACGTGACGCTACGCGTCGCGACGCGACTAGATTGCACGATGCGTTTCCGCGGCACATTCCGGACGATATAAATTGTCCTCGAGCCGGAGCCGATCTCCTCGTCCATCGCTTTGGAAATCTCTTTTATCGGTTTCCGTTTGCTACACCGAAAGGAGACCGAGCAGAAGCTACAGCAAGATGCATCCGAGCTCGATACGCCCGCTTATTCGAACTGTTTGCGCTCGAATGGCCACTCGGAGCCACTAAAACTTGTCCTACCACAATGCGAAACAATTTTGGAATCGCTACGGCAAATGTACCTATTACTGCGTGTGTACTATTTGCTGCGGTTCTTTTCCCCAACGAGACTAAACACAATTCAATGGGAATGTGTATTCTCGCTGGCAAGGCAAATAAAATTGTCGATCATTCTCATATTTTCGTAATCTCAGGATATGGAAAAACATTCTTCGTAAAAGGTAAAAATAAGACCATTCATCTTCTATCACGGGACTTATTACATACTGCTGCGGTACTTTTCCCCGACGAGATTAAACACAATTCAATTAAAAGGTAAAAATAAGACCTTTCATCGTCTATCTCGATCACCAAAGGACTGTTGTTCACACGATTGTACACTCCCTGGCTTTGTAGTCATTCATTCGATTAAAATGAACCAAAGTCCCAGAGGAAGGTTCCCCGTAAAACTCGTAACAGTTATTTTCAGACCGGTTCCAGAAGCGCTGCTAGTAAAAGTGTCACTCTTCGCGACGTAACCAAACGAATCTGTCTCATAGAAATTCAGCAAACCGGTTGCACGATTCTCGTCGGAATTGAATCGACTAGGTTGTTGGGGCGTGTTCCGCTACCGTACACGAGGGTATTGGACAGAGTCGCGGTTTCGTCGAGGGTTCCCCGAAAGCGGGTTGGGCTTTTACTTAATTAACCGTAGCCGGGTGGGTTCTGTCCTTTTTCTTTGATTTTTTTTTTTCGGAAAAGTTCGTTCCCGATTCTCCTCGGTCTCGAGTACGCAGTGTCTGGTCTACTCTGGTCTGGTCTTCGCGAGAAAGAGAGAAAGAGAGAGAGAGAGAGACTGGAGTTGGTGCCTCGAGTAATTTTCGCCGCATACGCGCGAGACTAGACGAACGAGAAAAAAAGAGAACGGTTTGTTCGGTTGAAAAGACTGGCTGCTGGCGGATCGACGAGGAAGAGGAAGAAGAGGAGTAGGAGGAACAGCCTAGATACCGGAAGGGACGTCGACGAGAGAAAGAGAAAGAGAAAAGAGACGGTAGCTGGAGGAGGAAGAGGAGGAGTGCTTTGATGCAAATAACCGAGAGCTAGGCGGCAGCTGCGCGCGCGCGCTCGCGTCCGACTAATCGAGAATTCTTTCTTTTTTCGTCTTTCATCTCCTCCCTGCAACGACTCTCTTCTTCTCTCTCTCTTTCTCCTTTCTCTCCAGCCTTTATTCCATCTCGCTTCACGGCTCTGCTTTTTACTCCGTTTCGCCCTCGACGGAGCTGGAGGCTCATTCCGAACTCGTTCCGGACTGGTTCCGCGTGCGAGATCTTATCACGAATCCGTGACGTACGATCGATAAACCTTATCGATAACGTATCGTCGATAACGGTGTAACGATCGTCGCGGCCAGGTGGACGCAGGCGCGCCGTACCGGCCTATCGTCGACAAATATTTACCGGGAAATTCTGGAAAACAGAGAATTCCGCGCTCGTCTCTCGGTGTTTGCCAGGAAACGGCCGAGCTTGTCGAATTTCTAGCTAGGGCGTGTCCCATAAACGACGGTCCTACGCGAAATCCTTTACGAACGGTTTCTTTCACGATACGATCGACGTAGTAGCTCGTCCGTTTTTGATTTGCGGTTCTCCTTTTCCGAAGCTCTTCGCACACGAACAACGAAAATCATTCTGCGGGCGTTTTTACTGGCCATTTTATGCAACATTCTGGAAATTTGGACTTGTCGTTCCAAATGCGAGGAAGGGACGCGAGAAGAAGAGACAGCCAGAACGAGAATGGAAGTGAAAAACGTGGGATTTCTCTGCCGATGCGCTGCGACGGATGACGAGCAATTGGCAGGAGTAGGAGGTGGAGGAGGAACGTGACGGGTGCCAAATCGTCGGGTGGCCTGGGCTGGTTTAGCGAAATCCTCGGGAGACTTGTTCGACGGGGTGTCTGCGCGATGCGAGTGTCTACGTGTGTCCGTTCGATCGAATTCGGGTTCGGATTCGAATTCGAATGAGGACAAGGTAGAGGAAGAGGAACGAGAGCGCAGTTGCAGTAGAGTTAATGGGTTTCCACGTGGTCCTCCGGGTCTCCTGTTTCTATGGTTGTGCGACGCGTGAACACGCAAACGCGTTCCGAAACAGAATCTGCAATGTTTCTGCAATGTTTGGACCGCTGTCGCCCTCAAAAGTCCTATTTTTTTGTTTACGAGGCATAATTTGCATTATTCGGAAGCACACAACTGCGCATGTAGCTATTTTCATAAAGCCGTGACAATATTATCGAGTAATGCGATCCTGCACCCTTGCAATCCTGGAAACGTGTCTACCGCCTTAAAAATGTCCGGGTTCCACACGAAAGGTTCCGTGGCTTTTATGCGGTTCGTCCACAGTTCGTCCAACACAGTTTCGTATTAAATTCAACAGTTAATTGCGGCTAGATTCCGCTCGGTCGTTTCTGGCAATAGCCATCGAAGCGGTTATGAAGAACCTTTATCTTGTTGATCGTAATAATGGTTATGAAGAAGCGAGATCACCAGCCATTATCTGTTACGCTTCCAATCTCAATATCGATAGCCACATCGGCTCCGGAAACGGTTACCCGAATAATGGTTCTCCACGATCGTATCCAAGCTTCGAAATCGCTATTAGAACAGCTCTCAAGCGGTGATTTCGAGGCCCGTCTTGTTCGTCTCTCTTTCTAGTGGCTCTCCTCGAGAAAATGCGATCGTCCCGACGCGACGACACCTAATTCGAGCGACGACTCGCGTCGCGTCGGGGAATGACAAACGCGAGAACCGAGACAAAGTAACGAATCGCGATGGAGAGACGGAAGAGAAACGCGAGCAGCGACGAGAGGCTCCGCGGTCCAAGCTCTCCCGTAGAGAGAAGGGAGAGGAGAGAAAAGTCGTTCGAGCCGGGCATTTATTTTCGGCCAATTAGCAACATTCCGCGACGGAGGGAGCATCTTTCTCGCGACTCGTTAGCGCGCGGATTGCGTAACCGGTAACTGGTAAGTCGAGCGAAAGAACGCCGCTCTCGCGAAATGAGGTGTCGAACTGTACTTGCGTCATCGGACTCTGTAATCATATTCTCTCGTTCCGCGCCCTGCGTCACCGATTCTCCCATTCTAATCGTCGAGGCGCTACGTATTTCTGCGAAATTTTTCACCGTGCGCACAATTCCTTTAATTAAAGCCTTAATTAGTTGAGTAATCGAGACCACAGATCACGCTACACTTTTTCCTCTATACTCTTTTCCAAATTCACCAATCAATTGAGTCGTCCTGAAGAAGTTCTATGAAGTTTCTTAATCCTCAATAATTACAGGAAATATGTTGACAATTGATAATTAGCTAATGTCAACGTGAGAACTGGAAGATCCTCGAAGATCAGTTTCCTGCCGTAAATTGGGAAACTGATAAATCGCCAGGCTAAAACAGGACTGCTTGATGCTTCACAACATTTGAATTTTGAAATCGGACATTTCGGATGCATCAACCGGTATCATTTATTATTCGGCGGCGTTAATAAAACAGTGAACGGTTATATTTCGGTGGTGCATCCGACAGTTCGGATTCGGCGACCGGTCGATTCTTGGTCGACGGTGTGCGAAGCTCGAAATATTCGCGGAAGCGTACGAGGTGGGTGGCCACGTTGGAAGTTTCTGCGGCACCGTGCAAATCCGTGGCTCTTGTCACGCGAAGCTTGTCTACCGTCCGCCAATTATCGTCGCGACCGCTTATTCGCTTATTCGCGGCGCGGTGCAAGGATCTCTCTCCGCGGGTGTCCGTCGGCTCCGTCGAAACGACGGTCCCGTCCGGTCGTCGTTTACGGACCATTTCGCCCGGCGGCCGCACAATTATTCGCGTTCCACCAGCGGAGCCACTCTCGCCTCGTCTGCTCGAAATTTCGGTCGTCGAACCGGGCGAATTTCTCGGCGCCTCTTACCGCCGGCTCTTCTTCTACGTCTTCTCCCACGTCTCTTGCGTCTTCTACGTCTTCTACGTCTTCTACGTCGACTCCCTCTGTCACCTCGCTGTCAATTATCCTCGAGATCCGAGTAGCAGAACCGTTCCTCGCGACGTCTGGAATACCGATCGACGCTAATTATCCTGGCGATCGATTCCACCAGCCAGAATCGGCCAGGGATTTCACACCAGATCAGGGGAATTCACTCGCATTTTGGGGAAAAAGTTACCTTCTCCCTACCAGTACTGGATTAGTCAGGTCACGTTCTGACACATGCATGACGGAGACGAAACACGTGAGGAAACAAGTCTGAATCTGACGACAAAGCGATGTACAGTCGCCTATTACGGCACTACCTTATATCTTGTAAAGGAGAAGTCGCACCGAGCGTTCTTGAGAATACTCATTAATTATCAAGATAATGAAATTCAATTTTAACACCGATGAGCAACCGTGGCAGTCAAACTGTGTAGATTAGCCAACCGAGATGCGATTAAACATGGCCTGGAAAGCTCGCGCGAAAACGAAAACGGGCACTCGAGCAATGTTTTAACGTCGCGAGACGTCGCGCACCGACGACGGAATTAACGAAGAGCTCTCTAGATTTCGTCGGCGTTAAATAAGAGGCGACGGTTAGCCGAACGCTCGCTGAACCGGACGGCAAACCGTCAGCGTCGTCGTCGCGTCGTTCCGTTATTTCGACGGCACGCACAGTGGTCCGTGTCGTTTTCGTGTCTCGATGGCTTAATCTGCACTCGACGACGAATTCAACGAAACGGTATGTGTACAATGTTTCCCATGATTAACCCTTTTAATTAAGCTCTTGTAACTCTCGCAAGATCCGCAGTCTAGGCTGATGATGTGTCGGATGTTTTCCTTAGATCGCATTAGCGAACATACAGAGGTAGTCGACAATTTTTGGTATTAATAACGCATCTACAATGCGCTGTCTAAATGTTTAGCAATGCCGAAAATGTCGATATTAATGAAATTTGATAAAAATTTTGTGAATATGATTTTCGAACAAATTACTAATTTTCTTTTCTGGACTCTGCCGAACTATTTAACCCCTCGTCCTACGATTTAGTTTACTAAAAATAATTTCCTAAAAAAGGAGCAATAGCTGTATATTAACGAAACCAAAATAGAATTTTATTTCGGTTTTAAGGAAATTATTAACGTACATTTTTTTTATCAGAATCTGTTCAGAATCTTCATCACGAGTCGGACGTGATATTGCAAGACAAGGGGTTAATATTTCTAAAAAATTTCTTTTTTATGAAGAGCATTCTTTTACCTTGAGAATGCATAAACTTCCAAAAATATGTAGCCCTAAAATCTTAATGAACTGCTGGCCGATCGGCCGGCCGGGCCATAGTGCCACAGCGGAATCGCGAATCATGTCGATGTCGGAATTAATCGCGCTCTAATTTTTCGACTTACATACGAGAGATCGATTCGAGACATCCCCTATCTCTTTCTATTTCTCGCGGACTGGTTTTCACGGGGGACAGGCGGAAACGAGAACGAGACGCGATTCAATTACGCGAATGAATTCGCGTCCCGGAAAAAATGAAGCGTCGGTGGTTTCAGGAGACGTCGCAATTACTCGGTCGCGAATAAAGGGGGACCTGGGCGGTAGTATATCGGTAGGAGAAGAAACGGCTGGCGACAAAGCGTCCGCCATTGTGCCGGCAAGCAGATTCTCGCCCTCTGGGAAATACGCGTTGCCGCTGTACCGAGAAAATTTAATATCCGAATCGACGTTTTCCCGGCTCTGTTCACGGTCGCCGACTCGTTCTGGATCCTGCGTCGATCTACTCTCACTCATCAAAGAAATTGCGAACACCGCGAGTTTCCAACCTCCCTACGATGCCACGAATTCGCTTTGCGAAAAATGTGTGAACATGGAAGAACAGCGTAGAAAGTAAAAGTAGAAGACGACAAAGCTAATTGCCGGATCAAAGGCTCTCCTTTGGGTTCACAGCGCTCGGTTTCACGCGGGGCTGTTCCGATTCGTCTCGTCCTCTTTCTGTCTTTCGATGATCGATGCATTGTGGATGAACAGAGACAGCGTGACGCGCTGTAAAAGAGTAAAATGATTTACTTTGTACGATAGACCTGCCGCTGCTGCTTTCATATCCCTCTTCGCGTTACAATTGTTGAAATTGTGAGGATGCTTCCATGAGAAATGACCCGGTAAAATCTTCAATTCTTTATTCAAGCGCATATTCCACTGAGTCATTTGTCATTTTTGTAATTGCTGATTTGATGCATTTATGACAAACTCAGTAGATCAAATGTAGAAGAAGATGTTCAGCTCGCTAAAATTATTAAAACACAATATGTCTATGAATTGAACAGGCATCTAAACTTTGACGTAAAATAAAAGTGAGGTAGAACCTCTCAGCAAACGATCGAGGAACCATTTGAATGAAGTTGCGAACGACTTAACAGTTCATATTACTGAATGCTAACGCGTGTTATTGTCTGTTACAGATTCCTCTGACTTCGGGGATCGCAGCTATCGGAACGTCCGCGATGGCCGCTCGTTTATGGTGAGTATACATACAGGGATCGATACTAAAGCCGCGGATCACATCTCCCGAACTTTCACTTTGTGAGATTGAAGTCCTCCGAAATTCCAATTCCACGGGACCGTGTCTCGTCGACGGGCTGTTTCTCGACGGAAACGAGATCCTTAAAACATAGCGAGCCGGGCCATACGTCTTCCCTTGGATCCGAGCTCCCTCGGATCCCGCTTATCCCGTGAATTATGCTCGCGCGAGGAACAGCCAGGCGAGTTTTCTCGGATTGACACGACGGTCGACGACGACGACGACCCGTGCTCGCAGAGCTTTGGAGAGCATCCAACCACCGATGGCGGAGAGAGGAACGCGCCGGGTCCATTGGCATCCTTGCGGACGTCTTCGAACGGCCGGCAAGGCCAGCAAAAGTCGAGTATTTGGGACCGTCGCGTCGCCTTTCGTCTCGTCCCGTCTGGTCTAGTCTGGTTCGGTCTCGACTCGGTTCGAGAGAACGCCCTCTAAATTACCGACGCATGCTTTCCACGTGGTTCGCGTGCACTCGACTTCCGACGCGTGCACTCGTCTTCGAATCATTTAGTTGAGACCCTTCCGAACAACCCGATTTTTCCACTAAAAATTGCTGTACCACTATTCACAATAGTGTACCGATTATTGAACATGTTGGTATCTCATCGGTAGACTGCGGATTTTATGCATTTTTGATAAAAACGTGTAGTTCTAATATCTGGCAGTAAAAAAATTTGAAGAATTTTTTTTTGTTGCAATTCAGGTAGAAAGTTTTTATTTTGCATAAAGATCCGCAGTCTACTAATCGGTTACTACACATTTAAGTGTTGTATGAGGTATCATATCAATTTCATATCCATAAAATGGAAGAATCATATACAAATTATTCTAGGAATTATTCTAGGTCGGAAGAAATGTTTAATTTTCGAGTTGAAACAGCTCCGACTGCAAAGAGCTAATACAAGAATGGCGCAAGTCAATATTTATCTGTTTCATTTAACGCCACATCTTACAACCGGGAACCCTCTTAGTGCATTACTTTCAACAATTTTTCAACGTTCCCCTAAGAACATCAGAAAACCGCTCTGAATATCCATTCTTTATTACGGTTAAAATAGAAAGTGTACGCAAGTATATATCTGATGCTAGGTGGATGCTGTTAGGAATTCGATTAGACTCCCTTATAGTGGTGGTTACATGTAAATCACGCGATTCATAGAAGGGCAGAGGATGAAGGGATGTAAACGCGGCGAGCATACAGGAAGGTGGTTGGAATCGGCGTCGGCGTCGGCGTTGGTGACTGCGTCTGCGACGATCGCTATAAATAATCAAGGGAATCCCGAGGTACCAGGAGAAATTGGCGTGTCCCGTGTGTGCGAACACGGCACACGTCGAAATATTCGCGAGAGTGAGGGAACGAGTGGCTGCTAGCAAGAGTCTCCTTCTCCCTCTCTAATTTTGGCCGTCCGACGAAAACCGTTCGACCAGCGGACGCTCTTTTTCTTCCGCGGCCGAGAATGTGTGTGTGGCCGACTTTGCTCCAATTTCTATTCT
The DNA here is from genome assembly GCA_028455605.1 of Lasioglossum malachurum. Taxonomy (NCBI): domain Eukaryota; kingdom Metazoa; phylum Arthropoda; class Insecta; order Hymenoptera; family Halictidae; genus Lasioglossum; species Lasioglossum malachurum. The sequence continues at coordinate 4,465,201 of CM052319.1, read as the reverse complement.
TAACCGAGATCGTCCCGTGCACTTCGAGCGATTCGATTCAATCCGATCCGATCCGATCCGATCAATCGCGCACCCTCGAAATCGATCTTGATTCCCGCGACGGAATCGCAGAAACGTCAGGAAGAATTACTGCTGGTATTAGGATTCAACCGATTCACACTGCTTCGCGTGAATCGATCCCTTTTCTAAGGCAGCGCTGACCACAGACAACAATTGACGACCCAATTAAAAATTGCTTGACCAGTTATAAGTTGCGATTTTGAAGAAACGCACAAAATGACATGGAAATAGTATAGATATTCTCATCTTTAAAAAAGATTACGAATCGCGCGTTCTTCTCCTTTTTTATCATTAATGATCAGTATAGATAATGACAGTAGAAGCTCGTGTAACGCGATCAAAAATTTATGAAAACACTTGTATTATGAAACGAACGAAGTAGTCGGGCTCGGATTTTGCCGAACATCGATTTTTCGACGCCGCGCGTGTAGAAGAACGCTAGGGCTTAGGGTGCGTTGACTTTCGACCGGCAGCTCCGTCCTCCCCGCGTCTTTATCGTTCCGACGCGACGGTGCCGTTTTCGTCCGCTGTAACGAGCCATTGATCCCGAGGGTTGTCGCCGCGACGAGATGCAACGCTGGGGGAGAAAGCCCGGCCGATCTCTCGACCGTTTCTCGAGCTCTCCAACGAGAGGCTGCGACGACCGACGCGACGAATCGCCCTTTTCTACCTTCGCATTCCTTCCGTCTCCTTCCATCGCACAGTGGCCCACCGTCGAAACGCGGACGAAATTCGTACCTTGAACGCATTACCTGCCGGTGATTAGTTCGCTATTTTTAAAAGTCTATGGTCCCTGGCTAAACACTTTTTAATCGATCAAACTTGGTTCGGACCCCAAACTTTGAGGGTTGCTTTCACCCTTCGAAATCCCGAAAACCTTTCGTGGGCTACCTTGCATTTACGATAAGCAACGTAGTAATGAATGGAGGTATCTAATTAGTAGACTGCGGATCCTTTATGCAAAATGAAAAATGTTTGCATTGATTGCGGGACACAGGAGCCAAATAAAAATTATATTCTTCTTTTAATTATGCTATTAAGCTGAAAGAGAGAGAGAGAGTAACACATTGATGTACCTAAATACTTTTTGCGTGTCCTCCGCTTTAAATCGTACGTACCCATTTTTGTCATAAACGCATAAAATCGGTACTCTACTAACTAGCGTTTATTTGGTGTTTTGCAGACGAATCTGGCGCGGCCGATTCGCGAGCAGGGGCAGCGGCAGCGACAGAGGCTGGGACAGGGTCAGGGAAAGGGGAAGGGGCTGGGGCAAGGGGGCAGGGGTTGGGGCCGGGGTTGGGGAAGGGGTTGGGGCAGGGGCAGCGAAGGTGTACGAAGCAGGTGAAGAAAGCAGCAGCATCGTGTGCCCGTGCTCTCGCGCCCCTTCGCGGTGTCAGGGAAGAGGGGTGGTGTTGAGTCTGGATCTTATTTCGGCCGAGTGCTCCCCATCTCGCATCCAAAGTGGCTAAGAGCGTAAGTCCTCGTCGAGTGCACCAGGAGTGCTCGAGCGGCGGTGAGGTGCAGGTGCAGCAGGACCGACTAGCACCGAGGCGCATGCCTTACCGGGGCCCCGACAGGACGACCCGGCTGTCCACCATGTTTTACACGGTCGAAGTCGGGGACACCAGGTTCACCATTCTCAAGCGGTACCAGAACCTGAAGCCGATCGGCTCTGGGGCCCAGGGGATCGTTTGGTAAGCCCTCTTCATCATCCTCTCACATCTTTCCATCAAACAACTCGCCTAACTAGATAGACACTTTTGTTAGTTTCATTCTTTCCCCTCGATGTCCAATTATAGATCTCGTTCTCCTGTTAACGTGCATACCCCATTATAGGCGCAGATCTTCAATAGTTTTTAAAATATTTATAATTAAAGGTTTTCACAGACGAATATCTGCAAATATATTGATTATACGCAAAAATGTTTCAGAAGAAAGTTGTTCCAAAAATACAGAAGAACGAGATCTACTGTAACTGTATAACTGTACAAAGTTTCAATTAAATCTGAGACTCATCGACCTTGCACTCCCCTTGTTAGACTTATCTTCGAGAGATTATCATTCTATGCATTCGAACACGATCGCGATCATTGCCAAAACGCTCCCTCGCGAATTGCTTCTCGAATAGCCCTCTGGAGCACTGGCGATCCAAGTAGAAGGGTTTCCGAACCCTGACACTAGGGGAAAGAGTCCGTCTCTCGAACGGCCAGTCGACCGACACGATCGATCTTCGATTGCACGTGTGTGTTGCAGCGCGGCGTACGACTCGCTCACCGCTCAGAATGTGGCGATCAAGAAGCTCTCGAGACCTTTTCAAAACGTGACGCACGCGAAGAGGGCCTACAGGGAATTCAAGCTAATGAAATTGGTCAACCATAAAAACGTGAGTCTTGCTCTCGAAGGTTCTCCTTCAACGAATTCGCTGCTGGAGGAACCTAATCCTCTCTCTCTCTCTCCCGTAGATCATCGGTCTTCTGAACGCATTCACACCGCAACGATCGTTGGACGAGTTTCAAGACGTGTACCTGGTGATGGAGCTTATGGACGCGAACCTGTGCCAGGTGATACAGATGGATCTGGATCACGAGCGCATGTCCTACCTTCTCTATCAAATGCTATGCGGCATCAAGCACTTACACTCCGCCGGTATCATTCACAGGGTGAGTTAATCATTTACCATGAAAGCATCTTTATAGTTTCAATAAAAATTGTGGAATATAAAATCCGGAACCGGTCGTTTGATCGGTGGTGGTAGGTTTAGGTAGGTTTAACGCTAGGATTTATGGAGCACCGAAAGAGACTGTGATACTTTACGTTGTCAACTTCGACGAACTTTTAATATATTGCTTGATTGCTTCCTTGTCCTCAGGATCTGAAACCGAGCAACATCGTCGTCAAGTCGGACTGCACGCTCAAGATTCTCGATTTCGGACTGGCGAGAACCGCTGGAACGACGTTCATGATGACGCCGTACGTGGTCACGCGGTACTATCGAGCGCCAGAGGTAAAGCTTCATTCCTTCTGCACCGAAACCTGCGAGAAACACTCGCAAATGAAATACTCTACAATTATCTAACAGTTCATTCGTCTCCTCGTTACCCGAGCTTCGTTCACCTACACGAATAATAACAACCGAAAGTTCGTAGATACCGGTTGACTGATTCTCATAACTGAGCCATTGAGTGTTCACTTGTTGCATAGCGAAGCTTGCATGTTCATTCATACTGGCCTGACATTTGGATGTTCGTTCTGACCCGGCATGTCAGAAGCATCTAGCAGCTCGCAGTCGGCTATTGAGAATTATTTGAATAAAACACAATCTTATTCTGACCTTTGCGATCTGTCGAGCACAGGTGATCCTGGGCATGGGCTACAAGGAGAACGTGGACATCTGGTCGGTCGGGTGCATCATGGGCGAGATGATACGGGGTGGAGTACTCTTTCCCGGCACGGACCACATCGACCAGTGGAACAAAATAATCGGTACGTCTGTTCTGCTCCATTCCATTAGGTGTGCGAATGCCTTCTCTAACGACATGAAAAGGCACCGAACTGGCACGCCTCTCTATGCTTGGCTCCAAATAAGAAGGTACTTACTTGCGGACGAATTTAATTCATTGGCTGACCATTGAAACAATACCGTGTGTTCGTAGTGTTTAGAGGAATATTGAGAGATTAATATCGTTTATATTGTGCAATATAGTTTAATTAAAAGAAAGCGGAAAGGTACAAAAGTAGGTATTTACATACGTCGAACCGCCACAGGTAATGAGGTTACGTCGACATACAAACGTCAAACCGGTTTGAGAGGTTAAGATGATACAATTACAAATTGTTGTCACCTGGTACATGAATATTCATAACGTAGTGGTTGATCTAGAGACTTTACAACAAGGCTGACGCGCAACGACATGCGCAGAACAAGTACCTTCTTATTTGGAGTCAAGTATAGTAGCACTTATGGTTGGCTAACGGTTGGGAGATGGTTGTCTACAAATCCACCTGCATAAAAATGCCAACCGTAAATGCTACTAGAGCCAATATTCTTCCCCTCTCTCTGGCTCTGCACTCTGCAACCTCTTTTGGAGAGAAACGTCTACAAAGATGCTCGAATTTGCAGAACAACTCGGAACGCCAGCTCAGGAATTCATGCAGCGGCTGCAGCCGACCGTAAGGAATTACGTGGAGAACAGGCCGCGATATCCTGGATACCCGTTCGACAGGCTATTCCCGGACATGCTGTTCCCATCGGACTCCTCGGAGCACAATAGATTAAAAGGTGAGTAGGTCGACGAGCGACGACATCGATCGCCGCGAAAACTAGGCGGAAACTGCGCGGAAACCGGCGGTGTACCAAGCCGGTACCAAGTCGTCTCCTCCTCGTTCTTCCCGCGGTGTGTTTCGTTGCTCTTATCCTACACTGGTTCGCGATTTCTTTTCGTTTTTCAGCCAGCCAAGCCAGGGATCTATTGTCGCGCATGCTCGTCATCGACCCCGAGCGACGCATCTCCGTCGACGACGCTCTGCTGCACAATTACATAAACGTGTGGTACGACGAGGGCGAAGTCAACGCCGTAAGTCTCCATCCTAACTGAAAACACGATGCTCGAACCGGCTCATGGTGGTCTCGATCCTGTTCCCAACGCGGAAACCACCGAAAGCTTCCTTTATTACTCTGGGGCACTTGCCTGAGCTAACGCTTAGAGTACATGATACTAGGGAAAATTTAATAAAGTCACTGCCTATGCCTGATCAGTGATCACGAAGCTTTATCTCCTGAAAATCTTAATCTTCCACCTTTTACATTTTTATTGGAACACGTGTACGACTGTTTGCAGAAATTGCAAACAGGAGAAGCTAAAGGGAACGTTGTTCCTTATCTAAAGAATTTCTAGGAATCAGAGATAAGAAAATCTCTATGCTTGTGAAGAACTCTTTTAACGCATGAAACGTATTTTTCAGTATTTGATACTCGCTCGCGTTCGTAGCACGATTCAGACCACTGTGCAGCCCACGATAAAGGAACATTTAGTCACTTTTTGCGACGAAATCGTAGAATTCTTTCTCCCGATTCTACCGGCGACTATAGTCAGCCATCATCGCACGCTCACCGTGTGGTATAATGACTACAGTGGTTGAAGCCACACGTTAAAATTTTGCCTCGTTTCACGACTTCAATCGATCACGATGTATAGCTCTGTTTCAACATTGTCTACTGTCATTTATAATGCACGACAAAGTATCAAAATGTTACTCTCACAGTTTTTTATTCAATATTTATCATTTTAACGACAAAGTGAAAACACTTCTTTGACAAGATCCAGGTCGCTATTCGAGTGTACACGTCGAAGTGGTCAGAGGTTGCTACAGCGCCACCAATCCTCAAGGACCTAACCGAGAGGGTCCTCTGTAAAGTTCTACGACTTCTAAAAAAAGACTAATCGTTCCCAGCTTGGAGAGTTGGGGGAAGAGTAAGGTTTTAGAGGAAGCTGATTATGGTGATGTGTTTCAGCCTGCGCCGGGTCCGTACGACCACAGCGTGGACGAGCGAGAGCACACGGTGGAGCAGTGGAAGGAGCTGATCTACCAGGAGGTGATGGAGTACGAGACGAGCCACAATCCGGCGACGGTAGCTCAAACGTCAGAGAGCGGCGGCTCCCGGTAGACACGGACCGCGGCCGAGTCTTCGTCAGCCGTCTCTTCGAGGACGCATCCAAACTGTCCGATCTCTATCGTATAAATATATCGCGGGGAATCTAAATGGGAGAGTGACGACGAAAGAAAAAAAGAAATAATAATAGAAACTGTCTCTCTCGTTGTCACGGGGAGGGGAGAGGCGAGAGAGCCTGTGCTTCGCTCTCGCTCCTCCTTCTTCCGAGACCGACGTGAAAAACAAACAAACAGACAAACAAACAAAAAAATATAATACAAACAAATAAAATAAAAAAAAAACGGTCCAGGCGAGGAGATTCGCGAGACGAATGGAGCAAAACGAGAGAATGCAAGAACAGTTTTTTTCCCAAGATGCGCGCGTGTGTGCCTGTCGAACACCGAGTGAGGGACGAGACTATGACGATGACGATGACGATGACGATGACGATGACGTTGGACCCAGTACGAGAGAGCGAGTCGAACACAGAGACAGAGAGAACGAGACACGCGTTCGAGAGGCGGGAGAGAAAGAAACGAGGGAAACGTTATGGTACTTCGGTTTTCCTCCGATTCCCGGGGGCGAAGAGGAGGAATCGGCGTCGAGGGAGATCGCGTTCGTTCCTCCTCGAGATCGAGATCGTACTCGTCGAGCACACGCACCGGACGTAACCATTGTAATGTAATAATATATCCCCGTAACCAAAGCATTCGCGCGATAAGGAGATAACGCGACGTTCGTCCATCGGTTAGCTCGGTCTTGCTCCCCCTCTACGATCTAATCTCCTCCGTACGAGAAACTCGCGTTCGTTCCCCGCGATCGAGCTTAAACAGAGAAAGAGACGTAAAGATGGAGAGAGGGAGAGCGAGAAAGAGAGCGATGTTCTACTCTTGTTTTCTTTTCAAGAATTCCGACGATCGCGCCTGTTTTCTTTCCCTTCTCTCTCTCTCTCTCACTCTCTCTTTCTCTCCTCCTCTCCTCTCTACCCACCTATCTACCACTCTATCTTAACCCGAATATCCCCGCTTTCGTCTCTATCACCGTTTCCGTTTCGGTGAGAAGCGAGAACAGCGAGGAGAAGCGTTACTGCCATCGGAGAAATCGAGTCGAGTCGAGTTTGATCTGTCCGGCGATCGGCTCGTGATCTCGTCGAGAAGCCGGGCCCGATCTCGAAGCGTCCTTTGCGTCCTTGCGCGGCAATATCTATTTTTCGTATCGTCCTTAGAACTCGGGAACAAATCCGCGATTAAGAAGAAAACGAAAACTGGCGAGAGAGGCGGCGCGACGAGATCGCGAGCGGTTCGCTTTCGCGATCACGATCGTCTGACGACTCGGGAAAAGAATCTCGACGGTGGTGGTAATGGTGGCACGTCGTCTCTCACCGGTGTCAACTTGGTTCGCGATCTCGCAGCTTAGAGAAGAACGAGACCTGGTCGATCGATCGATCGAGCGACGACGATGACGACGACGACGATGAGACACTGTCACACTGTGTTTCCTGTGAACCTACGCGAAAGCTGTCCGACGTATATACAGGGTCCGTTGCGCGGCTCAGAACAGAATGTTTTAAAGGCCCGTTGTCCCCCGAGCCCGAATTTCGATGCACCGCGATCGTCAAGAGAACAATCGTATGTATTTTTATAACGCAGAACCTCCTATGCACGCGCGCCCCGTGCTTCTCGTGTCCAATCGTTTCAGCGCGCGCACGCTCCTACGCCGTCGATATTTTCTACCGCTAACTTTGTAAGATGTGCCCCGGTCTATCCAAATTGCTAATATTCCCTGGGGAGGTGCGGATGAACTGGAAAGATTCAGGGGAGGAGTACTGCAATTTTTATTGCTGAGGCTTCTGGATGCGAAACACACTAATACCGATCAATACACTGCAGATCTTTAACACGTTCGCTGCCGCCCTTCATTTGGTTGCTTATCTCCATCGTTGAAATGTATTGTTAACACGTTGACAAGAAAAAATGGTGTCAGTCAGTTAATTGTCTTTAAATGATAGAATAACATCCCGAAGAGAGGGTTTGCATCCGAAACAAAGTCTCAGGAGTAAAACTTGCGTGATACGAAGATGAGAGGAAGCCTAATCTAATCTTTGAGATGCTGTCCCCAGCTTCTTCTTTCATGGCAACCTTCACGATCGTCGCGAAGCTCCTCGATCGTGTTTCCGGTGGCTCTACTCGAGTCTTGTTGCCGATCGATCGGCAATAAGAAAATCAGGTTCTCCGGGAGTCGTGTCGGCGTTCCCTCGTTTCTGTATTCCGGACGCTGCATGAACAAGGATCTCGCGTTCGACGCGGAACTTTGCTCTCTCTCGCGAGACCGTTCTTCGCTCGACGTCGCTTCGCTCTTCGACCTTAGTTTACTTTTAAGTTTAGAAGACGTTTCCGCGACCGCTGTATATTTCCGAAGGGACGTACACATACACATACACGCGCACACGCATACACAGACACAGGTACACCACGCATGCGGACACGTATAAATGCCAGATACACAACAGGTACATAAAGATACGTACACAATTAGCGTTAAGCTCGAACCAGCGGAATGCGCGTTTATTCCAAAGCGACACGTTTGCGTTTGTGGCAATATCTCTGTACAGTAGCCGGCTAGACAAACGGGACTGAATCTTCGCTTAGACAATGACAATGACGACGATTACGATTACGATGACGGCAGCGACGAGGGTAAAGACGACTGCGACACTATTGGTGATTATTATTATTATTACTATTATTATTATTGCTACGACTAGTACTACTATTACTAATATTATTATTTTTATTTCTATCACTATTATTATTATTATTATTGATATAATATGAATCATTGTATTTATTACGGGTTATACTATGAATCCAATAATCGACGATCGCGTGAGGACGGTGAACGAGTGTAATGTGAACGTTGAACTCTTTTTATTTTCCACGACGATGAATAGTTATGTGAATATATTGCTACAGTCCGATCCAAATAATCAAGCTTTTGTAACACTAATTGTAATAAAGCAACGGTGATACTGCTAATCGCGTGATTGTATCGCACAGATAGAGAGGACGATTGGTTTTCGGAAACACACGAGTGGCATGCGCGCGGCGAGTAGGAGCGGTGCGTCTTGTTCGTTGATAGAATCCGATGATGTTCGAGACGTTGCACGTCGACGATGTCGGGACGTTACTTCGACATGGAAACCGAAAAACTGAGCGACGTCGTTTTCCGGTCTCGTTCTTCTCCTCTTTCTTTCCTGTTTTCCCGCTCGTCGGCTCGCCAGCTCGTTGCTCTTCCAAAAATCGTGTTGACGCGCGACTAAACACGCGGCCGTGTGTATAAATTAGCAAAAAAGCCGAAAGGACTCGGTGAACCGTGATTCCTTGGAATTTCGTCCAGCTCTCCTCTGAGCCAAAAGCACAATATTAATCTCGACCGCTCTCTCTCTCTCTCTCCCTCTCTCACTCTCGAGACCAACACTGTATAAGAAGAGGAAAGAACCGGGCGGTTCTTCTTCTTCTTTCTCTCCTCCTTTATGCGTCGCGATATATATCAGTATAATTCAGAGAGCCGGCTTGAGAACGTGTCGACGACCAGGGCCGACAAGAATTCATCGATCCGCCGACTCGATATATACATACAATATTATTATCGCCGCGTTCAACTTCTCCGGTCGTCGCGAGGTTTTCGGGTCACCGCGATTAATTCGATCGATATTTCGAAAAGACTTTTTTGGATTGTTCGAGACGAACAAATGCGATCTACCAAACTCTGTTCCGAGCGACGAATATATAAATATATAGTATATATATATCTATATATATAAAATAGATGTGCATACCGCGTAGAGAAAGAGGAGCCGAAACGAGATCGCCAGGCTCCGCGGATGTGTCGCGCTTCTGCTCCGACTTTTCTTCTGTCAACGGTTCGTGCGACCGTAGAGTCGAGCATCGAGTAGTGTGGCAAACGATTAGAGTACGTTCACGTTCGAGTTTAGGCAGAAAGTAGAAGACCGTCGATCAGCTCAGTCACAGCGCGCTGCTTTAACGCGAATCATTCTTATCGAATCCATTCGAAAATTGACGCTGCTCGTCAAACCTAATAAACTCTACTGGCTGCCTCAACCTAAACCATTCCAATCTCGTCGATTCTAAAACAATCAAATGCAATGAAAGCTAGGAGGATCAGAGCAACGACAGTTCTTCCAACGTGAATCATTTTAAAAAACAACAAGATGCGGTGGAAGCTGGAAGAGTATCGATCAGAGCAGCAACGAAAGCTAGTCACCGGTTGATCGTCCAGTAATTGTTGCTCTGCTCGCTGCTTTTACTCTAGAAACTGTAAAACAGTAAGATTACGATGGAAGCTAGAAGATCGTTGTTCGGAATCGCGACGAAATCTGTCACCAAATGTATTAAACTCTGCCTCAACGTAAACCGTTCTAATCTCTGTGATTACAAAAGAATCGAATGTAATGAAAGCTAGAAGAGATGAAGGCTGGTTAGACATCTGGTAATGGCGATGATCAGAACAGCAGTGAAAGCCATCATTCTCAATCCTTCCGGGATCGCCTGCCTTAGCTCGAACGTGGACGTACCACAACCGATACGCGGTAACGACCGACGATAATAAAGACAGCAATAGCAATAGATGTAACTGATTAGCGAGCCGAATATACGGTAGTAGTCGACGCGCGATCTAGCTGTGCAACGCGAATACTCTCTTTCTTGGACGGAACGGAAACGTTTGCGATCGGCGAGACGCGGAGACTGTGTACGGATGCATGCATGTTTTGTGAGTGACTGTGAGAATGAAAGGGAAAATGCGAGGAGAGGGTGAGAGAGAAGAGGAGACGTACCGATCTTTTTCATGAAGAAATACGTAGCACGCGAATCGTCGTATACGAACTTTTTCCGAATTTAACGAGCGACTCGCACCTTCGAACGCGCAATATCGGCAACGAGACGAAAAGATGATAAAACGAACGGTCGAGCTAAAGAGAGAAAAAAAACAATGAGGTTACAGCCGACAAATCGAGAGGAAAATTGTAATAATATCGGTAAGAGGAGTGACGCTAACGATAATACTAACGATAATAATAACGATAATTATCGATAATACTAATATTAATATTAATAATACCATCGCTAACAATACTATTAATACTACTAATAACGATACAAATAATAAAAAGAATAGTAATAATAACATTAATAATAATATTAATAATGATAATATTAATATTGATAATATTAATAATATTAATAACGATAATAATAATAATAATAATAATAATCGTGTCCATGCCTGTCGTGAAGAGGAAAACGAAGCATAACTTAACCGGGTACCTTCTAAGTGACGTGCCTTTGAGACTCTTCGAAGCAAAACGATTGGTTCGTCGTTAGCCTTCGACTTGCTCGCGGAGAATAGACGCTTCTTCAAGTGCGTCCGTATTGCGCGTTTCAAGGGGAGGGGGAATGAGAAATCACGCCAAAAATCTGGCCGATCGACGATGATGTCGCCGGGCCGGTTGTCGTCGGATGTCGTCGGACGTCGCGACAAAGAGAGCCTGGCGGTCGCCGCTTCCGTTCGCTTCGTTTCGAATAAATACGCGCGAACCTACTTAGGGCATAACGTAGTGGACACGGAGAGACAGAGAATGAACGAGAGTATGCGTGTGAGAGAGAGAGAGAGAGAGAGAGAGAGAGAGGGAGAGAGAGAGAGAAAGAGCAGATTAGATAGAAGGCTCGAGATGTCGACGGTACTTAGATCGATCGATCCACCTAACAATTTACCGATAATCCGTTTTTTTAGCACGATAAAACGTGATAATATATACGAAACACGAGGATGATATTTTGATCGATTTGAATCGAGAGGAATGGGATCGAGGTTAGCGAGAACAAACGAAAATACGAAAAAAGAAGAAAATTGAGAATAAAACGCAGAACATAATAATGTCCATGTTGCTAAATATTTAGCGGTGAGGTAGTGTGCGTGTAGCAACGTCATAGTTTAAACAATTAGTTGATAAACACGACGCGAGAGCAAACAGAGCGAGAGCAAGTGCGCCAGAGAGAGAGAGAGTGAGAGCGAATGAAAGACAGAGAAAGTGAGAGAGAAAGAACAAACGAGTGGGTATAGTATACACGCAAAATAGAGACGTGGAGAATGCGTGCGAGAGACATATTAGAGAACCGACCGATGCCGACGGACACACGGTACGTACATGCAGACAGAAATAACATACATACACACGGTTACACAAGTCACAACACACACACACACATCCGCACGACGCATAGTAGATGTAGATGAGAAACACTAGAATATAGACTTTTAGGTGGAGTTATCGAGCCCGTTCCTTCGTATTAGATAGATACGGTAGCCCTTGTAGATGCCCGATGCGGCGCGATGTTTGACGAGCGTGAAGCGAAACAACATCTTCCGCTCGAACCGCGATCTCTTCGTTTCTCGCCGAGGCACCGGACGATGCTCTAGACCAGGGAGTTCCAACTTGTTCCCCTCCGAGAACCCCAAGGTCCCCACCATTACTCAAAACCGTTACAAATCCCCACTACTACGCACAGCCGTAGAGTTAGCGGGGCGGTATAGCGGCAGGGGAACAGGGACGACGTTCTACTGTAACGACGAGGTCTAAGAGTGGGGGAGGAAGTGTGGCTCGCGAGCTACATGTTGGAACTCCCAGCTCTAGACGACGCTCTAGAGGACGATCTAGATCTAGAAGACGCCGTAGATCTACACGAAGCTCGGAACGATCGCCGACGCTTCCCAACCCGCGCGTTCTCCTCTCTCCCGTTTGCCAGGCCCCGGTTCTCGAGTCTGTTGACTCTCGCAGCAATAAATCAACGTTCTATGATTCCGGATCGGATCGATCGTCTTCCACCCCGAAGTGGTATTCTGGTTTTCGAGGAATTCCTTTGCTGGAGAAACTATCGAACTCTCGGAATTGAGATTTTGCGCATGTGTTCATTGATGTTTGAAGTATACGTGTGATTTTTATCAGGTAATAATAATCAAAATCACGTGAGTTGCATATTTTTTTCCGTTGCCAGTCTTTCTATTGATCGGAGACAGAAATTGAAGCAGTGTACGAATCAGTAGGAATGTAATTATTGTTTACAAAATGGCAGCCTCTTGAAGTCGAATTACCGAGTTTTTGAAACTGCCACACAATAGAATTGGTTATTAATGAGTTGTACTACTACAGTAGAACTACCGAAACGCTAACTCGAATTAAACGAAGGCAGAACTGTTGCGTTTAGTAAGGATTTTTCGCACGGGGGTACGCCACTTAAAGAAAACGCAAGAAGAAAAAGAGAAATCGATTTTTTGAAGATGGGAAATCAGAATACCCCGTTGTGGAAAGTTGGAAGATGTTGATTTGGTTTGCGAAGAATCGGTTTAGTGTGGGAAGCGTTGGCGAGTGGCTCACGGGAGGGCTCGACGGGTCCGTTTTGTATGTCTGGGGGACGATCCTCTTGTCGCGGAGCTCTCCCGCGAGCATGATCGAGAGCCCAAGGTTGCGAGCATGATCGTCGCAAGACATCCGAGTGTGTGCAGGCTGTAAAGAAATTATTTGTCGCGGTTACCATAGGACGATTCGACACCCTCGATTTGGTAGTAATTGAACTAAGGAAGGTGTCACAAAATTAACCTCGAATTTTAAGATCAAAAGGTCAAAAATTTATTTAGAATTGTCAAAAGTGCGAAAGGAACCATGGGTCGCAACTCGAGCGCGGCGAGTAAAATGCGATGCAACTAAGAAAAAATTGTTGACCTTTCGACTTTAAAATTCAAGGTCAAGGTGAATTTCGCGGCACCTTAGTTGAATTTCAACCAAATCGAGGGTGCAGAATAATCCTATGGTTCCCGCGACGTATAATTTCTTTGCACCCTGCACGTGGCTTGTTCAGATGACGTGTACCGTCAGGGGATCGAGGCGGGGATAGGAAAACGGAACAGGAAGACGTCGATGTGGAGGAAGAGGCGGTGATCGCGCGGAGGCGGATCGATTTACGGGGGGAGAAAGGAAAAAAGTCACGGCCAAGAGTGGTCCCCACGCGTGGAGAGCGCGTGACACGTAAATTATTATAAATATTAATGCATTAATATTATCGAGTATATACCTCTTCTGTACATACAATTCAAGATGAAGGCAACAATAACGAGTAACGATTGTCGCGTAACACGGTCAAATGGCGAACAACAACAACAACAACAACAACAACTAAAAGAAGAAGAAAAAACAGCGAACAAACGAAACTGATAATGTATCTCGTGTAAAACCTAACCTACACACACTGTGTTTACTTTCGACCATCGACGACGACCATAACAATGACGACGACGACGTAGACGACGGTACGCGAGAGATTATGTTGCGTGGATGTGAATACGGACGTGTAATGTAATTATATTATCACGGCGATACGATGTAACGGTATGATCCACACACCACGGTATAAATATTATAAATACATAAAGTACGACGATGATCACGTTGGCAATGAAACACGCTGATTTTTATTATTATTATGATTATTATCATCATCTTACACCATCGATGCGTATATTTCGTACCACGTTTAATTATGATTCTTATCGGTAGCGAATCTGAGAACGAGAAGAGAGAGAGAGTGAGAGAGAGAGAGAGAAACGGAGCGAGTGAGTTTGTACGAAAAGTGTGTTGCACGCGTAATGGATCTTTCAATTGGATCTAGATTGACAAAGGGGTTCCTAAGTCGTCTCAAGACGATTCTTTCGAAGGTTTCGCGATTCGTAGGTGAAAATAGGAGAGTCGTGGCGGACCGTCAACATTCCGGATCGCCATTTTTGCTTGCGATCCTCCATGAGGATCCACGTTTCTCTGTCGCAGCGATTTGGAGATCGAGCACACGAAACTTGTTCGAAAGAGACGTCGCGCGAGAGGATTTTCTCGTCATCGAGCTCGGACGAGCTTCCCAGCCACGTGGAAGCTCGATGCCGCGTTTCTGGCCCGTAAACTATCATCCCCGTCGTTGTTTATCGACAGAACCGAACCAAATGCTCGAGAGAACGACGCTGTTGGTTGAAAGTGAATAAACGAGAGAACTGTGAGACAACCGTGATTTTCTTTACCCGTGTATTCTTCTCGTACCTGTAGGGCAGGCGTGTAACGTGCCGTGTATATGCGCAGTCGAGTGTAAGGGAATAAAGAGTACGGTTTTTATCGCTCATCGACTTTATTTTACGACCGACTGTGTCGCCTCGATCTGTCTGAATAATTTCATTCTCGCATGCAATTGGTGTCTACAATTTTTACGCGACGAACGTAAGTATGCATGTAGATTAAATTGACACAATCTATGATATTTACAGCGGAGGATTTATCTTGTTTGTTATCAAGACTGCCTGCGTAATAAAATCGAATAATCTCTAGTAGGTTTATTATATTAAGGAATGGTTTAATTTGTGGTACGCACAAATGAGAATCGTTATTTTAAAAAAGTGATCAAATGACTTTCAGATATCAAATTCGACTCTGGTAAGTACCATAATTGTAAAAAATTACTTATACACCCCACCAGCGAAATTATGTGTACGTAATTAATCATTAGATCCATAGTCCTTCCAGCTATCTCTTTACTGCCACCGATACTCTGTTACTTCATAAAATTGTACCATCTATCACAAATACTAACAGAGAGGAAATGAGAGTGCTCACGCCCGTGCCCAGTATAGTGCTGCCCCCTACTCTAGTGAATAGCTTGGATCAGGTCATCTTTAGCTTGGATACCGACGAGATACTATTAATTAAAGACTGCCTCTAGGCAGTCTGATAATCAGTAAGACTGATATAGGCAAGCGAGCACAGGTGGCCACGTCAAGTCAATTCTACGGCAATTTCCTTTAACACATCTCCACCGATCCGGAGATGTACAACCATCTGCCAAAACTATGACACTAAGTTTTGTTACAGCCTGTACAATATACAAACACTTTATGTATGAATTTAAAATGAATAAATAAAGATTATATATTAAAAAGAATATCTGCGTATTATATATTTATTTAACCACCAATTTTTCCCGAACGACCCATTTGTCGTAGAGTTGTACTACGAAATTCAGTAGTGCGGCTCGACGACAAGTCAGACGGTCGAAAATTTTCGAAAATCACGAACATTGAATTTGGATCAGGAGCACGTGATTTCCAAGGAGGTGGCACGAATTTCAGTGGTACGACTCAACGACAGGTAAGGCGGCCGAAAGTTTTTCGAAAATCGGAATCTTGTTTTGTGTATCGAAAGTTTTCGAAGATGTTAATCTAATTCTATTATCTAATATTTCATGTGCAGGGTTGAGAAAAAAGCACACATTAATTATTGTAACTATCATTCTTTATTTTTTACTAAACATAAAGTTACAATATACAATATGATGAAGTAGGTACGAATGCGTAGATATGTGAGGTGGCAACGTTAGGTGACTCACCCTGTATATTTGACATTTATCTTACATATTGAATATGCCTGCAGTCAGTTTCACAGTCAGTTTCACACGAAACGTTTCAAAGATCCTCAAAATGGGCGACATTCTACGCAGCTGGATCCAAGCGCGTCTTGGGATCTTGATAGATCTCGGCCCGAGGGTGTTCGGTCATTACACGAGGGACGGCAAGCTCCTAGCCCAAATCCTCGTCAGCTACGACATAATTAGTCGCGATCAGCTGGACCTGATAATTACAACGCACGACCCAGCCCTCTGCAGGGTGAACCTGAAGCATCTTCGTTTGTGGTTACGATTCCTCGGGATCGAAGTTGACGATGAATGCATCGAAGAAATTTCTTGCGGGAATGGCACTGCGTCTTTGCGCCTGTTCTACAAGGTCTACCTGTCCTTGGAGACTAAGGACAGGCTGCATTTTATCACCCTGCAGAAGGAGAGGGAGAAGTTCGTACCTGCCTCGCGTAAATTCGAGGTGAGCGTCGTTTGCGAGGACCCTCCACCGTACCAGCCACCGGAACATCCGAAAGCGAAAAAGCTGCTCGCAGGAAAGGACCTGATCGAAGGATGGCAGCGTCCCAAGTTCCCTGCAATCCTCCGGAAGCTGACGAGGGAGAGGGAGCAGCTTGAAGTTCCTGCTTGGGAACCGTACCCTGTCGTGCAACCCGTTGTTGCGCACTGCATCCCCGAGGTACTCGCTCGCGTGCGCTAATAGCAATCAAAAGGAACTTCGGTTACTCGAATGTACATGCATTTCAATCAGAGTTGGGCAAAACGTAATTACGATTACAATTACTTACCAATCACTGTAATTTGCAATTGCAGAAGTAAAATTACAATTACATGTAATTGTTTTTTAATGCGTATTGAATTGTGTAATTGGTAATTGCAATTATTTTGGCTCAACCAGTAATTGTAATTGCGTACCACAATTACAATTACAGTAATTGAAAGGAGTAATTGCAATGACTCAATTACAATTACCGTAATCGTGTTGAGTCTAACAATTATTTGAGTGTAATTGTTCTTTTAGACCACTAATTTTTATGTTTTGGACCATTCAACCGATTTCTTATCGAAATTATAGTCCACTTTTGCTCGTGCAATTGAAGATGTAATTAAATACTCATGTAATTAATTACTGCCCAACTCTGATGCGAAAAGACCGGAACGTTCGGATAACCGAGCTTCCGTTGTGAATCGTCAGACCATTTCCCCTTGGCTCGTCTGGTGTCTCCTGTCCTGTCGCAGAGACCAGATCGGGTGAAGATCAAGAACGCCGAAGAGAGCCTGGAAGCGGATCGTTTCACTCGGAAGACAGCGGCGAGGACGAAAAGGGTCGAAAACGAAATCGAGAAGAAGGAGGAGAGAGAAGTGGCTTTCGCGACGGAGCTGGAGCAAATAGTCGAGGACCCGGAGATGGCTCGGGCGTACGTCGAATGGATAAAGTGTCGGCGGAAACGTGCAGCTGCGGTGTCCGCCTTGAATTCGAAGATGCAGAAGACGTTGCTGCACCAGTTATGGGAGCGAATTTCCTGTGAGCAGGAGAATACGTTCGACGAAGCGATCGCTCGGCGGACGTTGGATCAGTCCCGGTACGAGAAGCAGATAATGACGAAGCTGTGCGAGGTGCGCGACCAGAGGAACGTGATGATGGACAACCAGAAGATCATGGAGGACATGGCGGAGACGGCGAACGAGGTGGAGCTTCTGGCGGCGATCGAGCGAGACAAGGACAGAGTGATGAAGACGCAACGGGATGCTGATGGCGAGTGTCAGAGAATGTGCGAGCTGCGACAGAGATTAACCGATGAGAAGGTACGCAGGCTCCATCAGAGGCACATGATCCTGTGCCGGGAGACCGTGCAGGATATAGTGAACCTGGCGCTGAAGATCGAAGACTATCGGCAGATGAACAACGGGCTGGTGCCGCAGACGATCTTGCGCGAGTGGATCGTCAAGTTCCTGAAGGGCGAGCAGATCGCTGACACGCTGTTGAGCGAGACCGGGGACAGCAAGATCGACGAACTCGTGATCGAAGAAGCTTCTCGCGCTAAGCTCGAACAGATCGAGCTCCTGCAGGAGGCTCTCCTGGAGGACTACCTGGAGATGAATCCACCGTGGGACCTGTTCACCTTGGTGTCCGGTCGCGGTGAAACGGAAATGATGAAACTCGGTCGCAACGTCCTCGGCTTCATCGTGCACCGTCTGCTCAACTACGTTGACAATAAGATCAGTGGTTCCAGAGTGCTTTCACCAGCTTTGTCCACGAAATTCGAGAATATAGCTATCGTTCTTGGTATAGTTAATCCAACTGTGCACGAAACGCTGCGAGGCCTGCTAAATAATCTAGAGATCCCTCTGGTGAGAATGGAGGATGCCATCAACTACTGCTTAGATCAGTACAAGAACAAGAGGCTAGATGTAGAGTTTATCGATGAAAAGATCGTCGAGGCCACCGACAAGGTTATCAAGGAGATCGAGTCCGGCAAGGATCGTTTTTCTTGCCCCAGAGTTAAAGTACAGAGCGGGATCAGTAAGTCCGAAGAAATCTTCTTAGGATCACGCAGCCGGTCGCCTCCGGGACAATCCTCCTCGAGAGAGAAACGGCACAGCCACCAAACGGTTCTCTTCGTAGACAAGCAGACGCAGACGCCCAGGAGTCTGCCGCACGAAGATATGGATCCTGCGTTGACCGACACCGCGTACCTTGGTAGGCCTTGGTCTTCCGTTGCAATCTCTGCACTTCTTTTTACCACGTTTTTATTAGCTCGCTTTCTTGTCTGTCTGTCTGTTCGGTACAAACTTTGCAATTGATTTTAAACTAACTTCCCGACGAGCTGGAGACTTGAAATTTTCAACATAGCTCAGAACTGGATGACAATGCAATATTTAACAAATTTTTTAAAATGCCTATGCGTTTCGAAGATATAAACTATTCAATTTAACCGTTACACCTCCCCACGCGGCGCTCGGTAGTACGTGATCGCGTTCAGCGATCCCCACTCCGCGCGACAGCGCTCCCTACTCCAGTACGCGTTCCCACTCTGACTCATCCCCACTCCACTGACCCGCTTCGCACCGAACGAGCGCGTTCGAGCTCCGTGCGGTGTTTACATAGTTACTACGTATTATTATACTATAATGTTTGTTTACCAAGCGAAGGAACAGTCAACACCGAGATTCTCCGTCGAACCTTTATTTTTACCACGGCGTTTGTTACCACGATTACGTTTTTTCGATATACGCAACGGTCGCAATACCGTTTGAAATTTACTGCATATCTGTGTTATAATCGTATCCTTCGCAACTCGGCCGTTGCTGGCTTAGGTAAATGGGCTTACGAGTTCCTGACGCTGGGGGAGCCGATCACCAACGACCTCTCAACGAAGATGCTGATCGACTACCTGAAGACCCTGAACGACGTGAAAGGCTGGGTCCTGATAGACTATCCAACCACCTACGAGCAGATGTGTCTGCTGGAAACAGCGCTGACGGGTTACAAGATACCGCCAGACCCGGAGACCTTACAATTTGATGACGTCACAGTGGAGGATGTACAATCCATGAAGCCGAGGATCGTTTACGATAACGAGGACGACCCGTTGGACTCCTACAGGCAATCGCAACATACCAGAGACACAGTCCAATTTACATCGAACCATTTCGTTGATGTTTGCTCATTTTAGACAGTCGAAGCTGGTGCCGACTCCGATCAAGCGGATCCAGGACATCCCAACTCCGACGTTCGCCAATTTATTCGTTCGCGTGTTGCAGAAGCCTAAGGAATTGCAGATAGAGGACGGTTCAGTCGAGGCTCTAACGAAAAATTCTCCTTCGATCGACAAGTTCTACGCCTCGCGGAAGATCGGCTACTTCCTCTATTACACCTACATGGACGAAACCACGCTGAAGAAGCTAGCTAGATTGGTGATAGGGGAACCGCTGCAGAGGAAGACGTCCGACGAGCTGTTCGGCGAAGTCCCGAAAGGTCACGAAAAGGTTAGGTCCCGTAGCACCGGCTCGAAAGCGCCGATAGTCAGACGCATGATTCCGGAATCAGAGGTACTGGAAGACTCTGAAACGGACTTCGAGATGGAGCTCGACAGAGACGAAGACATGGTAATTATGGAAGACGGAGGACAGGAGTACGAATCTCTCGAGCCGAAAATTGCCAGACCAGGGGACCCGGACTGGCAGTGGGTAGACCTTCCTCTGCCATCCTCCGGCTTCGTCAATGTGTTAGCAAGCCTCTGGACGAGCATGGAGGAGACGTACCTGGAGGACCTGAAGGAGCTGCTGTTCCTGAAGAGTGTCCAGACATCTGGAATTGTTCCGTACAAGAGTTCCGTGGCGAAGTACGCGCTCGAGTTCGTCAAGAGACCCGACAACAAGCAGGACCTGTTGAACGAGTTTCATTTGGCGTTCAACGATATCGATGAAGATGCGCGACACGATGCGGACGTCAAGTGCGAGCTACATCGTAGACTAGCTGACTTCCAGGTAGGGCTGTTACCTTTCCGAAGCTTCGGAGGAACGAGGAACTTCGAAGTCTTCGAATCGTATGAAGTTGTAACTTAAGCAATCTTTCAGCTGTGGTGGCGTATTGTTTCCGAAATGCGGTTTCAAAGTTCAAAGCTTCGATGCACTCCGATTCGTTTAATCCTCTGATAATTTACTACAGAGGTTCGAATTTCGGAGCTTCGAAAATTTGATTCTCATCACTGGACAGCGGATCTTTATGCAGTTATGGCTTCCGGAAATTTTCGAAAATGGCAGGTTATAAAATGTGACAGAATTATTCCATTTTCTTGAAATTCGTCTAGAAAAATTGCAAATTACACATCCGCTGTCTACTCGTCACCTTCGAAGTTTCTGAAATCGAAGCGTCGAAATCTTCGACCTTGGAAGGAAAGTAACAGCCCTACTTGCAGGCTGAATTGTGGAACATCTGTGACAAGAGAAGACAGGAGGCGGAGGAGGAACGAAGACGTTTCATTGCTGACGAGTGGACTATTTACGAAGCCGCGATTCTCTACAATGTTTATGTTGGTATCCTTCAAGCGGAGCTGGACCGGTGCGTCGACACGCTGCAGATGATCATGGATTACTATGCGGGCATGACTGGCAAGCCTTTGATGGAGGCACGGCTTCCGAAGGTTACTCTGAATCGAACGGAGATGGATAATGAAATATCTACTCCATCCGTAGCGGAAGAACCAACTCCTCCGACCCAGTTAAAACGGACCTTGAAGAAGGATGCTGCAGATACTAAACGGTCCAAGAGCAAGGCTGAATCGACGAAATCGTCAGCTGTCACCTCTTTGCGATTTATAGGTCCTACATTCGATAAACTCCTGTTTCGAGAACAAATCAACGAGCTGCTGACCAATACGGATCAGGCGGATACCGAGATACGGAAGATCGAAGTCGTCCAGGGGATCGAGAGGAACATTGCTTATTCGAGGAACATTGTGGAAGAACTTTCTGGGATGGTAGAGGTCGCGATCCAGAAACAAGACAGAAGTGATAATATTAAAAACGATGTGAGCCGTGACGAGGATGTCGCGCTGGAGCGACTTTATGCTGTTGATTATGAGCTCGATAGGATTCGGTTGAGACTGAACGCGATCGAAGCTGCTGCTCGCAGCGAGTTTGCTTTTCTGCTGGACACTATGAAGGGAACTTTCCATCGGATCCATGATGATATCGTGGACAGGTTGGTTTTCTGTGGGAGAAGTTTAATCGTTACGTAGTCAACCATAATATATATATAAATTATTTACAATATTTCTGTATTTAAGACTGTAAATTGATATATTAGCGAGTAAAGAATGGAGGTTCAGAGAAATTTTGGAATACTCTCTAGAGGAGAACATAAACAAATTGTTGAAAGAAATACAGTAAAAAACCGCACAAAAACAGGTTTGACTGCACAGTAAATGGGTTATCTGATACCCGGTTGACTAAACAAGGGTTAATCCTCCTGATAATGATTTTGTCTAATGATCAATCCCTAGCTGGAGGATGATTTTATTCGAGTGGACATAATGGCCACTTCCCTGTCTGGACAACTGTACGAATGGGATTAAACGGGACGCACGATAATTTGCGACCACCATTGCGATCATCGTAATTTCAGGTTGATCTCGTTTTGTTGGCACAGGTACTGGCGAGAGATGAAGGGCATCAACGACGCAGTCACCGTGTTCTCCTTCGCGATCGAGGAGGGCAGGTATCTAGAGAGGGAGATGCTGCTCGATGGCGACCGCTTCATCGTCCGATCGAACGTGTTCGTGATGAAGGTGCCGACGAAGCAGCCGGAGGTGGTCAAAGAGGTCGACATGGACACACGGTTCCGCATAGCTCAGCTCTCTAGGCTGATGGAGATGTTCAGACGGGTGGCTCCTCATGGAGTCATGCCTGCACGGGCATTTGTGCTTATTCTTCAAGATCTGGTCGGTCATGGACCTGAAGAGGGCGAGTCCATGTTGCTACCGTGCTGCTGGTACCGGCTTCAACCGCCGGACATTTGCGCTGTCGTTGAAAAGTAAAACTTGATACATGCATTCAACGTTAGATAATTTATAATTTGTTCAATTTTCACTATTCTTCGGATCAAAGATATAAAAGAATTTGTCCTTGTAAGTACGTACTGCTGGAAGATCGATTTGCAAAATCGGTAGCGCTCTCTTCCACGCAGTTCTGACTGTCTATTCTTACACAGGACGGAGCACTATAAACAGATCACCTGAATAACTCGCTTGCTTTTGACGATAGAAGAAAATGCATCAGACCAAACTTACTTGATACGCTTTTTGTAAAGCGGAAAATAAACTATATCTTTTATTATTGAAATGTATATAGACGTGTTATTTTCAACGCATACGATCCACAGATTGTTCGGATCCGTTGGCTACGTGGACTGGCGCGAATTCGTGATCTACGCTATGGACCTGCCAATACCGACCAACAGCGACATACTGATCGCAAGAGACAGGTTCCGCATCCAGGATTGCGATTTAACAGAAGTGGTGTCCGTCGATCGGTTTGTCTGGACTCCCGTCTGGTTCGTCGAGTGCACTGAAATACCAAACCGTGTATTCGAGCTATTCGTAGACAAATTCCATCGCAATCCTGAAGAACTGTACGAAGAAGAACTCTACCGATTGGATCTCGAAATGTTCGATGCTGCGAGCGAATTAATCAATTCTGACACTGAGGTACGGGACAGCTGTTTCCTTACCGAGGAGAATCTCCGGTTGATCCTGGCGAAGGAGCTGCTCAGCAGGATGTACTTGATCAGCCGACACTCTGTCAATTATACTGCTCTGCTGTTAGACTTCTGCAAGGCTGTGGACCCGCGAGAAGGATTTGCGAAAGCCCTGGCGCTTGTGATTGGCTCTAGGGTCTGCTCTGACGTTGCAGAGGGGGAGAGATATGTTCAGGACCTTTACGAGCGGACGCGTTTCGGACATTCCGCGACACCTGAGTCTCTGATCTCGGGACAACAGGTATGTACAGCTTCATACTTTAGAAAATTATTTTTTGTCCTCTCTGTATCCAGGGTCCTGAACTAACAATAAGTCACAGTGTCGTCGAGTTTGATTAAACCTTCTCTGGTGAATCTAGAGCAAAAATAAGCAGACCCATGTCCGAGCGTTTTTGACAATACTCATTAATACAGTTCAAAACATTTTTAAAGAAAAGAGAAACAAAGAGGAAATTACTTAAACCTTGAAAGTAAAATGAACAAAAATGAAAAAACGAAGTACAACCTATTGGTAAGTTCTATCGTTGGTGGCTTTTCAGGGGGCCGAAGGAGAGGGTCAGGATCAGGATCAGGATCAGGGTCAGGGTCAGGGTCAGGATCAGGGTCAGGGTCAGGATCAGGATAAGGATCACGATAAGGATAAGGATAAGGATAAGGATAAGGATAAGGATAAGGATAAGGATAAGGATCAGGATCAAAAGAGCGGCTCAGCTGATAAAGATCTGACCGTGAAGAGTTCACTAGGCGAGTCTCTATTTGGCGAGGGCGATTACAAGTTTCGAGTCTCCGATCAAGAATCGATCGAGTACTGGATACCTTTCGATGTCTGTCTGGTAAGCATCTGCATCCTCGAAGTCGTTGATTTATGAACACGACGCCGTCGGACCGCGTGACACGTCTCGATCATGTTTCAGACGGTGCTGGCTGCGACTCTGCCAGGTTTTCTCTTAAAACCGGAGCTTTTAGGGTCGCACGGGAACCTGCGAGACGCTTTGACCTTGGTTTACAGTGAATTAAAGGACGACGAGCTGGAGGAAGAGGGAGACATTGTTCTAGCTCATCGGCTGATAAATCATCGCTTCATCAGGCAGCTTCTGAACAGCACCAGCAAGTTCACTGTCAAGAATATGGGCAACATTGTGCAGGAGGTTCTGAGAGCGAGAAGAACGGATAGACCATAATGGGACATGATCATCTTCCATCAAAAACTTGCTGCTGGCACGCTCTTGTCACGCTTTAGCCATTGCAGACTCTTGCTACAGGTTAACGTCTGCTTCTGAAACAGGACGCGAATTGTTTAAAACGTGTCACAAATATGTTTGTAAAAGTTTCATGATAAAATGAATATGAATAAAAATGTTTTGCGATCGGATTAGTATTATTTTTTCACCGATATATCCAATCCTGAATCACGTTACTCTCCTTAGGGATCAAGATTTTAGGCAACTTAAAGGATGAACATTGTACTAACATGTTACTGCATGCATAGAATTTATTGTTTCTGCAAATGGGATTGTGATAATTGATGAGCAATTTATTAAAGATCCTCCTGGAGGTCTATTGAGTAACAACCAGTAGATAAACTGTTCAATCACGATTCACTTGTATTAAATTGCATAATTTACTAGACTCGTACCTAGGTATTTACCACAGTCGCTAGACTTTGAAAAAACCGTCTATCTGGTCGAGATGTAAGAACGTCGCAAGGTAAGCGTTAACAAGATTTATTGTTTCGATACAACACGAGTGTAGCTTGTGAAAAAATTGTAATCTTCCAGCGTGGTTGAGAGAGTGACCGTTTACTTCCGGTGCACAATGTCTTTCTTTCCTCTGATTCTTTGCAGTTCACGTCGCTTCGCGATTTTTCGGAGTAGTTCGAAGTCGGTGTAACAAAAACGTATCCTTCGTTCCGGAGGAGACTCTTGTCTCGATCTCGTCGATCGATCAAAAACGTTAGGAGTCGCTGCTTGATCGACCAAGTGGAGAGCAGGTCGACTACAAATTAAACAAAAATAAGGTTCGATCGGAAGAAAATAACAATCGTCGTCGTCAAGAGTCGCCTAGTCGGAGCATCGTTAAGGATTGTTAGGGATCGTTAAGGAAGCGTGGATCGCAGACGGACGTTCTCGATCGTCTCTGCACGAATGTCTCGTTGGCTTATCACGATTATCTATGGATATTATCGATTATTCGATAGCGATAGTACATGGTAGAGTATCGTTAAAGTAGGTAAGTTGAAATCGCTTGGAACCGCCCTTACGTTCAGGACGCAAAAACGCAGCTTGCCCTCCCGTCGCTTCGAGATTCTCCGAAGGCTCTCGAATCGCTTCTGTTAATTAGGCGATCCTTGCCCGTAGGAAATTGGTCTAACCTTATTGTGCTCGCTCCCGGCGCTCGCGATACATTCCGCGAGGCTCGTGTCGCCGCAAACAAAGTGCATATTTAGTTTCACAGCCCGTACTCTCACCCATAACGATTTAAGTAATTAAATCCAAACGATCGAAACGCTCACGGATATCTTACGCGTGATATGTTCGTGTCTTCATGTGTGTGTCTCTGTACGCGTGTTTGCACGTGTGTATATGTTTGTGTACGCATTTGTATGTTCGTTATGCACGCACGCGTATATTTATGTACGCATGGGGTACATGTTTGTGTGCGGGGCACGTGTGTAACGAATAACTCGTGTGTACGGTCCTCGAGGACGTACGTATAAAATAGTAACAACGAGAGTTCTCGAGTACGCAGGGTTTCAACGTTGAACGGGTCGCGTTACACGCTTAAGTACCGTCTCCATTATACGCTGTCGTGCGGCCGATGATGCACCCGCCTCCATTCTACCGTCACCGACCGCCCCGTTATCGGTCGTCTAGGAATTTTAAAAAAATAAGCATCCCTCCCCTCGGCTCGGCAAGAGACGCCGCACAGTATTCCGAGCACTGCTTTCCAGCTGGACAAAACAAAAGCATTTCGCAACTGCAAAACAGGAAAGAGCTATCTACTCTTTCTTTACGAGTAGTAGTCCAAGCCCATTGCAACAGACTGAAGTTAAATAAAATTTTCTCTTTTAATCACCTCTTGAGAAACTCGAAAATAACATAACAATATTCTTACAACCTTCTTTTACAACCGTCTTTTCAATTGTGTATTTGACGTATTAATTTTTCTCGTAAGTGCATAGCATCCGCAATCTAACGATTACAAATAATTATCTAGGTACTTCGATTCGTTCTACTGTTAAAAAATCCCATTGATTCCTATAACTTTGCCGTTTTCTCCAGCTAGACCCCCCCTTCTCTCTCGGAACACTGTGCGTCGATCTATCCTAATCTATGAAAATGTTTCTGGCTTCGCTCGCCAGAACGGGTCGTCTTCCATGACGCGACTCGACAACCATGACTCGGCTACCAAACAGTCTCGAGTAATGGGCGAACAACACTTCCGGAAGAGTTCGAGTTCTACGAGGGTGGTTCGATAATTGTCCGCGACGCAGTCACGAAGTTTGCTATGACAACGATGAAACAGTTATGGCTGCGTTACTACTCCCTTAATACCGTAAATACCAACGCACGAGACCCCAGTAATTTTCAAAGCCGATTTTCTCGCGAACGAAGTGAGCAAAATGTTAATCTACATTTCTGACTGGTTTCTTTCCGTATAATCGTCCCTCTGTACGATCAGATTGGAAAGACCTTGTACGCTAGAAACGCAGTTTATTTTTGGAAATAGGTGACAGTTTATCGTAATCGTGGCAAACATTTTAATTGCCGCGCGGATAAATATTGAACCCGATCCTCGTATCTAGAATCGCTTGCACCCGACGCTCCTGGTGCGCGTACCTCTACATGCGCCTGTACATGTATATGTGTATGCGTATACCTATATAATATTATACCGTTAGTAGTTGGATTCCAGAAAGAATGACCGAGCGTATTTCCCTTGTCCGCTCGACACGCTTGTCCCGTTCTCCATCGAAACTGGCGCGTGCACGTATTTACATGTATTGTATGCACGCGTGCACGCGCTCCCCTTTGGCACGTTAGCTCGCGCGCTAAATTCTACTCGCTAGTCTAGCCTACCGTTGCGATAAAAAAATACGAGGAATAAAAATATATCACGTAACAACGCTCCTCCCGTTCCCGGCCGAGACGACCGAGAGCCGGGAGAAACAACTCGCCAGGATGTCTAAGGGGGACAAACACTGTGAATTTTTGCATGTTCATCGAGCGTAATCTATGCAGAGTAGAGCATCAGCCTACATTGGTTTTCTGAGGTTCAGAAGATTAGTTTTGTTGTGCGCCGATTTACCAGCGTTCATCAACCCACGAGTTTCAAACTAAATTTATTAACCGTGTTAGTCTTTCATTCATCTGGAATAATGTTTTATATTATTCGGAACGGTGTGTTGTACGATGAGCTGTGTAATTCTTACAAAAAGTTACTGAAATACTGACTCCGTAATAAACATACGGACATCTGGACCACTTAAACGTAAAAAAAACCGTAACTCTCGGAAAAAGGAGGTAAAAACTTAAATTATGTAGCAGTCACTGCTAAACACTTTCACAATGTCAGATACAGTCATTCGACCCACTCGGAATACTGACGAACACAGGAATTCCGATTGAAAATTCCAATCAAATTTCTCCCCCAAAGAAGGTTTAATAATTCTTTTTCAACGATCTGAAAGTTGTTATTAAACCTGCTCCATTTTGTAAATCATTAATATATTAAAATCTCCGCACACTCTCTTAATTAAAACTATTATACCTTTATACAATGTAAGAAAACCTTACCATTCTTAATTTAAGTTAACTACATGTACGACGAGCTGCAGATCGGTGGCTGCGTTACTTCGTAGAATATGCAGACCCTAATTCGCAAGTAGTTTACACTGAATTGTTTTTAATAAAATATCCGTTTCTACACCTTAAAGGAAGACTAATTCAATGCAAAAGGAATCACTTAACTACTTGCTTCACAGGCGTCCCAAAAAATTCGCGAACGCGACTCGCTGGTAAATATTCACAAACAGAGAGCCACCTGCGATTTTAAAAACTCATTGTCGTTGATAAACTGAACCCTTGTTTACAGTCGTGTACAATCATCACTGCTTAATAACGTTTTAATAAACATTTCGTAACTCTTCCCAAAGCGATTGTCATCGACATTTCAAAAACAATCATAAATCCTTCGCACTCCATTAACACACTGTCGAGGCAGTCTCTTATTATTCACAAATATAATACAGTAAATATTCGATCTAAGAAAACGGAAACTCTACGATCTAAAAAAAAACTCCCGTCCACTGCGATGCATAATATGCTCGGAGTGCGCAGGGTTGTAAATCAGAGGTGGCTGATTCTTCGTGAATAATTCCCGAGTGATTTAGTTAATGGTCACAGCGTTTATTCCCCTTAAGCGGTTCCAACGTCCGCGTACCCGGTCCATCGGGTAGGGTGGAAGTTCGAACGTCGCCGCCTCAGACGAGAGACGATTCCTATCGCCGAGAAAAGGAAAGGAAAGTCGTTCGAACGGTTCGAACCGATTTCGATTCGATCGATGTCTCGTTTATCATTGGGAACCGAGAGCGGCGCTTGTGGTCGGAGCGTCGTTGACTTGCTCGGGCCTCGTCCGCTACCCGATCCACGGGAGCCATCAGCTGGGCTGTGGGGGCGTCAGTTTCACCAGAAACCACGTGTACAGCTTCGGCTTCTGTTTGTCGACCAGCTCGTACTGCAGATTGGTCAGTCCGTCCGTGGCAAATCGCTTCTTGCCCGTCTTCAGGTACTCGTACCTGAAAATTGGACAACAACATGAGTGGAGCCTGCTCGCTTAATAAACCAGACGGGAGAAATGCGAAAAGCGGGGCCCCGCCTGGTCCTCTAGCGAGTGGAGGGGTGTACGCAAATGTATTTTTTCCACACGTCCTTAAACTGAATTAAAGGTACTCGTACTTGAAAACCCAGCAGCGGCATTTTTTACCGTTTTCATTTCCTGTCTGTTCATTAATATTTTCATTGGGTCGTTGCATGTGAAATCATCGATCTCCGGGAGTCATTTTGAACGTTTTAATGTTAACGCTGTACCGGAAGAGAATTGTTTCTCGGTGCTTTTTAATTAATCGCATGCGCCTGTTTCTCCTATGAGACGAGATTATGGAAATACAAGAATTAAACCGAAGAAACTAATGTTGTGTTCCATGGAAATTTATGTCAATTTCTGAGGTAAAGATAAAAGCAATTTCTGAGAATAATTATTTCGGTACTCCCACACGGACGACAATTGTCTCCAGTGTGATTATCGGGTAAGGATCTCGCGCGCGTGTTCCATTCTCCACTTATTAAAATAAACTTCTATTCGATTCCTGTTCCTCGCGTCTCGGTAAACCTTGATCCCGCACGAAGATCCGCGGTCTAGTTACACGCATACAAACGGGGGAATTTGCATGGGTATCCGGAATCATGTTATTACTATGCCGGGGAGCAGCGTTCGTCCGAGGGTTGGAGATCGCGCTTAAGCCAGTTGTTCTCACCTCTTTGGATTCGCCTTCTCCTTTTTGTGCGTGAGCATCTTGTAGCGCGCCACGTTCGCCGGGTACCGGGAGATATGAAGGCCGTGGGCTTTTATGCGATTCGCCATGTCGTCGTCCTCGCCGCCCCAGCCCCAGAACACGTTGCTGAAGCCGTTCACCAGACGGAAGTGTTCTCGGGACATGGCCGACACGCCGCCGAACAGATCGGCGTACGGTAATCTGCAAGGATAGCAATCGTCTTGGTTCCTTGTCTCGAAAAAAACAGCATAGTTGCCTTAGTAGGCGGTAGACTCGTTTCCAGGATTGCAAGGGTGTGGGATTCGCCTTCTCATTTTTTCAGTAGTCAAAAACGCTAGATAAAAGATCGATCTAGGGCGGTATCTCCCTCAAAAGTCCTATTTATCGTTTGAAGCTATGAAAATAGCTACATACAGTTAGGAGCATAACTCATCACACACACTTTAAAAATCAGAATTACTTCCATATGACTGGATCAAACGAATTCAATTTCTCTGTAAGGCGAGAAGAATTAGTTTAGTAAATGTCGTCAAAGAAATATGTTGAAAAAGTGCATTTGTGATTTAAGTGCATTACGATAAAAAAATTACCAGTTGTAGATGCATTTCCTTCTTATAATTATTATCTTGAAAAAGCAGTCTACCCCCTTAAATCGATTGTGAATTGGCGAACAGGATGTTCCATTTGAATTTTCTCATACAAGGATGCCACATTATTTCAGACATTCTTTTTAGTTACACGGTTACGATACCTGTATTTGAACTTGTCAACTGCAACCGACATATGCCTGGGCTGCTCGGGACAGGTATATAGATTCCTATCGTCCTCCGGAAGTAGGTCGACGTCGTGAAAAATGAAGCAGTCGAAAGGTCGCTCCTTCAAAGCTTCCACGTAGCCGACGTTCATCAGCATCGCGCGGTTGAAGGCGTCGCTGCCTGCAACCACGTAATCGTTTCGACGTTCCAAAACCACAGAATATTCACAGATTCGTAGATTCACCGCACGTTCATCCATGCAGAGACCGCTTTTACTACTATTAACCAACAAACTCTTACTTCTTCAAAAGGAACTGTGTTGACACTAAACCGACCGAGCCTTAAAAGCAGCTGGTATATGCTCCCTTATAAAAATGACAATTTAGACTTCGTGCGGCTCCTATTGTAATGCGTGCTCTACTAAAGATATCTATACAACCATTCCCTATGAAATCATTTTTATTGTTTCAATAATTGTAAAATGAAAAACCTGGAGCCGCTGGTGGTAGGTTTAGTGTTAAACATATTCGGAAAATGAATAGGAATGTATCGTCTTTAATATTCTGGGATTCGATACCGCAAAAATTGATGATAAAAAGAGAGGCTTGTTAAACGTATTCTGAAACTTTGTAGGTTCGTTCGTACATATTTGAAGAATGAACAGAAATCTTTTCATGTAGCAGTATGTACCCATTCAATTGCAAAGTGTCCTTTCGTACAAAGAACGTATCTGTGCAGCAGAGGCAAACGTTCGAGCGTCGATGTTATCCGATAAAATCCAGCATTCACTTCGCGAGAATGTCGAGCGATCGACTAGGTGTCAATATGTTTTGTACTGATACGATACAGTATGTGGACACAATGCTAACCTACCTTAACGCACGAGATCCTGTGTGATAAGAGTGAAGAGGGGCGTCAATCGATAATCATGCGGTCAACAAATTGCGCCTCTCTTCGCTAGCTGCTAATCTCGTTTGCGTCTCGTGTACATTTCTTTAGTATAACTTAGTGCAACTAGCTTTTAGTGTAACAAGCGTTGGGCATTAACCGATTAAAATTTTAATCAAGATTGATTGATTAACGTGTACGATTAAAGAAGTAATCATTGAAAAATCGGCGATTGATTCAATCGATTGATGAAGTTAATCGTCAATCGTTGATTAAAAGAAGAAATCATCGAAAAATCGGAGACCGATCGCTCGAAAGCCAGGACAAACGCGTCGTTTTTCGAGCGTTAACGTGTTTGTATCGGGGTAAAGGAGGGTGGCGAACGAGTGGCGGAGAAGCACCGCGCGACAAATAGCCTCTTTTTCCCTGTTTTGCTCTTTTTCCTTCATTCCTCGTCTCCTAAATAACAGCTAAAGAGATCGAGTCGAGCGAGAGAGGGCTTTCTTTGCCGTTGGTATCGCGGGCCGAGCTGCGAGGAAAGCGCGAGTAAATTGAATTTCGAAAGTTTAACCGCGCCGGTCAGAGCGTTTATCTTATCCCCCAGGAGGTGTGGAAGGTTCCTCGGTCGATTCTCGAAGCCAGAATGTTCCCGTGGAGCGTTCTCGATCGATCGAGGGCGTCCCGAGAGTTTCCCGTTAACGCGAGAGACCGACGATCACCGAGGGGATAGACGGTTCCCGTCGAGTTACGGTAACGACGACTAAGAATAACGTTCTTCGATGCTCCCGGCGAACGCATCCGATATTAACGGTACCGCGGCGAGTCCCACGACAGCTGCGGCTAATTGCATCGCGGTGCATCGCGGTGCAACGCGTTGCATCGTGTTGCATCGAGCCCCGCGGACCCGGGTCATCCGACTCGCGATTCTCCGCGGATCGCGACGAGGTCGTTGGACGCTGCGGTTACCTCACTCTCGAGATCCCGCTATCGATATCGGTATCCATAAATATCGGTAGTGTGATTGGCGATTCAATGGGCTGATAATATTGCTGCATCGATAAATTCATATCTCGGATGTCTTATCATTGCTTTTTTAACGGATTGCAACGGAAGACGGATCTCTAAAATTGTTTGCTGTGTCCACAGTAATTGTAAGCAACACGTCGAGCAACTTTTAGTAACTGTACCGATTACTGCGGTATCATGGTCCAATCGTACTTCGTTTTAATATTATTCCTAATTTATCGCGTTTCGACATCCCGAAATAAAAGCCAAGTAATTTAATAAAAATTTGAATAAGATTAAATATCAGAAGCATAATTAAACAGAGCGTAAAACAAGCTTATAACTCATTAAATATTTATTGGTATAAAATTGTAATTAAAACAAAGGAACAAAAATCCTGCATTTCTTTCTTTACAACCAAATAGAATGTTACAACCACACGAGACTCTGTGTTGAAGATTTTACAAAATGATACGTTACATTCGACAGAGTGTTACAACAGTACAACGGACCGTGTTGAACCTTTCATGAAATGATACGTTGCATTTTAATAGAACATTCCAACCACGAGAAACACTGCCTGGAGACTGTTAACAAGACAAACGTTGATGGTGAACGTGTTAAGCCTAATATCCCAATTCCGACGGCCAGAAGCGATCGAGGCAAAAAAGCATCGATGAGGTCCACTAAATATTCAAGATGGCGGCAATTATGTAAAGCAAACTGTTCGCGGTGGCTGACTTTGTATTTTAATCTCGAGTAGCCCGGGGAAAGAACGACGAAGGGATGAGGGTAACAGGAGAGTGGGAAAGAGGGTAGGGGAGTAAGAGAGCAAGATCTGAATTGCAAAGAGGCGGTAGGGCGAAACCGTGTCCGGGACCGTTTCGGGCAATTAAAGCCGCGTTAAGGCTAGCGTGCCGGTGTAACGCGTCCAGAACTGTCCCCGCTGCGCGTGGTGCATCGGATGCACGCCGCTGGTACCGCATTGCGGTCGACTGTGGTTGCAACATGGAAAAAATCAACTTTCTGAGTACTCTGTACACCAGTTTTTCCATTGCGATTCGCTTCAAAACTGGCTGAAGCATCACAGTCAACAGAAACTTACCTAAAGCTTCATAATTCTAAGGATGTAAAGCTGTTGCATTAAATCTGCAATTTTGAAGCTGCATCTGCTCCATAAAATTAGAATTAAGTCATTGCAGAAGACACCGTGCCCGATTCTATTCTAAAGAACGAAACAAATTAGAGCATGCTTATACGCGTCTGCAACGAACCGGATTTACGTTAGATCTGAGACGTCGTTCGCAATGAGCGATCAACTGCAAGAAAAAAGTCAAACGTGACCTCCGTAATTCACGATTGAATCAATTAGAACCTGCGTATACGTGTTTGCACCAAACGATCTCACGTTAGACCTCGGACACATCGTTCACAATGAACAATCGACCGCAAGAAAAAATTCAATCATGACCTCATTAATTCTAACACGGCGCAAGAGTAGAATAAGGACGTCTTTTTACCGACAGAATTGAAGTTTAATTAGACGTAACTTTCTGCGACAGCTGGCGCGAAGGTAAGAGTCCGTCAGCTGGGAAACTGGACAATGGAGAAACGCTCGAAAGCATTGTGTACACAGCGAGGCAGCCTCAACCGCTTCAATCGTGCTGCCTCGAGTGCCTCTTTAGTATTTGCACGGCAAGGACACCGGACAGTGCTAGCCATCAGCCAGCGCGAGCTAATTACGAACGTTTGGATCTAGTGCTAATACCGCGCGTATGATACAAACGTAGCGGACAACGGACTCGATGTCGAACATCTGATGTCATTCGAGAACCAATTGATTCGCCGGTTGGAACGTATATCTACATATCCCCTCTCTGTTCAACGATTAGGCTCGAGTACGACGTTGCGTAACGGCGCGGTGTGGCGCGACGTTCCGTGTCCGTTTCTCCCGCGCAAATCAGCGTCGGGATTCGCTCATGGGTTTCGTCGGCGAACGAACGGATTCGGTGTTCGTTACGCAAGAGAAACGAGAATCGAGAGGCCAGAGGCGAAACGCGATCGATACCTCGCCGATCAAACGCGTCGCAACGTTAACAATGAAATAAACGATCGATTGTTTTGTTTGCGACGCACGACTTTGTACTATCGGCAGCTGGGAAGTTGTTTACGCGACGGACACTCGGTTCGCTCCCCACCCCCTAAACGGGAGAACTGACCTGCCGTGTTACCAGATCGGAAGATTAGGTGGGGGAAATGCTGTGGTCGGAGCGAGAGCGACGTCACGAAGCTATAATGTGGCACAGGGATGGGCAGTTTTGTCTGAATTGACACAGGGCCGTCCCCATCATAGCGTCCACTGTCCTCCACCATAAAAGAGAGGTTGGTGGCGAAAGGAGCTGTTTGAGGGCCCCCTGTCGTGTCCTTTACCGATGTAGTATACAGTAAAAGCTCCTTCGTTGTCCAGAGGCCGGGGGTTTGAGCGTGCCCGGACACTATTTTTGACTTATGACTGTGTCTTTAGTGAATCGGCTAGTTAAACGACAAAGAAAAGCATTCGCAGTCAAAAGCAG
Source organism: Lasioglossum malachurum (assembly GCA_028455605.1). Taxonomy (NCBI): domain Eukaryota; kingdom Metazoa; phylum Arthropoda; class Insecta; order Hymenoptera; family Halictidae; genus Lasioglossum; species Lasioglossum malachurum. Next base: position 4,429,939 of record CM052319.1, on the reverse strand, counting down.
TCAACTGTCTGCCTTTAAAAAAAGTCCTTATTTCCTTGCCATATTCCTTTCCTATTGGAATCTTTGATCCTATGGTCCTGGGACACATCTGACGACCAGATCCACGCAGGCCTAATCCTCTCGTTGACAGGCAGTGCAGTGGGTAGGCACTGGACAACGATCGTGCCCACGATTCAGGACAACGAAGGAGCGATTACTGTACCAGCGTTACCAGATCAAGGGATTCCAGAGATAAATAGTTGGAGAAATGCTATAGCCAAGACCAGGGGCCGGCGCGGCGAGGTTAATATTGTTCTTTACATTAAAAAATTACGATTAAAATAGTGAGATAATCATTAAAAATAAATCAAATTACGTAAAATAAAAAAGAATCGTGTAAAAATATCATTTCCTAATAAGAAAATTTTGAACCTGTTTTTTTTGTTGCTCTAGGAGTAGAATTACCCATGTATACATTTATATATTTATCGGGCCGAGTTTTCTACTCGGCCCGCCGAGTCTACAAACTACGATCTGGCCCTTTCCAAAAAAGTTTGCCGACCCCTGGTACAGACTATCCCATGTAGTGACGCGCGGCGTCGCTTACCAATTCGGCTCAAAGTCCCGGCACGATGATCGTGGATCGTTCGAGGATTGGAGGATTGATCGTACGATAGGAGAAGCTCGTCCTCACCTTTCTGCTCGACCACGAATATCTGGTAGTCGATCTGTTGTCGCAGCAGCATGGGATGAAGGTTGTAGAGCAACGCTTGAAGGTGTTGCGGTCGGTCTCGGAACGGTATAACGACAGCAACACGATGCCTAGCGACACAGTCCGCAGGGTATCCTCTGCCACCAGGCTTCACGTCTGCGAAACCCTTCTCCTTCTCAATCACCGACAGCTCCGGGGGTGATTTACCAACTGCCAACGGTCCAACTGCAAGTTAACCATCAAAACGAACCCTATCAGATCTCGTTTGTTCCTCGGAGTCTAGAGGATCACGACTGTCTGCTTAAATGATATCCTTCAATTAATCTAACGCTGGGATACAATGCATGATTGATTAGACGGATCCGACGCATTTATGATAAAATGCTGTCGCCCGTGAACAGAGTATGATATAAATAGACGTTATCGGTGTGTCAGAAATATTACGAGACAGCCACACAAAATGTCAACTCACCGAGATTCGGAGGAATGAGGGGACATCGTTGCAACGCAGTGCTATTCGTTGAGTTAGTCGACGAGACTTCCGGTCCAGGTAGCAGGTACGCATTCCGGGTGGACACAGCGGCCGTGAGCTCCAATTTCGACAAATTCGAGTTGCCTCTGCCGCCAGCCCATTGCAGGCTGGTTGCGGAGTCATTCAGGCTGGACAGGATCAAACTCGGCACCGTCACGGGTCCGTAAATGATCAGGCCGCGTTGATGATGCCTGAACCCGCGGTCAGCGTATCTGCGAACAGAAAAGTCTCTGTAACCGGTTCAACTCTAATGAAATCGTAAGAGTATCTTTAGACAGCGCCGTCTGGATTTTATTCTTGGCTCGTTCGAGCCACGTATTTCGGTCTCTAAATGCCTATCAAGGCGAATCTCTAATTAAAGAAAGTGCCTTGAAGTGGCTCGAATCGAATCGTTCTGGGAATCTACTGAAAGTTTCACGATGAAAGTTTTACGGCTTTAAATAATTCCGCGCCTGTTGTGGTAGCAATATCAAGTTCCAATTCCAGTTCAGTCAATAACGAATTCTCGGAAAATTGATTTAACGCGTTCACTTAAAGACAGTCGAGAACTAATTTTCTGCACGTTGCTGCTTAAAATCACAGTACACAGCACAATATACAGGAAAAATAACAGACAGCGTTTAATTTATTCAGATTTCAGAGATCTCGGCAATTCCAGCGTGGATAGGAAATCGGGCACGAACTTTTGGAGCGACCTAATAGTTTCCGTACTGGATAAACGAGGTGCCTAACACAGCTAATAGCAAACGCGCAGAGCTTTTAGCTTCCCGACACGCTGCTAAATAGAAAACCCGAAAATCTCATGTCCGCTGGAGGCCAGGATATCGGCATTTTTTCGCGTACACCGGGAGTTCAGCGTGCAAATACTTTTTGGAGCCAGTGTGCCCGCAGGGAGAATCGGACCGGGACTTCCGTGGACGGCGATCGATCGTTTCGCAAACGGATATTCGCCGCTGGACCAGGATTTGCGGTCCCGAAAGGCTCTCCCGAGAAATACTGCGGCCGAGACGAGAGCAACGCCGATACGCGGCGGGGAGTTGAACATTCCTGGAAACGCTCCGGTGAAATATGGGAACAATCTCCGCCACTGTGCGGTGGTATCCGATCGCAAATAAACGGGCACAGCGAGTTGCCGAGTCGACGCGATTAGACGCGCAAACATCAGGTAGCTGTTCATATGGTCGAGCTGGTTGTTTGCATTCGTGCGACGCGTATCTACACGCCCCGAGTCGCGACGCGATACCAGACTGCTGTGGAAGCAGATCGTGATCCACGAGGAGAGATTCGTGCGTCGGAAACGGTCCACGATTCGTCGAAGCGTCGCGCTTATCCTTATGTATGGGCTTACTGTCGTACCGAGTTAGGCAAAAACGTGTGTAACAAACGATTGACGAATAAATTTCTATTTCAATCGTTAATCGCAATTAACAATTAATCCCCTAGTTTAGTTGTTAATTGCGGGAAACGATTAAATACTTAAATGGATGTTCTTCATTTGTGAAAAGAATGAATATATATGTATATAGGTGTAACATGAATAAGTAAATAAAAATTTTAAAAAATTATAAATATATACCGTTTTATATTATTTTTGACCTATTAAACATATTAATGAAGAAAAAAATTCTTATTTTGATACAGTTTTTTATTTTAATACAGACTATTTTGTTTTGCTGTAGAATACGCAATCCAGTCATGACTGGATATGAAATTTCTCCCTTATTACTAATCCAGAATAAACCGAAAGTTTGTAAATTCGCGAACGTTTGCATGCACAAGCAGAACTTTACGGCAGAGAGGAATATCTAACAAATTAGGAGGGGGGTGATTTCGTCCGAGCTTGTGAAATGCGCGAGTGACGTGGAGGCTCGTAGATCAAAAGTACTTGCGAGATATTGCGGAAACTGCAGCTTCAGAGATTATGATTCGCTTAAAAAGTTCTGTAAAGGGTGAATAAAGGGTGTACCAACTAACGCGTTGCTGTTCGTGAAACTATTGATTGCTTACGAATCTACTAATCTACGAAAGACTTCGGACGAAGATAAGGTGACGATAAATTGATTGATAGGACAACAATTAATTCGTGCAGTTAATCGGACGTCGCGAGACTGGCGATTCGAGAATTTCGCGATCGGGGCGGATCAAACGGATATAAAATTCAATTTCTTCGACGCGATAGGAACCGCGTAGAGACGTTCCCACTACGGCGCTGCGCGGCGACTTAATGCGCGGCGCGTGACAGGAAACGACGCAAAACGTCGACAAATAACTGCATCTCGGTTCGCCGCGGTAGGACGCGCCTCGACGCGCAGCGCATCCCGGTGCATCGCGCGGCTTCTAGCGCGACGGCCAAACGAGCCGGCGAGAGAGTAACAAATTGTTGTCACGCGCCGCTGGCGAAATTCAAAATTAACCGGTACCGGTTCGCGGCTCGTAAATCCCTCGGCAAAAATGCCCGCGGATACTACCTGTGTTACAGTTTTTAATTAACCGGCCTTTGCTTCCTTTCGGTACTCTGTGCTCGCTAAATTGCTCGAACTCTCCGAGAGGAATAGGGCACGGAGTAGGGGAGGAAAATTGCGGGCGAATTCGGAGGTACCGCACACGGGTCGCAAAGGTCAAAGGATCGTTAGCAACCGCTTCCGCAAACGGACAATCTAAATGACCGCTAACGAAGTAACGAGATCACGTACTCTAGTGGAATGTACGTGCCGCGGCGGCGACGCGACGTGCCGTACTGCTGGAATGAATTTTCTCGGGAATTTACTTGGAAGCGAGGCATCCGTGATCGTCGCTTCACGTTTACCACTGTACTGTGAGAAATTGGAACCAGATAGACAAGTTAACTTTTCGATGCCTCTCCGGTCCGTATTGGATTTGAAAAATTCACGCAATCCTTCCTGCGATTAACGATTAATAAGTATTTAATCGCTAACCGCAATTATAACGACTAAACTACATGGGAGATTAATTATTAATTGCGATTAACGATTGTAGTAGAAATTTGGTCGTCAATCGTTGATTAAATTTTTGCCCAACTCTGGATTTACTGTACTTTGATACGAGATACTTGGATCGGATCGGGAACCCGAAAATTTATATTCTTCGGACACCGAATGTGATTGATTTTCGGGTAGCCGCCCACCCCTGGAATTTGGTAGCGTTCAAGGGGGAGTTTTACCTGGTAGCGTTAATGGTGAAAATCGTCTCGATGGAGCGGCGATCGATCACGCCGCTAAGTAAATACTGGATGGCGATCAGAGCGAGGACGACGCAAACGATCGCCTTGTAAAGGTGGGCACGATGCCACAGTGCCACGGCTGCCGCCGCAGTCATCGCATGTGCGAGACACCATAACTCCTTCCTATCGGCGTTAGAAGAGCGCCGTACAGGACGAGGCGCTCCCTGAAGGCTGCAGCCCCCGCCTCGAAGCCGGTCCTCGCCGTCGTTGTCGTCGTTGACGTCTCTTTTCGGGTACCTGGCTCGACTATCGTCTTTTCCCTAGGACCCACCAAGCGGCGCTGAAATTCCCCCAGATTCTCCACTCTCTCGGGAACGTTGCTCCTCCGCTTCGGAAATCGGAGAATCGAGGTTCTTGCCTTCTGTAGCAGGATCAAATGATGAAGACAGTACCTGCCTCTTGGGACACCGAGCTTCTTAACTCTTCTGAGAGCCAGGTGCATCACCTTCCGGCGCTAATGCATCCTCGACATAATGCTGCTCCTATCCTGGAACAGAGGAACGAAAAATACTGGTTCAATCCGGGTCACTTCAGTTGGAGACGCGCGAATGTTCACGTTGAAAATCAATGAATCTTCTCAGATATAGATTTCTGTTATTCTTGTAGAGAACTACGTTTTGGCAACAGCGGTCGCCGTAAGTCACTCGCGAGGAGATGTATGACGTATCGAGTTTGGTCGATTTAAGTCCCCAATGATTAGACTGCGCGAGTTCCTGGAAAATTTAGTAGGTCAGCGCAAAAGTTCGTGTCCGATTCCTCGTCTATTTTAAGGCGAGATCCGACAGGAATTTTTGCACTGACTTGACATTTCTTCCTTTGGATTGTTCTACTGTTCTTACACTCGACTGGATCGAGTCTTACACGATCTTTCTGCTGGACGAGCAAATGCGTTCAAGTTATAGTATCACTTCGAAGTGATCGATCGCGAGGAGAATCGAGGAGGATAAAGAAAGTGAGAGAAGAGGCTTAAGTTAGACAGGAAATTCTACACTGTATTCGGACTACAACGGGAGCACGGATGGCGAGACATTCAAGCCATCACGCGTGAGATAAGGGGTGAAGTTATGCGCGCGTTCTACGTAACGATTAGATATCGCATCCGGTCTTCTTTCTGAATGAGTCTCGAGATGACGCGAGTCCCACAGACGAGAAATCCGTAATAACTACTTCTATAGACCCATCGAGGAACTGATAACGCACTTGAGGGTGGTATCGAGGATGTTTCGCAGCAAGAATCCTGTGCGACTCGAAACAATGTCTACGTTGATCGCGTCGGCGAGCCAGAAACACGGAAACGTAGGAAAGAAACCGGCGAGGAACGCGGAGGTGTGTGCATCAGAGCCTGAAATTGGTTTGCGTTCTCAGGTACGAAGGAACGTGCCACGAACAGCCGTACACCCCTTCGCTTCGAACGAAAATACCGAGGGAGAAACGCGAAAGCGACTACGGAAATCGGATTCCGAGCAGAGACCTTGGGGGATGGATGGTCTCTCGAATTCTTTCCAACGGCAAACTCCGAGAGATCGTCTTCTTCGGGGTTCGAAAACCTCTCTGCATTCCACGATCGTAAAACACGCTGCACGGAATTTACGTGGATGTTAATTTCGCATTATTCGGTACAAGCAGATTTTGCTCGGATGAGAAACTACCCTTACAGAACCAGGCACACCAAGACATCAATGTCGCCCTACAAGGTTCAGCAAAGTACAAGAAGGTAGCCCTACAAAATACATCAAGATGCAAAAAGATAGCCCTACAAAGTACAACAACGTACAAGAAGATAGCCCTACAAAGTAGAACAAGGTGCAAGAAGGTAGCCCTACAAAGTACAACAAGGTGCAAAAAGTTAGCCCTGCAAAGAAAGTTCTTGTATTAATTGGTAAACGAATATTCGTTTAAATCCAGAACATGACACTAAAACCGCTTTTATCTCCCACACCCATAGAAGACTGCCCAACACATTGCTTTAAGAGATCGTCTAGAATTTACTTAACCAAATCCGATCAGATCCGCTGCTACTAACACGTCCACAGTCATTTCGATGTAGTACTTTGATGGAGCACGAGTTTACGAGAGAGCCCAATTTGGACCGATGTCACGGCACGAACATTTTCGGATTAATTCCAGAGCTGTTTTGTGGAAACGGCCCCACACGCGATCTTAACCATTACGTCCTGCGTCTACACGAACCGCGTTTCCGATAACGTATGTAAATGACTGGTTCCTCGTGGCCAGTCCTCGATTTCGATCGATATTCCCTTCTACCTGACTGGCGAAGACAGGACTCTCGTGGACACGCGTGTTTCGACGAAAGCGGACTGGAATCCGCCCTCGCGTCCGCTCTCACGACCGGAAAAACATGTACACGCCGATCTTGATAGCGATCGGACATCTGCGCGTCCATCTGCGAGGTGAACGCGACGCTTTCATGCCCGTGCAATTTACTGTGAAATCGGCAATTACGATCGTTATCACGACAACGCGGCGCGAAGCTTGGTCTCTGCGCTATCGTGTCCAGAAATTTCAACGGGTTATCGATAGAATTGTATGAAATACAAAGGAGAACTGATTAGATTTTAATTGTCAATTTGTTGGTTCACGACTGGAACTACCATTCGTAGATAACAGTTCACTAGAATAGTCGAAACTGTGATAGCTAGACTGTGCATCTTCCTAAAGCGAAGTAAAAACTCTGTTACTTCTTTATTATATCATTTTCACATATTTTTGAAGCAATGCAGTAGCATTTTCAAATTATTTAAGTGTTTTCGCTATATGTTATTTCACGAAGATGGCGGCTGGGGGACCCCTTGCTCGAGGAGAAACAGCGAAGCTACTCGGGACAGCGCAGCGGTTCTGTTTCCGGTGTTCCGGCGGACTCGGTCGTCTTTTGGGAAGTTTGCAGTGTTCGCGCATCAAAGCACCACCTCCAAGATGCCGTAAATTGCACCGCGGCTCCAATTTTCCCCGTTAGACTGCTCTAACTAGCGTCTGGGTTTCAGCTTCGCCGGGGAGCCCGTCCGATAACGATATTTCAGCTCGCTCGCGGGAGAATGCTGTTCGAGTGCTCGTTTCTCCGCCGGAACCCTTGTTTCGCTGACGAGAAAACCAGGTTGAACTCGATCGAACGAACTCGTGCGTTTTTACCGTGTTGTCGAGGAAATTGTAGTCGGAGGCCGGTTTCCCTTGGCCGATCCTGGTGCCTAAAGATGCCATTGTTGTCGACGATTTTCGCCACGAGAATATCGCGAACCTGCCAGAGAAAGGGTCGATCCGAACTGGTCGAAGCTGCGGTCGCCATGACAATGGCTATCGATTCCTTCGTTGCCTTCTTCTCCTTTCCTCGAGCCTTCCTCCTCCAATCTGCTTCGTCCAACCTTCCTTTCAACCTTTAATCGCTCTTCTATCGGTGGTCTGCGCGTCGCTTTCCCTATCCCAGAAGTTTCTCTTCATTGTGAAAGCGAAGACTTGACTTCGTCGTTTGCTCGTCGAACGCCAGGAAGGGCGTATACAAATTAGATCATCATAAGTTCCCCTCCATTTTGGAAGCCAAATTCCACGGCGCGGCGGTCGTATACGATACGGAGTGTCCCATTTAAATCGATCCCCTCGAATATCTCTGAAATTATTTATGATACCGGAATATGTTTCCACGAAAGTTGAAAGGTATCGAGGGGGACATCATTTGATGTTAATAGATTTTTTTGTAGGTGGAGGCCACGTAGACGACACACGTGAAAGTCACATTTATCTTTTTAAGCGGAGCTTGATTAAAGAAAGACTATCTGTTTGGGGGATAAGTGAAAAGACAAAATCTGAAGGTACTAGAGTCAAATAAAAATGTGTACGTTTGTGACAATACATATATCGACACTCCTAAATTCCTCTCATCTGTCTACTGTTTTATATTTCGTCTAAAAGAATGATTATTCCCAATCAATATGAATGAAGAAACAAATTCTCTCTCGTCGCGATCCAGTAAACTATTAATCCTGCTAACCTCTCAAAGAGACTCGAGTTTAATCCCCAACGGGAGTTTGGTCGAATTCGAAGGGAATTATGCGCTTTTAAAGCGTCCAAATATTAACGAGAATCACTGCAGTTGGCTAAAATACTATTTGCGAGGTTTCTCGGGGACGAGTCAGAGCTCGCGCTGCAGAGATGCAGTTCTCCGATGCGTTTCTCTGCCGCGTTCACGGTCAAAGCGAGCTCGATCGCGATTATTGAATTGCTCACCGGCCGGAATCGCATTTCGGACGTCCTATAGCCTCCTCCGCCTACGATTCCTCACTGGCGCTTACGAAACAGCGTCCTCCCCAACGAACGGATGCAGTTTTGCATTTCGAACTTCGACCTCGGCGTTGTGCGAGTCTCTCGACTTGCCCGTTTCTGCGAGCCTATGAATGATTCATTCATAGCCGCCGATTATAAAATATATTCAGCACTGTGTTAATACAACGGCTAAATTTAAATAAAAAAATTTTAATATACCACGTTTTTAAAACGGACTAAAAAGTATACAATACATTTTCCTAGCCCCGTACAGATTCCTAATCCCATATAGATAGGACTGAAACTTTGTGATTGTGAATTTTTAATATAGCTATGGAAATACTTAGAAGATTTAACCTCTAAAAAAAGATTTTTCTACGCTTTATAATTTGCTCACAATTGTGAAAAAAAATTTATGAAATGTAGAAGGTAAGTTTGAGAACTTGTCTCGGATCAAATGTTACGATATTCATAATTTTTCTCCATTTCCGCAGTTTCGTCGATAAACTCTGAGTCGAGCAAGATTTACGCACGTCGTAACGTTTATGTTTCCAAAGCTTTGTGAATGGATTTCAGGTGACTCACGGCGAAATTTACGCGTGCCATAACGTTTACGTTTTCGCAGCTTCGTCAATAAACTTCGTACGAGCTTCAGGATTGATACACGCCACAATGTAATCAAATTTCGATGTACATACTATTTCGAGGTGGCAAATCGAATTTCTCATTGGAATTTCGTGATTCTGTTAGGTAAACCAATATGAGCCAGTCGATTGTATAATTCTGTTTACGTTGATATCGTGTTGATAAATGTATAACTATAATTTAAGGAAAGCTAAATTAATCAATTTTAGTAATAGAGAGGAGGCAGCAGACGAATGAAAAATGGATAAAAAAAAAAGTACAAGAAAAAGAAAACAAATGTTTACTTAAAAATTATCTGTAAAATTTAATTTAATTTTACTTTATACTATTGAATTCATATAACTACTCTATCGAAAAAAACTGTTTGGAAACCACGTTTATATTAAAATGCACTAAAAAATACAAAATTTCAGCAAGATTGGACTATGGGAAGAGGTTTCCCATAAGGTTTCCGAAGAAGAGCTAAACGCCTTATAAAGGGGACATTACCTTATTCTTCACAGTGCATTTCGGGGTTGGCTCGGGTTGGCAGTGTTTCGGTACAGAGTTCAACAATGTATACGTATATTAGCGAAGTATCCCGATAGATGTGACTCAGCTTGGTAGCTCGAGGAGTTTCTCGAGTGTTTCTGCGTCAGCGGGCACAAGGCGAAGCTGAAAGACAGCGTGATACTTAAGCGAGGTCTTACACCTGCGACCATAAGCGGCGCGCAGACCCTACTGCAACTATGTACCACACGACGCCTTTACGAAAACTTCCGACTAATTGCTCTTTCCCAACGACGCACTAATCAGTTTCGAAGGTCCTCCGCGTCTCGAACAACGCGTTTCTGGAACTCGGCCGAGCGGTTACAAAACGAACGTGCCTCGCTGACTTCGCGCAGTTCTTGGAAATATTACGCGTGCCAGCGTAATTAGGAAGCAAGCTGGAATTTCACTCGAAAACACTTTCGATCCGTCTACGAAGCAGGTACACGCCTTTTGTCTGTGTGTGCGGGTGCTCGCGTGTGCAAAGCACTTTCCAAACGCGGTCGAGATCTCTTGAAATTCATAAGAAAGGAAGAATGTAGTTCAAGAACTCGTCGAACGTCCGGCTTTTCGCGAATTCGGCTACATATTTCGCTGCTGCTGCGGTTTTCTGGCAGTCTGTCGTCTGGTAACGAGAACGATTCCTTGGTTAATGACGGTGAGGACGAACCAAGGGGAATTCCCAGAAGAAAAAAATCCGTCAGACTGTGGATTTTATGCATTTATACGCACTTTTGAAGTTAAAAGAACATTCATGTTGATCATAAAAGAAACAAGTTTTTACATGATCCCTAACTCTTGCAATTGTTGTGGACCATTTTTAATTTTAAAATGAAAATTTTCGAACTGAAACAATAGAGAAACGAAAAGAGTTGAATACCTAGTTTTGAGATATTGCTTCCAACAAGGAAAACGTAATCTATGTCAAACTACGACAATTTAATTAGCATTCGTGTACGGGCGATAGACAGTGCCGTCGAATTTCCATGATTATCTCACAAGGAAAAACTTGCGCAATGCCTTTTACTTGTCTATGTAGTACGTTCTAAAATCTGGTATGACGAATTGTATTCATTGTTAAAAGAATGCTCGATCAATAGCTCGAAGAGCCCCGGCGGCAGAGCGGTTGGGATAGAACCGCTGTCTGAAAGCAAAGTTGTAAACCAAGTGCTGCAATAAACATTTTCCGGAGCAGAAAGTCCGCAGAACTTTCAGAACGACCTGATATAACAGTGTTCAGTCGCGAATATCTCGGAGACGAACGAGCCAAGCGATAGAGCAAGCTCTGAGTCAGCCGCCTCGGGCAGATGCCTTTTCAAATTTCTTGCTCCACAGAGAATTCTGCAAGAGATAGAGAGAGAGAGAGAGAGAGAGAGAGAGAGAGGGGGGGAGAGAGATAGAAAAAGGATAAAAAGAGCCGACATAAATCTCGCGGAGCTGCGGTCGCGCCTTTGCAAACTCGCGCCCGTCCGATGGAAAAGAACCGCGCGTTCACGTTTCCGCGAATTTATGCCGGTTTCGCAAGCAGCGACGACGATGCTCGCATCCCGAAACGAGAGACGTGGGGAAACCCACCGTTCTGGAAAGAAACCGCGGAGGAATTTCCTTCGTTCGCTGCAGTTCGATAAATGCAATTAACCTGCGCCCGATGAGGAAAAAGTAATATCTTGCATCGAGCGAACACGCTCATCCAATTTATGCGAAAAGGGGAATTGGAACGCGACAGTCGCAATCGTCGACCATCCCTGTAAAGTTCTAAATTCGACGTGAGACAAAACATCAATAGCCTGCAACTGTACTTTGTTTCACTTTTCCACCTCCCAGATAAACCTGCGTAAAGGATGAAAAGTAACTGTATGTAATTTTAATTAAAACAAGACTGCAAAGTGTTGGGAACATTGCAAAGCACTTTAAGAAATTGAATTCTTCAGTGATCGTGACTAGAGTGCACGCTTTCGACGGCGTTCGATGCGGTTTTTATCGGCGCAACAATCGATGAATTTGCTTGATGATTCCAGAGGAAAGCATCCCCATAATTTCCTTGATGGTATACGATCGGCGATCCGATTAGCAACGAATCGAGCTTCTACTTTCTCTAATCGAGGAAACAAGAAATCGTGACGAGGAAGCATGCAGAGGGATCATCGCGTTGTCGCGGTTCTCTCCGTATTTGCGAGAAATTCCGAATGAGACGAAATCGTTTTTGAGCCACAAGAAGTTTTCACTTCGAAAAATATTGTTCCTTCTCTTCGACTTATTTCTTCGGATCCACCCGACTGCGTCCCGTACCGCCAGATCGGTGGTGACGCACCACGTTTCTCTTGGCTTCTCCAAGTAAGATCGCGTTACAAACTGGAAACGGAGGTTACTCGTTTGGTCACCGTGGAACAAATTGCACGACCGACGTAGCGAACCGTGGCAGGCTCGTGTACGCGAGTTAATCCAATCCGCGGTAACATTACTCCCCGGAGGAACGTCGCAACCTCTTTCGTCTAATTGCGGGCTGACCCCTCGACTCGCGCGCTCCAATTATTATATCGCAGGATACGTTTTAGCCTAGCTTCGAACCACGTGAGTATGCCGACGACGTCTTCCTCGTTTCCTTTCTTCTTTCCCGGAACCGATCCTTTCAGGCACGGCACTCATATCGATCGTATGTTGATCGGCCGGTTTATCGTCACGTTTGCGGTTTCATTAACGAGCGACTTTGATAACAGCGTAATAACGAGTCGACGCTTTTATCTACAGGAAGCCTGCTAATTAGGAGGTCTAGGAAAGTTGTACCCAGAGGTGAGCATTATTTGGCGAACGGGATATATTTCAAATACTATTTAATATTTTAGATTTTATCTTGCTTGAAGAAAATAGTATTTTAAATAAGATATACAATTTCGAAAATAACATATTTCTATTTTAACAATCTGAACCTCAAAATAACGTAGTTTGTTTCCGTACGCAGTAATTGGTACACAGCTCTTTTTCGTCCGTAGTAATACGAACAAAATGTTATCGATTTCATTTTCTTAGAAGAGCAATAAATCTGTACATCTGATACTGTCAGAGTCCCTGCCGTAATCTCCACATTATCGTGCCGAATTTGAGTCAGCTGAGTCACAGACCTAGTGTCCAGTGATACGGGTCCACGTGTGTCCGATACGTCCACGAGACACACCCCCGCGTGTTTTTATCGTACAGCACGGCCCACTCGACGCATTATCTATCGGCGAATGTTTCTTAACTATTGAATATTTATAATCCAGGACTAAATTTTTAACCATTCGAGGACGACAATGACGTATCTCATTGCTTATGTGACGTACAATCATTTCGATTGTTATTATTTTCTAAAATAAAGTTTTTAACTCCACCTTCCGGTTTCGGTGACCGGTGAGACAATTAATGGCTGAAAATAACCGTATCTTCTGCATGACTAGGCCCAATTGTGGTTCAACGAGTCGAATTATTGAGAAGCCTAAAAATATGTATCCGGTAGATAAAATATTAAGAACCACAATTGTCACTCGAAATGAGTATGCAGATAACGTTCGGACGGAACATGAGACGTTCATAAAGCTCCCATGGTGTATACTGAACGTTTCAATGGCAATTAACGGCAGCCAGAACTCGTAAAACTCGCGTTATTCGAATGACTGTCTGCGAATAAAGATTCGGAACGATACGTGGCGTCGCGACGCGCCGATGAAAGCGCGGCTCATTGTTCTAGGGAGACCGTGGAAACAAGAAGGCGAGTCGGCTACCCTGTTTGCTCGCAATTAGAGGACTCTCCGTGGCAACTAATTGTCCCTGCAGCTAACTGTCCGCGCCACCTGACCTTACTGCGACCAGGAATTACCACGGGATGAGAGCTGGCGCTGGGAAACTGCGGCATCTTCACCTGGGAACTTCGTTGAACTTCATGCTGGGCATTCGCGACGATGGAATTAAGTGACATTCTGAAAATGATCCGGATAAGGATCTACTTATGTTAACACATTCGCACCAGGTCATTTCCGACATAGTAGCGAATCACCTAGACTTCGCAAAGTCATGTACTTTTAAAGAAACTCCAATGTTCTAACCAGCTCGCATATCTAATTCTTACAACATTAACATATCTGTAGATAAACCAGCACGTGCTAAGTTGCATTGCGTGTAAAATCTATTTTAATAATAACCTTAATTATCGTAAAATAAAACCCAATTTTAATTATAGAAGAAATTAATCATATTTAAAATTTATCTTACTAACTGTGTATAGTAATTATCCCTATCAATTACATGTTTGTCAGTAACAATTCGCAAATAAACGATTAGTCTTGTGGGAGCGACGTCTGTACATCCTACCGACTCTGAAGAATGTCTCGAAATTTTATAATTTGATTTAAGAATTCTAACTGATTATTATTCAGCTTGTTAAACTTATCAAAGTGCGAATGAAATTTGGCTCCAGTCCGTTGCAAGTGAGGCGGACAATTTTTATTTTGCACAAAGAACCGCACTCAGCGACAGCTGAGTTTGCAAGTTTCTTGTATCATAATATAGGGCGATGCTTCGGATTGCATTCAGTTTGTGTGTTTGGCACTGGAACAGAAACTTTAGCAACAGAAGCATTATACCTACTTAGTGAAATCTCTCTGCCATCTACGTCGTCTATGTCGCAGAATCCCTGTCTTAATTAACTTTAGCGTATCAGGGGTAGACAGCTACACTACAACCCTGGAAACTCTACTCGCAGATGCGGCACTTGCTTTTCATAAAACAAACAAGCCCGGAGTGCATGGATAAGATAATTACGGGAACAGCAGCTGCGTCGATTGAAGTCATATATATTTTTGCTAGCTCGATGTTTTAACCCTTTGATCTCGAAGCTATTTAAACACAGGAAGCCGGGCTTCCTTCGTATTATGCGTGTTTTTGCAACATTACTCTGGAACGGTTCTTCGTCGAGGAAAATGTAATAGTATCTCCTCTTAGCTTCCTAATTGGCTGCAAGCAGGAGCAGCGAAATTGCGGATGTACCGCAATGAAATTTCTAGCGGTTGATTAAACGCAAAACGAGTCTAGCAGCAATTGTTTCTTGATAATTGCGAGCAGCCATGAAAGAGTCGCTTCCAGAGAAAAAGAAAATTGTATAAGACTTGTTTAGAAGATAAGAAAAAAAAATCTTATCATTTTGATAAGGCAATACTCGCCGCTTCAAGTCCGCTTCAATGCTCGCGAATCAGAAGTTATTCTAGCACTTATGGCCATAGGTGTTCGCGATATGGCCGGAGGTATCCCACGCAGAAGTGGTTACCACCCCGGGGCAGATTTATTAATAGCGTCTCTCTGGATGAGGTCACACGATTGTCGACGAATCCTCTGGATATTCCGAAAACCGTTTACGTAAACGCGATTTCTGTTTGGCCGCAGAATTATTTTCGTGCGCGCCAAGTTTCTCGGAAACTATCAAGAGTGTGCGGATGCAGTCATACCGAATGCAATTCTGAATCTCAACGTTGATCGCCTCATGCATACGTTTTCAACCCGTTCCTCTCCTACATCCTAAAGGAAATGAAAGGAATCTTAATTAGTGGAGAGGACATACTTTGAGTGATATAGAGAGAGAGGAGTTCGCAGGAAAAGGTATGTAGTTCGTAGAAAGGGTTGCCGCTGGCCTAAAGGGAAACAAACACAGCCCCTACCTCCGTCGCGCATTTTAATTCGCGACTCTTCAAGTCCCGTCCCTCCAGCCCGGGCTAGTTTCCAAGCTCGTTTCCGCTGGAAAGGACTCCAGGCGTGCTGGCCCTTCGTTTCCCATCTTCTTTAGGCTTGCTGCCCTTCGGGGAAAAGTTTGCGGAACGAGTGCTCCTCTCGAGCGTCCCCTCTCGACTGTCTACAGTTTTATGCGCGCTTTCTGAACGGAACACTGCTCCTTCCTTCGCTTCCTTAGCAATTTTTGCTACTACGTTTTCCGCCGTGTAAGTACCTTTCTTCGCGAGTTTCGATCGCCTAATTCAACTATTCCACGAAAATCATGAATATCACGAACATTGGTAAGTGCGACATAATGCTGTGGAGAAGTTAATGAGAATTTAAAGATATCATATGGGATCATTGGGAAAAAATACACCCGCAGTAATAAGTACAGTTACCCTATTGAACTTGATGGCATCTGTGGTCGTGACCTCTGTTTCCAATTTATCAACACGATCTACAGGCCGCGAACCTGGGGCCGTGCGAACTTGGGGACACTTTTGTTGGTATCTCTGGAGCGTGACACGACGCGGACGACAAGGATCGCGGTAAAAATGATTCGAATTACGCTGGGATGGCAGGACATTACGTTAAATTGCGGGTATCCTGCGGGAGCAGCCGCAATTTCGTACACAATTGCGTTAACGATGCGAACGGGAACGTATCGCGGTGGCATTATGAAACGTCTACTCCGTTCTGGAACCAATAATATTAAGATAGCGTATGCGTGCGTGGCATGGCGTGTCGCCGACAGAAAGAAATCAAGGCGGCAACGTATCCCCGGAAACGCGGTTTGCACGATAGAAAAAGCGACCGGCGTTAAATACCGTAGAGGAACGGGCCGGCGCTAATTACGCGCGCCGGCTTGCGGCTAATGTGTCACTCGCGCCGCGGATCGTCGGGCGAAAGCGAGAGCAATCGCGAACAACACTAGCTATCTCCTCGAGCAGAACACCGAGGGTCGCAGTGGTTTAAACGTTCCTCTGATTGAATTCTTCCCACTCGTCGATTAAGAACAAACGTCTGGACTTCGAGAATGGTAATTGCTGTCCGACAACATAACCGCGCGCGCTAGAGTTAATAAACGATTCGAATGATCAATAGGAAGCCTTGAATCTGATGCTAATCGTTCCGATAATAGCCCGTTACCAAGAAAGGGAGCCGTAATGGATGTTTTCCAAACTACAGCCGCACTATTAAGGCAAACAAGGTAAACCGGCGCTGATGGAATGTGCGCGCCGTTAAATCCGGCGTGGCGTCAGACGTACGCTCGAACGAGTTAGATTCTGTTAGATGTTCTCCGAGTGGGCGTGGCTTTGTAATTCTTCATTGTCTATAAACCAGTCTAAGGCTAAGTCAAACCAGTGTCTAAAGGGCAATCTCTGACGTCTTCAATATTCTTTCTATCCGCTGGATGGCAACCGATGTCTACTCGATAGATTAAGTTGGCCTGAGCGGACGTGGCTTCGTGGCCCTCGATTCCCACAGGGCCAGCCGCGTGCCCCACGGAGCAATCAACCACCCACTACGTAATATCGCACAGCTAATTCCACGCTTGCGATTTCACTCTTCACAAAAGAATTGCCCTTTCTGGAGACCCTAAACAGACTTACAAAGAAAAGAGGGCAAGGGCAAGACGCTTTTATCCCGAACTCTCCCACGCCAGCACGAAATCGTGAACAGAGTGCGTGACGTAATAGGGTGGCCTACCCAGCCAACGAACATTTAAGCAGCACGTAAATATGTGTAAGTCGAACAACGATTTTCCTAAGCGAGGAAACTAAGAACAGCAATTACGGGGTTCGCGTGTAAATTTCACGTTCCGCGCGGGCACCTGGCGGCTTCTACACGACAAAATACTGTCGCGATGCGCAACATCGAGTGAACATAGCTCACTCGCTCAACCCCCACGCCCCGAAGCTAGGAAAATCTACTATATAATGCAGGAACGTCGAGTGCATTCTGCTCGCGGCGCGGCGGTAAAAGCGATTTCACGGTAGCGCGAATTTGGAGCAAGTCCAAGTTGAAAATCGATCGACCTTTAAACCAATCGGCTATGTGCCTCAGCCCCGTCTTTGCCCTTCTGTGCAACGAAACGAGCGTTGTATCAGGAATCGGTGCCCGATACGAATCTGTCCTCGTCAAAGGACGGGAACGTTTCCGGCCGTTGCAGAAGCGCGATCATGTTTGCAAGAGGCAAACTCCGGGAAGTATGCTCTGCATTTACGAGCGGAGCACTAAAACAATAATACGATGTACTTGCAGAAGAAGATGGGGTAGGCAAATTAATTTGATTGCTTTTGCTCCGTTTTCTTGCTGTTTCACGGAAAACCAATATTATACATTATTTGCGACATTATAGAAGTGAGAAATTGAAAAATTGTTTAGTATACGTCTTCATTCGAGTACGTATTCTGTTATTATTATTTATTATTATAGACGGACCGAAGTCCTCTTATATAAATGTTTACAATAGAAAAAGATAAAAGACTACTATACACATAGTATAATAACAAAGAAGGGATGTGCACAGAAACTTATGATACAAACGATATGGTATTATCCTATAATTCTGCGTAATTGTTTTTTAAATGTGTGCAAAGACCCAGTAAAAAGATCAATACGATTATAGAGAGTGCTAGAGTCTGCAATAATGCGATTTATTGGATTAATTAATCCATAAGTAGATCTGGCTTTAAGTGTTTGAAATCCTGCTCTAGTGCTCAATACACGTTCAGGTACATAGAAATTGATTTGCGCAAGTAGAGAGGGACAATCAATATGATTATTAATTAAATTAAAAATAAAGCTCTGGTCGGATTACTAACTCTTCTTCGAATTCTAAAGATAATCCTCAACATTTCCTATACGCACTTGCTGCATTCTACAGGAAACTGATTAATTCAGTCACCGATTTGAATGCGAAATAAAGGTAGAATTGTGAATGATTAATTGTAAGAGTTACGAATCAATTTGTATACCCGATACGAAGACAGACAGACAGAAAACAGAGCTCAAATCAGTTTAAGCTGTTTGAATAATCGTTCTTCTCAGAAAACCCGTACTCACTGCATCTCGCAGGAGGCTGACGGATAACCAATCTGCGGTTAACATAAGAGCTACGAATTATTTATTATACCCGCCACAAAGATAAACAAGAGATATATCAGATTGTGCAGTTTGAAGTATGGTTCTTCTCAGAAATAAAATCTTTTATCTCGAAACCGGTGACGGATCGAATACGGCGAATTGTTGGATGTATCGATGGGATTCGTTGTGCAAATTGATCGAAGCAGACGTTTGCCTAACCGATGATAGTGATAACGTCTAACCACCGTCTCGCAGTCGTAAACCATGTTAGAGGTTCTTCGCGCGGCGCGGCACGGCGCGGCCTTTCATGCGATATTAGGCGCACGCGAGAGCGAGTTTCGTGGATCGATCGAGAGAGCCTGTAGCAAATCGCCGCATAAACAATGCACGTCCACTCTCGATCGGCAATCACGGATATTTCCGCTGGCTACGATCGAACCGTGAATTACGAATTAACACTCTCTGACTGCGGCAAACCGCCTGGCAACCTCGATAAATTCCATTAAACCGCAGTAACTTATTCAACGAAATAGGAATTGAAAAGATAAGATAGCTACTACGGAGAACTCTTTCAACCTTCTTGCATTTTGCAGCTCGTAAGATGCTGGTGCAGTGAATAGGTCGGTGTACAAATCGATGTTTAAATTAACGGAGATGCTGGTTTTTAGACTCGGCCGGGGAGCCATTTCTACAGATAGCTGAAACCATTCACGGGATTATAACATGCATAAAAGGAAATAAGGTAGACGTCAAAAAGAATTAAAACATTATTAATGCAATTAAGGAGAATTTCGTATTGGTATTTCTGCTGTACCTAATGTGGAACGCATTTACTTAATCTAATCGAGAGACACTGAGTAATAAATTCACGATTTCAATATTGTGAGTGAAAAGGGATGTAGTAGGGTAAAACACGCGACACTCGGAGTGTGAATCGGGTCGGGCCAAGCCGATCCCAGTCGAGCCGCGTCGAATTAATCGAATTAATCCGATGGAATCGCTCGACGCGAAGGACGCCGGTCGACAACGGATGAAACAGACCGCAAAGAGACTAATGACGAGTCGAGCAAGGGCTTCGCAACGCGATGGATTAATTCGGAATCCCTAAAGCTTCCGTCGATACTCTTTTCTCTCTGCTCGCGGACGCGAGTAGCGATCGATGCGGCGCGGCGCACTGTATAACAAACGCGAATAAAAATCGGAAAAGTTATCGTTTAATATCGATCCGAACGTACGAAGATTTTCGCAGGGTTTTCGGAAAAAAAAAAGTGTAGAACGAAAACACGTAAGTGAAACAAGTGAAAAATACTCACTGGGAAACTAAGAAGCTACGCAGACAGGAAGCTCTGCGGTGAATCCGCGAATGGAACACGTCCGGGAACGTTTAAACGAGCTGATAGCTAAATGAAAACTGTGAGACCGCTATCGAATCCATCGACGAGCATAACGAGATTCTTCAATTCTCAGTTGATCCGCATACGTCACGAGAAATTGTAATGTCGCAAGAACGACCTTCGGTTGCGCGCTCTCAAAAACTTCGTTTGCATAGCAGTACGCGAGCGCGATAAATCGAAAAAGCGATCGCGACCTTTTACGAATCGCATCGTAACGCTGATCAGTTGTGAAGGTCGACTGTATGCAGTGCCGATCACGTGGTAAAATATCGATCGTAATTGACGCTGTCGAACAGTGATCTATCTTCGAGAGATTGTACGCGCAACTGATAACCAAAATTATATGTGCCATGAACAACAGTTTTTTCATAAAAAATGCAGGTCACCCCAATTTTTTAAATGTCAGTGTACGTTTTTGAATTGATAATCTTCCATCCGGGGTCGAGGCGGTTTCAACGACCTACTATACCGTGACCTAAAACCTTGAACTAACGTTTAAATTATTTCGACCAGAAAAAAACGGGTTTTCAGCCCACTGTGAGGCAACGGCGGCTATGCGTTATGGCAATTCCGGTGTACTGTATCACGCGGCGAAGATAAACGAGCTAATTGCGCGATCATTTGCGTCAGCCAATAGACGACACTCGGGCAAACACAGGGACAAAACGAGGCTCTCCATCACCGACGACACAGTTGCGTAAATTTCAGCTTGGTTTTCGACCAGCCCAGTTGTTTGATCAGCCGCGTCTTCAACGTTCGTCGCACGTGCTCAGTGATTCGCGGTTGTATAAAACGCTAAAACCGCAGATAGAGTCTTTCGGGTACGTGGCTAGTTATCAATCATGCAAACACCGGTAACGCAACGTTGCTGCACGCTGACAGTTCTCGGGGGCGTTACGATTTACGACGCGATGGTACGAGACCCGCTGTCAACCGGGTTCACGTGACGAGTGCCACGATTGTGCGTGATAATTATGATTTGATCTGACCGCTTCGCGGATCTTTTCTCCCAAATTACAAGCGTCCAGTTGTGTCCACAGAATTGCCAACTAACCGAATATTCTTATTTCTAGACTTCGGATCCAAAATCTTCGAAATATTTCCTAGATCGTGTAGTTCTGCTATTTTTTTGGTGACCTCGCGACAAACATCTCAAAATGAGAGTCTAAGATTATTTTCGAGAATTTCGTCCTCACGTGACATACGAACTCATTCTGTTCTATTTTAATTTTTTAGGTGATTCAATACTTTCTGTCAAGGGTTGTGTTTAACAAATGAGATCAGATATCAGTCTGTGCCCTGGTCAGTCTATCTCAATCAAGTAAGTACCAGCTTACGGAAGAATCTAATTTAATTAATTCCAGGCTATTTTATAGAAACAGCCCACTCTATGC
The DNA here is from genome assembly GCA_028455605.1 of Lasioglossum malachurum. Lineage (NCBI taxonomy): Eukaryota > Metazoa > Arthropoda > Insecta > Hymenoptera > Halictidae > Lasioglossum > Lasioglossum malachurum. Next base: position 4,408,416 of record CM052319.1, on the reverse strand, counting down.
GACGGCTTCGCGATACTAACAGCCGCTTACAATAATTAGCCGTAGCCTCCAGCCTGTGCCAGTATAGTGTAACAGTACAAAGTCCCGCTCAATGCCGCTGCGAATCCGCGTGTTTACACTTTCTTCTCGCGGCGAGATCGAACGACACTCGTGAACCGCAACAACGTTCCACGTTCGTCGATCGACAAACTTAATGCCGGCTTTCTACTTTGCCATGCTAATTGGGGACGTGAACGAGTATGGTTATTGTTGGCACATTGCACGGTTTCGTGCGCTCTTAATATTTAGCAGAATTATCGGACTGAAAAGTATATATAGATTTAGGATTCATTACTTCACTATTATTGAGATTTTATAATGATTTTATAGACACTTCCGACGCGTTCCGATGCGTTTTGTAACAAAATTGTACAATGTCTCGATGTCTTGTTATCTTGTCTGGAACGTAATGAATCAAGTGATAAACATTTGTTGGTTTTAGTCTTAGGTTAATATTGAGATATGTAATGGGTTCGTTCAGGTGATCGGTCGTTTGATAGTTTAACATTAGCTTTAGTTACCCTAAACACAGTTATTATAAAATTTCCTACGATAAATATCATTAATGAGAAGTTAATTATTATTGAAATTTAAGATGATGTACACAAAATATAAAGAAAAAAATTCAAGCCAGTGAAAAGATGATTATTCGAAAATAATATGTACCACACAAATTTTTATTCGAACTTATACAATATTTAACTTTTCCGAGCATAATTTTGTTTGACCGAGAAAATAGATATTATAAATTCAACATAGGTCAACAGCTACAGTAAAAATGATTCTCTCGTGTAAAGGGTTAAATAGACAGTTGCAGCTTACGCGGTTCGCAACAGGCAGCCATAGCCGCAGGATTCCGCGTAGCTACCAGACCGAACCGACAAAATCCGGCTCTGAAGCTAGACCTAGAACAGCGAGTCTGCTCTAAGGTACCTCGAATTTATTCCAGGCAGGTGTCCGACGAGAAAAAAGGAACACCGGTAGGTGCATTGCTAATCCCAGTCCCCTTCGAATCGACATCCCCTCGTAGTTACGCAACACACTCACCGTTCCCACTTTCCCCGTGCTCTTTCCAACGGAGACGACAGAAGGAGAACGGAAAGAGCCGGTCCGTCGGTAGTCGAGAGTAGTCGTTCCGTGTTGTTCGGCCACGTGCCACGACTGTGTACCGCTTCGGTTCCCTCCCTTTCTCGTTCCCTTGGTCCTTTGCCTCGTCGTGGTCCGCTTTCCTTTCCACTCTGGATGATGTCCACGCGTGAAAGAAAGCTCGGCAACCTTGGCCTTCGACGGGTCCACCGGAATATATGTATATGTATATCCGCCGTTCCCGGGGCCCCGGACGCGAACTGGTCCCCGACTAGTTCCCCTCGAGCAACACGTATGTATTTACGGACGCGAGCGAGAGGGAGTCTTTCTGGTAGGGCAGCCCTTCGAACCGGCTTCGGACGGCGCGGCGTTTCCTGACACCGATCCAGTAACTGACCTTCTCAACGCAACCGGTTTGCCAGCGTGGCCCTTCTCCTTGCACTCGCCGGACACCGTTCACTCGACGGCTCACAAAACAGGCTACGGAAGGTACGAACTCTACAAAGGGTTCACACTCTTCAAAACGTCCGATCCCTTCAAAAACTTCCAACGTTTCAAGCTCTCCAATATATATCCAACCGCTCCAAAGTCTCTGAATGCTCCAAACGTTTCACGAGCTTCAAACTTCCCAATGGTTCAAAATGCTCCAAACTTCTGCAATAACTACAAATGCTCCAAACGTCTCAACGGCGTCAGAAGATCCAAACACTTCAGTAGCTGAAATGGCTCCAAACTTCTCCAACGACAGCGAACTCTCCGGAGTCCTCAATGACTTCAATCGATCCGCGCGCACGTGTCGGAATCTCCAAAGCCTCCGAACGCCCCGAGCTCTCGAATGGCTCGAAGCGACCCAAACTTCTTCAATGACTTCAAACTCTCCAAAGCCTCCAGACGTGCCGACCTTCTCCGAAACTTCCGCAAGCTCTTCAGATTCTTCGAATACTTCAAACAAACCTCACCTTTCAGGATCTTCAAAGTCTGTGAACGTGTACGAAGGCGTTGCGAACGTTGCCAGGTATCGTCGTACCTTACCGAACCGCTCGATCCGCTGGATCCCGGTGCGAAACCTTCCGCAAATCGCGCGAGACAGCGCAAGCTCGCGGTGAACACGAAGGAACACGGAGCTGACAAGAATCCGAAGCGCGCGGCGACTCGGCGAAGACTGAGTCCTGAGGTGACCGGCCGCCAGCCGAGAGCCGAGAGTCGACGTAGAATCAAACCGTTGCCGAGTGAATGACGCCACGCGCACACGGATCCTCTCTCTTTCTCTCTTGCTCTGTTTATCCCGTTCCTTTGTCTACTTCTCTTTCTCCCTCTCCCTCTCTTTCTGTTCAGTCGTCGACGTGGACAAGGCCGGCGAGTCAATAGGACTTTTCTGAATTAGACGAGATACGCGGATAGCGGAATGTCAAGCGACATCGGCGAGCAGTTATTACTCGGGTCATGTCGTTGGTGTGAATTGCTGCGAGACCCGAGTGAACGCGATAATCTTCGAAACTTGGCCGAACAACCCGGAGATCCTCGTGGCCATTCTGGTGCCAAATATTGTGAAAAGACCCTGCAAAGTGTTCCGATACAGAAGACACTTCTTCCGGGTTCTCTAGAGCCTTCTATACCTGCTTTTATATGTATATCTACCTTATTCTAGAAAATGTTATGAAACCATTTATTGCCGTCCGTACCATAAATATAAAATTGTCAATTGTAAGAATCCGAGGGTCGCTGACAATGCATGTTCCCGTTTAACCCTCGGACAACGGGCGATTTTTACAGCTAGATAATATTGACGATGCTCAAGACCGTTGACAGCTCTAATAAATAATATTTAAAAATTTACTGTTGGTGATATCTCCTGTAGACATGTTTGAACATGTTTCTCTTTGTATGTGGAATTCTGCACCGTGCAACGTCAGCGTCGAGAACTTGCATAATCCCAGCGCGGAAGCAGTTCCGCGAAAAAGTTCCGGCGCGCCGAATATCCGATTTTTGCGGGCGGATTCAGCGGAAAGCGGGCGCAGGCTACCGAGACGTCTGATATCCTCGGTCTGGTGCATTTCATTGCATTGTTTCCCGCAGGATATATTCAAATGAGAGAGGCGACAAAACGAAAGTATGAGCTTGCCCCAAAGCTGCGTCCCGATAACGATCGTCGCATCCGGTTGAACGAAACGCGGCTCTCTGGTGCGGTGTTCTCTGACACGAGATCAATTGGTCGCCAGGTGTGTGTCGTATCACAAGGATACGCTGCGGGTCGCATCGGGGCATAAGTGCAGCGAGCCAACTTTCTACGGACGCAGCTCCACTGGGTGCGATTCTCAGGGATATTTTGTTCTTGAACCAATCAAACTTTTCGAATGTTCCAAACTGTTCAATAGATCCGAAAGAGATCCAGGGTCTGAAAGATTACGAACGTCTAAAATCTGTACATACTCCTCCCCAAAAAAATAATATGCATCACTGTCTATGCATTTTGCTCAATCTTACATTCTTCGGTTCATATTATGTGAAGTTTTCAAATGAACACCCTGTATAAAAGTTCGGAGAAAACTTTTTGTCGGCAAGAATAAAAATCATTTTGATTTTTGACTTTTCGGGCTAATTACCCTACTGTGCGGTGGTTGGAAGAGTCAAATTCAAAATAAAATTACAATTAACCAACGACGAGAGCCAGGAATTAAATTGTCCAGCTGGTAATTTGATATTCGGTGGCATTCGTGTTATGATGATCGCGATTCAGCTGTTCGTTAGCGACGGCCACCGTTGACCCCGTGTCAATCAACGTGTGCGCGACGTATCGAAACGAGAATCGAGACGAGATTGACAATGTGTCGCGTGCGATCGAAAATCGCATTTAGTATAACCGCAGCATAACACATTGACGCGCTGCAACCGCAAACTGATATCGAACGTGCGGGTAACCGGGTGCACGGGTTGCGCGAATTTACGTTGCCGCTCGCAACCCGTCGCGCCGGTATTTATAGCAATAACCCGGTCTATATCTATATTTTCGGCGAGCGAGGGGATTCGGTCAATGGTGCAAATCGTTTAACGAGTCGAGCGCGCGCGACAAACTAAATTTACTGCCCTGCTATGCATGCACGAATGAAACGGCGCGGCGCTACTAATGCCCGCTTCCGATCGATCGATCCGAGCTAACCGGACAGAAATGCGTTTCGAAATCACGGACCTAAATCCGGTATCGTTTTCATACCTGTATCGTACCCGGAAAGCTGCGCCGAAACCGATCTGTAGTTAAGATAATTAACAGGGAGATACTAAACGATCGCAGCTCGGAATTTGTATAGGGAATGTTAGCACAGTCGGATCTACGAGATCTCTTCTTGTGAATAGACTGCGGGTTTTTGTGCGTTTAAGTTGAAAACTTTCTTTAATTTGTCTTTCTTAGTGTCGAAACGAAGTTTTGCATCTTGCACTGTGGCTTAGTATATTCCAGAATGAATAAATTTCTGTTCAACCACTAATTTCAAATGTTCAGACTGCGGAGAGCACATAAAAGGAGTCGACTACAATGGTATCGATCCTCGCGATTTTCTCAGGCCCGCGATCGAATCTCGAGGGTTTTTTTTCCGCGTAATTGTGCTTCTGGTCTAATTAACGCGGCAAAACGGCCGTGTTTATCTTTCGCCGAGATTCGCACGCACCCTCGTTCTCACGATGATGTCAACGCGTACGCTCGGTTCGCATTCGCTCGCGACTTCTTCGAGTGTGTATGTATAATACATTGAGACGAGGTGTTACGAACGAGGGGGAAGAAGAAGAGAATGTTGTCTGTTCGGTGGCAGCGGCCTCGGCCGTGAGGCGCACGAGAGGCCGAGAAAGACAATAGAATCTGGCATCCGTTGAGGCACTATGCTTCGAATGAGAGCTCCTGGCACCGGTTACTTCCGCTCGAGTTTGATAAAGAGAAGGAATTTTCGGTCGGAGAGCTCCCTTGTGCCAGGTGACAGTCGGTTTGGCATCGTCCGACTACGACTGGGTCACTGGAGACCCATACACAAAGTAGTTATCCAACAGTTAACTAAATCACTTGAGTCCACGTTTCTGATTTCGTTGTTCGGTAACGTTCAATGGATGCTTCGTGTGTTCAATAATGAAGAAAGGACAAAGTTATTTAGGCGAAGGCTCTCGAGGTCTGTTCGAATGAAGGACTTTATATAAGAGTTTGAAACGGTTATTTTCGGAGCGGTTTCAAGCCGTGGCATCGACGATAAATCGACAGGTCGGGAATAGGATTGTTCGCGGCTGACTGCGCGAAAAAGGCTGCCGCTCGAAGGGATCTCGTCGACGCGTGTAATACGGGCCCGAAGTTCGCGACCGATGACCAGTCGAGATAACCGGAATCTGGAAAGTCCGCGAGAAACGGCACAGCGTTTCTCTGTGCCCCGTTCGAGCTCCCCTGCTCGCGCGAAAACTGATAAGGAGAATGTATATCCGGACTCGACTCGACTTCTACACCCTTTCGCGAACGCTGACGAGGTAGCTATCTTGGAAACCGGCCAATTTACACCCCCGCGTTCCTCGAGATAGTCGGATAAGGAGCGGAATTGAAATAATCCCTCCTTTCTTTCGGAACCATCCAGGCCACGACCCATTTCCGTCGCGCGATGGCTTCAAACATTTACCAATTGAAAATCAATGTAACTATCTTCTTCAGAAGCCCCGGACAAGAAGTCTGAACACTTGCTAATAAATTGTTTCATGCTTTTAATCTCTCATTTGTCATCATAAATGCTTCAAACTCGTCTACTAATGAGCGTGTATATCCCGAACAGTATTTTTTATGTGAATAAACATAGTATGTATGCAAGTATTGAGAGTCTTTTGGCCTCAGTTCCAGTACAAAGGAAACTCTGGAACGGGCAGAACGAGCATTGTTCGCGTCGGGAAATGCTCTCCGTTCCCTCTCAGTCGTTCCTCCTGTTCTGCATACAAATTGTGGAAGCATCCTTTTCGCACCGTGTTTCACTGTCCGACGGAGGGACACGCGAGTACCCTTCCTCGGAAAGATCAGAGATTATTCTGCTCTACCGTTTTCCGGTAGAAAAAAAAGGAATCGTAAGCTCCGCAGAGGGAGGGGGACGACTCGGCATATTTTACGATCAAGCACGCCTAATTACCGTTTCCCCGGTTATCAGGAACGCGAACCACGCTAATTGTTATTTACCCCGTAATCGGGCCGAGGAACTTTCGCGAACACGCGGCGAGAAATTCGAAGGGAAAACTAACTTTACCTTCCACGTACACAGTAATTATAATTTCCCTCCGAGGAACTGAAAATAAATTAATCAGACAATAACAACAGAATTCAAATCCCATGGTAACTGAGAAGATTCCTCAGTTGTTCATTTCAATTAGTTAGTTCAATTCATTAGAACTTTTAATATGAGGACGTTTTTCAGTTTTACGGTCCACGTTTTGAAATGACCAATTAAGAAGTTCCACAACTCTTTCGTTCCCTGTTTCAACCAGTGGTTATCGGAACCGTTTGACGGCCCAGGAGTAGGCAAACGAGTAACTGTTATGCTCGAGGTAGGTGGGAGGGTCTGGCAATTAGGGGAAAGGCTCGAATTACACGGTGAACTAGTAACGAATTATCAACGAGCGATGGTATCGTATCGGCCGGAGTAATTACGCCTCGGGAACACTGGAGAATCCGGGTGATTATCGTCTCTAGCCCAAAGCTAATAACATTAACGGCGATCGTTGTTGCACATACAAGCGCCTGAGAAATTCTCGGTTCCCTTCGATCGACTTTATGGAGGATATATCGAACGAGTTTTTCATGATACATATTATGCTGGAATTGAAGTTGAAATTGATATTGAAATTGGCAACGATATCGATGCCACTAACGATCGATTCCAGGAAAAGGGATCGTCGGCGAACGTTACGAAAAATCGATCGAGGAAACTGGCCATTAGAGTTCGACAATATTTTCGAGGGTGTTGGCTCGCGTAACGCGAAACACGTATTTCGTATCGATCAGCGGCGCTCGTTTCAGGCTGCACCGGCGGAAGGTGAGAGCTTCGGAAACGAATCACGTACCAGCCGAAAAACCACGAAGACTGTTAGCTCAAAGAAGCTTTCCGGATTGCACCGTGGAGAAAACGATCGCTCGTCGAATAGTTCTTCGTCAAGAGACTGCGGATTTCATAGCGGCTTCTTGCGAAACTTGGCACGGCGAAGTGTCCGAAAAAGTTTCGTAAGACTTCCAATTCGTTTCCCGATTACAGCATCTATACGAAAGAACAAACTTTTATTTGCACCGTGATCCGCTGTCTAGAATCGTCAGTCTATGGTAGACTGCCGATTTTTATGAAAAATGAAAATTCTGTTGATTTCGTGACACAAGAACCACGTAGAAATTTATTTCTTTAACCGAAAATTTTAACACGGCGAAAGTAATAGGGGACTGTCATAATTTTTATTTCTGTTCTATTAAACAATCAATTAATCAATAAATTTTGTAGCTTAAGAACAAAACGTGGGCCAACCTTTACGACAGTTCCTTACGGTAAGGTTTTTTAAGGATAAATGTATCAAGGGAATGATTTTTATGGTCTTTGAAGCATAAAAGTATGCGTTGAACTTTTTTTACTGACGCAAGGGTTAATAATGACGGACTTAATGGAATACAATGCGTTCCTTTAAGCGTCCAGGAGGATCGATTTGGCAAACAATCGCACGAAAGAGCGGAAAGCTGTTGGTTGGTAAACCGTGGACGGTGGCTACCGCGTAAGCTCGTGGTTCGCAGCGTGCTGGTACAGCGACGGTAACAACAGAAGCGATAAACTGGCAGCGAGGAAAATGTTAATCGAGGCGATTAAGCGGCTTCCCCGGCGATATTCGCGTCCCTCCCGAGCCGGCGAAGATAAGCGAAGATAATAAACGCCCGGGGTTCTAAATTGCTACGGTAGTGTTCCCGTTCTTTCGGCCTTTCTGCTTGGTTTTCCGTAGAAAGCGGAGGCGCAGTCCGGAATCCAGCTATATCTTGCCTCGGTCCGAGGCACCGCGGAATAGCACGAATCCCGGTATCATCAGCTAGCGCGGGATTTAACAAGGAAATCGTTAGACGGAGCGTGATTAACCCCGCCGCGCCGTTGCGATAATAAACGAGCCACGAGCTTCATAACTCATCGGTGCCGTGCTCTCTTTCTTGTCTGCAGACGCCGACGCGACGCGTCCCACGGTGTCCCGTTCTCTCTCGAAAAGCCAAAAATCAATTCCAGCAACCATGTACACATGTTTCCCTCTGTAGGGAATCATTACGTAAAATAAAAAGGTTCAAGTATCAAAATTCTACCGAGTTTAATGAGAGGTATCACAATAACAAAAAATCAATACTACTTCAACTAGCCCCACCAAAAAATTACCCCAAAATTGACAAAGTCTTGTTGATCTTCCCACTATCTTAAGTTCCGTGTACTCAATCTTGTTATAATTGCATAAAATCCGCAATCTATTACAGACAGAACTAATTCTTCTATTCATACAGATTTAGCGAAAGAACAATTTCGATCTGGGTCTCTTTCTCCCATTCCATTTTCTCCGAGTTGCACTATAGTAATTCGAGACGGGTTCGTTTTGCTTGAATGGAAAGCAGGCTCGTTCAAGTTTTTGTCTGGTCCTGACAAAACCTCTGGAAGCGAAAGAAGCATCGAACGGCTTAATTGGTCCTGGAAAAAGTCCGGCAGCGATCGTTGAAAAGTTATCGCAGGAAATCGATGAGAAGCAGCATAATGCGAGCTCAACGCAACTCTCGATAAACGAAAGTTCCTTTACGTTCGCGTAGTTTTATCGGAGCCCGAGCCGGATTATCTGGAAGTCGGCTCTCGATTTCGCGGTCGATCAAACCAACGAGCGGTTAGCACGATTCCGTTTCTAATTCTGAATCGGTTCTTGCTCTCGACAAGGCTGTTGTTCTCTCTTATACAGTGTGTCTCAAAAACGTACTTTCTTCAAAGGGGCGGTTCCTGAGCTCATTTGATGTAACTTTTTCCTTTGCGAAAATATTCTCCGAGGCTTTGTTAAGGTGTTATTAGCGAAAAACACGGACCAATCAGAGTGCGTTTTGTTACTAACTCCTTAACAAAGCCGCGGGGAATATTTTCGTAGAGGAAAAGTTACTTCAAATCACCTCAGGAATCATCCCTTTCAAGGAAGTACAACACTTTTGAGGCACTCTGTATAATCGAGATTGAATGTTGAAGGTGTGAACGCATGAGTTTGGATCACGGTTCAGGAATCCTTGTTCGATTTTCACGGCAAGCTACTCGATTAGCGCGTCGCACAACGACGTCCTTTCTTTTCTAAGCTAAAAGAGACGGTAGCCGGTTGCGCAAGGTCGATCGCGTTGTTACAACGCAAAAATCATGCGATTTTTCCGATCTCTCGGCTCGCTTTTTTGTACCGGTGCATGTTCTTGTGCAATCCGTGGCACGCAGTGAAATCCTCGATCCTAGATCTTGTTGTGCAGCCACCAGAATGCGTTAATCAGCGAACGTGGACGCCGAGTGGCCGGGAAATCGAAATCTGGACTAGAAAATGAAACTGGTGGGCAACGCGCTTGCCTTCCATCTCCGTGGATAAAACGCGAGCTAATGCGCATTTAGGTCATCCTTAGCTCCCCCATTATTTTTCACGTGCTCGACGAGCGCCGGGGACGAGAGGAATCTTGGCGTTTGCACGCTCACGTGTTCGACAGAGCCTTCAACGCTCGAATTTTTTCCTGTTCTGGTAAGAAGATGATCTAACGCGCCTAGTTGCGAGATTGTGAGTGATGGGAGGATTTAGGAGCTGCTGGAATCTTTAATTCTTATATTCTGACGTGATTTTTAAAAAGATTTGAAAGAATGTTTACGTACGAATTTAATGTACAACTGCTACTTTGGTTAGATTTTGATTACGAAATTGCATTTGTCAGCTTTGATTGAACTGAACGGAAATGTTAAAGCGGTGGATGTTAAATAAAAGTGCAATTCTTTCTCACAATTCCTCGCCGTCCGGTAAGCTAGTTTCTGTAGTTCCTTAAAGTAACTCGTTTGGTCCAGTTTTATATCGAATTGTGAGTACGTTTAAAATGTTTTCAAGTTAGTTTTCGAGAAAGTCCGTATGTATAAAAAGTGCTTCGAATAATAGTCATATTTAAACCGACAATATTATGAATATTTTTCGTGTAGAAATACGCAGAACAAAAAGAATAACATTTGATTGTTCAACGTTTAGTATCCGAGAGAATTGACTTAAAAGAACCGGCGAATACGGGTGCTGTTGAATAGGAATTGACTCATGTGTCTGATCACGACCCACCGAATCTACTTGAAAATACCAAGGCACGCGTACCCGGCGGATTTTCGAATTCGCTTCTCTTAAAAAAAGAAAGCCATAAGGAAAATATTATCCTTCTTTCGCTATATATATATATATATATACACATCTCCGATTTATGCATTTATGGCACAACTATACGGGTGCAATTTAAAACAGTAAAAAATGAATACAAAAATTCAATAATAAAAAGCGAAATAAAATCTAAAATATTCAATAGTATTTGAACTATTTACTTCGCCAAATAATTCCCACCTCTGCCGCAGTCTAACCAGCAGTAAACGCCGGTCGAACCTGTCGATCGACTGACTTTTCGAAAGTGAGTGGTCGCGTGGGCGTTCGACCAGACAAATCGGTTAATCCCCGAGAAATGCTTCAATCAAAATTGCAGCACGAGGAAAATAGCGAACGCGGTACGATTAAGGACTCTAGCTCTAGAGTAGACCCTATAGAGACATCAGACGTTTAAAGACACGACATAGATGTTTCCCGCTAAACATTCTGCAAACGTGACTGTCTCTTCTAAAGAGACATCAGACGTTCAACACTAAAACTGAACAAAAATTGATTCAATAGAATTTTTTACTCAGGCAGATAGAGCCTTGTAATTTTTGTAGAGCTGAGACATTTTAGTCGCTTTTAGTGCTAAAGACACTTTAGTTTTAAAGACACGAGAGACGTCGTTTGAATAGATGACGGGGTCAGTCTCATGACAACTGTTACGCTAGGACGTCAGTATGGAAAGACGCGGTGCGGATCGAACCCGCGTCGAAAACACTGACCTATCTCTCGCATGTCTTTCGTTGGTACTACTTTAGATTCGAGGTCCACCTACCGCGTTATCCGAGGACGCGAGTCGCATATCCTGTTCGAGATGTCCTGCTGGCCCTGTGGTTGTGAAAGGACAGTTATACCGGGCCCAGCTTCCACGGTGTTGTCCGCCAATCGTCTCGGCTCGGCTCGGCTCGGCGTCAGCCTCCAGGCCCGAGAGAGAGTACTGGATAATCCGCCTGCTCTTGTTACGACACGACACGCCGAATTTCGAGGTTGTTCCGCGCACAGCCTTGTCCACCGGGCAGCCTCTAGTCTCTGTGTGGCTTCCGACGAGGTAAACAACCGGAGACAACCATGCTTTCGTGTCGATATCTCTTCGAGAACATCTGAGAGAACACCGAAAGGCTGGCACTGGTTACACGCACCACCGCTTACAGGAGCACGCTCTCTCTCCTCGCCCTCCCGAACACGATCGCACGGTAAAACAGACACTTTTCTGCGGAGATAACTCACGAATACAACGAACCATGGAGTCGTTCCCGCTCTGCGTTGATGGGAAATCGACGAGATTGAACCAGCATCTATCGAATGGATTTCGGAAGCGTGGAAGCCGCGGATCTCCGGTCCTGATGATCTTTACCGCGGACATCCTCGAGGAAACGTTGCTCCGAATGACACGCGGATGACAGCGGCTGCATACAGCAGCGCTGTTAACTTCGTGTACTTAGAGCGCCACGGCAGTGGCGCTGAAGGAAAGGTCCTGGAGGCGCCATCGGACGAACCTTTATGGTACAGCTATTTTGCATGCAATGCATTTTACTGTACACGGTTCTGAATTACCGACTCTGTCGATGCATCGACCACCGACGAGACGAGAGACTGTTACAGACGTCCATTGGACGTCGTCCAGCCTTATGGGAGTTCGTGTCACCCGAATTTTCGGTGTTCTCTTACGCCCTCTAGGATATATTTTGGCTCCAGCCAGAGAAACAGAAGGCCACCGACGGCATTTCGTCGGTGAAGAAGACCACTGAGGAAATTCTCGTTGGTGAGAAGGCGAATGAAGGCATGAAATGTTAAATTCTCCGACGAACGCATGCGAGTTACACTGATATTTCTGACGATGTTTTCGTGTTAGTTTTTAAGCTTTAAAATATTCGAAGCAAATCTACGAGCTTTCCTCTGACCTTATTGTCAACCTCGTTATTTGTTGCCGACGTACCGACGTAGAGAGCATACAACGCACAACAAGGACCCTTACGTGGTGCGTACCGTTTCTGTGTTGCATCATCCAACAAAAATGCAGAGTATTTATTTGAATTTTTATTGAAGTTAATACTGTGTTCAAGCGAATTATTTACAGCTGCTGTGCATCTCCGGTAACCAGAAATTTTGGCTTCTTATGCCAAAAATCCAAGTTTCAATCCTATTTAGGACATCAGTGATTCAAAAGTTAGTGGTTTAGAGTTGGACAATTTCAAATGTTTTTGCCTGGTAAGAGTGCCCGCCATGTTTGTAAGTAATAACGGTCGCACGCCGCTTACCGAGCGGTACCGCTAGGTGGCACCAGAAGCACGGGCAGTTAGAAAACTGTCAAACACGCAATTTGAATTGAACCACTGACCGCTTAGGATTGTGAAGCGTAGATTTTTCGCATTTTCTCGCCAAAATCTACAGGATTACATACGAAAGAGGCAACAATTTCTGGTTTCCGAAGGTAAAGTTTAACCTTATTTAATTTTCATTGATTTAAATTTATCCTCGAGTCGTGTTGCCTTCTCGCGATAATTTATTCTTGTGTCGCGACGACCAATCCTATTTAAATTCGTTCCGTCGTATAGAAGTCAAGTTTATTTAATATTGATTGACATTAATTTTGATTCTCTATTCAAATTGAATTGTTTATTTACTATTAATTCTGATTTAGTTTCTGACTGTTTGAAAATTGTAATAATTAATGAATTTGTTGTTTCTGTTACAGATTCCGCGGGAAAAGAATCATCGTTTGAAAGAACGTCTTGGTAGCGAGATCGATGCGTTCGAGAATCGAATCGTGACGTAGCATCATGGCGGACTTTCTTGAAGCAGTTGTGGACGCGAGCGTGAGTACAAATTATTTTTCAAATTAAACTGTGTTATTCAACATTTTATTTCAAACCATTAATGAATAATTAATAAATATTCAAGTTGAACTGCTTATTGCCTATTAATTCCAATTTACTCTTATGTCCTGACGATTAATTGGCTTTGAATTCATGTCGTGCGATAGATATCGATTTGATTTAATTTCCGTTAAAATTAATTTTCATTCGATATATTCAACTTGAATTATTTATTTATTATTAATTCTTATTTAGTTTCTGACTGTTGGTCGACTGAAATTAATGAATTTGTTGTTTCTGTTACAGAGTCCGAGGGAAAACATGGATAGTACTCGATGCTACTCGGTGCTTTCTTCAAGCAGGAGAGGACGTGAGTGTAAGTACAATTAATAAATATTTAACTTTAATTATTTAATTCTCCTATTGAGATTAAATGGATTTATTCTTTCTGTTATATACCCCTAAGGGTATAAAATATTTTGAATCAGCTGCCTAATGCTGGATGCCTAATGCTGCCTACCTTGACGACCAAAGACGACATCGATGATAAGATCGAGAGCACTATTAAAGACGAGATACTATTAAAGACTGCCAGCCTTACGGGAGTTGGTGTCACCCGAATATTTCGGTGTTTTCATACGCCCTCTTGAATGTATTCTAGCTCGAGTAAGAAATAGAAGGCCATCGACGTGATCTCGTCGGTGCAGAAGGCCACTAAGGAGATTCTCGTCGCGTCGGTAAGAAGGAAAATCGTCACGGAACCATATTGATGTGAATTGTTACATTCTGCACCGAACGTATTGCAAATATGGGCAAAAAATTCCTAGATATATTAAGAAAGTAATGAAGCATAATTTTAGGAAAATCAACAATTCCCACTTCAAATTTTGTATGAGATACCTCTATTTGTAATTTCAAAATATTTCGTAAACGAGAATTATTAGAAAAGATTAGATGGCAAGGAGAGGTCAAGGAAGTGCTCGTTAACATCATTAATTAGCAAAAGGAATTGTTATAAACATTTGATTGTAAACTCCAGCTAATGGAAATGTAAAAGGAATAGAAGAGGAAGGTGTAACGAGTTATGGTTAACGATATACAGTATATTTAACGAGAAATCAACGATACAGAAGGAAAAATAACAAAATGAGAAAATGAACAATGAATGATCGAACGAAACAAGATTTGATGAGTGTAAGTATGACAAGAATAAACGCACGAATACTTTGATATGTGTCGGTATGACCAGAAGAATCGCAAGAGAGCGAGAGCGACAAGGTCTCTTTTACACCCGCGTGGGCCATCGGTTTTGGACGGATCACAAAGTGGAGACTTTGAAATTAAACGAGTAGGACATAAGCAACGTTCGTTAGGGCAATGACCTAATAAACGGTGCTGCGAAGGAGACAAGCGAATTCGCACAGCTGATATCACCGGTGTCTATTGTACGAAATATACAGAAATTAAACGGCTCGGAATCGCCTTGCAATTTATAAGTAAACCGGATTCCAGGTTTTCCAACAACATTAAACAGCCAGAAATAATATATTTATCTGTGAATTGTATTGAATAAATTAATGCGTGCGAATGTTCATAGTTTAAAAGTTATTTCGTATCTCGAATACTATTAGCCACTCTTACTAAAAAATTAGGTGGTCAGATAGCCAAGGGATTGCATCGTTGTAAAATGGAATTGTTATAAACATTAACCAGCCAGAAATAATAAATTTATCAATAATTGTCACGGCGATCAACGTCGATCGATATTCGGTGGGGTGGGGAGTGCCGCGCTAACTAGGCGAGAGCCTGCCGGCAGTCAGTCAGTCGGGGCACGGGGGCCGGCGCGAGCGGTCGGGTTCCGGGACCACGAGGACCAGAAGGCCAGGGACTCACCAGTGGTGAACCAGAGGTGGACCAGAGGTGGACGAGATGGACCAGCGGTCATCTGCAGCTATCCTGACCTACCTCCACCACTCCTGTTTGGTTCTGCAACTGTTCATTCAACGAACGGTGAGTTTAATTATTATTCATATTTTTCAATATTTCCTTTGTCTACCCTCGTCCACCTTCAACAAATATGTCCGTCAACTGTTCATTCAACGAATACCATCAATTATTACCTCCAATATGCTAATTGGAATTTCCATTGCAATTTTCGCTATATATTTTGAGTCTATTTCAAATTTATATATCTTGATTAAAATTGATATCCCTCCGAGATCGGAGGTCGCTCACGAACTATTTCTCCGTATGATTTCGCACTCATGTGCAGAATTATAATTGCTCTTGTGAGCTGATTGTATCCGCACTCGTGTGCGGTGTTACAATTGCTCTCAAGAGCTAGTTCTCTTGTTGTTTTCGCACTCATGTGCAGAATTATGATTGCTCTTGTGAGTTGATTGTATTCGCACTCGTGTGCGGTGTTACAATTGCTCTCAAGAGCTAGGTCTCTTGTTGGTTTCGCACTCATGTGCAGGTTTATAAGTGCTTTTTTGAGCTGATTGTATTCGCACTCGTGTGCGGTGTTACAATTGCTCTTAAGAGCTAGGTCTCTTGTTGTTTTCGTACTCATGTGCAGGATTATAATTGCTCTTGCGAGCTGATTGTATTCGCACTCGTGTGCGGTGTTACAATTGCTCTCAAGAGCTAGTTCTCTTGTTGTTTTCGCACTCATGTGCAGGATTATAATTGCTTTTGTGAGCTGATTGTATTCGCACTCGTGTGCGGGGTTACAAT
The DNA here is from genome assembly GCA_028455605.1 of Lasioglossum malachurum. NCBI lineage: Eukaryota > Metazoa > Arthropoda > Insecta > Hymenoptera > Halictidae > Lasioglossum > Lasioglossum malachurum. The sequence continues at coordinate 4,392,331 of CM052319.1, read as the reverse complement.
TGCTCTCAAGAGCTAGTTCTCTCGTTGTTTTCGCACTCATGTGCAGGTTTATAATTGCTCTTGTGAGGTGATTGTATTCGCACTCGTGTGCGAGGGTACAATTGCTCTCATGACATGGTTATCTGGTTGTTTTCGCTTATAAAAATTTTGACATATCGTTTGAAATTGATATTCCTCCGATCGGAGGTCCCTCAGGGGCTCACTCACGGATGGGGCCGTGAGTGAGTACGGGGAGTAGCGTCCCTGGGGCTACCCGAATCGCCTATAGGCCGCACTCTTGTGCAGGTTTATAATTGCTCTTGTG
>CM052319.1:4222069-4391927 GCA_028455605.1 Lasioglossum malachurum | reverse complement strand
TTCGCACTCATGTGCAGGATTATAATTGCTCTTGTGAGCTGATTGTAATCGCACTCGTGTGCGGGATTACAATTGCTCTCAAGAGCTAGGTCTCTTGTTGGTTTCGCACTCATGTTCAGGTTTATAAGTGCTTTTTTGAGCTGATTGTATTCGCACTCGTGTGCGGGGTTACAATTGCTCTCAAGAGCTAGTTCTCTTGTTGTTTTCGCACTCATGTGCAGGATTATAATTGCTTTTTTGAGCTGATTGTATTCGCACTCGTGTGCGGGGGTACAATTGCTCTCATGAGATGGTTATCTGGTTGTTTTCGCTTATAAAAATTTTAACATATCGTTTGAAATTGATATTCCTCCGATCGGAGGTCCCTCAGGGGCTCACTCACGGATGGGGCCGTGAGTGAGTACGGGGAGTAGCGTCCCTGGGGCTACCCGAATCGCCTATAGGCCGCACTCTTGTGCAGGTTTATAATTGCTCTTGTGAGGTGATTGTATTCGCACTCGTGTGCGGTGTTACAATTGCTCTTAAGAGCTAGGTCTCTTGTTGGTTTCGCACTCATGTTCAGGTTTATAAGTGCTTTTTTGAGCTGATTGTATTCGCACTCGTGTGCGGGGTTACAATTGCTCTCATCAGTTGGTTCTCTCGTTGTATTCGCACCCATGTGCATTGTTAGGTTTGCGCCTACGTGCGCGGTTATATTTGTTTTATATTTAAAATTGGTATTCCCCCGTTCGTGGGGTTCCCTCAGGGGCTCACTCACGGATGGGGCCGTGAGTGAGTACGGGGAGTAGCGTCCCTGGGGCTACCCGAATCGCCTATAGGCCGCACCCGTGTGCGGGGTTAGTTGGGCTCTCGTGAGCTGGTGTTAGGTTGGCTCTCGTGAGCTGGTTTAATTCGCACTCGTGTGCGTTATTTAATTCTGTGTTGAACTGCATTGTTTCTAAAAACGATTAGTCTGTTCCAGCTAGATTGCAACAGCCGGCCGCCAGCGAAGACGACACACCGAATGAAGATTACACGCCATCGAAGAAGAAGAAGACTTCAGTGTATTTTTAAGTTAGTTATATTTAGTCTATATATAATAAGATTGCATACCACCGTTGTAAATATGTCGAGTAATTATTGCCGTAACTTCTTTTCGCTCGTTTTCTTGATGCCGACACAGCCTTCTGCTGTGTCGGACCTTGCTTGTATGTACCAGACCGGTTGGAGTCGGTATTCGGCGTCGATTCATTGAGAGGGGTGGTTCAATGAGACCTGTTCACTCGTCTAGCCATGCTAGAGTGTCCTCTCTATCGGTAATTCTACCCGAGTTACCTCAACGCTTTGCGTTGCCTGGTAACAGGTAGTTGCTTGGAGAAATGGGATATCGTTTGAACACTTCTCATGGCCATTTCTCTTGGTGAGGGCACGTCGGGTATCGGCTGTGGCCGGAGTTGGTAGCAAGCATTGTACGCGCCGCGTTACCTTCGAACCAGAGCCTTCTGCTCTGGTTCGCGCTTGTTTCTCACTTTGAAAGAATCAGAGCCTTCTGTCTGATTCGCGTTTGGCTCCCGTGGATCGGAGAATTCTTCTCCGATTCACACCTTTTGCTCCGCGATAATTACTCGACATACTTGCGTAATTTAGTATAAGTCCGTCGTTGTAAGAAAGGGAGCCAGAAGGAATATTGCATTCGTTCTGACTCCCTTTCGGGTCTCTTGTGCAGCAACCTCCCCGTGGTGAGACCTGGGCAATCGGTATTATCCTCTATTTGTAAGAACTACTAGTATCTTATGAATAGAGGATAATATCGAGCTAATAGCTGCATATTTAATAAATATGTTGATTTTCAATAAATTCTATTCCTGTACCTATTGTCTTCCATAATATTTTGCAATTTCACCTTCCTTCAGAACAAAATGTATGTATTATTCAAGCTGGTTCACCCCGGGCGTGAACACTGTCATATATTCTCTGGTTCTATTTAATAAGTAATAAGTGATTAAACAACTGTCTTTTGTATATTCTATTTCTTTCGTAGAACGTATAACTCCCGTATGGTGTGGTTCCATCACCGACAAGAGTATTTTGTCACAGACCATTACCGACCGGTTTTGAGCCCGTTGAGTCCACTACAAAATTTCCCCACAAAGGGCGCCACTACCACCAAATAGCGGTATATTTAAAATTCAAGTTCAAGAAGTATTTACTTTAGCTTTTATAAAGGATAAACTATATATAACCTACGATATTCTGAGAAATAAAAATATTAAACTAAGACTATTAAAAACATATCCTTGAAGAACAAGAATTTTATGTTCTGAGGAAAAAAGAAACTAATAAAAACGTGGTACTATATAGATTGATTTGTTTTCACCTAAATGATTAAATGATTTGTTTAGAAAACAGACGAAAGAATTTGCCAGAATAATGACAAGAATAATGAAAGGAAGTCGCCAATATAATGACACAGTGGCCTTGTAACTCAGAAATGCATGTTTGACGGTTTCTTAATCGATTTCTAAATAACAATATCGATTTCACTCGTGAACCAATAAGTTTCTGCGAGTAACATTATCCAACCAGTCCATTTAACAATTTCTGTCCTTTCATTATTTATAAGCAAAATTATTCAGCTTCTTTTAACGAAGTACTAAAAAACCGATGTTAACAATACATATGAAATATTATCGTAGAATTTAGAACCACTATGGGCAGCAGACAAGACCATAGAATCTTGCCACGATTTCATATATAAAGTAGAAGCGACACACGATCGTTAAAAATACAAAACGCACCGGAATAAAAACATCAGAACCGTGTATATCGGGAGCGCGGCGCTCGAATTTCGTTTATCTTCAAGTCCGTCGACATCGCGTATTCAAATATTCCTTCCGTTCCTGACCTAGCTGGGAGCGTGCAATTCAGCAACCCCTTCGCGTTTGCAGATTGCCTCGAAATACAGTGCATTCCCGCGAGCTGCACGTTCCCAGGCATCTCGTCTCGCCGAATAATTTTCAAATACCGCATTGTCGTGTTTGCGAAAACACCGAGACGGATCGGCGACGCGTTTCCCCGTGAATCGAGAAGATACGTGCGACTTTTCCGAAAAATTTCGAGAACCATCTTGACATCATTTTAACTTTTTAACTGGCAACCGAGCCACCTAAGAAGCTCAACCAAACCAAAGCAATTTTCCACAGTAGAACCAGTTGGACTGATCCAAATCACTTCTCTGGAGGTTTTAGATTTTCCTAAAAAATTTCGAGAACCATCTGGTCTTTTTGAGTGGCAACCCAACTATCTCAAAAGCTCAACAAAATCCAACTAGAAGTCGTCACAGGAAAATTTAATTTTTCTATTTGAACAAGTCATTCCGTCTGCAATTTCTGGGCACCGGTAGCGTTAAAAGATATCGAAGGGACATTGGGGAGCTGGTACAATACAGTCGAGGTATCGGAGCCGGGATTGAAAATACGATGCAAGGCCGCAAGGATCCCGTTCGTGGTTTGTTGCATTGAACGATGTGCGCCGCGTTTTCCTTCGCGAGATTTTCAATAGAGGTTTATTCTCGCGGAAATGATATTCGCGTTATGGTCGGGAAACGGAAAGGGAGAGGAAGGTAAGAGGAAGATATAATCGACGGCGGGGCGAAAAAGAAAAATGCTCGCGCTCCTCGAAACTTTCGGAACGGGTATCGCGTGTCGAAATTTTCTCCGACGTCTTCTCGTACGTAGTTTTCTCGGCGAAGCTCCCCGGGTTGCATATTTCGACGCGTCTCTCAGCGAAATAATAGATCGTCCGTTCTATCGGCAGGGACGTCGAACCGCGTTCAAGCACCCTGAAAAATTGCTCTTCGTCCGGGAGAGCCCGAAGCGTCTACTATTTTTCCTGGCCGTCCCCGCGTTTTTCTTCCGCCTCGTCTGCCCGTCACTTTATCCTCCTGTTTCGCTTTAATGGAAACGCGCGTCACGTAACCGGTTACGGGAAACCGAATATTTTTCGATCGATCTCATTAAAGTCGCCGACGCGGTCGGCGGACAGCGTTGAAACGAATCGAACAATCTCGTTGGAAATGTAATTGCTCGAGGCCAGAGGGTTTTATTCAACGAAATGGAATTTCTTTTCGCCTTCCGCTGGAAGAAATGGTTTATTTGCATTTTTAACGTCGCCTCGGACTGCTCTGGACATTGACAATGCGGTACGGTTGATCATATTGTAAGGGAGTGCACACAAAGTAGAGTAATGGAAGAGGAGTCGGGTGTAGGGTTGCCATCTATAAAATCGCGAACCCAGGACGAACAGCATAAAAACCCCGGACTTTGCCGTCTGAAACCCGCATACTTTTAGTTTCGGAGTAGAAATATGTTGGATTTTAAATCATCCGTAATTTCATCAGTTAAATCGATTTTTGATTGATTTCGCGTAACGATCGGGGACACTTTCCGACGGTGAAGCGAGGCGAGGCAATGTGATTCGGGGTGGGGAGAGGCGGAGCCCGCGAAGTTAATTGCGACTCGATACCCGGCCAATTAGTTTTCTAAGCCATCGTAGGTAGTGCGAGAGTACCCGCGTTGCTTGCGGAACAATTGTGTGCGCGACGCGTCGCGTCGCTTCGCTTCGGCACAATGTAGTCCACAATAGACACCGAAACGAGATTACCGATGGTGCTTCGCTCACGGTCCATTAGCTTCGATTGAATTACACTCGTCCCTTGCGCGATGGAAATTCCACTTCGATCTCGGAACATGCGTTACACGTTCGACCGAGAGGGGAAAAAACGTCCTCCCTCGACGACGGAGATTTCGAGTCCTCGTAGCCGGGGGCGAGGAATACTCGATTGGACGACGCGACGGGAAACGGGTTACTGGTTTGCACGAGCCGCACGGACTCGGATCCAAAAACCGTAGCGAGGCCCAGCCTTAATTTTATAAATTTGTTTTAATCGAATTTTTCTGAATTGTTACTGAAGGATACGCGCGAAATCATTCACGAATTTGATGTGACACTTGATGATTAGACTGCCGATCTTTATGCAAAATAAAATTTTTATACATCAATTGTAATTTACGAGAGCCAAGTAAAAATTTATTTTGCTCATTAATAACTTCGACACTGTTAAACTCTTTTAATATTTTCATTGTTTTTAATTACGCCTACTCTCGTTTTCGTCATAAACGCATAAAGTGCAATGAATCTGATGATTATCGAGATTGGGCGGAAGAGTACCTGTTCGCAAACAATTAGCAAAATTCTCGCGTTGGAATTAGATCGAACGGGCCGCCGCGCCGCGCCGCGCCGGCAAGAATCGGCTAATTTACCGTGCGCGGTTCGCGAGTCGCTATGCCGTCTTCCGGAGTTCCTTCCGGTGGATATTCAAATTTCTTTGACGAGAGTTTTAACGAACTGTCGGAGCCGCGGGGTTGGGCGTACGTTTTCGACGGAATAAATGACCGGCTTAACCGAGAAGCGGCTTAAACTTTCCACTCGTGGCCCCGAGCGGCTTCGACTGCGTCGCGACGTCACCGACGCCGACGGCTTCCAGCATCGGAGAGGAACACCGCGAATTTTCATCGCGGTAATCGCGACAACTTTGATCAGCCAAAGAGTTTCAAGAGCACCTCTCTTACCTCTCAAGCGAAGAGAGAGAGAGAGAGAGAGAGAGAGAGAGAGAGAGAGAGAGCCAACTTCCATTCGAATATATTATTTTCTTGCGCGGCGCATCGGGGACCTAATTAACTCGATCCCGACCAAGGAGGCTCGACACATTTCGATGCCAGTTAACCTCTGCTTCAAGTATCTCAAGAGAGAAAAAGAGAGAAAGACAGGTTTCATTCCTCCGGAATCGAAGAAATGAAATTCAGCTCCTCGCGAATAAAGTTTCCCTCGACAAATCTAATAAAGCTTTTCGACCGGTTAGAAGTGTGTTCAACCCTCCACTCCTCTCCGTTGCTCCACAGACAACATCTTCCAGCTTCTTTGACCAAGCTGGCTCCTGCTAACTCGAGATCGCCGCGAATTCTACTCGAAACTAAACGAATCGAATTATCGGCGAAAACACGAACGAAACAACAATTCCACGAGCGCTCCGAGACGCTTGCCAGGCGCGTTCCTATGGCGTGCTCCAGTACAGATCAATATCTCGGACCTCGTGCGATTTTTAGCGGGCGCAGATTTCAATCGTGCCTATAGGAAAGCACTCTCGGTACATGCAAAACATGTTCCACGTGCAAACAAGTGGAAAAAATTATTTTGCCCACACGGAGTTTTCTATGAATCACGACCCATTCTTCGAACAACGTTCGCCGTCAAATATTAAAAGGTCTGGACAAGGCAATAGTAGTCCAATCAACGAACAGTTGTAGAGGAAATGGAAGGAACACAATTTTTATCTTTGAGACTTTGTTTGGACTAGTTAGGAGGAGGGGCACGTAGAAGATCCCCTTTTTCGGTTTTCCGCTTAGGTACATCCCGGAAACTACGCGTCCTAGCGATAAGACCATTCTATACAAAAGTGAAGCTGACAAAATGTGCAACAATACGATATTTTACAAAGTTTTTTAAATTTCATTCTCAGTTTATTTATTCCTTGATATATTGAACAAATTTATTTAAAAACAGCTGCACCACTAAATGGCTTCTAGAGGGGACATTTATCTTACAGGTGAAAATAAATATTGAAATTATACATTCAACCATCAAGACTATGCAAGAGATCGATCCAAAAACACGGGAAAATCCGAGCAATTCATGACTCCGAGCTGAGCACTCCAGATGACGGTGGCCACATAAAGTTGATGTACTAGCCTTATCAAATGACAGCATCCAGTCCTCGCTATCCGACGCGACCGACAGCGCGAGAGTGACGAATGAAAGAGTGTCGAACACGCGGGAAAAGACGGCCTCGTGTTCGACTCGATGCAATTCCGTTCCCTTCCACGCACAGACGACGATAGTGGGGATAAGTGGAACCCCGAAGACTATACAAATCCGGGCAAGATAGTAACGTGTGTGGTAAAGGCGATCAGACAGAGTCCACGGGCCGCAGACGTCAGACTGTACGTCGCACTCAATCTTCTTCGACCAAGCACGAGGACGATTGATCCAAGCACGGAGATCGAGATTCTCCGTGATTCTTAACGAGCTTCTCGTTCCGTTCCTCGTCGGGGGAAATCGATCTTTTCCACAACGTCCATATACGTACACACGAGCATGCCGTTCTTCAAGAAGCTCAGGAGATTCTCCAGACACAAGAGTGAGTCCTTTACGTTTTTATCCCTCTTCGTTATCGCGCGGTCCTCGTCGCTACGGCGCCGAGGCGCTGTCAGAGCAGTCTCTTCTGCGAATGCTGCTGAGTTTTTCGAAATCTATAATTCACGGTTCAAGATTTTCTGAGAAGAAACTCTGTCTGGAACGCTAGGATAGAGTCTGCGTCTTAAAAGAATTTGTGATCACTCGATGTACCTATGTGTACAATTTTACATTTCTTCGCGGGAAAGACGTTGAAAAAACCGGTTTCTATTTTTTGCACCACGAGTCACCGCACCAAAAACCGGAAAAAATTCATGAACAATACTTGTACCCTATACACCGATACTGTAAAAATTTAAATTATGTTGCTGTAAGTTTGCATTTTTTCAACCGGTATTTTCAACTTAAAAATCGGAATTACTTGCAGTGTGTGTATCTGGGTATTTGATGTCTGTTCGAATTTTTTCAGAATACCTCGACAACACTCCCAGTCGAGATCATTTTACGCGGCAACACGCTTCCGAATTTTCCCGGTCCCGAGAACCATAGATCGCGCGCGTTATCGCGAACCGAACATCGCGAGCCAGGTGTGCGCCGTAGGGATTCGCATTTAACGAGCAGTTTGCGAAGTTCGGGAGCTTCGGGGAGGCGAGAAAATCCTGCTTGACGAAGCTGAAAAACCCGGCGAGCGACTGCGCGACAGGAAAAAGATTTCCCGGGCTTGTCCCCAAAGTTCGAACCTGTCCCGTCGTCGTCGTCGTCGTCTCGAGAGTAATTACATTTTCGTAAGATAGCGCGACGCTTCTCGTTCGAGTTCCACGTAATGGAATTCCAACACCGAGAGTTCAAGACCCTCAGGGACTCGAACAAGTTGCCGAACAAGCCAGGGATGTCTCGACTTCGATTCGAGCTAACGCCGGCTTCTTAACGCAGTTCCGAACCAGTCGCGACCTGTTCCGTTTTCTGTTTCTTACTGGGAACGGAACGAAACAAGCGTTGCGCGGTATCGAGTCTATGAGATATCCTAGAAATAGAATTGAACAAATTATGCATCATTTTGTAGTGGAGTCTACAGTGGACCAGTTTTTGGCACTTATTTATAGCTGTCTTAGTACAATTTTAATTTGAAAGTGTCTGGTTTTGTCCATTTGTTTCTGTAGCTGCTTGTTAAATATAAATGGGCCTTTAATTATTCCGTTTCATGTAATGGTAATGGTTGGAATTACACCAGGCGAATTTATATGGAACGTTTGTAATGCTAGATCAAAATGGAGCCAAGTGCTGCCACTTTATCGAGCTTGTTAATAGCTAGCTAATGGTTTGAAATGGGTACTACTAAAAAATTCAACTCGAAATGTTTGTAATAGTACTGGAACAAAATGGACTTTCAAATTTTGATACAAGAAATTAGTTGATAGTTTGAACTGGCTATCAGAAAACTCAAATTTAAATGTGACGTTTATAACACTGGGTAAGCTACAGAGAGTCGGTGTACAAAGTATTCGTACACATTTTATAGCTTGAGTTTTTTCAGATGTTTGATGGATTAGTTTACTAGCTAATGCGTAAATATTTTTTTTAATTATTATTCGTGGCAATTGCGGAGGAAAAAGAAAAGGTCATGATTTTTAAATGATTTATCTGTGTCTATAATGAAAATTTAAAACATGAATGGATAAATTTGAATGGATCGTTCTTTCCACTGAGTGATCCTTGCATCATCTGCGACCCCAAGCACCTCCAAGCAAGGTAGAAAATTGGCGAATCGACAAGACTCGATCAAGCGTCGAAAAGTGAAAATGTTGCGTCAGATAAACCGCATCAGCGTTTGCGTACCGTTCCGCGTCGAATCATCAGCGCCATAGCGGAAAACAGTGGTCAGCGATCGCTGGTGAAAGGAGATCCAGATAAAACTATAATTAAGAAGCGTTACGCGTGCCTGCTGTAGAAAAACGATCAGACCGACGAAAAAGGAAATTAAATTCAGAGTAGCCGCGTGCCTTGCGTTTGCGTAATGGAACGCGAGATACGAAGGCGTACAAAAATCACGAGCATTCGCGTACCGCCACTTGATAATGGCACAACGGTGATAACAGTTTAATTGTGGACGTGCTGGGATGAAAGGTCGAGCCGAGGTCGATCGGTTTTCTCGATCGATTCCGCGTGTTGAAATCGTTCAGTCGCATCGGAACGGTCCGCGCGCCCGCGAGACCGTTCCTGTCCAATCGACTGTTTACGATCAAGAAGATTGGACTGACTGTTTGGCAAACACTGTCTGTCGACAACTGTTCATCGTGACTGCAATTCGGAGCTGACCGTTGCTTCGAATGTAAACAAATTCAAATGTGTCAAATGCTCGGGTCAAATCTGTCGAACGGGGTTCGAAATGTTGCGTATATTTTGCGGTCATGAATTTGTAATATATTAAATACGAAAAATTACTTCGGATCTGTTTGGTTTGATAATGTATTTCTGGATATGACACAGAACTATGCTGTTATATTTAACGTAAATAGGGGGTGGGGTTCTAAAATTTCAAGGTCCTAGAGACTATAGTATTGTACCTAGCCTTGTATTTTTCTTCGGATGTTGTAGAGCATGAAAAACCGAGTCCAACGACTCTCCATACTTGTAATACTAAGGTAATAATAATAAGTCGTGAACGGTCCCGACGAAATAGACATTCTATTATTGATTTATGAAAATATCGCGCAGCGGGTCGTCCTAATGCAGAGGGCCGGGAAACCGAGCTCCTCGGAGAAGTATCTTTGGTCCTTTATCCTTGGGCGTGGGAGGCGTGGCTCGCCGAGATAAAACGAGCGACGAACCTGCGCCACGGATGCTCTGAAACGTTGTACACCGTTCCCCCAAGAAGTTTTTTCCTCTGCTGCACGCGAGGCGACCGCCGCATCGATTTATACGACTTTTTCTCCATATTTTTTCGGGGGTAGGGGGGACCGGGGGACGAACACCTTCGTCGCACGGAAAATTTATTCGACTATTTCTCGTCGACTTAAGCGCCCGGGGGCTTTCGGATAGTCGGCCGTCGTCGGTGCGAATCCGCGAGGATTACGCGAGAGGACGCGCGCTTTATCGGCGCGAAGAGGTTTCTTGCCGGTGTCGGATAAATCGCGAATGTTTCATTCCGGATTGTGTTCGCGAAATTATTCGCGCTTGTCGAGTCCGGAGATGTTAGATCGCCGACGCATTTTCCCGCGCCGCGCTTTATCGCTCTTCTCTCCGCGCGGATATTTATAAGCTCGATACTCTTCCGGGACGATAATAGTTTATTCCGAGATTCGAAAGCGCTTGGTGCACTTTGTATCGGTGTCACGGCGTTATGCAATTTATTTCGATGATTCGTATGCCCCGACTGGCCCCGATCCGATTGATCTTTGCTCGGCAGATTCGCGTCCGGCTCTCTTCGATATCCGAATTCACAAAACCGGTATCGACTTGGGAATCGAAGACGTAGAATCAAAGTGCTATTTTTCTTTCATGCAAACGTCGGGGCTCGTCGACGCGATTCCTCCTCCTCTATTTGATCGAACGTTGCACGACTCTTTGCATTGTAATGTTGAGGCTCACTCGCGACGATCACTTTAAACAGAATACAGGGTAAATATACCTATTACTGCTAGTGTATTTTATGGAGAACCAGGAAAAAAAATCGTTTTCTCCTTCTTAGTGCATTTTAATATAAGCGTGGTTTTAAAAAGTTCTTTTAATATATTTTATATTTTTTACTTTCATTGGCATCGGAAGCAAGTGTGTATACAAAATATCAGCAAGATTGGACTATGGGAAGAGGTTTAAAATTCGATTAGAACATTTGCCGCATACAGCAACAACACGGCAAGTTAATATAAGCGTGGTAAATACATCGAAATAAATATTTTGCAAAAATATTCTTCATAAAAGGTAAAAATAAGACCATTTGTACTACTTACAATGGCCACAACAACTCTCGAACTGAATTGTTAGAAAACTGGGACATGAAGGATGCGAAGGATTTGGCAAAAACTCAAAAGAACCACGAATAACTGTGTTCGGATATTATTCGGAAAATGGGAGTGCAGGCAGAGCTTTCGGGAAAATTTCGATTGTTCATAACAGTTGTTCTGAACAAAAGGTTCTTCATAACCGTTTCAGGGATGGAAATCGATATAATAACAGTTTTCAAGCGGCGAAACGCTCGTAAATCTCTCTCGCTCCCTCTGCTTCGTGCTTCCACGCCGACCGCTGTGAAAAACGCGGGCGCAGAGGGTTCCAGCAGGTGAAAAGTCGGAGAAAGAAGGCAGCTACGCATGTACGTCCTGTAATTTCTCAGGGGATCGCGAATCCGCGGTTCGTTTTGCACATTGCACGCGGTTAGCACCAGTGCAACCACCCCTAGCACTCTTAACGAACCTACACAATTTTATCATCGCTGTTTCGCGACGTCTGTGCTGGAAAGTGTACGAGTTTTTTTATTCATCTTTCTTGAAGGTCAACTTGTTAACATTAAATCGACGTCTGATGAAATTACAGGTAATAATAACTTATTTCTCGACTTCTTTTTCTAAATTGCATTTTCCGAATTGACCTACAGCTTCCCAATTTCAGTTTCATTAGTGAAGTCATTCCAGTTTTACGCTAGCATAACGTTTTTATCCCCTTCATCTTCTTCTTCGTGCACCAATCATCTTCGTCACCTACAATATTCGTTTTATTGTCTCGATTTTATTCGGTAAAAAAAGAAAAGGGCAACAGAGAAAAAATTGCTTGAGAGAACTTGTGGAGGACGTGGCAAAACGTGAACAGAATTCGAGGAGGATTGTTTAAAAAGACTGTACACTTAAAGGTTAATAATCTCTGTAAACAATTTTCCAATCGCGTTATACCGAAGTCAAGTGTACACCAATTACATTCAAGAGTTTGAAACTCTTAGCACCGGATAAGCTAACGCAGACCTTCGTAGGCATTCGCATGAGCTCTCAACAGTTCAACACGCCACGATGCTCGAGTATCGATTTCACTATAAGAAACCTCGTGCTCGTAATGTATCCTTAAAATTTCTACCACGAAATCATAGCGATCGTTCACCGTCTCGTCGTAAATTCGAACGAGTTCACCCGGTTTCGGTGGCCTCTGCTCTCGCATAGGCGCCGTCAGACGAGTGGCCATCGATCACTATAGCTCGCACCCTACCCGTCGTAACGACGCGGAAAGCTTCGCGAAAGGTGTGCACTGTGTGTACGCCTACGTCGAGGATTTCCAGCTGGCTAATTTTGATCGAAAACCCGCGGCTCCCTAGGGAAACAGTCGGGAGAAGAGACAGATACGCGGGATTCGCCGGAGAATAATTGCTGGGGAGCTTTCGAGGAACAATGGGACGGACGAAAGCGTGCTGGAAATGCGTCGTGACTTTTTATCCAACCGCTCGTTTCACTTGTTTTCGAGGAACATCGAACTTGTCGATTTTCGTAGCTGGAAAATGTTCCGACATCGAGAAAAGTCGAGTTCAAAATTTTGTGAAGTCTTAAAACTTTTGTTGTCCGACGTAGTTGCAGGTCTGAACGTCTATTCGTTTCATTATTACTTTCAAACTTCCTTTTACGCAGCCACGCAATTTGCTTTCCTGAAAAAGTAGCTTGTGCTTGCATTCTGTGCTTTAATCGAAAACGGAACGAGCTTTCTGGAGAACCTATGAGAACGCTAAACACGCTTGGATTCATTTAGATTTTGTTCAATCTTGCAGGTGGTGTAGGTTTAGGGTTAAACTGTTTTACGCGTTGCGAAAGAAATTTTTGGGCCATAAATCGTGCGACGGGTTGATTCACCAGTGTATCTAATATTTGGCCACGCGCGTTCGCCATCGCAGAGGAAATTAAAGGTCGCGCGGCGGGGGGTTGGTGGAAATTGAGCGCGGCTCGCGCAAAGAAGATCGATCCGGTCCATGCTCGATTTGCTTTTCGGTTCCTGGCGGCCCTCTGCGGAGTCTTCGTTCCCATTTCCCGTTTTCGCTGAAAGCGACCCGGTGAACTGGCATCGCCACGCGTCGATCCAATTTCTTTCTCTTCAAAAGCGGCAGCCAACGGCGTTCGTTCATGCATTTTCAACTCGACACCGCGAACGTGTCGTCGGTAAATTAAATTCGCTTTTCCCCGACGCGGAAGCCGCTCTGCGATATTCTCACACCCCTGCCCACCCTCTATGTCTCCATCGACGACCTCAACCTCAACCCCCACAGACACTGTTCGCATAATCCGTACTCCGTACCAACGTGGAAACGCGTCTCTCTCATCGCTGGCGGCGACACCCTCGATTCTTCCGCGGCTAACCTGCGCCGTTGGAATTTCCTAATGAGAAATTAGGTATTACGAGACGCCGGATCATGTGTGGGACGTTGTACATTCGCGATACGCAAAGGGCTCAATTACTTTTTCCTTCTCGAAACCGAGCGAGTTCGAATTGCAAAATCTTAGTGATCACTACTAGCAAGAATAATTTAGGTGATCACGTTATGCGGTCCACCCAGTATATTTCCAAGAGGGTTTCCGTGATAACCAAACGAGATACGGTACAGAAAATACAGCGGAGTCGTGACGATATTTACTCTGTCGGAGAAACAATGGCGAGGGTGCGGCGTTTCGAGGCAGCAGCGTGTTGAAAGTATCGAATATCGATGAGGCAGGGATTCGTTTCGTGCTCGAAGAAAGTTCGGAAGAAAGGGGGCTACTGTCCTGTCGCCTCAACGATGATTGACAGGAGAAAACCGGTGGCTCTAATGTTTTGCGAGCAGCGTGGCGACGGAAGCCGAGTTTTTGTTCGGCGACGAGAAGCAAGCGCGCCAACCTTACTGCGACGGTTTTCGCCGCCTCTCGGAGTGGCACGATCGAATGCAAACTCCGTGGAATGCAATTTAGTCGTTGCTGTAATTACGGGCACGAAGAACGCAGCGTTATCGATCACGGATCCCCCCGAGTTGTTTCCAGAGAAACAACTACCCTCCTTCTTCTCCTCTGTCTCCTCCACCACTTTTTCCTACTCTTCCGGAAGAAATAAAAGTGTCACAATGCGGACGGTCTCCGGCCATCGAGCGACCATGCTCGTGAGAAATGAGTATCTCGAGCACTCTGGAAAATAATCGCGAGCTTGCATTATTCACCGAAGCCAGGGACGAAAGTGTACCCATTCGTTCGTCCTCGCAAGATTTCCGGCCGCGGCAATATTTTCAACACTCCTCCGCTTGACAACCATAAAAATTCGATGAAATCGAGGCAATTTATGTCATAACACACGGACTAGGGCGTCAAGATTTCTGGTAGTTAATCCTCGCTCCTAACGGACGCTCTTTACGACTGCCATAACCGGATACACGCCTTTATAAGCCATAAGACACTCTTAACAATGAATAACTTTTTCAAAATTGCACCAAACGATTTGAGATTTTTTTTATGCTAGAAAGATTGGTTCACTACGTGTGTAAAAAAGTTTCCTGAAATTTCTCATACTGGAGCTTAAGAGCGACCATTCTGGAAATTAATTCATATTTTAGCTGGGGTGCGTCGTGGTTAGAGGAACTAATTTTTCTATGAAAATCTAATACCTGATTTTTCTCTATATGTTATCATTAGACTGCGGATCTTTATGCAGAATAAAAATTATTCGTATCAATTGTATGGAACACAAATCAAAGAAAATGGTCATTCTTCCTGTAATAATTTTGTATCTACTCATTTTTCCAGTAAATGCATAAAATCCGCTGTCTAGTTATCATAGAGTCAGACAAAGGGGTTAATGAAACGTTTGGACGCACAAGGTAAGCAGCGAAACAAACGCTGGAAGCCGCTGGTGCCGTATCTATCGACACGGGAGTGAATTTTTAACCGCGCCGACGCGTTCGTCCCGCCTCGTTCCCGGCGGAGGATCGAAGCCGATCGGATCCAACGAGTTTAGACCGTTGATCGCGAGCGACGTACATTTTATCGGGGCATGTCTTTCTCGTGGAACAATGCCGCGAGTGCGAACGCGTCTCGAGGCAGCCGGAACTAGAACCGAAAACTAGTTACCTTCGTCTACCCTTCGATCGATAGCACTCTGGCATCGCGACGAAGGGAAATTGCGGGGCGTGTCGGGAATGATCGAGGAAAAAAGCCTGAGTTAAGCGATCTTCGTGCCTCGAAAATTCATTCGGCGGACCACCGGGACCCGACTTTCCGATCAGTTTCGTCCTGCAATTCCAACAAGCCACGGACTTTTCGTTTTCGAAATGGACACGCTCTTGTGCATTAACAAAACTAGGAGACAAAATGATTTGTCTAGATTGGAAAATTAACCCTCCGTGAGTTATTTCTTTCGATATTTATTTTTTCCTATTAATTTATGAAGTGCTTCAGCCTGTTCAACTGAAAAAAAGATTTGAATATGTGGTCCAGAATCGTCTGAAATTTTTTGAAAGCGTTGAACAGTGGAAAGATTAGATGTTCGAGTTGGATTTGCGATGTTCTTTCCGAGGAACAGTCTAGTTGCGAAGGGTTAATCCATCGAAAAGCTTTGATTCGCGGCAGATGAAGTGAGAGAAGGAGAGAGAGAGGGAGAAATTGTCGAGTTTTTGTCTCTCGGTCCTCCTGAAAGCATTTTCCCGGCGAACACCGCGTTCGCGTTGCCCCAGTTGGCCTGATTTCGTTTCCATCGGTAATCGGCGGCGGATGGCACGGAAACGCTTTCCCCGAGCAAATCAAATTACGAGTATTCTCGACTCGAAACTGTGCGCCGTTCTACAGGTGACGCGATATTCCTATATAATTTTATTATCGCACGGATCGGCTGGGAGCTTCTGGATGATCCGTGGCCTCTGTCAAGGTGTCGGAGATCTACGAGATCATCCACCGGACGCTGCTGGATTTATGGGAGAGTTTCCTATCCTCTTTTTTATTCGTCTTTATTTACCGGGTATCATAAACAGAGTTGTGCAATTGCAATGCATTCAATTGTGTAATTGAATTACAATGTAATTAAATTAGCACAAGTCTGTAAACAGTTAGCTTTCGGATCTTTATGCAAGATAAACACATATCGATTGCAACAATTAGAAGTTGAATAAAAATATACACAATTAGCCTGCGGGTCTTTGTGTAAAGTAAAAATTGTCTATATCAGTTGTTTGAAAGCCAAATGATTTAATAATATTCATAAGAAGATTTTTTTTCTTATCAATTTATCATGTATTTATTACTAAACACATCAAACACATCCTTAAATTATTTTCGACCGTTTTAAATTTCGTCTTCTGCGGTCTACGTTTAATCTTAATTCGTAGTACAGGCCAACTCGCAATGTACTCCAGAATTGGGAACACGGATTTTGGCGAGGGTTCCGGTGAATTTCGCGAGAGTAAAAGGGCCATGCACTTTCGCTGGATCGGCGCCGAGTTGTTTTTTTTTTGTTTCGTGCGTGTCCCATTTGCAGCGAGAATTGCCGATAGAGCGTGTTTCGAAAGCGATACGTCTCGAGCGGCGCGACGGGTTTCGAAGACGATTGCGCAACGCCGAGCCTCGGAGGACGAGCTGGCGAAAAGAGATCGATCGCCGATGAACAAGCGAAAACGAACAGGTGAATACGCGGCTGCAGGTGGACACGCGTCATCCACCGTGCACCGGCTGATGCAAGTTCGACGAGGTACCGCGCGATGCGATGGAAATACGCGCCTTTCGCGAAAGAATTCCGGTTCCAACGAGCTCTATCTGCACGGATTGTTTGTACACGACCTGAGTACACTGCGGCTAACATTATTATACATTCATCCATGCATAAGATTATGATTAGAATGAATTAAAAATGTATAGGTATAGTAAAAAGATTATAAGAATTCTCGAAGAGGATTATTAATGGAGAATTTATTGAAACAAAGTTTTAGCAGTCCAATTAAGTTCTTAACACGATCTAGGTCTCTAAAATATTTAAATTATCGCGGAACTTCTTTGCAATTTATTATCCGAGCCAATGATCGGAAAATTGTTCAGTTCTTTTAAAGCGAAAAGTGGTGAACAGTAAGCATGATATACTTGACAACTGTGTCCATTCATGCACAATTTCCAACAGAGTGGTAGTGTTTAGGTTAGGAACAATACTCCTAAATAGCACGTCTATATTGTTTACATTGCAAGAATTCCGACGGTACGTATCGTGTCATGCGTACAGAGCTGTTCGCTACAAAACCAATATATTTGCGAAGTGCTTCTTTGCCAGGGAGTAAATAGAAGCTCTAACACATCCATCAAGATTGACGCGTCCCAGGAATGGTCTATAAACATCGCTGCAGGTGTCCCGAAGGAGCACACAAACTTTCGAACTTGAAGCAGGAGGCGACGGTATTATATCCTCCATCGTCTACTAACAAGATGCATCTCGTTCAATTCGCTTCCGCACAAATAAAACTTTTCAACTTGTTAAAACAACGCGCGTTGAGGACCATGCGGCTCGTAGAGAATGAAGGAATGCAGAAAGAGAGAGAGAGGAGAGAGCGACGAAGGTAGTAATTGCGCTGAGCTCGCAAAAGGCCTCTCCGCTGGCGCAAGAATGGAGATGCTGTCTGACGGCGAATTTCCTTCTGCGATTCGTCGAGTTGGCGCTTCGGAAGCTGGGGGAAACGATTGCTATCACCCCGATCTCGAACGCACATGCAACACTGGGCGACGCGAGTTCCTCTCCAATTAATCGCGTTCGACTACTCGGGTTCGACGCCTTCCGTTCTCCGCTTCCATCCGGTGCTAATTATCTGGAAGGCGACCTCATCGAGCGCATCTCGAGCACGCCGACGCCGACGCCGAGTCGTCGGGGTTTATTGCACCGACTCGTAGAGACGACGTTCCGTCAGCCCCGATGGAGCACGCGAGAAAAACCGCCCTTAAGACTGTCCTTTCGTCCCCTAACTCGCTCGAGTGTATCGACGCGTGTTGCGGTCTAGACTGGCCCTTGTTTATACTCGTTTCAAAATTTACTTATGATTTTCTCCAGTCTCATATCCCTACCCTGTGGAACGCCACCATTAGTTTGTTGGTGAAATAGTACACTGTAGCTCCCGAAACCAGAGATCAGAATAAACAATCGTGGGCTAATATAAAAATTGTAGAAAGCACAGTTTAGATACTGTTCAACTGTTGTTCGAAACATTTTTTCGAAGAAAACAATACCGAAACCTTATTCTTCAGACCTTTTACTACGCCGGATAGCAAAAATTGTACGACTACGCCAAATTTTGAAATCGACTTTTTTCCGACGTTTTTCGGCCAAATACCCTACACTGTGTGACGGTTATGAAAATAGTAGGAGACTGATCGTTAATTTCTCCGATGCCCGTGCCGCTTAAGTTTGATCGACTCATCTTTTGACGCGATCGCCGGGAAGTTATGACACAGGAAAAGTTAAACCGTAAATCTTCGTACAGAATAAAAACGTATTCGTTCAGTTTCGAACACCTTTAGCCGTTGTTTCGCGATTTATCTAACGGCTGGCTGTTCCTTTCCCGGGAATTAGTTTTTCGACGTTCAAAAGGCGATTCTCTCGGCGAACTTTCCTCTCCCGTTTCGTCTCGGGCTTAATCCTGTCTCGTAAAAGTGTGCAAAAATGCGGAACAACGGTGGCAGCGAGACAGTAGAGAGAAGGAGAGAGAGAGAGAGTGGCGAGGAAAATCGCGTTAGAACTTCCGAGGATCGTTATCATCCACAGGGACAGTGGAACGAAGTTTGACTCGAAGTTTCGTAGGGGTGTCTTCCGTGAAACGAGGGGACCGGATGCCGGGCTACTTACAGGGCCATGCCTAGTTAACGACCCGAAGAAACTGGATTTTTACGAATTTTTCTTAAGCAAACTAATAAACCCTCCTCTTCGAACGAGTAAAAAATTCGAAGGTACACACCATATATTGTAAAACTTGTGGCAATATTCTTGCTGGAAAATCTTTAAAAACTGTTTTCATGAACGGAATATACGATTTTATCGAGGCAGGATTTTTGTAATTTTTAAAATGGCAACTGGACAGACGTAGGTGAAGATATTTATCATATCAGTTCTCATTTCAACCTTTGTATGCTCTAAAAATCAATAATATACAATACGTCAAGATAATAATTCATTTCTATCCCTAGCGAGAGGGTACTGTCGCCGCACAAGCCCCTCGTTTGAAAAAGAAAAACTCCATTAATCTTCCGACAAAGACCAGCCAAAAATCACTTTCCCGTAGACAGTCAACTCTCCGCAGCCGCCGCCCAAAATCTCCCAAAATCCTCATGTCCATGAATCGTTCAAAATAAAGCGATCACTCGGAACGAAAACAGAAGCGGAACCACCAGCAATTTAGAAAACCGCCGGCGCGATTGGCGAACGTTCGCGCGAATATTTTGCAGCATTTCTGTACGGGAATTTCGAAAAAATGATGGAAAGAGTGTCCGATAACGGGGACCGCGAATGCGTGAAAATAATCTGCATCCTTTCGGCGTGGATCCGGTTCGGAAGCGGAAACGGGATCGGGATCGTGCGAGCGGCATGAGAGGGTTGCAGGGTGGTAAAAGGGAAAGGGAACGTGGGAATGGGAAAGGGAATGGGAACGGGAATGGGAACGGGAACGGGAAAGGGAACGGGACCGTGAACAGGGATGGGGATGCGCATGTACGCGACAGGGGAGCGGAATAAACTCCGTGCGGACGCGCTCACATCGCGGCGCACTGTCCTCCCGACAGCACGTTTCCACGAAGTTCACCTTCTCTCTCTATCTCTCTTATTCTCCCTATCTCTATCTCTCTCCCCCTCTCTCTCTATCCTTCGGGATCTTCCACTTATCCCACGGCTCTTCGTTTTCCGTCCGCGGATTACCAGATATCCCCCTGTCCGCTCCGAAATGAAAATTTACCGGGCCGTCGGTCGTGGTCGTGACGTCGCCGTGACGTCTCGCGTGTAACAACGTCCCCCGCGGATATCGCATGCGATTAAGATATCAAAGATCGTGCCGCGTCTCGCGAGTGACATCATCGGATCCGCCAAGATCGAGCTCTGGATCTGTGGGATTTCGTGCGGCGCTGGGCGGCCAGGATGTCCTTCTTCAAGGGACTGTGGAAGAGCAGCTCCAAGCATAAAAGTGAGTCGAGAGGCTGTCGCGACGTCTCTGATATAATCCGTGACGTCTCCAAGACGATCTACAGTATCTACGATCTACTTAGTCCCTCGCGGAAACGATCGACAGCTAACGCCATCGAGATCACGATTTTCATCGGGTTTCTTATCTTTCTCTGTGTGATCATTTGATCATTACAATTGCTTGAGAATGAAAAATTTCAGGAGGCAAGTGGGTGGAAGTTGAATTATATAGATAAGGGATGTTTAACACGTTGTATTTAATGCGAGTTTCAGTATTTTTGTTACATATGATTAGAGATTTTTTGGCAAATAAAGATTGTCTGTATTAATAGTAAAATACAGTTACGTAGACATTAATTTCTGTTCTAATCATTTTAATCAGGTGAATATAATGCAACAGTATGCATAAATCCTTTTTATTTCTTTTCGCCGTTTTCGAGGCAATCTACTGCATAGAATCCATAATTTACTTATGAGCTTTTCCATTTTATTGTCTCTATGGAATCGAGTACATATTATTAAACTCTCATTAAATCGATTTGCAATTTATTAAAACACACAGTACTATATGTTCGTACATATGTTCCAAGCGTTTGCAGATGTATAGGAAACTATTTGTGAACAACTTTAACCAAGTTTACTGCAGTACATTTAATGATTTTCCCCCAGTGTGCTTTATAGTGCTGTAAAAAGCAGAAATGTAATACAGAAGCTTTAGTTGTTCGTACCTTTTCGGGCTTGAGGTGATACTGAGCGTTTAGTATCCTTAGCCTTCTGTCCCCGTTCCGCGGTGTGTTAGGTATAGGAATGAGCTCTTGTCGATTTTAGAGTGACATGAAACTTTTATTAACACTAAGGTCACCGGGCCGTAAAAGTAAAGTGTTTCCAGAATGTTTTATAAAAATTGCACGAGCTCGATAAGAGGGACTCCGACAGATTTGTTACTAATAATAACGAAAGTAAAGTATGCATGTATGTATAAGTAGTAACCAACCCTCGCAAGTGCAGCAAAGATTAGGATATGCAACGTCCTAGAAAGGTATTTCATTCAAAGTAAGTTACTTTGATCTTCCTGAATTTGCGAAGCTATTGTATGAGAATTGAAAGTGCTGATGAAGCTAAATAATCTTATCATCGGTAACAAAGATCGAGTTACAAGAGATTAGCAGTGCAGCCGGATTCGCGGAAACGAAATTAAATAGATTCGGACAAGTGAAAGTCCGCGACAAGATAACGTGGACCCGCGTACCCCGATCGAGACGCGGCCTGTGCAGCGTGATTATGATTATGCAAATTTTATGATCAATAATCAGTGTCCCGGAGGAGGTCACATTGCGCCTATAACGCGACCCGGCATGCATTACCATAATCTTAAACGCGGCTCTCTATTACGCCGCTTATTGCGAATAATCGCGTTAACTGCCAGCACACTGCTACTGCTGCTGCTGCTGCTAGCAACTAGCTGCATCTCCCCCGCTTCTCCGTTAACATTTCGCGGCGTTTCGCAGCCGACAACGCAACGTTATCGTTAATCATCCGCGCGTGTACCGGCGCGTAGTAAATAAGCTTTCTCGATCAGCCAGCCGAGAAAATGCAATTTCGTCAATTATCGCAGCCGACTAGAATTTCGATTAGACCGGAGGCGCGGCGCACGCCTCCGCCCTTTGAAACAGTATCTCTATCGAGTTGCCGGCATGAAATTACTGCGGTGGCCCTTGAAACGGAGCCCCGACGATAAATTTTCTTCGTTTCGCGTTCCGCGATAACCGCTTGCACGTAAATTCGCGGCGCGAGAAAATTGCGATACGAAACGAGGAAAACGAGCGAGCATCGAATCGGCGCGGATCTCCTGCAATTCTTGAAATCCGCGAACGGAGAACGGCCAAGGATTCCGGCTGATATGTTTCTCTCCTCATCCCTGGAACCACTGGAGAATTATAAATGACCCTCTCTTGACTTTATCATTACTGCGGCTTTTACGCACTTTTGACTATAACGAGCTGCTGCAATTTTCATCTTGTTGAAATGATAAAAAATGGATTAATCATCTTTGTTGCTTTCTGTGTCTTATAATTAGATTTAAGATTAGAATAATAAAATAGGCGAGTGTAATTTCATTTAGAGAAATAAATACTTGGGTGCTACAATTTTCATTTTTCATCTTGATCCACGGTCTAGTGACCACAGGACGGTTAAATATCCAGAACTTCGTCGCAATCTTAATGGGAGGAACATTCATCTAACATTTCGTATGACATGCATCGTTAGCAGACGCTGTTTGAAATCTTCATCACGACTTCAACTCGATGTTATACGGCGTGGGGTTAATCGGGAAACTTGTTATCTCGCGGCGAACTTCAACGAGCAAAATTAACGAGAGCCAGCTTCCGGGTTGGCGAGGAACTCTCCTCGGGCAAGAAGCAGATTTTTTTTTTTGCGACACCATCGGGAGCCGTTGCCGAAATTTCTAGCACCTAGCGCGGAACCAACGACAGCCCAGAGAGACGATCAAATTAATTATGCTCCATCCCGCAAACCGGTGTGTAACTAGAAATTGCATGTGGCGTACTCGTTCATGCAAAGAATCTCTTCTCGAGTCTTGTCTCTTCGTTTCAAATTTCTTCGGGATTTGAGCCGTTTTATGTTTTCTTAAATTTTACTGCATTGATGTTTAAATTTGTCCATTTGGAATCGATTTCTTTAATAATTGGGATGAGTGAAACTAATTTTCGAAGACTGTAGGAGCTTTTAAATATTTCTTTAATTTTCTTCACTGTTCCATATTATTTTATTAAATGTGATTGGCAGTTGAAAGACTTCTATTGGAGATCTAATTTTCTAATATTGCGGATATCGTAAAATTAATGTTTCCAATACCTTCTTAACGGATGTCAGGCTGTTCGGTTCAATCTAGAAATAGTTACTCTGATTTAAAGGGTACTGGATCAATTAGAAGAGCCTTCTCCAATTTTCTCGAAAACAGTATTAATTTTGGCCAGGACCCTAGCAATTGTGTTGCCACGTCGGCGTCGCCACTGCGCGAAGAAACGGCTCGGCTATTGTCATTGAGATTCGCCGGGGGATTTAAAGGAAACCGCTGGTAGGATTGCGGCAGCTGGTGCTCCGCACCGTGTCTTGGTAATTTCAGAGGAGAATCTCCACCCATCGTTTGCCCATTGTACCAACAAATTTAACCGTCGACGCGAACCAATCTGGTCCAATCATTCTGCGACCGGCGCGGCGCGGCGCGGCGTGGCGTCTTCCATTAACCCTTTTTGCGTCGAGCCTGACTCAACAACGACGTTTGCACCTTAACACTTGCCTTTCCAGTTCCATTAAATTTGTTGATAACGCTGCAATTGCGGGGTACTCAAAGACAATTCAACTTACAATGCCCAGAACATCTTCAATGTCGGATTCTTTATTGTGGATGCTCTGTAAATTTGATGTACCATTATTTTACAAAGACAGTATTAATAACAGTATTTATAAAGACAAGTATCAAACTTCTTTATTCTACAGCCTTGAAATAACTCCGGGACACTGAAAATGTTTAATTTCCAAAGTTGTGTAGACGTTTCCACGAAAACTGACGTCGCAGCCTTGCCCGAGTCCACAGAACCTACAACAGTAGTATATTTCTCGACAGTTCTAAATGGGTTAGTAAACTTCCATATGGCAGCATAATTGAATTACGTTGCAGCGAGTTCTGTCACCGGAAGGTAGAGAAGACAGTCGACTGCAAAGGGGTTGGTCCCTCGGAATCACGCGTGCCCGTTCAAAACCGTCCCATCGAATTTGCATATCGATGCGAATCGCGAACGGACAGTCGATCGGAATCTTCGTCGACGTCGACGCGGTTCAAATCTCGCGTATCAAGCGTCGAACGGACCCGTGACAAGCGTATTGTACCCGGAATGTTAATACGCAGCTGATTCGCCGCCATTATTCCCGCACGGCCGTCGATCGTCGACCCTTTTGTTTGGCTCCGAACCGCGTTTTAATCGGCGATGTGGTTCATAGTGAATATCAACCCTCGCCTTGCTGCGCGACGGGGTCCATGAAGTCTTAAGCGGAGTGATCAATAGACTGGGATTTTTATTCGTTCAACCCCTCATTGCTGCACGATTTACTTTACAGTTACAATCATATTTCTTCTTTATTCTTAATGACCTTACAGAAGGCGGAAGACCAATTCATTTCGTCCCCTAATAGTTCTTTTAATTTGAAAACATAGTATATCCCAGCGAATTTCTTCGCAAATGCATAAAAATCCGCCGTCGAGCCTGCAGATCCAATCGGTTTCTGTTTCACTGCGTTTGACGTTCGAAACTCAAAGCTGAAAGCTCGTAATTCCGTGTTCCATCGCGTTATCAGCAAACGGTACGGTGTAAATTCGGTGTAAATGCGGTGAAACCGAACGATTGCAGTCGGTCAAAGCCGCGGAACTGTAAATCGCACGCTTTACGAGAACGCGAACAATAAAAAACGGTTCGGTGCGCGAGACCGGCTCGAAACACGCGAACTACGGGTACGACGACTTTGTTCCCTCGAAACGGTATTAGTCGGGATTACAGGTGTACGTAGTTTCACGATTTTCACGAGACAAAGGCGTCTCGCAAGCGACGCTGTTTACAGAAGTTGCAGACATCGGCGAGCCGAGACATCTGGTGCTTCTCGACTGCACGTCGAAATTGTTGGAACCTCGATTCGCGACGGGGCTGAATAGACTACGGATATTTATGCGGACGCATATCTCTCGTATCGCGGATTTTACCCCGCGAACAGATGACTGAACGCGTTGCATCCATCCCTTTGACATTTTAACAGAAATTTGCTGCGATCGAAGCTGGCTACGAGCTACACAATGAATTTCCCCGTGGACTCGAAACGGATGTCTTCCTAGAAAGTACGCTTTCCAGTTGGGGATTCTTGAAATTCAAACGACCGCAGCTAGGCAGAAGATGTTTTTCGGGACGGAAATTATCATGGATTCGAAGCGCGAAGTGTCCTCTTTAGAACGGTCTCTAAAAATGCCACGTACGATATTTCGTCACTAGAAAAATAGAGAAAATAGAGGTTTCAAGCTTTAAAAAGAGCCAAGAATATCCGAATATGCGAAATGTTGATTTCCATCGAAAACTTCGTGCACCTATAATTTTGCATGTCAGTGTAGTTTGCAACGGAACCAATGGTTTTGACGTTGTGTAGAATAATTCTGCAAGAGAACTCGTCCTCCTGTTTACACGTGTACGGAACTGCCTCGGCTTTTCGGATATTCGCGAAAATATGCTCGATCATATACGCATAGGAGTTTCAAACCTCTTCGAACATGTTACCAACGACAGCTCTCCATTCATTTCCATTTCCCGAGCGTGGCAGACGAAGAGAAGATGGGCTCTCGATCCGTCTAATAAATTCATCGAGCCCTCCCCCGAACCTGTAGCGCCTTAATTGGAAATACTTGGTTAACGATCGGCGTCGAATTATGCGCGCAAGTGTTCCCGCTGCGCCTCGAGCAAACAGAACGTTCGCAATACACGCGAAAATTGGATTCGCAAAGACGTCTGTCAACAAGGTATCTTATCGGAATACTGCAACCGCTCGCCGTCGAACCGGATCCGATTTTTCTTTATCGTTGATAACGCTTTGGCACGCCGCGAACGCGTCAATGGTTTCGCAGTCCAATTATCAGTTCGGAACGAAGTTCATTAAAAATTACGCTCGTTAAAAATGGACGCCGCCACGTCCACCGTGTCCGTGCTGAAACTTTCATAGAAAACAGATTGTCGCGTGAATGTTCCGACGCCCTCCAAGTACTTCCTCTGAAGAATCGAATTTTTCACTTCGTTTTTCGAGCGCAACTTTTCTCTTTTGGAGAATGGAGTCTTGCATGCGCAATGTTGGAAGGAGAAGAAACTTAGAGCAAGGTACAGGGGCGGAGATCGCTCGAGATACGGGGAACCGTATTTGCCATAACCGTTAAGTAGGTTTCCCAGCAGCCATGAATATTCACGGCGTCTGCTGTCGACGAAACGGATCGTCGACGTTAATTCGAATATTCCTCGAGCAACGAGCATTAGGTGATTCAACGTTCTTATCGTTGAACACGCTATCCTCCCTTTTTGTTCCGGGAAATTCTGTTAACGCGTGTACAGTAGTATTCTGACACCTTGTATCATGTTGGACCGTGCAATTTGTACCAATGACTCTGACGAGAAAGGTGTGGAATTTTATTTCAGAAATTTATGGAAACGAAATTGCTGCACCATTGTTCACAATATTGTTTATTATTAAATGTTATATATTATTATATACAATATATATTATATACATATATACAATATTATATATTGGGTATTATCAATTTTATGTGGTGTCTCCAGGCTTTAGTAATTGACACAGAACGTTTCTATGTTGGGCACATTGAAATTATGGAGAGGAGAGATACATTTTGACGTGTCTTCTATTTCCATTAATATTTTCTCGCATCATCCGTATTCCTCAGAATATCAGTACGAAAAATCCAACAATTGATCAACGCTGAGAATACAGCAAGCATTGCACAACAGTAGAACGGAGGCCATTTCGAAGCGTGAAATGGAGAATAGGTAAGGGGAAGAAAATGGACGATGAAGGGAATGGCAAAGCCTCGGTGGATATCTTCGGCGGCAACGTCGGCGAATTATACTGTAACTCAGGGTATCATGGTTACCTCGCGTTTCTCGGTACAACCAAAGTTTCCTCGGGTCTCCTTTTAATATGCAACGAGCGAAGGAACATCTGGCGTTGCGGAAACGAAAGAAAGCAACGAGCGTTGTTTGATCGCTCGATCGAAGTCTGATGAATCGGAAGAGGTTTCGGTTGCTGCTGGCGAAGGCGCTCGGAATCGCCAGGGAATCGTTTCGCAGCCGATTTAAATACAAATTAAATAACGGGCTCCCTCGTGACCGTGCTGGTGTGTCTCTCGGGAGCATCCCTCGAGCTTTTCTCGACGTTTTTACCATGGAAATTCTGATTAACCGGATTAACTGAACTCCCCGGGACGACGCGTGTTCATTTTCAATCCTGTTCCGAAAGCGAAGCGAGTGACTTCTTCTTGTTTCAACGACGCGACGACGCGGTGAACCGTGAAAACCGAGTCGAGTGTAGTTTCCCTTCGATTTCCCTGCGAATCGATTCTATTAAGCGCGAAGCGATTGTTCGTTGCTCGAGGTTTCCGCCCGGGGAGAACTTTTCACCGGAAAATGGATTCCGCGGTCTTAGAACCACTGCGTGCTGGTGCTGACGGTGAAACTTGCTGGTCAGGCTTTTAAATAAACAGAGGGATTTGCATATCAGCCGCTGAGTAATGTACCAGGGAGACTATGGTGATCGTGGATCGAAGAAAAACGAATATCCCTCTCAGTGTAGGCGCTGCGCCTAATCAACGTTCCACTGCATTATCAAATAGGAGCTCGAGCAAAGAGGAGCTCCAAATCGATACAAACACATCTCGAGCAGTATAGTGAGCGCCAGCGTTAAATCTCGATACGAGGAAGCGTATCGCGAGCTTTTTGCAAGCATTTCGCGAGCTTCTTGCAAGCATTTCGCCGAGCAGGGTTTTACCTGGCGAACTTTGGTGGAACTTTGGACGAAGGTACCGAGCATCTTTCGACTCGGGAAGTTTTTCGTCATAGTTGTAGGTTCTATTAGAGGGAGAGCAAGAGCTGGTGCGGTCGGTTTGCCAACCCGAGGCGGTGAAACCGCAACGTGATACGGAAACCAACCCCCGAGTCGACCCAGCTACTCGTAAAAACGTTTACGCCGGTCGTTATTCTTCTCGCTTCGCGCCTAACTTTCTTGCTCACTCACTCTCTCTCTCTCTCTCTCTCTCACCCTATGTGCGTGTCTCTCTTTCTCTCTGTCTCCAGCCCTTCATCTCGCAGCCTTACTTTCTTGACTCTCAACCCCTGCGAGAGCTTGTAAATTCGGCGAATTTACAAGAGGCCGCGTGCACGAAACGCGTTTCCGCGCGGCCCGCGATAAATATAAACGTTTAACGAGCCTCGGATTCCTCTCGATTCTCGTTTTATCTACGAGCGCCATTAATTTTCAATGTTCTTCCCGTTTCCCGCGAATAACGAGCACCTGCATGGTGTAGCTAACGCGAAATCGATGGAGTCGTTGCTGATATCGATCCAATCGAACCTCGGATTGTGTCGTAATGCTATAATTATCATACAATACAATTGATCATTATATTGAATTGATTGATGATAAACTGATTAAATATCTTATCAAGGAGGAACGTTGCATTTATGGAAATATTTTAAGAATAAAATTGAGCAACGAGAAATTCGCGTCGAGCGACATCAAACTTGCTGAACGTTGCTCACGGTTGAACATTGAAAAATCGGCGTGCAAGGGTCCGTGTTCCCCGATGCCTGATCTGATTCAATTAAATTGTTACGGTCTCGCGGAACAAGTAGACGGTAGTACACGGAACCGTGGCTCGTAATCGAGCGAAACTTACGGTCCACGCTAATCGAACGAACTTTCCCAGCTTTCGGGCCGGGAACTCGCGAGCTCCGAGGCTCGAAGTCTGTTAATTACTCGCTTTATCTTACGCGCAACTGTTCCCGACGATACGCCAATGAATTTCACCCGTTAAATTCGCTTCAGATTTTACCCGGCCGACAGATTAAACGGGCGAACGAAAATGTCGAGAGGAAAATGCTTCACCCGAGAAGGGATGACGACGGTGTTCTTTGCGATATTTTGCCTCCCGGGGGAAACCTTTCCGCGAGCACAGTGGAAATGACTTTTCTCTGTCAGGGAAACCAATGGACCTTCGAGGGAAGGTCCGTCGATGGACGGACGTGGAGCAATCTCTTTTTCTCGGAACCGAGGATATGATTTTTCCTTTTTTCAGCTGCGCTACTGTCTCCTTTCTGATCCCAGTAGCAGACATTTCGCGGATAGCTTCGAATCTGATAATTAACGAGAGAGAACCCGAAGAGAAAGCTGTACGGAGAGCTTATCTCCGTTGTAGAATTTTTCAATGCTGCACGCAGCTTTTGTTTCGTAATGAATTATCGATTGCCGTTTCTGTGCGTTTTTGCAGGAATTTTTTGAATCGGTTCGATCCAATTGTGGCTGTCTGTATTATTGCTGAGTGCGGAATCGTTTTTATGATTACTAAAATTTTTCTTCCATTTACGATTCCGCGCGGGTTTCCATTTTCATTTCGTACTGAAAGCGCTGAACATTTTCACATTTTTACATTATCATTGCGTTTTCTGCTGGCAAGAAAAAATTTTTATGCATCTCCCATCCAATCCGATGACGATCCCGCGATTCTAGTGTCAATAACATTTCCGTTCCGCGGCGTGTCATTATCGATCCCGGACGAGTTAATTAAAATTAGACTGCTGCTCGGCCGCGATTCACCGATTACACATTCTTTTGCTGCAGAAATTCTAATTATCGAATCTGGCTGACCGATGAAAAAATGAGAGGGACTCGATACGACAGATATCGATTCCAGTCCTCGTGAATGACAGCAAATCTTTATCGTCCATCGTAATTTGCGGAACGTCGCACAGTGAGCTAACAATTTCCAATAACTCCCAAAAGTTTTATCGCACGATCTTGTAAAAATTTGTGCTGATACATCGATCACGTTTCAATTTACTTGGTTTAATAAATTTTTTGAACTAGGTCAAGCAGCGACCTTAAATAATATATAGCTTTATAACTTTGACAATTGTTAATGTAATGTTTAATAGAAATTAATCTTAAGCAAGTGTAAATATCAACTCCACTAGCTCCGATTATTTTCTCAGAATTAATTCCCAATATTCAAAGTGTTGTCGATCTCACCTAGTGAACTCATGTTAGTAACTCCTACAATTTTCAAGACGCTGTCCTGCAAAAATTTATGATACTCTGTAAAATATGTATGAATGCACGTGGAAAGTTTCAGCTCAGCACGTTCGACCGTTTCTCTGGAATTAATTCCGGAATGTCGGGTATGTTTGCTCCATTTTGTGACAAGAATCTTCAATATCGACACTTCAGGCGTATTTGTACGTTTCGGTTGGTCGCAGAAGGGTTCACCGTGCCCGGGGCGAGTCTGTACGAGAGGCATACTCGGCTCCGAACCGTTCAGGGTTGATCAAGTCGTAAACGCTGCCGTATGAACGGTCCGCGAAGCTTCAGAAGCGAGGACTTTAGCTTTTCGGGCGCAGCGAAGGGGATGAAAGTAGCGGTGGCCGAGGCCAAGAGAGTCGGACGTTCGATAAACCCGAGATCCTTATTTCCGGAAGACGATTCGACGGATTCGAATAATGACAGCCTATCATCGATATCACAGTCCGTATTAACCCCTTGTAACGCATCAAACTCGTGACGAACGTTTCAAACAGAGTCTACTAAACATCCTATGAAAATATGTTTGATGACAACTATGCAAATATTTTATGGTTATAGCCAGGGACCAAAAGTAACAGTTATTTATTATTTCTCGGTATTTTTAATAAAAATTAAAATCAACCACAGCTCATTTTGACCGGTGTGTACCGGTGGTCCAAACGTACACGTTCGCCTATTTGCTCGCAGTTACGACGCTGCCGCGGCTATTAATCAGCGCTCGCCGTTGCTGCCGTTTAATATGACTCGCATTGCGGGCTGAATTAATGTTCCGACGATAGTTTCGAGTAATCCCGGCAATCTGTCGGTCCGAATTCTTCGGCCGAGGATGCTCGTTCCTATCCATTTTCATTTTAAACGAAACGATTATTAAAAGATGTTTTGCAACGTGGCTTGAACAATGAAGATTATCTTTCTCCCCGAAAACCTCTTCGCAACTTCAACAATTGCGAAATGAAAAATCTGAAATCGTTCATTTGACGGTTCCGAAGAGCATTTCCTGTTAACGAACGCTTCACGGTACCAGTTCGAAGTTGCCGCGCGCGCGCCAGGAAGAA
The DNA here is from genome assembly GCA_028455605.1 of Lasioglossum malachurum. Classification (NCBI taxonomy): domain Eukaryota; kingdom Metazoa; phylum Arthropoda; class Insecta; order Hymenoptera; family Halictidae; genus Lasioglossum; species Lasioglossum malachurum. Next base: position 4,360,611 of record CM052319.1, on the reverse strand, counting down.
AAACGCGCAATCCCGGGTTGGTTTCGCGAGACAAAAGGCGTGTTGACGGTACATTCTCCTTGATTATGCGAGCGGAACAAAGGGCAACCGACGGAGCACGAGGCAGCGAAACCCACGCGGTGTCGCGCCGGGAACTTTTTCGAGTCGCAGTGTCCCGTCGAGTCGACTAATTGCGCCCGAATCTTGCAAACAATCTCGCTGCCACGCGAATAATTAACAGATACGATCCTACGGGCTTCAGACTATACGATCCTCGGGTCGGCTCCGAATTCCCGCGACGAAGCGCTCAACGCTCTCGTTACCGAGACTCGCAGCAAGAAGCAGATAAGAAGAGCCTCTGTGCTTTTAGCGTGCCTCGCTGCAGCGATGCTGTTCGCGTCTCTTGAAAGAATACGGAAAGCAACGACGACAAGAATGATAATTACTCCCACAATTTTTAGTGGTCGGTCTTGCAAAAATTTCAGAAAACTCCAATTTAGCAGGATGATGTTCTTAACGTTTTCACAAATATTGAAACGTTTCGTTTTTTAGCTATAAAATTTCATAGGATAAGAATGTATACCGTTGGAAAGATATAGTTGCCAGCTATATTTTCGCTGTGGAAAGTATAATGATAGCGTTCACGGATAAGAAGTTATAGTAGCTAATTGTCAGGAAAAAAAGCACTGTTCCAACCCTTAGTATTTCGCGTCTAGACTAGAATACTCCCCAGACTGTTCGTTTTGTAGGAAAGATTTCATAGAACATGAAATCTCCCACAGCAATCAATTCGGCTCGGAAAACTCGAAACGACGCGGTTCGTTTTTGCTCGGAAACCCGGTATTCCAGGAATCGTTAGAGGAAATGTGTAGGGGCGAAAATGGTGAGCGAATCGATGTACACGCCACGGGAAACCTCTGTCGTGGACGAACGGTAAAACCTTGTTGGGCGAGCAGCTTGCTCGCGACACGCAATTACGCTCAATTCCAACGGAGCCCAAAGATCGAAATTCGCAGCGTGGCAGAATTCTGATCGGACGTGTGGCTTTCTCTCTCTCGCTCTCCCTCTCTCTCTTCCCCTCTCTCTCTCCTCTCTCTCTCCCTCTCTTTCGTAGCTGTTTCGCCGGGATTTGATGTAAACAATCGCGTTAAGGGAAGGGATTCTGGAGTTCTCCCGGGTTCTCGGGTCTCTTCAAGCGCGCCGGCAATTCTCGCGATTCAGCTCCGTCGATTGCGCTACGCGGCCGAAATTGTTTGCCCTCGGTAGTTTGTATACGAATTACTGTGCCCGGTTCCCCGTGCTTGTGTCCAAATGCTGGGACCTCGAAAGCCACGAATTTCTCACTGCGAAGTCGCCGAGAAAGCTGGAACTTGGTCGAATAATTCTCGTTGCGATTTAGCCGACCTTGAGTTTCCAATTTTTGCTTTTATCGTATCGATTTTATTTCCGTGTTGCTGCGTTTACAATCAAAGTGTCCACCCATTGTACTCGAGGCTATGTTAGTTGCAAACCCCATGACTTTTAATAGAAACCAAAAATTTCAATAATTTTAGAATTTCTAGGAATATATAGTAGACAAGTTTCTATTTCACATAAAAGTCGAACAGTCTTTCTATTTTTTGGCTATAAAAGGTTCGTCTTAGAATTTAAAGATCAATTCAGAGAAACTGTCGACAGTCTTCGAGTTGATATATAAAAATGGCGGTACGAAGCAGCAGGGTTCCCATGAAAAGTGGTGGAAGGGATCGAGCCGAAAATAAAAGCGGAACGAGTCGAGAACCGAAGGGTCCCTTGCCGCGTGTCCTGCGGTGAAAGGTCTCGGCGAAGATTTAATTTGCGGTTTACCCATCGACGGTCAGGCTGATGGGAATCTCGATTCGATTTTTCACCTCCCCTTATTTCGCCGCTTTAATGTCCATTTCTATCATCCACGAGCAGAACGAAGAACATCGTCAAGCTGGAGCACGCGATAACAGTATTCTATCAGTATTTCCGTTAAGTCAAAAACTCCATTTCCCTACTAATTCAATCAATTTTCCAACCTCGATTGCTCGTTGTTTAATTCTCGCTTTCCAATTGTGCGAACGTCGAACGAGAACTGAAACGAGCTCAATCAAAATTGAATAGCTTGGTGCAAAAACCCATATGAAATTTGGTTTGTTCAATCAGCGCGCAATAAAAATGAAAATTCAAAAATCCAAATTTTCTGCAAACTAATTGCAAAACATAGGAACGAACCGAGGAGTTTGTTTCTCTCGTTCGTAGTCGTATTAAGTTGTCAAAAATAATTAAGAGAAACAACGATAAGACGCGATTTATGCTCGTTTCCTTACGTTGCCATCGTTCTGGCAGGTCGATGAAATTCCTGCGGCTCGGGCGACGTTCCGAGGAAGTTGAAAACTGCTCAAGTTATTAGAAGCTGTGAAAAGGAGCCGCGAACGATCGTAACAACCTCGAGCGGGCGAACGTTGGCTCGTCTCGTTGGCAATTTGTTCGATGCGACGCCTTCCGCCGAGTTCTCATCGTCCGCAGGTAAAGGAAAAAGCGACGAATATTTTCGATTAGAGAGAATTAAACTCGAGCAAGATGAAGTGTCGGGTTGGAGGGACGCTCTGGACTTTACGAGTGGCTTACTTTTCCGCGACGCGCGGTAATTGCTGAGAACCCGGCCGTAATTACTTTCAATTCTTTCGAGTGCGCGACAGAAGCGAGAAAGCTCGTCGCGCGCCAAGTGCTCGCGTTCGAAAAGCCTCGCCAGCTCGCGTGTTTCTTGCCGGTTCCCAAAAGAGAAAAGTTCATCTTGATTTCGTCTGAGGACTGTGCTTGAAACCGTCTCCGAAAAATCTGAAACGGTGCTGGAGATCGGAAACGAAACGACGAAGAGAACAAGAGATTTCTGTGGAGACAAATCTTAAGTGATTAAACCTTTGCTCTCGGCTTCGGAGGAACGTCGTCAATTCCGAATGCCACTTCTGGGGACATGCAAAAGGATTTCTGGCGGTTGTAGAACACGAAGTAAATGCAAAATTTATGCGAGTTTCCTCGCTGCATTCCTTTCGCAAGTGCAAGCAAGAACGAAATTATTCGAATGCCTGCGGCACAGTTCTTAATTAACGCATTGATTGCTGAAAAAATTCAACCATATCAAGGTACGATTAAATTTTATTCGGTATAACATTGTGAAATTAATTGCTGCACCTGGTCAAGGTTAATTAATAAACTCCCAAAAAATTATTGTAATTTCATGGAGTAGCATGTTCGTAATGTCAGGATGTTTGTTACGATAAGTTGCTCGCCACTTCGCGATAAATTGGAATGAGTGGATGATCGGAGAATGATGCTCGTGTGGAAAGGGTTAATTGTCTGCGGCATCTGTGGGACGCGGCCGATAGAAACGCGAACTTTTCCATCAAAGGGAGCACCGTGAAAGTCGTTTTTGTCCTTTGTGCTGGTTTCGTGAGGGCAAACGGTATCGTTGGACATCGGAACAATCGTTGGATCGTCTAATTGGACCGCGAACCGGGGAAAGCAGCGCGGGAAACTTAATTGGAGCGACGTCTGAACCGAAACGGAATTGGAGGACGTAATTACTGAACGAACCAGGATTCAAGTGGGCAAGATATGCACCGAAGAATGGAGCCTCTTCGACGAGTGGTCAACGAGTGCCTCGACGAGATCCTTTGTCCCGCCAAAGTTCATTCGGGGTGCTCACCGTAAAGCCGCAATCCGGAAGCAAAGTCGTACTTTTTGACTCGAAAAACGTTCTACCCCCTTTGCAAACTGACAACCATTCGAAGCTTTCAAATAAACGAGTTTCTCTATTCAAATTCAGAGGACTCTGTTTGTGTTTTATTGTTTATCAGACTAGAGGTTTTTCTGCAAAAGAAAATGTCCATGCATCATTTCCACTCATTGAAATTGAAAATAAAAACAAAATACAAATATTTTCAAAAAAGTGACTGCCTCAAATAAATTATTTTATTTTCAAAAATTACTGCATCGAATGTGTGTGAAATATTTTATTTTCAAAGTTGTACACATACTTTAAAATAAATATGATTATTTACTATTTACTATTTAAAATACTACTTTCTCCAGCTCTGGTTTATACATATCTGACAAATACGGAATGTGCACATTGCAGCGGAAACTTTCAGGACAATAATATTTGAGGATCACTGTTGCAGATCTTTTCTTCGATCTGGGCACTTCGAGGTTCGATAAGAAAATCGGCTCTCGAGACAGCCGGCAGTACGTCAATTATTTCCACCGGAGAACACCATAGTATCCGATACAATTACAGTTGGAGAAGCCTCGATAAGATCCCCTTGAATTGCAAAACTTCGAAGAAACCGCACCGCGCTCGAAATTGCTGTAGTCGAGGCCTGGTCGTCGAGTAGAATCGATTGTTTCTCGAGTACGTCGGTGAGGGTTGCAGGGGGATGAATTAATGGGACATGACGTCGCCGTGACGAGTACGGAACGTCCATTATTGGTACGCAAACTATCCCACCGTAGTGGTCGCACGCACCTGTGAAATCACTGATCCCGGTCGCTTATGGACCACTCGAGAATCCCTTGTCCGCTATTATTCGTTTATGAAGTTTCGAAAACTATGAAATTTTTATCGTATAATCCCGGATGAATGGCCCGTAAAATGTGGCTTTCATAAAATGCCAGAATTTTTCTGGGGGAGCTTGAACGAATGGGAAAATGTAGTTTACGGTCGCCGTAAATCTATAACTCGACTTTAACGTTTAACTCGGCGAATTCTCAATTATGAACAATTACAAAAAAAAGCAATGTTGAGATTACTATGTATGCTAGGATATAATTAAGCGAAACTTCGCAATTTAGGTGAAAATTGACAATGGCATCGTCAAGATCTCGACATAAATTATTAAGACGAACCACCTCCTGTAAAGTGAATTTTCGAGCATTTAATTCAACCCTGATAATTTTGCGGCCACTGAAACAATCTACCGCGAAAATCAAATTTCACAGATCAGGGAACCTCCAAGTCCGGTGTATTTGCACCGCACGGCCAACAAATATGAATTTCGCTCAGGTTTTTGGGCAATATTTGACCACAGAGCCGGCGGGCGGATGTTGCCCGGTGAATTTCAATATGGTCGACGTTAACTTGCAGAACTATGCGAGGAATGGGCCCTGGCGAATAGTCGCGAATGCGTGGAGGGCAGCGGTTCTGCGGCCACGACGCACGAGGAATCCGAGGATGCGTCGGAAGCCCGGTTCACCCTCAAATATTTGGGCAGCACCCTCGTCGAGACTCCGTCGAGCGAAGAGGCGACGGCGGAAGCCATCAAGACCGTCATTACGATGGTACGTACCGCGTACACACTTTAATCCATCCTAATTCCACGATCCTGGCTTTTCACTGCTCCTCGCGAGCAAACCCGGCACGGCGGCGCGGCGGCGGCGGCGGCGGCTCCCTCGAGGAATCGAATAAAAAGGAAACGCCCTTTGTCGTCCGGGATCCGTCTTTAGTCAAAGCCCCCGAAACCCACGGCAAACTCGATATCTACTCCGTGGACTGAAAGGAGGAATTTGTGCTTGGCTTGGACCCGTTTCATTTCCAGTAGAATCGAAGTAATCAGAATTTCAAGTAGTTCGTTGTTCCAAGTAATTTATTGTTTCTACTTCACGTATAAAGTGGCGAGAATAGGTAATTTGATTTTTCAGATAATTTCTGTCTTGAACACACTTTATTTCGGAGAGAATAGAAGTAACAGCAATTTGAAGCACGGTTCACTGTGCGAACCTTATGGCTAGAGTGATTTCATTTTCTGTGGGATTTAATTGGTTCCCCTTTGACGTCTTTGACACGTCCTACTTCGGATAGGATTAGAATAATAACGATTTGAAATGATGCATCGTCTCGACCATTTCAGTTTGTCATTTTTATAATCTGATTGTCTGCAAAATTCGAATAAATTATCTTTGCAGTCTTTCACTTGTTTTATTTCTAGTGGGTTCAATGTAACGGGGACTTGAAGTAATTCATTACTTCCACTAATTTATTATTTGCAATCACGGATTGTTCCATTTCATTAAAATAATTAATGGTTTCCATTCCCATCTGTGTACATGTAACGTAACAAGCGGAATTTAAATGGTCCCTTTGACGCCGCTTACACGTTTTATTTCGGATGAAATCAAAGCAATAACAACTTGAAGCATTGTATTGTTCACTATTTTATTTTACCTTTGACGAGGCTAGAGTAATTTGATTTTTTGTGGAATTCAGGGGATCTCTTTGTCGTGTTGGAACACGTTTCATTTTGGATAGAATTGAAGCAATAACAATTCGAAATAAATCGTTACACCAGCGCATTCATTGTGCGAACGAACATGTGTCATATCATTTCAGATAATATATTTTTCATTTAAATTACACCGTAGTAAGAGTAATTTGATTTACTGTGGAATTCGAGTAATTCCTTTGTTGTCCAGTCGAAACTAGAGTTTGTAAAAGGCAGATGTTATTTCAAAATTATTGTGCGTTAGTTTATAATGAAATTTGTTTTCATTTACATCGTCATGAAATTCTATTGTATTGTTCTCAATATTTAGCCATCGTAGAGTACATAGGTGAACGTTAAATATAAACGTCTCCCTTGTTTTAAGGAATTATGAACGACAAAGAAATTCCATAACCAGTTGAAAATTAGGTTAAAAGTTAAAAGCGAAATGACTTGATGTCTATAAAAAAAAAATCACATAAAAACAAAAATATGTTTGGTATCATGTGAGCTCCACTGAACCATTCAGCTTAGTCCTTCAGACATTTGACGTATCTTTAAAAACAACACAGAGATATTTGAGGTGGCAACGTTAGGTGACTCACCCTGTATATGTATACCTTGTACAATTCTGTTGAAGTAAATACTGCATGTGGATGATATTCAGTACATTATATGTACAGGCATGCCAGAAGGTGTTAACATATTAAAATACTCATTGTCTTGTTCATTGTACCAAATTAGAAAGGGAGTGTATAAACTTCTTCCATTATTTTTGCGTTTCTCGTCCACTCCAGACGGCGATCCCGCATCACACGTTAAGTGTCGTACATTTTTCTGCGAAAATCTGAAGCGGGGATTTTTCACGGCGTCAAAGACTGTTGCAAAAGCTGGTAAACGGAACAATATTGCAAGACGAATAGCTCCGCACGTGATCGATCGGGGGTATCGGCGGCGCGGCGGGCATGTATCCAATTTTGCGCGTTAAAACAGACCGTGAAGAGTTCGTCTCGTGAAAAATCGGGGTCCCGCGTGATCGAAGCACTTCTGGAAAAATGGAATCCACGAATGACGTCGCTTATATAAATCTCTCGGTCGCCTCGTGTGCACCGGAGCAGTACGCACACCCACGCACGCGCCAATCGCGTCGCGTCCGCCTCATTAATTTATCGACCAATTGAACTATGCGCGTCGCGATCCGACAACGCCGATAAACTTCTCCCGACGCAACTTTCCCCGATGAAATTACTTTGCGAACTTCTTTCGAAAATATCCCCAGAATTCGACGAATTTATTCATTTCGCGCTCTGCCGGGGATATGCTCGGTGTCTCTACTACGTTGCCGGAAGATTGAACCAGAATTCGCGCTGTCGCAAGCTTTGTACCGTATTTAAAGCTTCAATTAATTAATTACGGAAGCGGCGCGCTGCATAAAAGCGTTTCCTCATTATACGATTTTCGCGGAAAGGCTAACAAATGAATGCTGACTAATTACCGTTCTGTATGCCACCAGTTTTCTAATTTGTTGATGCTCGAAATGGAATTACCGAGTCCTGAACATGCTGTTATTCATGCATTTTTGTTCATAGTAATAATAGTAGCGTTCATTCAGGTTTTCCGTGATTTTTCTCCTATTGACGAGTTGTAACATGAACTTGTTCGTAACGGTTGTAAATATAAAAGTGCAGTGATTGGAACGATTTTGTCGTGGGAGATTTGTACTTTGCATCGAATTGAATAAGAACTTTATCATCAACACCAAAGATATACCATAAAGTGATTGGCAAACAATTTTTACAAAGACCAGTGACTTTTATGTTGCGACGCTTAATCCAGGGAATCAGTAGCTTCTCTTTAATAGTGAAACATTTCGTTCTAGGTGCGTGTAACGACCAGCGTCTTCTAATTCCCCATGACACTCGCGATTTAAGCGGATTTGCGTAATCTTCGGTCAAGCTAATTCGTTAAATGCGGCATTTAGTCTGCTCGAGGCTCGCGATTACGTCGCCTTACGTAAAGTGCTGGCCGAGAAGATACTTCGTTTCTGAAAACGAAATTATCCCCGTTCTTTCGTTCGCTTTGAGCATCGTCTTCCCTCGGGCGATCCGATAAAAAGCTGCCGGCACAATACTAATCTGCCTGGAAAACCGTGTTTCGTTGACAATGAGCTGGCATAATGCTCGGAGATGTTTCAGAACGAATTGTATCCGAGAACAAGCTTCGGTTTGTCGATCGTTTTGGTTATAGAGAGGCTATGTTCGTTAATAGTAAATGTATTCTGCTCTAAAATGTTTTTGCAATAGATATCATACGATATCCTACCAGTCACAAAGAAGAATTTGTGAATTCTAAAATGTATCCGATCCCATTGTAACTTTGGTTATTGCAATCTGCAACGATTCTTTGGTCGCAGGCAAAAGCGAGCGGCAAGAAGCTGCAGCGTGTTTCTCTGGCCGTGAGTTTAAAAGGGATCAGGATGACAGACATAGCCACGGAAGAAGATCAGCTTCAAGTGTCTATATACAGGTACGTACGATACACGGTGTTCGCGATATACTGTGCACCATGGCTCCCCCGTTTCGCGTAACACGCGCGTACGTTACGGCTGTCACGGTTTTCAACCTGTAATCGCACGAGAACCGGATTCGCGTCGGTACGAGAACTGTGCATCGGTCGGCTCGTTGTGCATTTTCCCAAGCGTCAGCCAGACATAATATCCGATAGATTCGGGGAACGGGCCTGAAATGCATTCGAAACGCCGCACCGCGTAATAACGGCCGACGAGCAAACGTTACACGATCGCACACCGGTCACGGAGTATTATTCCCTGTCCAATTTCGAAACCATGATTCATCGGACATGCCAGTCCGTTCACGATCCGTTTTCCGACACGGAGCATACCCTTTACTCCCCGGAAAACAATGCGTTTAACCTTTATTCATACCTGAATGCAATTTCAGTAATTTCTCGATGATTCTGAATAAGTAATTTCACTCGTTGAATTTTTATCGTTGATCAGTGCGTTCCGAAAGCTCGGAATGAAGCTGTTATGCGACGGGCTAGTTTAATGCGATCCGTAAGGTTAATGAGAGAAGGAGAAGAAAGAGGGACATGTTTTAGGATCTCTTATTGCTCTGCGGACGCCACCCACGACCACGTGTTCGCGTTCATCGCGACAAATTTGAACGAGACGATGGAATGCCACGCGTTCCTCTGTCCGAAGAGGAAAATGGCGCAAACGGTGACGCTGACGGTGGCACGGGCGTTTAACACGGCTTACGAGGCTTGGCAGCTGTCCCAGGCCGATCCCAGGATCCATCACGCCCAGGATAAGAGCCCCTCGTTAACCGAAGACAGAACCGGTAGGTAAATTAATCTATTCCTGCTGGCGAGGTCCTGCGGTCCAATTCTTTTCGGCACAATCCATCCGGTCTTTCAATTAGACCGACATGTTTCGACGCTGCCATTCGTTGATACTGTTATCGAATCGTTCGTTTGATTGAATGCATTGTGAGTCGACCGGGCAAAAATCGCTAACATTACCCAGACAATTCGATTTATGGGGAAACCATGAGATTCTACGATCTCGCTCGTGCCGTCTGATCTAACCTAAATGTACATCGTCGAGGAAGGGCAATAGTGTTCGTGCACTTAGATCCCCGAGAGCGAGGATATTGCGGAAAGCTTCGGACGCCGGGTTATGAGTGCGCCCAGGAAATTGTCCGGTAATATTGAACCTCGTGTGCAGCCGGGGCGGCAACATTACGGAAAAGTAGGACAATTACAGTTCCTACTGCCGCCTTCATTCGCGCGCCAACACTTCCGTGCACGTTTCCCTTCGAACAGGATTAGCTACGTTATACTGTTCATCTGCTTTCTGTTACGAACCGCGGACGATTGTTACTCGCAAATTAACTGTGACATCGGAGCTCATGGGCTGTAGTCTGTCCGATGATACTGCAGATCTAAACAAAACGTTTGTATATATATATATATATATATATATATATATATATATATATATATATATTCTATTGCTGCGTTTGCAACTGTTGGCTGCATTTATGACAAAAATGTGTGATGCATGAAACAATAGGAGGATAAAAAGAGATTTAAAGGTATCAAGATATTGTTACTAGGGTTTCATGTATTTATGGCAGAATTGAACAGGTGAAATGTGGAACAGAAGAATGATGAAAAGTATTCATATGGGATCTCTTTCAATTTACAGTTTCCATATTCTATAATTCAGTTTATACATCTATTCTACTCTGCTATGTAACACATCGCGTGCAATTGTTTGTTACAAATGAGGCAGACTATACAGCAGAAGATACGATACCATGGTGCTTGTAATACAATCTCTGTACATATCAGCTTTACAACGTGAGAGCGAATAAATCGCAGGACACGTTCGCGTTAGCGTTGTTTTCCGCGTACGTTACGGTTACGCGAGATCGCGTTAGTATAAATAATTGAACACGTCGATAAGTAATGAGGCAGTGCAGGGCTTCATTTCCATGAACACGCGGCTACGAAGTAACTATGCAATAATAATACCCCTACGCATCCACAGCGTATCCATAAATCTACGGCAGTTCAACGGAAATTTCGTTGATTCCGAATAATTTGAATGAATTGGATACGATAGAACAGCGTTCATAGATTTTTCTGACGATCCGTCTGTCAGATTTTGTTACAAATGTAAAATGTTCGCTGTCAAACCTTGAATAATTCAAAACGCCATCAATTTCACGAATCTCAAATTTACAGAGGACGAAGAGAAGAAGAAGACGAACGAGAAGGAGGACATTGAAGAAGAGATCAAACCAGCTCAGAAAGTCACCGACCAGACCAAGCGAAGCGATCAGCGGTCCACAGGGAACGCATCGCAGAAGAACCTGCTGATCGACTTGACGAACGAAGGAAAACCTACAGGAAACTCTTGGGTGAGCGATGAGAAGAGGCTTGCAATTAATTTGAGGTACAGACTTTTTGTGTTTCCGCGAGTGCTGGTTAAACGGGGGTTTCAGGTGTGCTTCGAGGACGAGTCTGAGCACGCGAAGACGCTGAAGAAGGCCGCTTCCGGTACCGGCGCCATTCCCATGACGACACTGAGGCACACGAGCACCGCGGCATCACACCACGTCGTGCCCAGGCCGGCGACAGCTTTCAAAATGCAGAACGCCTGGGGCGAATCGAGGTCGGTGGACCTGATGTGCTCGTAGCAGGCGTAGCCCTCGGCGGACAGCTTCCGGGACGTGCCATTGATCACCGGCCTCTGGAAGCATCTATCCAACAGTGGCCAGCCGAAGAAACTCAGCCAATAGATATCAATTATCGCCGGTGAACACGTTCCCGTTGCAACGCGTTGTCGAGCGTGTTTGCCGAACGTTTGCCGATTTCAAACGAGACGCTCGGGATCATCGAGATCTTCGAGGTGACCGACTCGGGAAAGGATACGGCTCCTTTTCTGATGTCCCAACTCGCCGAATACGCTTGCCCGTCACGCGAAATTTCCATTATTCCGTGAAATATTAAGTGTACAAATTCATTCCTCGCAGTTAATCGATTATCTGACTTCGTTCGAACTAGACTACGGATGGAGTTCAGTTTGAGGACCCAAAAAATTTATAATCACACGACTAGACTTTTCCTTCAGATAGCTTGAACAAATTGAAAATAGCGTAACAATATTCTTGAATCGTTTGAGTAACTGTTCTCTGTGTTTCGCTTATCAATTTTGACTTATGAACGCACAAAATACGCAGTCTAGTCGTGACCTTCCAATCTAATTTTAATGTTTAACACTATTTCCATCGCGGTTTTATATTTTTAAGGTAGAATCACGCCCTTTTCGATTGTACGTACCACTAGTTACCGATCATCTCGAATATTCGACGAAATAGATTTATTGAATAATTTTGAAAGGTGTCTTTTGACACGTTCGGCAAAATAGTGTTAACTTGTCGGGTATCAGAATATTGCAAACTTTCGGGATCCCGAGTCGACCCGAAGTTTCATATGCCCGCACGCCCCTATTTTGCGAACTTGTAGTGCTATAGTGGACAGTTTCGAGATCAATTATGTGTGTCTGGTGATCTTCTTAGCGCGTGTCCCGTCCTCGAAAAAAACAATCGATGTCGAGCAGTGCTCGAGAGGACCAATCGAGTCGATAAAAAGACAGGAGAGACAAAGCGAGGGACAGAACGAGCGAGAAAGCGAGCGAGCGAGAGAGAGAGAGAGAGAGAGAGAGAGAAAGAGACAGGGAAATTGAGAGAAGGCTTCGGTCTGCGACCAGGAAGAGGGAACAATTTTCACAAACTATACCTTTTGTATAAAGCGTGTATCCGTGCCAATTCTTTCACACATATCGTGCATAAACCCGTACACCTATACCATGTACGTGCGATTACAAAACCTTCTACTCCTTTAACGAGATCTAGAAACCAGGTTTCCTTTTCGAACGATTTCTTCCACGTCGGATGTAGAGCGAGAAACAAAAACGACACGTCCACGTCGAACGGAACGATACTTTTACGCCGTACCTTCTTCGTTACGAAATAGCTGGGCTATTTTTTTAGTTGGACGATTTTTCGATAGGAAATGCACCGATGATAACCCGAATCCGATGATAACATTGTTAACCTTTCAATGGACTTTGAACTCTGACAACGCGAGATTCAACGTGATTTTTATTCAACGAACGAAGATCAACGTTGCTTCGACAAATTATAAACACTGTGGGATGTGATAGATCGTCTAAATCTTGGAACAATCATGGTCGTTAAACGATTGTGTATTTGAGAGTTAATTCGCTGATTGTAGATCATTGCCGCGGGAATATCACGGTGATTACGCGTTCCGTTTCTCATGTTAGGCTAACGAGCGAGCTCACGCGATTCTAATAAATTGTAGCGTGTACCGTCAGAGATCATCATCGAATCGACGAGATAGGATAAAAACTCGATATTAGAGGAATGTGTTGATGTACGTGTATCACGTTGCGAGAACGTGTAAATGCATTTAGCCGTAGGATATTGTTCGTCGTCGAGTCGTGAACATAAATCACCCCCGAAGAAAAATGAGTTGCTGTCGAGCATTGTACATGCACGGCGCGGCGCCGCGCCGTGATTCATTGTACGATACGTTTTAAACAGTTGTTGAACGAAAGTATCGTGTAATTGTTACGTTGAATCATTATTGTTGTTATCGCGATGCTTACGATAGGTTCGTGAAGCGATCTGTTCTTGTTTCGTAAGGATACGAATATTTTCGTACGTCTTGTTTCATTCGCAGAAGCTTAGCAGGTACGACTGCAGAAATATGTACTACGAGCGTGTTAAACTAATCGTCGAGTAGTTTGAAATTTTCGACATTCTGTCGACCACGACTACTTGACGTTCTGCGATACTGTGTTACGTTTCGAAATGGAAGTTCATTTGAATTTAGTTGTTTGTATACATTATGCGGCCACGAAGAGGCACCGAGATAGCCTGATCCGATCGACGCATCATTGGCACGAATCAACGATAATTTTATATAATCCACCCCCGAATGCCATTGTCATCTAATATCACTATGTGTTTAGCACGTAAGAAATACACGTCTGCGTATCTAGACTGCGTGTTTTTACTCGAATCGGGACCAGAACCAACGACCTCGCTCTACCAAACGTAAACATTTCCGTGAATTAGATATGCACAGTATACCTATTATTGATTTTATACGGCACGGGCGGACTTCCGTAGCTCCCCGAGCGGTTTCAAGATGGCGACGGCTATCGGCACTGTACACCGAAGCCGCCCGGTGGAAATGAAATTTTTGTTCTTGGGAAGTGGAGTGTATCTAGGAATGGGAAGCAGAAGAGAATTTGGGAAAGGATGGAGCTTTTAGAAAAGAGTTAAGTCTCTTAGAAAGGATGAGGCCTCAAGGAAAGGTAAGGGTCCAAGGAAGGGAGGGGCCCAAGAAAGAAAAAGATTCAGGGAAGGGAAGGGATGACCCCAAGAAAACGAGGTCCTAGAAAAGGGTAGGGTCTCTAAGAAAGGGAGAGGTCCTCCCCACTCAAACCTTCGTACAGCGCCATTTCTTGAATCGGCAAAACGCTTAAACTGGTAGATTTTATTGACCGAGTAGTTTTCTCAAAAAAGACAGTGTCGTCACCCATGGCGAAATGCTGAAACTGATAGACCAACGGTACCTACAACTTGTAGGTACATCAGTGGCACTGAGGTTGATAGTGGACGACATATGAAATTTCTTCAGCTGTTATCAGATCTGAAATGACATTTGAAATACTCTGGAATTGCTTGGTAGAAATGCGAGTGTCGTTACGGTGTAATAAACGGCGAAGCACACTGTGTTAAAAATATTACATTAACGTTTTATTAGATAAAATGTACAGTTACCTACGCTCGAAGTAAGAAAGCTATATTAGACTAATTCGTTTGACTTTACACGGGAATTAAATTCGCAGTGTTACGCTTCACAAATCCTCCAAAGACTAAATAGAACGGACAGCACGGGGGGTACAGAGAGGGGTGAAGGAATGCCGAAAAAATTAATTTTTTTGTTCCAAATGTAGATAATGGAAGCGAACCATCACCATAAATAGTACATATATTTATATATATTTATAGAACTATGTATAACGTGATTCGGGGTACTGGTAATATATAACAGTGAGCGATAACGACGCGGCAGTGTGTGAACCCTAGGGGATGAAAGTACGGAGGGCTAGTCGTTGGAGGAGTTGTTTCTAGAAATACAAAACCGACCATCTGAGTATTCCAGTGGTCTGTACTGCATTCCAACGAGAATTATATAAAATTACGGTATAAAATAATAATTATCCTAGGAGACTTATGATAGGTGATAGTCAGGAGAAGGTTCAGCTACGGATTCTGTAGTGAACAGTGGATTTGGGAACTCTGGTGGATGTGGCAGTGGTCCAGCAGTCTTTGGCTGGCGACGATACGCCATTAGCCAGCAGGATACAGCAATAGCCACAGCGACTAGTGCCAGCAGTGCTGTTATTACTAATGCTATCACAAAGCCGACCATAGAAACGCATATATCCTCCACTCTATGTTCTGAAGCGACTGTAACAATCGAAACAAATTTGTTAAATAATCGTATCAAATTAATATTAGCTAATATTCTCGTGGTACCACTTACATTCAGCTGGATCCGATGTAAACCTCTCTTCTCTCCTCTCTAATGTAAATATAAGATTCGACTGGATCGTTATTTCTTCCCTAAGCTGCCCCTCGAAGGTGTCAGAGACGCTCAAAGCTGTATTATTCGCCTCGGATTCGCTGACGTCTCGCCGACGGCGGCCAAACGCGTCGTATCCTCGGCAATTCACCTGATTCATTCAATAACAATCGTAAAACAACTACTGCGATTTCCGCGATTTATGAGAGGCATTGCAGAGTAACAAAATGAGGATGCTTACAGGCTGACAGCGTCCGAAGCACACGCGAATATTGCACTGGAACCGAATATTGTCGCTACTGGGGAACTTGAACGCGTTGAAACTGGCCATCAAGGCCTGTGTTTCAGGGTTCTGTTGCCATTCGCCGAATATCGAGGGTTCCTTCGCGCACCCGTTCTCATCCGTCACGGGGTACTCGGTCGGCACATTGTCGTCCATCGTCTTGGCCACGCAGTTTCGAGCGAAACCACCGTAAATGCCTGAAGCATTCAAGATCACGGTTTAGTCGGTTCGGCAACAGTTCGATCCTCGATAAGGATGGATACAGGGTACTTACTGGAAGGCTGAACTTGGATTTGCAACATCAGGTTGTCTCCAATTTCAGCGGAGTTGATTTCATTTCCGTTTTCGGTGACGATCTTCATCTCACAAACTGGCGGTGGACCTGTGTTGGCTATAGTGCCTGCGGTGGTCAACATGGAGACGTTGAAGCCGAGAGTGACGTTCTGCTCTCCGGTTTGATAGATGCACTTGATGTGGTAGGCTTGGGCTTTGTAGGTCATCAGTTTCGGGTGCTTTTGAATGACTAACACGAAGCTTGCGTTTCCCTGAAAGCGTGAGAAGAACGTGCTGTTAAACTGAACTGTTCGAATCGATTGAACCGTAGACGAAGATTGTTGCGACATTTTTACAGTTTCACTTACGTCCACGTGGATTAGTCCACAGTTTCCGAACGCCACTTTGAATATCTCTATTTTGCGTACGGTCTCGGAAGAGATAGACACGACTCTCCTGCACTGCTCGTCCTTGCTGCGGCCTTTCACGTAGAGGACGCCGTCGAATTCGTCGTCCTGCAGGTGTATCTGGACCTGGACTCCGTCAGATAGACAGCTGACGATGATGTCTGGTCTGGGGAAGTCGGTGCGCAATCTGTTTCCGTTGTCTGTCCAAAGAAAATGATATTAGTTACTCGGACATTTCAAATGTTAAAAGAAGCTCCAAAATTCTGACTCTACAACTGATTGACTTCATTGTCTTTATAATTTGACAATCTGAAAATCAATAATCTGGATTCGGTTAATACGAAGAATTAAACTCACAGCATTGGGTGTAAGCGTTGCCACTGTATCCGCTGATGCAAGTGCAGATAGCTTGATGGCGAGTAGTATTGCAGATGGCATTCGTACCGCACATTTGCGTAGCACAAGGATCTTCGCAGGTCTGACTGGTCTTCTCGCAGTACCTGTTGTCAGCGCAATCGTCGTCGCGGATGCACTTGACTATCTCAGCTGCAAATTACAATACACCATCAATTCAACTATTCCGTGTCTGAATAATTTCAACAATCCGAAAATAACAAATCTGGGATCGATCAATTTGACCGGTGGTGGTAGGTTTAGCGTTAATATGATGAATCAAGCTTACAGCATTCGATGTAAGCGTTGCCACTGTATCCGCTGATGCAAGTGCAGATAGCTTGATGGCGAGTGGGGTTGCAGATGGCATTCGTAGCGCACGTTTGCGTGACACAAGGATCTTCGCAGGTCTGACTGGTCTTCTCGCAGTACCTGTTGTCAGCGCAATCGTCGTCACGGATGCACTTGATTATTTCAGCTGCAAATTACAATACACCGTCAATCTAACCATTTCTTAATGCATCAAAAATCAAACACCTCAATCTGGAAAATCTTCTTACCTAAGGTACAGTATCCATTGGCACGGAGTATGTAACCATACTCAGCAGGGCACACGCAACGACCATATTCGTCGATGCTCATTCCTTTCTCGAGAGCACACTCGCAGTATCCGTTCTTGTTGATGATCATTCCAGCCTGTATGCGACAAGGTATACAAACGTCGCTCTCGTTCTTGGCTGTACCGGGTGGACAGATGCAGTTGCCATTTTCGTCACGGATCTGACCTTTGTCCACTGGACACACGTCAGCTGCGAAACGAGATAATTTAATTAGAAACCTTTCTGTAACACCAGGTATCTGTTAAAGATTCTCGGATTCAAGAAAGTACCCTTTTCACAGCGCTCGACCGCGTTTCCTCTGTATCCCGGGATGCACTCGCAGATCATAGTTCTCACAGGACTCGTGTCAAGGACCTTGCAGTCTGCGTTCGCCACGCAAGGCTGAATCTTTACACAGGGATTGATGCACTCGCCGTTGAAGCAGGCTGTTTGAGATGGACACTCGTTGTCTGCCTTGCACTTCTCTGTGACTGAACGCGTATATTAGATAAGTGAAAAAGATCTCTTACAAAGATGTTGAATATTAAGAAAAATTTTATGCTTACGTTTCGTGCATGCCGACTCAACGTCACCGATGTACCCAGGCGGACAAGCGCATTCGACCAGATGATTATAAACGTTGCAGTTCATGTCTCCGCGGCAAGGATTCACAGTGCAAGGGTTTTCGCAGCGGCTGTTGATGCACGCCGTATTCGTCGGACAATCCGAGTTGGTCCTGCAGCCCAGAAGAGTGCAAGCGACTCTCGGATTACCGCCAAGACCAGGTGGACATTCGCAAATAGCCTTGTGATTGACTCCTTGACAAACTGCATTCTTGCCACAGGTTGGTTCGGTTGGAGAACATGCAGGAACGCAGTTGTGTTGCACACAGGCGTGTGTTCCGCTGCACTCGGCGTCCGTATGGCATCCGACCACTGAAAACAACAAATTGAAAATTATTTCGTCTGTCTTCATTTATTTCTCTGTAATTCCTACATTAAAAAATAAAACCGGTCCTTCACCTTTGGTGCAGGCCACATCAGCGTTCCCGTCATAGCCAGCAACGCAAGAGCAAATGGGTTTGTGGTCGGCAACGATGCACTCGGAGTTAGGTCCGCAAGTACAAGGATTCTTGCAGATAGAGTTCACGCAAGCTTTGTCCGAAGAACAATCGCTATCTCTGGTGCATTCGATATCCAAAATTGGTGTGGTAGCTCTGCAAGTTCCGCTGCCACTGCTGACATAGCCGCTAGGACACACGCAGACCATGGTTCGGACAGGGTGAGTTGGTAGGACCCTGCATTCGGAAGGTTCCGTACAAGGCTCGACAACAGAGCAAGGATTCTGGCATCTATTATTGAAGCAGGCCAACGAATCAGGACAATCGTCGTCCTCCCTACACTCTGGTTTGTCTTCAGGTTTGCAATTCACGTAAGGGTTGCCCACGTGATGAGCAGGGCATCGACAAATCGGCAGATGATTTAAACCTCTGCACTCAGCTAATGGAGAGCAAGGATTGCCATGACGGCAAGCGTCTACGCATTGAAGATTGATGCACGAATGGTCACCGGGACAGTCCCCGTTACTGTAGCAGCCGATCACTCTGCAGCGGTCCAAAGGATTGCCATGGTAGCCTTTGCGACACCTGCAATCCGCTTTATGGTTGTTCGAGTAGCATTCAGCGTTCACGCCGCAGTTATCGGACACCAAGCAAGGGTCCACGCAGTTGTTATTCACGCAGATCTTGTCCAATGTGCATTCGGAGTCTCTTGTGCATTCGACTGAGTAACAAGCGATGTCTGGGTTGCCTTGGTAGCCTTCTTCGCAGGAGCAGATTGGTTTGTGGCCTCTGACGTAGCAGGCTGCGTTGACACCGCAGTTGCATGGGTTTCTGCATTGCCTGTTGATGCAGGACTCGTTGTCGCTGCACTCGTCGTTGCTGGTGCAGGTGCCGATCGTTGTTATTTGAACTGGAAGAATGAGAGAAATCAATGAATTGCAACAAGGGAAAAAGTAGAAATTTCATAATTCTTTGGTTATTTTATGTAACGCCTGATTATAAATGCTACGAGTGATCAGAACAACATACTTGGCCTGCAGACTTCGTCGATGTCGGTGGTCCATCCTTCGGGACAAGTGCACGTCATGGTCCTGACAGGAACAGTGTCAAGAACGTTGCACCTGGCGTTCTCCGAGCACGGTTTGATCACCGGGCAAGGATCGATGCACTTGTTCTTGATGCAGACCAATTTATCAGCGCAGTCGATGTCGATCCTGCACTCAGGTTCGTCCAGGTAAGTCTTGCGATGTTCACAATACGAATAAGGATTTCCTACAGGCAGGCTTTCAGGACAACGGCAGGTAGCTGCGTGGTCCTGTACATAGCAAATTGCATTCTGCGCGCAAGGCAACTCCGCGATGCAAGGACTGATGCAGCGTCCGCTGTCGCAGGCCAGGTTTCGAGGGCAATCGTGGTCAGCGTTGCACTCGGCTCTCTCGCAATGCACTTCCGGATTACCGAAGTAGCCGGGTCCACAGCGACAAACTGCGCGATGATGTTCGCCGTAGCATTCTGCGTTGATTGCGCATTTGTTCTCCAGAATGCACGGGTTCACGCATTGACCGTTGTAGCAGGTTGCTGCGTTGTTGCACTCGGTGTCGGATTCGCAATCCACTGCAAGTAGAAATTTCACGGAGTGAAGTAAAGACAATGCAAGTAAACGTGGTGACTGATAGTTTTCATTGATTTATCGTGGCTTACGTTTGAAGCAGCCTAGTTGGGGATTCCCGGAGTAGCCTGGTGGACACGAGCACGATGGATAGTGATCGACGACGGTGCATTTTGCGTTGGGACCGCAGTTGCATGGGTTGATGCACAAGCTGTTCACGCAGGCTGAATTGCCAGCGCAGTCGGTGTTCGATCGACATTCAGCAACTATGCCAGCTAGAAGAAGAATTGTTTGCAAATGATTTGATGCATTCGTTGCAATCCTTTCACTGCTATCTGTTTACTTCGACAAGACGTATGAAATTGATTTGATGACTTACGTGGTATGCAATTGATTCTAGCGTCGCCGTCGTAGTTAGCAGGACACCTGCACACCGCGATGTGATTGTTCACATGACAAAGTGCATTTCTTCCGCAAGGATCTGCAGCCACGCACGGATTCACGCAGAGGGAATTAATGCACTGTTTGTCATTGGAACATTCGCTGTTAGCGTAGCATTCCGGTCGATACGGTGGCAGCGTGACCAATGGTGCTGAAATAGAACCGTTTATCATCGCACAAGATCATTATACATATGCTTCTCAATTAATTTTTCGATTTAATGAAACCGTACTTCTGATGCACTCGATGTAAGCGTTGCCAGAGAACTCAGGTGCACACTGGCAGACACCGGTGTGAGACACTGACTTGCATTGAGCGTTCAGTCCGCATCGAGTTGTGAGACAAGCTTCGATGCAGGTTCCACTGATGCACTTGTCCGAATTGTTGCAGTCCTGGTCCTGGAGGCACTGGACGTTGGCTAACACTGTAATCGATGTTTTAATTATGTATCACGTCGGAAGATGAGATTTTTCGGTAGAGGATTTACGAGATTTACCAATTCTCTTGCACTGTCCGTTGATGTCGGTGATGGTGTTCGGTGGACAGCTGCAGATCATCGTGCGAAGCGGTACTGTGTCCAATACTTTGCATTCTTGGTCGCCCGTGCACATGTGCGATGACAAACAAGGATCTTGACATCTCGCATTGATGCAGGCGAAGTATGGTGGACATTCGCTGTCTTCCCTGCATCTTGGCTCTACCGACACACCTGTAATAAATGAAGGAAACAGGTGATTAAATAGTGCACGATGTGATCAGACCAAATTTTGAAATGCAACGAAATATGTTTAAATTGTAAATCATTCATGATGCATTTTTACAATCCCAACGATCGTAAATTATAAATATTCGAAATAGTTATTCGAATAAAAATCATTATCCTGGAAATGATATTGTACTTATTTGTATTTACTTGTTTGACTCGATATGCAAACTAAATTACCAGTGCATTCGATGTAAGGGTTTCCAGACGTTCCCGAAGGACAGATGCACCTCGGTTGGTGGTCTCTAGCGATGCAGTTGGCAGTGTCAGCGCAAACGTCATCCTCGCAAACAGGTCGACAAACTCTGTTCAGTCTGTCGCAAGCCTCGTGATCGGCGCAGTCCTCATTGTAATGACACACTGCCGAGATGCAGGCAATGCGTGCATCACCCTGCGTGCCTCGCGGACAGACGCATTGCGCTCGGTGGGAAATCGCGATGCACTCTGCTCCACGACCGCATGCAATGCCGTCATCGAGACAAGGACTGACGCAGTTCTCATTCTGGCAAGCCTTGTCGTAAGGACAGTCGTCATCTGACACGCATTCGGCTGTAGATGTAACGAATTGTTATTGTACGCACCTGTTGTTACTTGAAATTCTCACGCATTTTTTCCATGCATTATACACATATTATCTAGTGCATAAGTTTTTTATTTGTGTAATTCGTGATGTTTCTCTTCGAAATTACGAGACTTACGTTTGAAACACTGCACTTGAGGATCACCGGCATAACTCTGTAAACAGTGACAAGTTGGATGATGGTTCACCATGACGCATTCTGCATTCAATCCGCATTGCCCGCCTAGACATGGGTTTTGGCAGAGCTGGTTGATGCAAGCCGCTTCTGGTGCGCAATCGGAGTTCTTTGTGCAGTCAGGGAATCCGTCAGTGCCTACAACAAAATTATTGTTATTTTACACAGGATCTTGATCATACTGGGAAATATTCCAAGTAAACATTTGCTTAAAAAACCTAATTTCTTGCAAATCATTATTCAATACTGCGAGCATTACCTCTGTAGCAGTTCATGAATGGATCTCCAGACAGACCCGTGTTGCAATGACATTGGCTTCGATGGTTCTGCACAACGCAATGCGCGTTCGATGCGCAAGGATTGATGGTGCAAGGGTTGATGCATCGGGAGTTCAAGCATGCCATATTCGATGTGCAGTCCGAATCGGAATTGCAGATTGCGTCGAGTTGTTTGTCGACTATAAAAAAGATTTAAAAGAGTTCATTAATCAACGATTTCCAAAACTGCAGCGATTTTAAAATGCAACCGATGCATACCTGGAATGCAGGCGACTGTTGCATCGCCAGCGAAGTTCGGCAGGCATTCGCAAATCATGGTCCTCATCGGTAGCGTGTCCACAACGGAGCATTTTGCACCGGCGATACAAGGCTTCGTTTCAATGCACGGATCCTTGCAGATACCATTGAAACAGCCTAACTTGCTGGGGCAGTCTCCATCTACTTGACATGATGGTTGCAGGTCTACTGTTTCTAGAGGGAGAAAGACAATAATTTTGCAATTATTCAATTTTTTTAATCTTTCTACGATTCAAAGATTTTAAGTGCATCTTTAATTCAATTTAAATGGATCTATTTAGCAAAAATTATTAGAAAAATCATTAAATTACCCATCAGGCAATTCGTGTAAGGATCCCCGATGTAGCCAGGCGCGCACCGACAATTAGGCCTGTGGTTGACAACAGTGCATTGCGCTGACAAAGGACAGTTGCAAGGATTAACGCATCTCTGGTTGCGACACGCCAAAGAAGATGGACAGTCGTTGTCATTGGTGCACTCCGGTCTCTCGCAAATTTGATAAGGATTGCCTTGGTATCCGTCGGGGCAGTAGCAACGCGGTCTATGGTAGCCGTCGGATGAGCAGAGTGCGTTCACGCCACATTGGGTGATCAAGCAGGCGTCCGTGCACTCGTTGTTGACGCAGGATTGACTCAATGGACACTCGCTGTCACCGCGACATCCAACTGCAATGATAAATGCAACATATTTGTTATATTGGTAATTTCTTTACAAATACGTTTCAGAAATGTTCAAAATTGATTTCGTACTTTCACGACAGTGTTGTTGAGGATTGCCAGTGAAACCTTCGTTGCAGACGCATACAGCTCGGTGCAACAGAACGTGACAGCGACTGTTGTAACCGCAGGAGTCCAAAGTGCAAGGATCGACGCATCTCTGGTTGTAGCAGGCCTTGTTGTTGGGACAGTCGTAGTTCTGAGTGCATTCTGGGACTGGCACTGCAAGTGGAAATCAAATATGTATAAGCGAATGCTTTAAATAATGCTAAAGTTTAATCAATTACAACAAATTCTAATGATGTAATTCTGCAAATAAGGAATTACCGTCAGCAGGTGGAACATTGCACTGTATCCTCGCGTTGCCAATGAACCCAGGCGGACACGAGCAGACAGGCTTATGATTGACAGTCTGACAAAGCGAATTGACACCACAGGAACCAATGCAAGGGTCTCTGCACTTCTGGGCGAAACAAGCCTTGTCTCTTGGACAGTCTTCATTGATCACGCATTCGGGATAGATACAAACTGCAACGCCATTTCTGACTCTGCATTCGCCGTTGTAGCTGCAGGGCGATGGACTGCAAGGGTCTGTTTCTAGAAAACGCATGGCCAGTTTAGAATTTTATTGCAGTTCACGAAATTTAATATAATTATGCAATTTGAGCTTACCAATTAATTGGCTGCATTCCACGAACGGATTACCAATTAACGGGGACGGACAGCTGCAGAGTGGACTGTGATTGATCGCTTTGCAAATCGCCTTGATGCCGCATACGTTCTGTGTGCAAGGATTTATGCATCTGTTGTTAATGCACGCCTTGTCCCCTGGACAGTCCGAGCTGATCACACACTCCGGGTGACAACCGGTGACACTGGAAGGTACACCTTGAAGACCGGGGAGGCATTTGCAGACGACAGTGTCGCCGACCTTCTCGCAGAGCGTGTTTGGACCGCACGGGGATGGAGAGCACGGGTCTCTTTCTTTTGGTTCTGTGTGGAAAGAAGAAAATTATGTTTATGCTTAGGACTGCTGCAATAAATCCTGGGAGCGGTAACCACGTTCTGTGAATTTTTAAATGGTTCTGAATAGAGAATTCTATGAAGCTTTAAATAGAATCAGAAAGGAATGAATAAATTTTGTAAAGTTTAAAGTTGTCCTTGGCAGGATCAGAAGGGGATGACTAAATTTTGTGAAGAGGTCCCGGACTTTACCTTCAGCCCTGCAGAGGGTGAACGCATCCCCTATAGTCGGCAGAGGGCAAGAGCAAATGGGAATGTGACTGGTCACGGTGCAAAGAGCTCCAACGCCACAGGTGCCAGGACAAGGATCCTGGCACTTGGTCCTGATGCAGGCCTGCGACTTCGGACAGTCGGTGTTCACCAAGCACTCTGGTTGACATCCTTCGTACGCATTTCCTCGGTACCCAGGAATGCACTCGCAGAACGCCGTGTTCGATCTCTCCCTGCAGTAAGCATTGACTCCGCATGGCGATGGACTGCATGGTCTTGATGGTGTTGGTGGCAGTGCTGGTACTACAATAAGAACATAATAGAATTAATCATGACGCTCCTTAGCTAGTCTGCTTAAAGATAAGACAGATTACGAGTCAGACAGAGAGAAAAAGTTAATTTACAATGATCTTGAATTCGAAGAGAATATAAGTGCGAAGCTGTACAAGAAACGCGAATGATTTACAAAGAGTATATGATTTACATAGACCGAGAGCGTAGGTAGAGTGAAACATCGTGTATGGACAAAACTATGATCAGATTTGATAGAGAAGATAACTATAGAAGTATGTAAATACTATCTGCATGCGATTTCTTTTTTGTATACAATCGTATATATGTACAATATTTACAGCTAAAACGAAAAAGAAAAGAGAGTATCAGCTTCGTGACGAATCGGTCGGGATGAAAACATAATTAATTGGTATAATTGATGAAGTTCGCGGGACGTTTGATGATAGAATGATCGCGGTCACACGGGATGGTCCTTACTCGTGATCGGGGAACAAACAGTGCTCGGGTCTCCGGTATATCCCTCGGGACAGACGCAACGGATGTAATGCAGGGCAACCTGGCAGAGGGCATTGGTACCGCAGAGCCCTACACAAGGGTCGGTACACTTCTGTCTAATGCAGGCCTGACTGCCAGAGCACTCGCTGTTCACGAGACACTCGGGCCTACAGTTGGGAGGAGATCCTATGTACTCGGGCATACAGGCACAGGACGGTTTATTGTTGATTACGGTGCACTGGGAGTTCGGTCCACACGGCGAGGGGGTGCACGGGTCCAGGCTGGGTTCCAGGTCGTTCGTTTCTGTTCGTCGACAACAAACACAGTTCGGTTAGGGGGTACAGGACCTTTCAATAGCTGGAATCAATGGTTACCTTCGCTTCGAACGATTTAACAAGGTTCAACATGCTAATACTTTCCAGGATTTACGTTAACAAAAAGGGTATTCCTCACTCGAACATAATTACTCAAACATTTTGTACATTGAACAATGGTTTCACCCTTTCGAAATGTTCAGAAAGAATGAGACCATCGAAAGCTACGTTAAAAAGATTTCTCGAAGTTTTAAAATTGCTGAACCTTTTAAGGTGGATCTGTTTAGAGAATGTGCAAGTTATACAGCTCTACTTACGGATGGGGAAGCAGCTTACGAACGGATCACCAGAGAACCGTTCAGGGCAGCTGCAAATGGGGTTGTGATTGCGCACGGCGCACAGTGCGCCCTGTCCGCAAGTGTTCTCGCATGGGTTTTGACATCTCTGGTTCACGCAAGCTCTACTTTGCTCGCAGTCGGTGTTCACAAGACACTCGGGCCTGCAACTGGGAGGAGTCCCGAAGTATCCAGGGAGGCAGGAGCAGGAGGCCTGTTCGCCGAAATCGCGGCAAACGCTGTTGGGTCCGCAGGGCGAGGGCTCGCAGGGTCTCACGCGTTCTATCGTCAAGCAAGAGGGATCAATCAACAGGTTCACATGGCGTCGAAAACAGTTCTTTTACGGGAGTACAGGCAGTCGGAACACTCACTTCGGACTGGGTTACAGAGGGTGAAGGAGTCTCCCTCGTAGTTTTCTATGCAACTGCAGGTGGGAATGTGGTTAACGACAACGCACTCTGCGTTCTGGCCGCAGACTCCTGCGCAAGGGTCCACGCACTTGTTGTTGGAGCAGGCCCTGTCACGGCTGCAGTCCGAGTTCTGCACGCATTCTGGGTAACAGCCTTCGTAAGGGTTGCCACGATATTCGCTAAGGCAGGTGCATGCTCCGTTTCGACACTGGGTGTTCGGGCCGCAGGGCGAAGGGTTGCAGGGGTCCGAGGGCGCTGGAGGGGCTGGTCGGAGGAATTTGGGTCAGTTAAAAGCATCATAAGAGTCTAACGAGGATACTTATTCAAGTTACACAAGCTCCTCTTGATTAAAACCACACGCGAGACATTTTTTAGAGAAATACCGTATATACATCTCCATTTTCCTCAAACTTGGGGGTTGAAGACACGTTTCTTCAGATATCTCCGGGACGTTTTAAGAAATATGTTTTCGACCTCCAACTTGGAAGCTTGGGACGGAAATTCGTATCTGATATTTTTCTAAGAACCATCTCTCGCCGAAGCTCCATCAATGTGTAACTTGTGGAACAAGCTCCCTCTTACGGTCAAACTGCAATTTGCGATCTTACTTGCAAGCTTCGGCTGGCAACTGGTAAAAGCATCCCCCACAAAGTCCGCGGGGCAAGTGCAAGATGGAGTGTGATTGATCACGTTGCACAACGCGTTCGACCCACAGGATCCCGGACATGGATCTATGCACCTTTCTCTGACGCACGCTTTGTTGCTGGTACAATCGGAGTTCACCAGGCACTCTGGTCGACAGTTAGGGGCTGAGCCCGTGTAACTGGGTAAGCAGGAGCAGGATGGTATTCCCCCTATATCTTGGCACTGGGAGAACGGTCCGCAGGGTGATGGTACACAGGGATTCATGGGGGTGGACGGTACTATGGCTAAAATAGGAAATATTCGATCACCAATTGAAACATCGTTCGGCTATCGTTGAAAGACGTTTTGGTCACTTACTGGTGATATCGAAGCATTTTACGAATGGGTCTCCCGTTTGACCAGCACTGCAGCTGCAAATGGGGCTATGGTGGAACACGTCGCACCTAGCACTCGCACCACAGACACCTGGGCAAGGATCAACGCATCTCTGACCCATGCAGGCTTGGTTAACAGGACACTCTGCGCTGACAACGCATTCTGGTCTACACGCTGGTGGGGATCCTCTAAAGGTGGGCAAGCAGGAGCAGCTAGGCTGGCCGTTGACATCTTGACAACGGCTGTTTGGTCCGCAGGGTGATGGTTCGCATGGGCTCGCGGTAACTGGTTTGGCTATTTTTCAGTTCAACGTCAATTAGCTTCAAACTCTGATCCTAAATCGTGGAGTTTCAAAACCTGATAACTTACGGAGCTCTTCAAGGACACCACAGGATCTGAATGGATTTCCGGTGAAACCTGACCTGCAACTACAGGTGGGAATGTGATTGATAACCTGGCAGGCCGCATTGAGTCCACAGGTGCCTGGACAAGGATCCTGGCACCTGTTTCTGATGCAGGCTCGGTTGAATTGGCAATCTGAGTCGATGAGACACTCGGGTCGGCAGTTTTCATAAGGATTGCCATAGAAATCAGGGAGACAGCTGCACAGAGCTGAGCCATAGGAATCGCGGCAAATGGCGTTCGCGCCGCAGGGCGATGGCTGACATGGATTGACTCTGGCTGGGGTATCGTCCACTGTGATCAAAACCGAAGGGTCGTTAGAATCTCTCTGAAATTATAGTTGATCGATAAGGGAGAAGCGCATCTTACTGGGCTGAGGGGTACACTGAACGAATGGATCTCCAGTGAAACCACTTGCACAACTGCACATGGGGGTGTGACTGACAGTCCTGCACTCGGTATTTCTTCCGCAGGATTGTGGACACGGATCTCTGCACTTCTGATTGATGCACGCTTGTTGGACAGGACACTCGGAGTTGCTGACACACTCCGGCTTGCAGTTCGGTGGCGTTCCTATGAATTCTGGGAGACAGGTGCAAGAGGGTGTGTTGTTGATCACTTGGCACGCTGCGTTCGGGCCGCAGGGTGAGGGTTGGCAGGGATTCACTGGGACGGCCGGTAACTTGTCTAAAATTAGCAAAGTGCCCGCTGAAGTTAACCTTTGAATCTCTGGGAATTAAACTGTGATATCAAAATATATCCTTCTTACTGGGTGGTGTGCATTGGACAAACGGATCCCCGACGAACTGGTCGAAGCACCTACACACGGGGTTGTGATTGATGACAGTGCACTGTGCGGATAGACCGCAAGCGCCCAAGCACGGGTCAATGCACTTCTGATTGCTGCAGGCTCTGTTTCGCGGGCAATCGGTGCTCACGATGCACTCGGGTCTGCAGGAAGGTGGTGATCCTTTGAACCCGTTGACGCAAGTGCACACTGCTTGACCGTTCGAGGAACGACAGTGACTGTTCGGCCCACAGGGGGACGGGTTACAAGGGTCGACGATGGGCATATCTGAATTTTAATTAATATCAATCACACATTCTCTTTACACTGTCACTAAGACATAAATACCAATGACCGAATGACCAACCTCTCATCGGGCTACATGCAACGAACGCATTGCCAGTCATGTTCCTAGGACAACTGCACATGGGCAAGTGATTGACCACGTTGCACTCTGCGTTCGCTCCGCAGGTACCCACGCAAGGATTCCTACACTTATGCAGTATACAGGCTTCGGATCGGAGGCAGTCGGTGTTGATGACGCATTCGGGACGGCAGATACTGTAGGGATCACCCAGGTAACCGGGTGTGCAAGTGCATGTGCCGTCTCTGCACTGTGCATTCGGTCCGCATGGCGAGGGGTTGCAAGGGTCTGTCGGGGACTCTATCACTAAAATGCAAGGATTAGTGTGCGATGTATTTGTGTAAGCTTCAGACACAATTACTTCAGTGAACTAACTGAAGAAACACTCTAGACCATAACCCTCGTACATCCCTCAAAAGAAGTTGCATAAAAGATCCAAATTTTCACCATGAGGAACGTAGGAGGGTGAGAATTAATTGATAACGTCATTGATAGTATCTGCTTACTGTCGGGTGGAGGGACAGGAGAGCAACTGGTGAACGGGTCACCGGTGTAACCTGCAGGACAGGTGCAAGCTGGCGTGTGGTTAACCACAGTACATCTTGCACCGATGCCGCAGGATCCTGGACAAGGATCTCTGCACTTTTCTCGGATGCAGGCTTTGTTCGCCGTGCAGTCCGAGTTCATGGTGCACTCTGGCCGACAATTTGGAGGCACTCCGATGTAGCTGTTCATGCAAGTGCACACGGGAGAATCGCGCAAGGACTTGCATAATGCGTTTGGACCGCAGGGTGACGGAATGCACGGGTCTTTTGGATATTGATTCGCTGGTTCAGGTGCTGCGGAAAAATAATAAGATTATTCAAGTGGACAATCATTCGCTTCGATGGTAAACAAAACGGGAAAATAAACTCACTCGTCATAGGGAAACAATATACGAAAGGATCCCCTGTTAATCCACCTCCGCAGCTACAGATCGGGCTATTGTGAATGACTTTGCACTGTGCATTGCGACCGCAAGCACCAGCACAGGGGTCTCTGCACTTCTGATTCACGCAAGCTAGGTTCGAGTTGCATTCTGTATTGACGACGCATTCGGGTCTGCAGTTTGGTGGAGTTCCTACGTATTGGGGCAGGCAAGAGCATACTCCTTGACCGTTGACATTCTGGCACTGACTATTTGGACCGCAAGGCGATGGTCTGCATACGTCGGGCTCGTCTTCTACGACTACAAAATATGGTAATGTAGGCATCATCGATTCATCTGCGAAATACGGGGCTAAAGGTCTTCAAACAAGAAACGATAAATTGATCGTTCGAAGGATTCTGTAAGCTGACAAAGTTTGAAGACCACAGCAGGAAGCCAACGGTATAAGTACTTACTGGTTGGCAGTTTGTACAAACAGTTGGTGTAAGGATCGCCGATATACTGTGGCAGACAGGTACACACAGGAAGGTTGTTGACAACCTGACAGTTGGTGTTGCCACCGCAAGCACCGGGACAGGGATTCTGACACTTCAGATTGATACATGCCAAATTGGAGGGACAGTCTGACGCGATTGTGCATTCTGGTCGACATCCTTCGTAAGGATTGCCGATGTATTCCTGTAAACAATAGCAAAAGCCGACCCCGTTTTGCTCGCGGCAAACGGCGTTGGCTCCGCAAGGGGATGGTTGACAGGGTCGTGTTGGAATCGCTGGTACCGCTAAAAAGACAAGCACGAAATCAACTCTCGAATACTCCATCCTAAGCCATCAATTGATCACTTTCCCATTGATCACTTACGTGGCTTGGGAGTGCATTGAACGAAAGGATCCCCAGTGAAATCTCTCATGCAGGTGCAAGCTGGCACATGATTCACCACGTGACATTCTGCATTGGATCCGCAGGAGCCTGGACAAGGGTCCCTGCACTTGCGGTTAATGCAGGCAAGGTTGTTATTGCACTCGCTGTTGCTGATGCACTCGGGTCTGCAGTTGGGAGGGGTGCCGATGAACTCTGGCTTGCAGGAGCAGGATGGTTGGTTATTTATCAATTGGCAGACGGCGTTGGGACCGCATGGTGATGGCTGACAGGGGTTCGTAGGTATCACGGGTTCTTCGGCTTTAAAACGCGTTGAAAAATTAGCACCTGAAAAGCTAGCTGTATCTATCAAATCTAGGACACCTACGTCTGGGTATGCATCTCACGAAAGGATCGCCAGTGAAGACCGGAGGACAGCTGCAAATGGGATTGTGATTGATTACTTGGCAACGGGCGGACACTCCGCAGGATCCAGGACACGGGTCGCTACACTTCAGGTTCACGCAAGCCTCGTTCAAAGGACAATCCGTGTTAATCAGACACTCTGGTCGACACGCTGGAGGATTTCCTATGTAACCAGGGGCGCAGGAACAGACTGCCTGGCCGCTAAAGTCCTGGCACCTGCTGTTGGGGCCGCAAGGTGACGGGTTGCAGGGTTCTACTATCGCTGGGTCTGCAAGGCAAGGTCTTCTGTTATCATGTTCTCTAATTGAGCTAGATTTTCTGAGCTTTGGATTTACCTTTAACTGGGTAGCAAGTGGTAAACGCGTTACCAGACATTCCGTCTGGACAACTGCACATGGGCGTGTGGTTGATGACAACACACTCCGCGTTATTGCCACACACGCCTACGCAAGGGTCGAAGCACTTGTTGCGGTTACATGCTCTGTCTGGGGGACAGTCTGGGTTCTGGACACACTCCGGACGACAGCCGTAGTATGGGTCGCCATGGTACTCTGGCATGCATGAGCAAGCGCCGTCGCGACAAATGGCGTTCGAGCCGCAAGGCGAGGGGTTGCAGGCGTCTTGTGGAGCTGGGGGTGAAGCTGTCGTGACAATTTCATTAGAGTTATTACTGGGCTGCAGTCTACATTCAATTTGAGGGGGCATTTGACCGAAAACTAACTATTCAACTGAGGGTTAATTCACGAGAATTTCATAAGAATAGTTGATTTTCAGCTAACTGCCTCCTAAAACTTAAAAACATATGGGTCTTACGGGGACTGTCTACGAAACATCTGACGAACGGATCGCCATTGTATCCTTTAGGACAAGTGCAAACAGCCATATGGTTCACCACCAAACACTGCGCTCCTTGACCACAAGAACCTGGACAGGGATCGGTGCATCTCTGTCTGAGACAAGCTCTGTCGCTGCTGCATTCGGAATCGATGGTGCATTCTGGACGACAGTTCGGCGGGGTGCCTATGTAGTTTTCCATGCAGGAGCAGCTTGGCAGCTGCGTGTTGCCTAATATGCGACAGACGGAGAACGGACCGCAGGGCGATGGAACGCAAGGATTCACGGGCTCGACCATCACTGAGGTGAAATAATCCGATTACACTTGTTGCAAAAATAAACGTTCCAGCTAGAAATTGTGTGGCAGCACGTGGACTCACTTTCGAGTTTGAAACACCTGACGAACGAGTCGCCAGTGAAGCCTGGATTGCAGCTACAGATCGGGCTGTGATTGATCGCCTCGCATCTGGCGTTGATGCCGCAAATGCCGGGACAGGGATCCACGCATTTGCGGTTCTTGCAAGCACGATTTGTAGCGCAATCGGAGCTCACTGTACACTCTGGTCTGCACATCGGTGGAGTGCCTAGGAATTGGGGTGAGCAGGAGCAAATTGCTTGACCGTTGGACACGCGACATTGGCTGTTCAATCCACAGGGCGATGGGTTACAGGGGTCGGCTGGTCTCGCTGAAAACATGTCCATGTTAGAACCCCTCGGAGTCTCGACAGTAAAATGAAATGAGACTCTGTAGAAGAGATTCAAGGTTTTGGATCCCTCTCTTTCCAACACTTACGTTGCTCTTGGATGATATTACACTGGGTGAACGAATCTCCAGTGAATCCTGCTTGGCAAGTGCAAAGCGGCGCGTGATTGACAACTTGGCAGATAGCGTTGTACCCACAGAACCCTGGACAAGGATTCTCACACTTCGATCTAACACAAGCCCTATCTGCCGTGCAGTCCGAGTTGATAACGCACTCTGGTCGACACCCTTCGTAAGGATTGCCAACGTAATTTGGTAGACACGTGCAGGACGCGG
The DNA here is from genome assembly GCA_028455605.1 of Lasioglossum malachurum. Lineage (NCBI taxonomy): Eukaryota > Metazoa > Arthropoda > Insecta > Hymenoptera > Halictidae > Lasioglossum > Lasioglossum malachurum. The sequence goes on along the minus strand of CM052319.1, from coordinate 4,327,542 downwards.
CGCCATTTTGCTCGTTACACATCGCGTTCGAGCCGCACGGGGTTGGGACACACGGCGTGGGTTTCTTGATTGTATCGTCGATCGCTATAGAGACATTTCTTTTAGTATTTGAACCTGTTCGTTTCTATACAGGGTGGAGAACTTAACTCAAACACCTTAACTGTTGTGAGACCAATGAAATCTCCTATCATCAGAAATAACTGTTCAAGGTGATTGATGTAAGTTGTTCACCCTGCATTATTGCATTTACGGATGCACCACAGCTTACCTGGCTTGGGCAGACACTGTACGAACGGATCTCCCATGAAACCATAAGAACAGACGCACATGGGGGTGTGGCTGATCACGCGACACTCTGCGTTAGCGCCACAGGAGCCAGGACAAGGGTCTCGACATTTCTGATTGATGCAGGCTAAGTGCGTGGAGCACTCGCTGTTGCTAATGCACTCTGGTTTGCAGTTGGGAGGGGCTCCGAGGAACTCGGGCAAACACGAGCAAGAGGGTGAATTGTTAATCACCTGGCATCGACTGTTTGGACCGCAGGGTGTTGGTACGCAAGGGTTCAAAACTTGCGGCTCCTCTTCTGTTCGAGGGAATAGAAAAGATTAGCAGGTTCGTTAGATGCAATCATCGTTCGTCGAAATAGTCTACTCACGTCTCCGGATACACATCGTGAAGGGATTGCCAGTCAGGTCCGGAGGGCAGCTACAAATCGGGTTGTGGTTCACTACCACGCAATCTGCTCGGATGCCACAAGTGCCGGGACAGGGTTCAATGCACTTCTGGTTGTTGCAGGCCATGTTGCTGGGGCAGTCGGAACTGAGAATGCACTCTGGTCTACAATTTGGCGGGGTGTCTAGGTAGCCGGGGATGCAAGAGCAGACTGCTTGGTCGTTTATCTTTCTGCATTGACTGTTGGGTCCGCAGGGTGTCGGGTTGCATGGATCTTGGGGAGCTGTCACTGTTTGAAGATTTACGAATGTTAACTGGCGACTCGGACATATTGGATCGTTTGGAAATAACATGGTTATCATATGCGTTCTTGAAATGTACCTTGCATCGTTGAGCAAACCACGAACGCATTGCCTGATGTTCCAGGAGGGCAAGTGCAAACTGGGACGTGATTTACGACAGAGCACAAAGCGTTCTGTCCACAAGTTCCAGCGCAAGGATCGTTACACTTGCTCCTGATGCAAGCTCGGTCTCTTGGGCAATCTGAATTCAATACACATTCTGGACGACAGCCTAACATTGGGTTTCCTCGATACTCGGGCAGACAAGCGCAGACGCCGTTTAGGCATTGGGTGTTCGTGCCGCAAGAGGCACATTTGTCTTCGGGTTGGTCCATGATTGGTGTCATTAAAGGGGAACACCTCACAAAGGAGTCTCCGGTGAACCCTTCGGCGCAAGTACAGATCGGCGTGTGGTTTATCACTGAGCATTGGGCTCCTACTCCGCAAACTCCTTCGCATGGATAACGACACTTCTTCTGGATGCAAGCTTGGTTGCTAGGACACTCTGAGTTTCGGATGCACTCCGGTCTACAATTTGGTGGTGTTCCTGTATAATCTGCCAGGCAGGCGCAGGAAGCTTGACCGTTTATGTCCCGACAGTCGGAGAAGGGTCCGCAGGGTGACGGTACGCACGGGTTCAACGGAACTGTCGCTGGTTTTGTCGCTGCAATGAACGTTTGTGCTCAGACAGTGTTACATTGACCGAATTCATTTCTATATAATTGAAGGGAAATAGAGAAAGTGCCACTCCTACAAATGGACAAGATCAAATTCGTCGGGGACTTACTTGGCATCTCGAAACAAGCGACAAGGGGATCGCCAGTGAACCCTTGTTCGCAGGCGCATATAGCGTTGTGGTTGATCGTTTCGCATCTAGTATTCGAGCCGCATGACCCAGGACAAGGGTCGTTACACTTTTGATTGATGCAAGCCATCTTAGGGGCGCATTCGGCGCTGATGGTGCACTCTGGTCTGCAAGCGGGTGGGCTACCAATGAACTCGGGTAAACAGGAGCAGACCGATTGCCCGTTGATGGCTCTACACTGGCTGTTAGGTCCGCAGGGCGAGGGGTTGCAGGGTCTACTGATTGTCTGATCCATTTCTAGAAACGAGTTGCCGATTGTCAGACCGTGCACTTCGTAAAATACATTGTACTGTTACTGGTATAGTGCAGTACCTGGCTGCATCGGCGAGCAAAGAACAAAAGCATTTCCGGTATGTCTGGGGAAGCACTCGCAGACCGGTAGATGATTGATAACATGACATTCGGCGTTTCGACCACAGGTTCCAGGACAAGGGTCTCTGCACCTAGTGTTCATGCAGGCTCGATTCGACGGACAGTCGGAATTCAAGAGACACTCGGGTCGACAGCCTTCGTACGGGTTGCCGATGTAATTCGGGATGCAGGTGCAGGAGCCTGCACCGTTCTGCTCCTTACAAATCGCATTCGAACCGCAGGGGGACGAGTTGCAGGGGTCGGCAGGTACGGAAGTGGTCACGGCTGTAAAATTGGGCGATTAAACAGGCTGGAACGCTGTGGTAATGCTATTACAACAACAATCTCGGCAATCCTTAGATTCTTACGTTCTCTAAAGACACATTGAGTGAACGGATCGCCGGTATACCCGCTCAAGCAGGTGCACATAGGGGTGTGGCTGACAACGTAACAGTTGGCACCGGTACCGCAGGATCCTGAGCAAGGATCTGTGCACTTCTGATTGATGCAGGCTAACTGACTCGGGCATTCGCTGTTACTGACGCACTCGGGCCTGCAATTGGGCGGGCTTCCGGAGAATCCTGTTGTGCAGGAGCACGTGGGCGAATTGTTAATCACCTGACACTGGGAGTTGGGGCCGCAGGGTGATGGCTGACAGGGGTCAACAACCGGCTCCTCGACTGCAACGAATCAAATCTCATTTTATCAATCTGACTATCGGCGTTCGACGAGGGCGGGACCTAGAAAAGGAATCAGCTCTTACAGAATGGTATGCACTGAACGAAAGGATCCCCGGTGAAACGTAACGGACAATTGCACAAGGGATTATGGTTGACGACGTTGCACTCGGCTCCAATGCCGCAGGTTCCTAAACAGGGGTTCGCGCAGCGTTGGTTGCTACAGGCCTCGTTCTGCGGGCAATCTGTGCTGACTATGCACTCGGGTCTACAGGTGGGCGGACTGCCCAAGTAGCCCCTGATGCACGAGCACACCGCTTGTCCATTAACAACGCGGCACTCGCTATTCGGGCCGCAGGGTGTTGGACTACATGGGTTTGTGGGTGTCATATCTAACGAACAGAAAAACAGTTACAGTGGAATCCTAATGGTATTCGCGGAGCATGCAGGGTGTACAGGGGCTGGATAAATACCTTGGAGAGGGGTGCACTGACTGAACGCATTGCCGGTCATGTTCCCGGGGCAGCTGCACATGGGGATGTGATTGATTACCGTGCACTGGGCATTGAAGCCACAGGTGCCCTGGCAAGGGTCCACGCACTTGTTACGCAAACAGGCCCTGTCGCGGGGACAGTCTGTGTTCAGAACACACTCGGGTCTGCATCCGAGATAGGGGTTCCCTTGGAACTCTGGCATACATGTGCAAACACCCCTCGAGCACTCCGCGTTCGGGCCACAGGGTGACGGGACACATTCGTCTTTCTCTGGTCTGGGTGGAGCTGCAAAGTGAAACGGTCAGTGAAAGCCAATCGGTGGTTGTTGGACGTGTGGTCCGGTCTAAGGGGGCTAGACACCTTCGGCACCCCTTCGTGCAAGGGGATACCCTTCTCAATCGTGGACTCTACTAATTTGATGTCACCGAAATGAAAACGTCAACCTTATAGGCCCGTTGGATAAATCTGAATTTAATGAGTACCAGCAAAAATAGTTTTCGGGACCATCAAAGGTAGCTAACCCCCTCAATTTTCTCGAGAAAGGTTCCAGGGTGTCTTACGTGTGGCGGGTAGCAACTGGCAGGAGGTGAACGGGTTGCCAGTGAAACCATCGGGACAGTTGCACACGGGAATGTGGTTCATGACAGCGCAAACGGCGCCAGAGCCACAGGAGCCAGGACAAGGGTCTCTGCACTTCATGAGGATGCAGGCTAGGTCGCTTTGACACTCGGAGCTGATCGTGCACTCGGGCCTGCAGTTGGGAGGCTGACCCATGTAACCCTCTAAGCAGGTGCACGCGGGTGATCCGCGTACGTTTCGGCACTGAGCGAAATTGCCGCACGGAGATGGTACGCAAGGGTCTGTTTCCATTGTTGTGGGTATCGGCATGACTAAAAATTGCGATTAGAGGACATGCATAACTCGGTTCTCCTGGGAGATATTGATGGGAAACCAGTTTCGAGGCTTACGTTGGACAGGTGCGCAGGTGGTGAACGGGTCGCCGCTGTATCCGGGCATGCAACTGCAGATGGGACTATGGTTCACGACAATGCACTCGGTGTTCAAACCGCAAGGGCTGGGACACGGGTTCACGCATTTGTAGTCGGTGCAGGCGAGTTGCGTGGGACATTCGGAGCTAGCGACGCATTCGGGTCTACATCCAGGTGGGGTGCCAACATAAGTGGGCAAGCATGAGCACACGGGTTGGCCCGACACCTCTTTGCACTGACTGTTCGGTCCACAAGGTGATGGGCTACACAGGTTCACTTTCACGGGGACCGCTAAACAGTGAAATAATTATTCGTCATGCAAACGGTCTTTGACACTGTCCGAAAATCGCTGACACGCGAACACGTATCTTTGATTCAACGTTTCTAACAGATCTCTGCGAGCTGAATACTTACAAATATCCACAGATTCGTGTTCAATGTGTGAATTGGTAGAATAGATATATAATTAACGACTATTCAGCACACGGAGACCTGTTAGAGACGTTTGCTCGAAGAGTCGCGAGTCCGGGAAAAGACAGTGCGATGAATTTGGAGGCTGGAGGCTGAAACTTACTGTCCATGGTACACACAACGAACGGATCGCCTGTGAACTCTGGCCGACAGGTGCAGAACGGCTGATGGTTAACGACAGTGCACTCTGCGTTCTGGCCGCAGGTACCAGGACAGGGATCTTGGCATTTGTTTCGCACGCACATGCGGTTCGACGGGCAATCAGGATTAATCACACACTCGGGTCTACAGCCTACGTAGGGGTTGCCAACGTACTCGGAAGGACAATAGCAAATCCCGACACCGTCTCGTTCTCTGCACAACGCGTTGGTGCCGCATGTGCCTTCCGTACAGGGTGAGGGTTCCGGGTCACGGGCTAGAACAATGCAAAATTCAAGATTAGTTTCGTCTTCACCGTCATCTTCTTTATTCACTTTTCGTCTCTCTTACTTATGGGGGAGCAACGTGTGTACGAGTCGCCGGTGAGACCATTCGGGCAAACGCAATGGGGTACGTGGTAGACCACGTGACACTCCGCACTCTCTCCGCAGAGACCTGGACATGGATCTCTACACTTTTGCTGCACGCAGGTTTGGTGGCTGGGGCACTCGGAGTTGGCTATGCACTCGGGTCTGCAGTTGGGCGCTATTCCTTTGTACTCGGGTAAGCAGGTGCACGATGGGAGGTTATTCACTACTTGGCATTGAGAGTATGGCCCGCAGGGTGACGGTTGGCAGGGGTTCGTGGGCACTATGTCTGTGTCTTCTACGGGAAATAAATGGGACGTTGTTAAACTCCTTTGTATCTTTAGCTTGGGTACCTAATTGCTTGCGGGTTTTCATTTCACGCCAGCGGAGTCATTCCTGCCATCCACTGAAAACGGCATGTAGACTTGGCGTGGAATGACTCAACACAAAGACTACGTATTTCTTACTGATCATGTCGCATCTGATGAACGGATCCCCAGTGTACCGTTCCGGGCAGTAACAAGTGGGGTTGTGGTTGACTACCGAGCACCTAGCTAAGACACCGCAGGTGCCAACGCAAGGATCTCTACACTTCTGATTCACGCAAGCCTGGTTCTTCGGGCAATCAGAACTGACAATGCACTCTGGTCTGCACAGAGGAGGGGTCCCCAGGTACTCTGGTGCACAGGTGCACACAGCTTGATCGTTGACCTCTCTGCAGACACTATTGGGACCGCAGGGGGTTGGGCTGCAGGGTCTTGTCGTCGAGGGAACTGCAGTTCAACAGTTTAAAGGTTGTCAAACTATTTCGTACGAATTCTACATCCGACAGAAAGGGATTTCTATGTACCTTGCGCTGGTGAACAAAGGATCAGCGCATTTCCTACGGTGTTTGGAGGGCAACTGCACATGGGGATGTGATTGATGACTCTGCAGCTTGCACTCTGACCGCAAGCTCCAGGGCACGGGTCGACGCACTTGTTCCTGATGCAAGCTCTGTCATTTGAACAGTCTGAGTTCAGCACACATTCGGGTCGACATCCGGTATAAGGATTGCCAGAGTACTCAGGTAAACATGTGCATACACCGTTGTTGCATCGTGCATTGGGCCCGCATGGGGAGCTGCTGCAGGGGTCCACAACAGGCTCCACACCTGTTTCGTTTGTTCAATTTGTTAATAAATGTTTCTGTTTGTTAGATTCCAGTATTTTAGGGATCTTCAGCTTACTCATTGGTTTAGGCTGACAAATACTGATAGGATCGCCAGTGTAACCCTCCAGACAGGTGCAAATGGGGACGTGATTGTGGACAGCGCAGACACTGTTGAGGCCGCAGGATCCAGGACAAGGATCCTGGCACCTCTCGCGAATGCAAGCTTGGTTTCTAGGACAGTCGTCGTTGATGACGCATTCTGGACGACAGTTTGGTGGAGCACCGATGTAATTGATTAAACAAGAGCATGATGGGGAGCCGTTTATGTTTCTGCATTGGGAGTTGGGCCCACAAGGTGAGTTGATGCAGGGATCTACTGGGGAGTCCATAACTGGGGTAGCTGGAATTAAATGATAATGTTAAGCTGTCACTGAAGACTCGTGGACTCATTCAGCCCTCATAAGTTCCTCAAAGATAATTGCGTACAATCAGTAATAATTATAACATCCACTCTGTCTAGAAACAGACAATGACTGAAGCAGTCTAGAAGCAATCTGTGAATCTTGATCTTTAGGAGCGTACGAGGGCTGAATTAATAAAGATTGTTGGCTCATGCTTACGTGGATTAAAGAAACAGTAAGTAAAGGGGTCACCAGTGAATCCTGGCTTGCAAGAGCAGACAGGACTATGGTTCACAACTCTGCAAGTACTTTGTTGTCCACAAGAGCCAGGACAAGGTTCGATACACTTATTGTTCCTGCAGGCGAGGTTCAAAGGACACTCGGAGTTGATAGTGCACTCTGGCCTGCAATTAGGCGGTGTCCCAGTGTATGTTGGCAAGCAAGAGCACGTGGCTTGACCGTTCGACTCTCTACATTGACTGTACTGTCCGCAGGGCGATGGTTCGCACGGATTAGCGAGAGTTGGGTTGGGTACTGTAACCGGGTTGATTGTCGATTAACGCCTGAACTGATTATTGTACACTGGAATTGCTTGGAACACTTTGTAGTTCATCTTACGTGGTTCTCTTAGTGGATTGCAGTACACGAAAGGATCTCCCGTGTACCGTTCAAAGCAACTGCAAGTGGCTGCATGATTGATAACGAAACACTGTGCGTTTTGGCCGCAGGTTCCAGGACAAGGATCTCTGCACTTCGATCGGATGCAAGCCTGATTGGACGGACAGTCCGAGCTGAACGTGCATTCTGGCCTGCAGCCTTCGTACGGGTTCCCTATGTAGTCGTTCTGGCAACTGCAGGACGCTGCATTCTGTTGCACTCGGCAAATCGCATTCGCTCCGCAGGGTGATGGGGTGCAGGGGTCTGGTCTGGAGGCTTGGACGTCGACTGCGAGTGCAAGAATGCATTTTAAAATTGATGCTACGGCGAATATTGACGAATGGCACCCAAGTCAATTCTTACATTGCTGTGGCGAACACTGAGTGAATGGGTCTCCGGTGTATCCGCTAACACAAGCGCACATCGGTGTGTGACTGACAACGTTACAGACCGAGTTCGCTCCGCATGCGTTCGCACAGGGGTCTCGGCACCTCTGATTGATGCAAGCGAACCGATTCGGGCACTCGTTGTTGCTGACACACTCCGGCCTGCAATTTGGCGGTGATCCGATGTATTCTCTCAAACAGGAGCAAGACGGCTGATCGTTCACCACCCGACAATCGGCGCTGGGTCCGCAGGGGGATGGTTGACAGGGGTTCACAGGGACCACTGGTCTCGTGGCTTCAAGGTTTGAATTTGATCATTAATCTCTACACTATTCGGAAACACTTTTAAATTTCAATTTAGGTTCCTTACGCATCGGGTAACATCTGACGAAGGGATCGCCGGTCATCCTCTCGCGACACACGCATATTGGATTATGATTAACGACGTTGCAGTTTGCGTTCAAGCCGCACGTGCCTATGCACGGGTCTCGACATTGTTGATTGGTGCAAGCCTGGTTCAGTGGACAGTCCGAGCTAACTGTGCACTCTGGTCTACAAGTAGGAGGACTACCAATGTACCCATCCACGCAAGAACAAACTGCTTGGTTGTTATTCTGTCTACAGCGACTGTTCGGACCACAAGGTGATGGGTTGCAAGGGTCGCTGACTGTCACCGCTAAAATTGCGACGGGATTCGTTGTAGAATTGACCTCTGGCTTACTTTCGTGTTTGTATTGGTAAGAAGTATACCTGGGGCAGGGGAACAGAGTACGAATGCGTTCCCTGTCATGCCTGATGGACAACTGCACATCGGCACGTGATTGAAGACGTTGCATATTGCGCTTTGACCGCAGATGCCAATGCAGGGATCAACGCATTTGTTTCCGACGCATGCTCTGTTTGTTGGGCACTCGTTACTCAGGACACACTCCGGCCTGCAACTACTGTATGGATCGCCGAAATACTCTGGTAGACAGGTGCATACGCCGTTGGTGCATTGGGTGTTCGAGCCGCAGGATGCACAGGGGTCGGTTTCGATGGGACGATCTGAAGTGCATTATTTTAGATTGTTTCCATTTTTCTTGGTTAATGACGGTGTCTAGAAGAATGGGGCCGTTTCGCGCGATCCAACAGTCGATAATTCTTGGAATATTTAATTTTGACAAGTAAATATTTTAAACTTTTCTACTGGAATTAGAATATCGAAAATAATCGACCATCGGAGCACATGAAAGAAGGTATTTTCTAGGACACCAAAATCACTGCCACGAAGCATCTTACATTCCATAGCACAGCTAGTGAAAGGATCCCCGGTGAAACCAGGCAGACACGAGCAGATTGGCACATGATTCACTATACTGCACTCAGCTCGGAAACCGCAAGAGCCAGGACACGGGTCCCTGCATCTCTGCTGCATACAAGCCTGATTCGCAGGACAGTCTGAGTTTATAGTACACTCCGGTCGACAATTCGGTGGACTTCCCATGTACGTTGCCAGACAAGAGCAAGAGGAAGCCCCGCCAATGTTTCGACACTCTGAATAAGCACCGCAGGGTGATGGTATGCAAGGATCTTTGGGGAATCGGTCGTTCTCTACTGGTGCTATCACTAAAATGTGCAAGTTGTTCGAATTATATACATTGAATTACACTCTTTTAGCTCCCGCGCACTATTCAGGCCAATTGAATCAGAGATCCAAGCCGTATTTAATTATACTTCTTGTATAAGGGCTCGCAAGTGTAGTTTTTCTTTCAAATTGAATATCAGCTTTCATCCAGCTTGATGCAATAATGAAGCAAATGAGGATATTGATGTAACAATTACTTGAATAGTGCATAGTACATCGGAATAATACTCACGTGGGACAGAGAAGCAAATAGTAAACGGATCACCGGTGTACCCGTTCATGCAACTGCACAGGGGAGCATGATTGATGACTCTACAATTCGTGTTCTGTCCACATGAAGCAGGACAAGGGTTCGCGCACTTCTGGTTCACGCAAGCTCTGTCGGAAGGACATTCCGAGCTTGCGACGCATTCTGGTCTACAACCTGGAGGTGTGCCAACGTATGTTGCAAGACAGGAGCAAACTGCTACTTGATTGACTACTCGACATTGACTGTTTGGACCGCATTGGGGTGTGGCGCAAGGGTCTGTCGTGCTGACGTCGGAGACTGAGGAAATATTATGTTGATTAGCTGCTGGTTGATCGAGATATCAGATCATCCCACAAGTAATACGAATTTCTTAGCCAAAAAATGTGTTTAGTTTTATTCTACCTAGTGTTTAGTAGGGACGACAAAGAGATGTTCCTACTACTTAGAGGATGACCTGACTTGGTGCACGACCTAAACTTACCAGCCGGTTGCACAGTGCAATACCGATAGGGATCGCCAGTGTAACTGGGATAGCAAGAGCAAGAAGCTCTATGGTTAACGACATTGCATTCTGCATTGCTGCCGCAAACTCCTGGACAAGGATCGACGCACTTCGAGTTGATGCAAGCTCGAGTGGGCGAGCAATCTGAATCTAAGACGCATTCCGGTCTGCATCCTTCGTAAGGATTTCCCATGTAACCCGACAGACAGGTGCATGCACCTACACCGTTCCTCTCGGTGCATTGTGCATTGGGTCCACAGGGCGAGGGCAAACACGGATTCACTCGTTCGTCTTCGACTGAAAGCAACGACGCTTGTCATTTCGTGTGACCGCAATCGATCCTGGTGTTTTCGAAAAAGTTTGAAAGATGGAATGTCTTACTGGGCCTGATGGAGCACTGTACAAACGGATCGCCGGTGAAGCCTGATTCGCAATAACACATGGGAGTGTGACTGACAGCGCGGCACAGTGCGTTGGTTCCGCAAGAGCCGACGCAAGGATCTCTGCATTTTTGATTGACGCAAGCCAAATTGTTGGCGCATTCATTGCTGCTCACACATTCGGGTCTGCAGTTTGGAGGAGAACCAGTGAAATCTGGTAGACAAGAGCAGGAGGGGGAGTCGTTGACGACTTGGCATTGAGCGTTTGGACCGCAGGGCGATGGTGAACATGGGTTTTGTCGAGGTGGTTCCTCCAACGCTGAAATAAAAATTATTTTGAAGCTCTCGTAAAGACTTTTTCGATATCCTTCCGACCGAGACTCGAATGATTCTTACGTGTTTCAACACATCTGACGAAAGGATCGCCGGTCAATCCCGCAGGACAACTGCAAAGTGGATTATGGTTCACCACTTGGCAAGTTGCCCTAGTTCCGCAAGTGCCGACACAAATATTATTGCACTTCTGGTTGATACAGGCTTCCGTTGGCCCGCAGTCTGTGCTGAGGATGCACTCTGGCCTGCAGGTAGGTGGAATGCCCACGAAACCGGAGATGCAAGTGCACACTGCTTGGCCATTCACTTGTCTGCATTGACTGTTCGGTCCGCAGGGTGTTGGGTTGCAGGGATTGGTTACGACTGGGTCTGATAGCGGGAGAAAGTTTCATTAATCTTTGTTTCTCAGTTAATCTTGAATTGAGTTCCAATAAAACAGAATTTGTGACTCTACCTCTAAACGGACTGCAGGATATGAACGCGTTGCCGGTCATAGCGACGGGACAACTACACATGGGAACATGATTGTACACATCGCAGATCGCATTTTGGCCACAGGTGCCGACACAGGGGTCCGTGCACTTGTTGCGCAAACAGGCTCTGTTCTGAGGACAATCTGTGTTCAAGACGCATTCCGGACGACAACCTACGTACGGATTACCCTGGAATTCTGCTAGACAGGTGCAAACACCGTCGTCGCATTGCGCATTCGAGCCACAAGGCGATGGGTTGCAAGGGTCCTCGGCTACTAGCACTTCAGCTACAATCGAGGTGCATTTTAAATTAAAAATACCTGATAATCAAAAGTATTTGATGTGTTGAGGTCTTTCAAAGGAAATGGCGCATCAAGTAAGATACGGTTTAACCCTAAGATAACGGAGCCTGGGTATCAAAAGTGTCATTCAATTACTCAGTTTCGGGCGAATTAATTAATTATATAAAAAAAGATTGACGTGTCTACAAGAAGGCCTTTAAAAATGAGTTTCAAAAAATTGATAAATACATCAGTCCGTAGACTTAAACGGCATCAATGATATAATTACTAAAATGATCCGCTGTCCGAGGGTTAAATAATTAAAAACGAAATGACTTGACGTATATGGTCAATGCCACGCAAAGAAGATCGACTTGCACTTTAGAATGAAATAACTACGGTTGAAGCAAAAGGACTTGATGTTCGCAGAACATCCTCTGAAATCTCTGACATCAAATGACTCGAAGCGATTCGTTGAGGTCTTACGTGGGCCAGGAGAGCAACTGGTGAAAGGGTCGCCAGTGAAAGCCTCGATACAGCTGCAAATCGGCAGGTGATTAAAAACCGTGCACCTCGCCGCCACTCCGCAAGATCCGGGACAGGGGTCTGTGCACCTCTGCCTTATGCAGGCTCTGTCGCTGGGACAATCTGTGTTTACTGTACATTCCGGTCTACAATTCGGTGGGCTGCCGAAGTAATTAGCTAAACAGGAACAAGATGGGGCGCCACCAATATCTCGACACTCGGAATAAGGACCACAGGGGGAGGGTACGCAGGGGTTCTGAGGTAGATCTGGTAACGTCGTCGGCACTGTGGGATGTTCAAACAGAATTAATCAAAGCTATTCTATCGTATACCTTGCAGATACTACAAATAATGTTGACTTACGTTGAAGAGGGAAACACCTGGTGAAAGGATTGCCGGTGTTTCCGTCTTGACAGGTACAAATGGGACTGTGGTTCACGACTAGACAGTTTGTGTTCTGGCCACACGGACGTGGACAGGGATTCGTACATTTCTGATTCACACAGGCTCTGTCCGAGGGGCAGTCTGAGCTTGCCACGCACTCGGGACGACACGAGGGAGGACTTCCGGTGTACTCAGGGAGGCAGGAACATACAGCGTTACCGGAAATCACGCGACACTGACTGTTCGGTCCGCAGGGGGACGGAGCGCAGGGGTCTTGTGGGTCTCTCACTATATCTGGTGGAAAAAGAAACCGAGGACGTATTAGAAATGTTTCCCGATTAACAGATTAGAACAGTATTTCGAATATACTTTACCAGGTTCTCTAGCAACTTGGCAAAATCTGAACGGGTCTCCGGTGTACCCAGGGTTGCAGGAGCAGGTAGGCGAGTGGTTGATGACCTGGCAGACAGTGTTCTGTCCGCAGGTGCCAGGACACGGGTCCTGACACTTGTTTCTAATGCAAGCGAGGTTTGAGGGACAGTCCGAGCTGACTGTGCATTCTGGTCGACATCCTTCGTAAGGATTACCGATGTAGTCGGGCAAACAGGAGCAAGAGCCAACGCCATCTTGCTGTTTGCATACGGTGTTTGAACCGCAGGGGGATGGCGAGCATGGGGTAGCTGGTCCTGGGTGAAAAAGTGACGGTGAACCACTAAAAATTCACTCGGGACGCTAACCCTTTGGGGGCGAGGAGTTTTTAGAACGTTGCTAAAATTCTTTTACGAGAATAACAATATTTCAATCAAGAAATACGCTCGAGAACATATTTTTATGACTTCACGAATTGTGAAAGAAAATAATTTCGCTCGGTAGCTCCAGTGTAGATCTCTCCTGATCTGATACCGTCGCTACAGTAGTATTCGCCCTCAAAGGGTTAAGAGATCGAACCACAGTTCTTACGATTGTCGAAAATCACGCATTGCGTGAACGGATCACCCGTGAACCCATTGGAGCAGACGCACATGGGGGTATGGCTAACGACGCGACACTCTGCATTCGCTCCGCACGATCCAGGACAAGGGTCTCTGCACTTTTGGCTCATGCAAGCGAGATTACTGGAGCAATCGCTGTTGCTTATGCACTCAGGCCTGCAATTCGGCGGCGAGCTAATAAATCCAGGCATGCAGGAGCAGGATGGAGAGTCGTTTGACACCTGGCAGAGTGCGTTGGGGCCGCAGGGGGATGGTTTGCAGACGTTTATCACTGCCGGCGCGGTCTCCACTGAAAACGGTTCAACAACTCGTAGAATCTTGTCAACGGCTTACAAAGGATTTTTGAATGTTAGGACGGTTCTTACTAATAGGATCACACTTCACGAAAGGATCTCCAGACATCCCTGGAGGACAACTGCATATGGGGTTGTGGTTCGTGACCTGACACTGCGAACGAATGCCACAGCTTCCTATACAGGGGTTCACACACTTCAAGTTGTTGCATGCTTCGTTTCTGGAGCAGTCCGAACTGACTACACATTCTGGCCGACAGGATGGTGGACTTCCTAGGTATCCTTGCAGACAGGTACATACTGCCTGATCGTTTATAGACCGACACAGGCTGTTCTGACCGCAGGGGGATGGGTTACACGGGGTAACCGGGGTCACTTCTAAAGGTACAAACCGAAATTTACTTATTACATGAAAAGAGAGTCTGATCGAAAACTGTAACGCTACGTCTTAATCAGATGTTGTACAGCAACAAAAGTGAGGCAGGACAATTATTTCTTGAAGCTTATTCTTGTTTAGGACCAAGCTACTCTATTTCAAAGAACACATCTATCAAACACTGACAGAAACAATTATCTCCACTGTTTCAAACGATTTCATAATTGTGCGTCATCTAATTGGGACGCAGCGTCATCCTAACATCGGAAATTAGTACCTTGAACAGGGCTGCACACTACGAAAGCGTTCCCAGTCATCCGTTCAGGGCAACTGCACATCGGGATATGATTGAAAACATTGCAGTCCGCGTTCCGTCCGCAAGTGCCGACGCAAGGATCGTTGCACCTGTTACGAACGCAAGCAAGATTGAAAGGACAATCCGAATTAAGGACACACTCCGGTCGACATCCTGCGTAAGGATCACCCCTGAATTCTTGGAGGCAAGTGCAGATGCCGTTGTTGCATTCTGCATTCGCGCCGCAAGGTGACGGATTGCATGGGTCATCGGCAACTGCTTGTTCTAAAATTTACAGCAAGAAAATATCGAGATGAAGTGTCGTGAAAAATAGGATCAACGAAGATTCCAAGGACTATGCTTACGCTCGGGGGGTTTGGGGTTGCATCTAGTGAACGGATCACCGGTGTAACCTTCGATGCAGCTGCAGGTGGGCACATGGTTCAGCACGGTGCACTGAGCAGACACGCCACAAGAACCTGGGCATGGGTCTCTACATTTTTCCCTGATGCAAGCTTGACTGGGAGGGCAATCTGAATGGATTGTGCACTCTGGCCGACAATTAGGGGGGCTGCCGATGTAATTCGACAAGCAGGAGCAGGAGGGTATGCCGTTGATGTGTCGACACTCTGCGTTTGAGCCGCAGGGCGATGGGACACAGGGGTTCGAGGGCACCACTGCTGTAGGAGGTTCTGAAATTTTGGTAGAGATTGATTTGAAAAGTGTGAAGAGTCTTCTAGGGATGTAGAGATTTTTGGCGGATGTTCTCACCTGGCATAGGGAAGCAACGAGTGAACGGATCGCCGGTATACTTGACTCTGCAGGCACAGATGGGACTGTGATGCACCACGCTGCACTCAGCGGCAAGGCCACACGTGCCAGGACAGGGATTCGCGCACTTTTGATTGATGCAGGCAAGGCTGGATGGGCACTCCGAGCTAACTACGCACTCCGGTCGACAACCAGGCGGGGAACCGCTGAAATTTGGCTGACAGGAGCAGACTGCCTGTTCGTTAACGACCTGGCAGTTGCTGTTTGGTCCACAGGGCGACGGGGAGCACGGGTTTCGATTTTCTTCGACTAGGACGAGGAAAAAATGCATCAAAATGAAGTTAATTTCTGACTGTCTAAAAGAATCGTGTCTCTGCTTACTGGCTTGCACAATTGGCTGACAGAACTGGTAAGGATGTCCAGTATAACCAGGGAAACAAGTACAGGTCGGCAAGTGATTAACAACCTGACACTCTGCATTGGTTCCACAGGTGCCAGGACAAGGATCCTGACATTTAGAACGAATGCAGGCACGAGTTGGGGTGCAATCAGAATTTATGACGCATTCCGGGCGACAGCCGTCGTAAGGGTTGCCGATGTAGTCGGGCAAACAGGTACACGATCCTACTCCGTTTTGCTCCTTGCAAATTGCATTCGAACCGCAGGGTGACGGTGTGCAGGGGGTGGTGAGGAGAGATTGGATTTCAGCTAGAACCGAAAAGGTCTGAATTATTTATGCTCCGGGAAAAGAGTTGTGAGAAGGTGATTCAATAATTATGTTCATCAAAAAAGAGTTCTTGAAATATAAAATCGCACTACTGGTACGTTACTATTACTATTAATTAATTATTGAATCGCTCCCCCGTAATCAACCATGAATGTCTTACGTCGTCTCTCCAGGCACTGTGTGAAAGGATCCCCGACAAATCCTGCTTGACAGACGCACATGGCAGTGTGACTGACAACTCTGCAGTCCGCGTTACCGCCACATGCGCCAGGACAAGGGTCTCTGCATTTGTTGTTTATGCAAGCCAGGTGGCCAGCGCACTCGCTATTGCTGATGCACTCGGGTCTGCAATTCGGCGGAGTTCCGCTAAATTCGGGCAAGCAGGAGCAAGAAGGTGAATCATTGATCGCTTGGCAGAGCGCGTTGGGTCCACACGGTGACGGGTAGCAGGGATTGACAGGGGCCAGAGGTTCTTCCACTGAAATGATGGACAATTGTTTCGATTGCTTCAAAGCACGGTGATTGCTGGATTGCAAAAATGATCCTCACGTTTAGGCTCGCATCTGACGAAGGGATCGCCGGTGAATCCAGCCGGGCAGCTGCATATGGGGTTATGGTTCGTCACCTGACACTGGGCCCTGACTCCGCAGGTGCCAGCGCAGGGATTTAGGCACCTCTGATTGCTACAGGCTTGGTTCTTTGGACAATCGGAGCTGACAGTACACTCGGGTCTGCAGGAAGGAGGTGATCCGATGAAGCTGGCCACACAGGAGCAGACTGCCTGCTCGTTCACTATGCGACAGACACTGTTGGGCCCACAGGGGGACGGGTTGCAGGGGTCCTCGGGTCCTAAAGTGGCCGGAGATGAGTCAGACGCTCACTGTTCAGAACGATACTGAAGAATGCAGTTGGTGAAACGTACCTTTGCTGGGACGACAAGAAACGAAAGCGTTGCCTGTCATACCGGGCAGACAACTACACATGGGGATGTGGTTGTAGACGTTGCACTGTGCGTTTTCGCCACATGTGCCTGGACATGGGTCTGTGCACTTGTTGCGAATACAGGCGAACGAGCTGGGACAGTCGTTATTGAGGACGCACTCTGGACGACAACCCGCGTAAGGATCCCCTTGGTACTCTGGGAGGCAGGTACACCTGCCTGAGGAGCATAAGGTGTTCGCTCCGCAAGGTGAGGGGTTGCAGGGGTCCGAGGGAACTACTGGCTCTTCGATCGCTATGTGGGAATAATTTAATGAGACTCTGGTGATACACCGTTTAAGCCACAAGAGATTGTTAAATGGAATATCTGAACACGGCTTACGTCGTGGATAGCAATTGGTAAACGGGTCCCCAGTGAGGCCATCAGGGCAAACGCAAGTGGGCGTATGAGCGATGACATTGCAGGTAGCTGATATTCCACAAGATCCAGGACAGGGATCTCTGCACCTCTGGTTTATGCAAGCCTGACTACTAGGACAATCGGAATTTATGGTGCATTCTGGCCTGCAATTTGGAGGACTGCCGATGTAAGGGGCGAGACAAGAACAAGATGGCATGTTGCCAATCTGGCGACATTCTGCGTAGGGTCCGCAAGGTGATGGGACGCAGGGATTCTCTGGGCCAGGTGGGGGTCCTGTAATTAAACATCCTGTAAAATAACTTGAACCTAATAGTAACCGATGAAGAAACCAATCGACTCTTTCCAGTCCTCTTACTTGGCATTGGAAAGCATCTACTGAAGGGGTCTCCGGTGTAACTTTCCGTGCAACTGCACACAGGGCTGTGATTCAGCACCCTACAGTTAGTATTGGATCCACAGGGTTGAGGACAGGGATTGACACACTTGTTCTTGATGCACGCCCTGTTGGCAGGGCACTCCGAACTCATGACACACTCGGGGCGACATCCAGGCGGAGTTCCGTCGAATTCAGGCAAACAGGCGCAAACTGCCTGGTCGTTGACAACGTTACACTGACTATTTGGACCACAGCGCGATGGGTTGCACGGGTCCACAGGTGCTAGGTCTAGTTTGCCAAAAGTTAAAACGTCTTAGGCTTCGAAATAGGTGAGAAGTAATAACGTTGGGGTAGTATGGTAATTACCGGTTTGGAGAACGGGGCTGCAGAACCTGAAGGGATCACCAGTGAAGCTATTCATGCAAAAGCATGAAGGCGAGTGATTGATCACCTGGCAAACCGCGTTCTGGCCGCAGGTGCCGGGACAGGGGTCCTGACACTTGGAGCGAATGCAAGCCTGGTTCGAAAGACAGTCCGAATTCACGGTGCACTCGGGTCGACAACCATCGTAAGGGTTTCCTATGTAGTCCTGCACACAGGTGCATGAACCTGCGCCGTTCTGCTCTTTGCAGATTGCGTTTGCTCCGCAGGGTGATGGTGTACAGGGTGACGCGTTTTCGAGGATCATTGCTATAGTAACATTGTAGCTCGGGTTATGGTTCGTTCTATCCGATCTAAATAATCAAGATCGAAGTGCAACGGATTGACTTTAACTTACGTTGCTGCAAGATGCACTGGGTGAACGGATCCCCAGTGTACCCGCCCATGCAAACGCACATAGGAGTGTGGCTCACAACTCGGCATTCTGTATTTGAACCACAAGCACCTGGACACGGGTCCCTGCACTTTTGGTTCACGCAAGCCAGATTCGCCGGGCACTCACTATTGCTGACGCACTCTGGCCTGCAACTTGGCGGTGCACCGACGAAACCGGCTGTGCACGAACAAGATGGCGAGTCATTCACCACTCTACATTGTGCATTCGGTCCGCAGGGGGATGGTTGACACGGGTTCACGGGCTCGGGTGGTGTTTCCGCTATTTGAAAAGTTTAGACTTAGAATTCGGACTATCATTACAGGCTAGATCGCGGAATAAGTCTTTGCAATTTGTGATTTGACGACGTTATCTCATGACTAGACTGCGGATCTTTATGCATTTATGAAGAGATTGGTTGGGTGAAGTATGAAACAGTAAAAGATTAGATGAAAAGAGTATTGCGATGTTGTTTTCAGTGTAACAAAGTCATTAAGGGATGAAATCGATTTTTATTTTACTCCTGCTGCTCAGAATCAATGCAGAATGCATTTTTATTTTGCATAAAGATCCGCAGTCTACTTATGACATAGTCAAAAATTTCCGGATTCTTTAAACATTATCTTTTCAAGAATAAAGTGAACAAGAGAATAGCAAGGACTTAGTACGCAACGAAACGCCATAACAATCCTTACGTATCGGATCGCATCTGGTGAAAGGATCTCCGGAGTGTCTCGGCAAGCAGGTGCAAATGGGATTATGGCTGACAACCTGGCACTGTGTCCTCAGTCCACAAGTGCCCAGGCATGGATCGATGCACTTCTGATTGCTGCAAGCTAAGTTACGAGGACAATCTGTGCTGACTGTGCACTCTGGCCTGCAAGATGGCGGTGCGCCAAGATATCCTTGCACGCAGGAGCAAACAGCTTGGCCATTGACAACGCGACATTGACTGTTGGGACCACAAGGAGAGGGTCTACACGGGTCCTGAGGCAGCGATTCTAAAGGAGAACAGGTGGAACAATGAAACATGCTACATCGCTAGAACACTAGATCAACTAGATCTAAGGATCAACGAATATGCACCTTGTAGGACAGAGCAAACCACGAATGCGTTTCCGGACATGCCAGCAGGACAGCTGCACATTGGTATGTGATTGTAGACGTTGCAAATCGCGTTCTGACCGCAAGTGCCAGTGCAAGGATCTATGCATCTGTTACGCGAACAGGCTCTGTTTTGGGAGCAGTCGTCGTTGACCACGCACTCGGGTTGACAGCGAGTTAGGGGGTCTCCTAGATAGTTCAAGGGACAGGTGCACAATCCGTTATTGCATTCTGCGTTTACACCGCATGGCGAAGGGTTGCAAGGGTCTGACGGCACATCCATCGCTGCAAAGGGAAATCGGTTACCTGAGAAACTGTAACTCTAAACTGTTAAATGAACGTGAATCCAGGGTCTTACATGGTGGTGGTAGAGGCTGGCAACTAGTGAACGGGTCTCCGGTGAAACCTTCGGGGCAAACGCACGTGGGAACGTGATGGATTACATTGCAAGTTGCGCCTATGCCGCAGGAGCCTGGACAGGGGTCCGCGCATCTCTCCCTCATGCAAGCCTTGTTGCTAGGGCAATCGGGGTTTATGGTACACTCTGGACGACAGTTTGGTGGGCTGCCTATGTAATTCGGTGAACAGGAACAGGATGGAGAGCCACCTATGTCGCGGCACTCCGAGTTGGGGCCGCAGGGTGACGGCACGCAGGGGTTTTCTACGAGGGCTGGTGATTGCTCTGGAAAGAAGAGTTCTTCTTGGTGATCAGGCCGTTAGATCCTGCTAGCGAATGCCTGAGGACTTCGTACAACATTCTAACAAAACTTGACACGCAGGAAAATACGTGTCGTAACTTCCACAAATTTGCAGGCGTGCACCGATCGTCATATTAGCTGTCCATCCCACTTCTATCAGTTCAGGGTTACGATATATTGGAGTGTAGCGGACAGCTATTATGACTACGAGCAGCGTTTACTTAACGCGTATTTTGCCGAAAGCACGCGATAGTCTGAAAGATCGTTAGGGCAGGAATTCCAACTCCTTACTTGGCGTCGGGAAGCATCTGGTGAAGGGGTCGCCGGTGAAGTCCAGCTTGCAACTGCAGATTGGACTGTGATTGACGACCCTGCAGTCGGTGTTGTCGCCGCAACGGCCTGCACAAGGGTCGTTGCACTTTTGACCGATGCATGCTCGGTTCAGGGGGCATTCCGAGCTGACGACACACTCCGGCCGGCATCCAGGTGGAGTACCAACGTAACCAAGATAGCAGGCGCAGACAGCCTGGCCATTTGTTACGTGACATTGACTGTTTGGTCCGCACGGAGAGGGGTTACATGGGTTTACAGGTTCGGGGGCTGCAAGTGGTGCGTAACTTGTGTCATTTTATACCTTTCATACTTGAACCCAGATGCAGCAGGCACGATTATTGGGATTAGTCGGGTTAATCGCTCGCTCTGTTCAACGTGTATCTGGATTTGTAACTTTTAGCAGATGCTTTTGATAAACCTTCCAGCAAAAAAATTAAGAGATTTGTCAGAAACATTCACTTACAGTTACAAATCGCGAGAAAATTGAACAGCATTGTCGGTAGACGTATTACGATGGAAGCAACGTCGATGGTTAGCGCGTCTCTATCGTTAGGGCCGTTATCAGGCGTTGATGATCCGGCGGATGATGATGGCAATGATTGATGGGCATTGAAACAGAGACTTACTGGTCTGCTGCTGGAGGAAGCAGTTGGCGAATGGGTCTCCGGTGTATCCAGGCCAGCAAGTGCAAGTCGGCAGGTGATTGATCACCGCGCAGTCAGCACTCTGGCCGCAGGTGCCGGGACAGGGGTTCTGGCACTTGGACCGAATGCAGGCTAGATTCGAGGGACAGTCTGAGTTCACGGTGCACTCCGGCCGGCATCCTTCGTAGGGGTTTCCTATGTAATCCGGGGCACAGGAACAGGAGCCTGCTCCGTTTTGCTCTTTGCAAATAGCGTTGGGACCGCAGGGTGACGGCTGGCAAGGGGACACCGTGGGTTCGGCTAAAAATCGGTCAGGGTGATCATTGTTAGCTCTCCACACCGAGTACCAAACACTCTCTTCCCCAGGCTGTTAATTCAATCGCTACTTGTGATATTAACCGTTCGCACTGCAATTGTTCCCCTAACGAGAATACAATGCGGTCACGAGACTTAAGTGTTTCAGGGAGGAGTGTTCACACCTCGAGGTGCAAAAGGTTAATTGTTTCCGAGTAATCGCTAGGGGTCTTACGTCGTTTCATCGTGCACTGCGTGAAGGGATCGCCAGTATAGCCAGTTAGGCAACCGCACATAGGTGTATGACTGACCACGCGGCATTCAGCATTGGATCCACATGATCCTGGACACGGATCCTGACATTTCCGGTTTACGCAAGCTAAGTTGCTCGGGCACTCGCTGTTGCTAACGCACTCGGGTCTGCAATTCGGTGGCGAACCGATAAAGTCGGGCATACAGGCACAGGATGGGCTCCCGTTGATCGTTTGGAAGATTGAGTTGGGCCCGCATTGACAGGATTCGCATGTGTCTTCTGTCGGCGTGGGCACTGCTGTTGGAATACAGTCAGCGAGACGTTTAATCCAAGAACAAGTCTCTACTTTCAATGAACTGTAACCTATCCCGGGACTTCCTAACAGAGTTCTGTCTACTAGCAACAATTTCGTCCTCTCACGTGTAATTTTTGAGTGAAATTTAATATTTAAGAAATAGAATAATTATACTTCTCAAAAATTACAAATGGGGGAAGAAGAAGGGTTTACATATTCAGAGCCAGCAGACAGAAATCTACAAGGAAACCTCTATTGAAATCGAGACGTCCGAAGAAGAATCAATTTTCTTTGAACAGTGCTGTTTATAGATCCACAAAGTGATCCTTACGCATAAATTCACATCTAGAGAAGGGATCCCCGGTGAATCCCGAAGGACAGCTGCAAACAGGATTATGGTTGACGACCTGGCACAGAGCCCTCAATCCACAACTACCAACACAAGGGTCGATACACTTCTGGTTGTTGCAGGCTTGGTTCCTCGGGCAATCTGAGCTGACCGCGCACTCTGGTCTACAGGATGGTGGACTACCAAGATATCCAGGTACACAGGAACACACGGCTTGGCCGTTTATAGCTCGGCATTGGCTGTTAGGTCCACAAGGGGTTGGATTACAGGGGTTCGTCTGGGGTGGTTCTACAGAAAAAGGAATTTTTGTCAGTCCCGCCAGGAAAATAGGATTGGAGTTACGATCTCCGTACCTTCCACTCTGTCACAGGATATGAAAGCGTTTCCGGACATTCCTAGAGAGCAACTGCACATGGGAATGTGGTTTAAGACATTGCAAATGGCGTCTCTGCCGCAGGTGCCTGGACACGGGTCCACGCATTTGTTGCGAACGCAGGCTCTGTTCAGAGGACAGTCGTTGTTCAGAACGCACTCTGGGCGACAACTGGCATAAGGGTCGCCTTGATAGTCTGGCAAACAGGTGCATACGCCTGCGTTGCATTGTGCATTCGGCCCGCAAGGCGATGGATTGCAGGGGCTGGTTTCTAAAAGCGGTGCTGGAAGAATTTACGTGGACGTTTACACCAGGCTCGGGGTTTTATGTTAGAGATAATATAGAAAACGTCGTGAAACTTTTTTGGAAAATCTAGTAAATAATTTTCTAATGTTCTCTCTTGTTTGAGCTGGTCCAAAAAGCTAAATCGATCAAATAGAAAATAATCTGATATTCCTTATCCAAATAAATTATTTAAATAGTGTCCAAACCAGGTACTCGAAAAAGAGCTCCTTACTTTGTGGTGCAGGGTAGCAATTGCTGAAGGGATCGCCAGTGTACCCTTCGATGCACATGCATATGGGCACATGATTAAAGACGCTACACCGTGTCTCAACTCCACAGGACCCTGAACAGGGATCAGAACACCGTTGTCTGATACAGGCCCTGTCACTGGGACAATCGGAATTGATAGTGCACTCTGGTCTACAGTTGGGAGGACTGCCGATGTAATTCGGCAGACACTGACAGGATGGTCCACCGTTAACTACACGACAATCCGAGTACAAACCGCAAGGAGACGGGAGACAGGGTTCCGAAACTTCGACTTCTGTGGGCGCTTGAGGCACTGCAAGGGTAATTAGATAATTAAGAACGATTTCACTGATTGCGAGGTTACGAAGATCATCTTTAGATGTCTCACGTGGAATTGGGAAGCATCTGGTGAAAGCATCTCCAGTGTACGAGTCCCTGCAGGCGCAAATTGGACTATGGTTCCGGACTACGCAAGTAGCAAACGCGCCGCAGGAGTTAGGGCAAGGATCCACGCACTTCCGGTTCACACAGGCACGGTTTTCAGGGCATTCGGAGTTTAGGACACACTCTGGACGACACATTGGAGGAGATCCGGTGTATTCTGGCAGACACGAGCAGACTCCTTGGCCGTTGACCACGCGACATTGACTGTTAGGGCCGCAGGGTGAAGGGTTGCAAGGATCCTTGTACTGCGTTTGGTCTTCTACAATGTTTGGATATTTTTGTAGGGACTGCTTTTGAGAGAAAGTTCGTTTCCAGCTGTATAATCTCTTTTACGAATCATTGTGCTTGCGTCAGGACTGATTTGATTTTTCTTCAGCGATAATGTACTTGCTAAGCTAAAAAGACCTCGTCGATTCATCATTCGACAAAAGATTCTATTATTCATCATTTTCAAGTAAAATATACACATGCTTAATCATTTCAGACCTCAAAGGTTAAAATACTGTGCAACATAAAACCAACACGTTATTAATTATTTGTAACTGGTAGATTCCAGCTGTCATCCATCTAAACTGTCAAGAGCTGGGGGTGGTGTCGCGAAAAACATTTTCTCCTAGCAGTTGAATTGATTAATCGAGTTTCTCGATCATGATACGCCTCCAAGCAACAAGTTTCAGTAACAGAGATCATACAGACAAGCACGAAGGATGCATACCTATCTCACGGATCAGAGTGCAATATTGGAAAGGATTTCCGCTGTACCCTGCGATACACGTGCACGCAGGTCGATGATTGATGACCTGACAGTCGGCATTCGCGCCGCAGGTGCCAGGACACGGGTTCTGACACCTCGAACGGATGCAGCTCAAGGTAGAAGCGCAATCCGTGTCGATCACGCACTCTGGTCGACAGCCTTCGTAAGGGTTCCCAATGTAATCTGGGAGACAGGAACAGGAGCCAACGCCATTTTGCTCTTTGCACACTGCGCTGAAGCCGCAAGGGGATGGTGTGCAGGGGGAAAGATAGACAGGTACAGCTAAGAGGTGATAGAAATTAATTAGAATCTAGAGTGAATCTTGAGAAACTGGTAATTTGAAAAGTGACTTTGAAAAGTCACTAGATTAATCACTGTAACATTTAATCCTTCAGAGATGACGTGCTACTCTTGGTTTCTATCTTGATCTTGTGTCAAAAAAATCCTGCATTTCTTTCTTTACAACCTAATAATTAAGCCTTTGGACTCGAAGTAATTTTAATTCCAAAATCAAGACATTTCTTAAAGCTAGGTCATAAGCACATAAAATTGAACCTGTTTTCTCATAGATGGAGCTTTTTGAAATTTATAGAATACAGACGAATTTAATAATATTGAAACTGTTTTGAGTAATGCTATGGTCATTTTTACTGGCTCCTCAGATTCGCCATTCGAGTGCAAAGAGTTAAAATAGCTCCGAGTGCAAAGCATTAATAATCTGGCCTCGTGTAATACATTTGAGAAGGTTCCTTAGAATCAATATGGTTCACAGTTATCGTCTCTGAAGGACTAATGGATTAACATCGAATATCCTTGGATCCTTACGTGGCTTAGGGTTACACTGAGTGAAGGGATCACCAGTGAAGCCTCCGGGGCACACGCACATGGGTGTGTGACTGACAACGCGACAGTCAGCGTTGGCAGCGCAAGAACCAGGACATGGATCTCTGCACTTCTGGTTTATACAGGCTAGATGACTGGGACACTCGCTGTTGCTGATGCACTCGGGTCTGCAGTTTGGTGGGGTGCCAGTGAACTCTGGCAGACAAGAACAAGAGGGCGCGTCGTTTACAACGCGACATTGCGCGTTGGGACCGCATGGGGAGGGTTCACAGGGGTTGGTAATTGGAACGTCGTTCGCTAAAAGTAATAAGTGATCAGTAGAATGAGAATGAATCGGATTCAATTTCTTTAATCCTCGGATGACGGGACTTGGCACGCCACCCTATACAGGGTGGATCATCTAACGTTGCCACCTCAAATATATTTGTTCTTTTTAAAGATACGTCAAATGTATGTAAAATCGTGTATAACCATTTTGAATGGAACCATTTTTATAAATTCAATAATTGTAAAATACAAAATCTGACCGGTAATTGTAGGTTTAGTGTTAATAACCAGTTAAAATATCATCTCGGCTATTTATTTTAAATTCATAAATATGTAAAAGAAATTATAGCGTAGAAGATTTGGCAGACTTTCGTCAAATGTATCCGCCTTCCGAGGGTTAAGAGATGTATAGATCCAATGGAAGATTGTGGCTTACGTTGCAAGATGCATCGAACGAAGGGATCGCCAGTTAATCCTGGCGAGCAACTGCACACGGGATTGTGATTAACCACGTTGCACAGTGCACTGATGCCACAGGAGCCAGGGCAAGGGTTCACACATTTCTGATTGCTACAGGCTTCTGTTAGAGGGCAATCAGAGCTGACAGTGCACTCTGGCCTGCATGCAGGCGGTACACCAAGGTAGCCTGACACACAAGTGCATACTGGCTGACCGTTCGCCTGTCTGCAGACGCTGTTTGGACCACAGGGTGAGGGCGAGCAAGGGTTGCGCTGTACGGGATCTGTCATTTGTGTAATAGGGAGGAAATGTAAAACCATAAGTTCGTGTAAGATTAACAGTGCGGACGAGCAAGAGGGATGAAAGATTCTTGAGCTAAATTGAACCACAAGATATTTGCATTTTTTTCCTGACCATCGAGTAATTCAAGTATCAACGGTTTAGTTTAGGCCAAGATCATTTGTCAGCCCTCATTCGTCCAAAATCAAGAAAAACCGAAAGCAGATTGTACCTCGTGCCACAGAACACTGAACAAAAGCGTTCCCCTCCATTCCATTAGGGCAGCTACACATTGGCACATGATTGAACACAAGACACTGTGCATTTCTGCCACAGGTGCCTGGGCAAGGATCGATGCACTTGTTCCTCACACAGGCACGATTCTGGGGGCAATCGGTGTTCAATACACATTCCGGTCTGCACCCTACATAGGGATCGCCTTGATACTCGGGTAAACAGGTACAGGTACCGCCGTCGCAGCGTGCATTGGGTCCGCAGGGTGTGGATGCACAGGGGTCAGTGACAACTGGTTGAGCTGTGGAAGAAATGTACTCTAGCGTTCCCTTGCATTTTCGATGATTTTTCAAATGCAGAGTTGAGCAAAAATATAATTGAGGCAGGTCGTTGATTTAACACGTTGGAATAAATATTTTTAAAAAATTATAAACAAATTTTCTACGGAAAATTAAATTACTGACTAATAAGTGAAATGGGTACTGGTCATTCGTTATCTAAGCAGTTAAATAATTGATCAGCAACTTTAGAAATTAAATGCATAAACCTAATATCATCGGTATGGCTATATTCGTTCTTCGAGGGTTAAATCCCTGCTTCAGTGATTAAGGTAAAAATTGATCGACCGATTAATGCCCAACTCTGATGGAAATCGTCTTACGTGGTTCGGTAGGGGCCAGGTAACAGTTGCTGAAAGGGTCTCCGGTGTACCCCTCCGGACAGGTGCACACTGGGACATGGTTGTACACGGTGCATAAAGAAGTGACCCCACAGGAGCCTTGACAGGGGTCCCTGCACTTCTCCCCAGTGCAGGCGAGACTCATGGGACAATCAGAGTTGACGCGACACTCTGGTCGACAGTTCGGAGGGGCGCCAATGTACCTGGGTAGACAGGAGCAGGACGCAGTGCCACCGATAATCCTGCATTCTGCGTACAGACCACAGGGGGAGGGTACGCAGGGGTCTATCGGGGCTAGAGCGTTGTCGTTCGAGGGTGGTTCTGCAATTCGAAGCATTATACTGGAGATGAGGATGATACGATCGCGGCTGATACAAATTTCCACTGTCCAGTTCTCATAAACGGTCTTGCCTCGATAACCATCACAGATACGAAGTTATGGGGTATACACGTTAACAGGAGAACGAGATCTATAACTGTACAAAGTTTCAATCCAAATCTGAGATTCATCGACCTTGCACTCCCCTTGTTAGAGTCAGGGCTAAAACGCGACAGTTATCGAGGCAAAGCTACAGTCAGCACGATGAGGATGCTCGAAGAAATCGAATGAGGCGACAAGCCGAATGAAATATCCTCAGAGAGAAATCCTTACGTGGAGAAGGGAAGCAAGTGGTGAACGGGTCTCCGGTGTATCCATTGTTGCAGGAGCAAATAGGGTTGTGGTTGATCACCCTGCACTGCGTGTTGATGCCACACGAGTTTTCACAAGGGGACGTGCACCTTTGGTTGATGCACGCAAGCTCCAGGGGACAGTCGTTGTTCACCACACACTCGGGTCGACAGTTCGGTGGATTTCCCATAAAATTCGGAAGGCAGGTGCATACTGCGTGGTTGTCCACGTTTCGACACTTACTGTTGGGTCCGCAGGGGGACTGGCTACACGGGTCTACTGGGGTCGCTGTATGGGGGTAAAAGTACATTAGAGGACCTGCTTCGCAGGTCTCGATCAGTGGGTGACGGTTTGGTCTAGCTAAGTGCTGTTTTGTGCTCGATTGGACTCTCTACTGGTGCAGTGGCTCTAAAAAGGGATGCTTCAGATGTGTCCTCGTCTTCTGATTTCAATATTTAGCGGGACGTCAGGAAATTTAAGAGACAAGTGTGCAAAGTTCGGAAAATCTGAAACTCGTACTGGCTAAGTTTTATTGAAACCGAGAGGGGTCACGTCCGAAGCACTCCCCGAGCGAATCATTCTGGCGATCTACGATCTGGAAGCGATTCGAATTGGCTTACGATCAAACAGGGCCGGGGTACAGTAGGTGAATGGGTTTCCGGTGTGTCCAGGATTACAAGAACAGACGGGCAGGTGATTGACCGTCTGGCATTGGGCCTGCAGTCCACAGGTGCCGAGACATGGGTCCCTGCACCTGACGCCCATGCAGGCCATGGTCTTGGCGCAATCAGAATTTTGCGTGCACTCGGGCCTGCAGCGGGTATACGGGTCACCTACGAAGTCAGGTGGACAGGAGCACTGGCCAACACCGTTGTTCTCGCGGCAGATAGCGTTGACGCCGCACGGGGACGGTCTGCAGGGTTCCCTAACGTCTGGGCGTTCATCTGATTCAAAAGAGAAACACTTAGGCGTGACACGGGCATGCAGGTGGTCAGTCAAAGCTTGTGCCATGAGTTTGGTTCTCAGCTTCTCGCAGGTTCGTGTGTGGTCGGTGGCAAATGATCAAGCGGAAGCTGACATACGGCGATTCGGATCCTTCAGCAGTACAATCGCAACGATATTCATGGTGTGTATTGATTCATGGCTTCTGTTAGGGTGCGTGTTTTCTGGGCGCTACTACTCGCGGCGTCGTTATTTGCGGGTCTTTCCACTTGGGACGCATTAGGGGTTATTATGGGCGGCATACTTCTCAATGCATAAGCGTGTTTCAAGGATGTTCCTATAAGCATGGTTTGGGTCTAGGGATTAATTCGTTTGTGCACCGGGGGGTGGGTCTTCGTGGGACGCAGGGATGGGTGTTCCTCAAGCCTGAGGGACATGTCTATGTCTAAGTCCTAAACTTAATGATTATAAAAGCGGTATGCTCGGGAATGATCACTGCGTGCAGCATTCTCATGGGGGTGTCGGGTGTCAGATGTCTTTGAGGGGTGAGTGCAATTATGAGCCTATACTCCATAGGCCCCGCCACCATTCTTTCAATACGGTTATGTCATTCGGGGACTAGTACGCATGTGGGGGATTGAAGGTGTGCTCTTCGATACGAGCTCGTTAATCGCATTTGGGGTGGGGAGATGATTATGGTCGACGTTTCATTCGTACATGAACGTTGTAGTTCTCTAGGCCCCGCCACCGGGGCTCGCTTAGGGCCTCTCTCTGTCTCGTTGTGTTATTTCGTTCCTCGTCCACGGGGACGCAGGCTTCGATGTTAGAGAGACTGGATGACGTTAACGAGAGCAGCGTTTTCAAGCACTTACCTGCACTTCGCCCGCATGCGATCGGCGAGAGTTTGCGACAAGAGGAGCAAAAGATGATTGATAGCGATTTTTGTTATGGTGTACTCACCCTTGGCCGCTGGCTCGCAAGTGCTGAACGGGTTTCCGTTGAAGCCCTCGACGCAAGCGCAGCTCGCCTGATGGTTCACTACCGAACACTGCGCGTTCGAACCGCACAAACCGACACACGGATCGCGGCACTTCTGTTGCAAACACGCCAAGTGAGGCGGACACTCCGGATTGATCGTACACTCGGGCCGACAATTCGGCGGAACACCGATGTAATTTTGCATACACGAACAAACGGGACTATCACCCCGCACTTGACACTCCGCGTTCGGGCCGCACGGCGATGGCTGGCACGGGTTCACGGGTCTTGGTGGCTCTCCTGTTGAAAAGAACGAGGAAACGTTAATTAGAGACCGAGGTGGTGAGTCATTTTGAAAACATCTTTCTGACTTATTGTCCTAACTACCTGATAAATGGCAAAGAGATAATAGCGACTATGTGTACAATCGATTAAGATACAATTGTTGATTATTTAATTGCTCAATAAAATGGAAACACAAGAAATGAAAATGATCTATGACTGTCCCTAATGTGAACAACATCGGAAGTGGAAGGCATAGTGGATCATAGCACTCACTGGGCATCGGATAACACCTAATGAAAGGATCACCGGTGTGTCCCTCGTAGCAACTGCATATAGGATTATGGTTGACGACTTGGCACTTGGAATTCTGTCCGCAGGTGCCAGGACACGGGTCCTGACACTTGTTGCGGAGACAGGCTTGTGTCAAAGGACAGTCAGCGCTGACTATGCACTCTGGTCTGCAGGCTGGAGGACTGCCAATCAATCCTGGTTGACACGAGCAGACTGCGTGATCGTTTACTACTTTGCAAATGCTGTTTGCTCCACATGGTGATGGAGTGCAAGGTTGCTTTCTGGGTTCTAGAGAATTGAGAAATACGTTCAAATTCAGGGCTCATATAATAAGATAAAAATATAGTCATTGTCATAATTAAAGAGGACATACCATCAACATGTGGTCTACACAGAGCGAATGGATCCCCAGTGGTGCCAGGTGGACAGCTGCACATTGGAATGTGGTTTACTACATCGCAACGTGCACTCGTGCCACATGTTCCGACGCAAGGATCCACGCAATTCTGATTGACGCATGCTTTCACCCGGGTACAGTCCGAGTTCATGGTACATTCTGGACGGCAATACGAGTAGGGATCGCCGAAGTAATTTGGCAAACATTTGCAATTGCCCTCGTCGCATTCTGCGTTTGGTCCGCAGGGAGATGGATTGCAGAGGTCCTCCGGAACTCTCGGTTGATCTGCAAAAAATACAGATTTGCAATTCATTGATCTAACGAGGGTGTAAAGATCAGTATAATAAAAGTGGATAGATTCTCACCGGTCAGCTCTGTGCACAATGTGAAAGGATCGCCGGTGTACTCCGGTTGACAGAGGCAAACAGGAATATGGTTCTGTACTCTGCAATCCGCGTTCTGTCCACAGGATCCGGCACAGGGATCTCGACACTTTTCAGAGATGCAAGCCTGGTTCGATGGACAGTCTGTGTTGACAACGCACTCCGGTCGACAGTTCGGCGGCAGTCCGATGTAGTTTTTCAGACAGGAGCATGCAGCCTGGTCGCCAATTGCTCTGCACTCGGCATACAGACCGCATGGACTCGGTGTGCATGGATCGCCGATTGGTGAAACCGGTGTAACTGCAATAGAAAGAACAAATGTCGTAGTTCCTCAATATCTTAATTTATTTGATCGACCACATTTTCCTACTTCGATATAAACCAGTAACATCGCTCACCTGTCTGTGGGAAGCATCTAGAGAACGGATCTCCCGTGGTGCCCTGCGGACAGCTGCACAGTGGATTGTGGTTGATGACCCTACAGCTAGATCCAACTCCACAAGTTCCCGGACAAGGATCCGTGCACTTATGTTTGTAGCAAGCCCTGTTCTGTGGGCACTCCGAGTTTACGACGCACTCAGGTCTGCAATTTGGAGGAGTTCCAATGAAGGTCTCCTGACACGTGCAGACAGCTTGATCATTCACGGGTCTACATAAGCTGTTCGGTCCACACGGCGATGGACTGCAAGGATCTAGCACCGTAGGCTCTGTGTCTGCTTCTATGGGCAGGTTGCAAATGGTGAATGGATCTCCCGCGTAGCCAGGCTCACAGGTGCAAGTTGGAATGTGGTTGATGACAGAACATTGAGCTCTGACACCGCAGATTCCTGGACAAGGATCCTCGCATTTGTTGCGTACACAGGCTTTGTTCGTTGGACAGTCCGAGCTGAGAATGCACTCCGGTTGACAGCCTTCGTATGGGTTGCCATGGTAGTCGTCGATGCAGATGCAGGCTCCAACATTGTCGCGTTGTTGGCAGACTGCGTTCGGACCGCATGGCGATGGCTCACAAGGATTGATAGCCTCCTCTGTGACAGAAATTTTATAATGATTACAAGTAATAAATATTTTTTTCGGGTTTTATCATCTAATCTAATAAATTCATTCATCTTGAACCTACCTTGCAGCTGAATGCATTGAACGAACGGATTTCCAGTGAACCCAGCAGTGCACGTGCAGACAACAGCATGATTGACGATAATGCACTTAGCATTCTCTGCACAGGATCCTGGGCAAGGATCTGTACACTTCGAATTGATGCAGGCTTTGTCATTAGGACAGTCAGGATTGATCAGACACTCTGGTCGACAAGATGGCGGGGTTCCTATGTAAGTAGGCAAGCAAGAGCAGGATGGATAGCCATTGACATTTTGACACTGAGCATTTGGTCCACAAGGTGACGGGTTGCAAGGGTCTCCAGTGTCCTTGAAAGCTGATATAATTGAAGAAATTGCATTGTAAATACACCTTCTTGCAATACAGAAATATTTTCAGTAATCACAGTGGATTTCTTACTTTGGATATCGTAACAACTCTTGAAAGGATCTCCAGTCTGACCAGGCAGACAACTGCAAATTGGCGAATGATTGATCACTTCGCATCTTGCGTTCAGGCCACAGGAGCCTAAGCAAGGATCGGTGCATTTCTTGTTCACGCAGGCTCGAGTTGGTGGACACTCCGAGCTGACGACACACTCTGGTCTGCAAGATGGTGGTGAACCGAGGTATCCTTGCAGACAGGAGCAGACTGCGTGATCCTCTATGTTGCGGCACTGACTGTTTGGTCCACAAGGTGATGGGGAGCATGGGTCTCTCGATGGCCGGGGAACTGCAATGTATTTTAGATTATAAAGATTTCGATAATTAAATTCTTCGTTATGAATCGACAGAATTAGAGCCTGATGTCGACAATATGCAAATATTCGTAGATTGTTCTCAGAAAGAATTATATTTACCTTGATCCTGGACGCGACAGTTGACAAACGGATCGCCGACATAACCATCCGGACAAGAACAGCTGGGAATGTGGTTCACGATGTCGCAAACAGCATTCTGACCACAAGCTCCTGGACAAGGATCCTTGCACTTGTTTCGCAGGCAGGTCCTGTCGCGAGGGCACTCCAGATTGAGGACGCATTCCGGTCGACAGGCTTCGTAGGGATTGCCAATGTACTCTGAGAGACACTCACAATCGCCATTCGTACAAATCGCGTTGGGCCCGCAAGGCGATGGGTTGCAGGGATCGCTTACTGGTGGCAAGGTGGCTGAAAAGGAAATTATAAATATGTAAAAATAAATCTAAAGATCCAGATACACAGGTACAAGAAGAATTTCGAAGATCAGATCTTACTCGGAGGAAGAACAATGCACTGCATAAACGGATCACCAGTGAATCCTTCCATACATGTGCACACAGGTATATGATTCAGTACATGGCACTGAGCGTTCACTCCGCAGGAGCCCACGCAAGGATCCTGACACTTCTGATTGACACAGGCGAGGTGACTCTTGCACTCGGAACTTAGAATGCATTCTGGTCTGCACTCCGGAGGGACTCCAATGTAATTTGGCAAGCAAGAACACGCTGGGTTTCCGGATATAACTTGGCACAAAGAGTTTGGTCCACAAGGTGATGGAGTGCAAGATGGCGTTACTGGAGTCACATTGTAAGCTAATAAAAATAAACTTGTTAGTTTTCATATGTCGAGGAAAATGTATCGAATTGATGTGGAGGACTCTTAAATTGAAGATGATCTTACGGATAAGCGAACACTGGATGAAAGGATCACCAGTGAAGCCGACAGGACACGAGCAAATGGGATTGTGGTTCTTGGTGGTACATTGAGCCTTCAATCCACAGGTGTTCGGGCATGGATCAGTGCACTTCTTGTTCAAACACGCCAGATGAGGTGGACATTCAGCGTTTACGACACATTCTGGTCTGCAATTCGGCGGAATTCCTCTGTATTCTGGAAGACATGTGCATACAGCTTGTCCATTCACTTCGCGGCACTTGCTGTTGGGTCCGCAAGGCGATGGCGAACAAGGATCTAATGGAGGTCCTCCTAAAAATGCAGTTAGGAAAATGGAGATTAATCATGTGTAAACATTTACAAGAATTACTACTCTAGCCGTTAATATATTCCCCCAACTCTCCAAACTTACTCTCTAAGTCTCTAATTTCGCAAGCGAAATACGGATCTCCGGTGTATCCAGGGGGACAAGTGCACACAGGAACGTGCTGCTGAACGTTGCAGATGGATAAAGTACCGCAGGTGCTTGGACAAGGATCGGTGCATTTGAATCCAATGCAGGCCAGCTGCGGAGCGCAGTCGTTGTTCAATTCGCATTCTCTGTGACAGCCTTTCTCGTTATCGTAAGGATCTCCGATGAGGTCTGGAGGACATGCACAGGCTCCTGCGCCGTTCCTCTCGCGGCACTGAGCGTTTGGACCGCAAGGATTCGGCGAGCATGGATTGGCGACAGGCATCTCTGTTACTAAAGCACCGAAAATGTCATTAAGTAGTAAGTAACTTATTTTGTTAACTATCTGGAAAATATTTCGACTTACTCGGAGTCTGCACCAAAGTACATCGAACGGAAGCGTCACCATCGTATCCTTCGGAACAGGTGCAGATAGGAAGATGGTTCTGCACGGTGCATCTAGCCAACTCTCCACAGGCTCCAGGACAGGGGTTCTTGCAGCGTTGATTGATGCAAGCTGCCGAGTGGAAGCATTCTGAATCCTCGGTGCATTCCGGTCTGCAGTTCGGAGGACGTCCAATGAAGTTGAGCATACACGAGCAAGCGGGTTGAGAACCGATCACTCTGCACTGAGAGTTAGGTCCACAAGGATTCGGAGAGCATGGATTTTCAGCGCCCTTGCCCACATCAGATGGCCTCGTGCACTGAACCAGAGGATTGCCAGTGAATCCAGGAGCACAGGTGCAGATGGGATTGTGGTTCACGGTCAGACACTTGGTGTCCACTCCGCAGGATCCTGGACAAGGATCTGCACACTTGTTTTCGATGCAAGCCTTGTTCTGAGGACACTCGGAGCTGACGGTGCACTCTGGACGACAGGTAGGTGGTATTCCCACGAATCCTGGTTGGCAGAGACATACCGCGTGCTCGTTGTGCACACGGCAGTTGCTGTTTGGTCCACAAGGCGATGGTTCGCATGGATTCTCTGGTATCTGTTGAGGCGTATCTTCGAATCTGGCGCAGGCGTTGAAAGGATCGCCGGTGTAGCCAGGTAGACAGGAACAGGATGGAGCGTGGTTGACTACTCTGCAAGTTGCTCCTTGGCCGCAGGTGCCAGGACAAGGATTCACGCATTTGTTGTTCAGGCACGCCTTGTCGCGGTCGCAGTCGGTGTTAGTGACGCATTCTGGTCTGCAGCCTGTGTAAGGATCACCGATGTACTCCGACAGGCAGGAGCAGGAGCCTACGCCATTTCTTTCGTTGCATACTGCGTTTGCACCGCAGGGTGATGGGTTGCATGGTGTCCGGGGTTGCTCTGTCGTGGTGGGTACTGAAAGGAAAAACAGAGAGTTAAATATATTTTCTTTTACTCGATTTCAAGCTACTACAATTTACTAGATGTACTAGATTTTCAAGAATCATATGCGATACCTTCTACGATCGGAGTGCACTCGGTGAACGGATCACCGGTGTAACCAGAGTTGCAGATGCAAACAGGATTATGCTTGACAACGTTGCAGAACGTGTTAACACCGCAGGAGCCAGGACAAGGATCGACGCACTGTTCGTTCTGACAAGCCAAATTGCCAGGACAGCCTTCGTTGATAACGCATTCTGGTCGACAGTTCGGAGCTCTGCCAACGTAGTTAGGTAGACAGGAGCAAGCCGGGAAGCCGTCTATCACGCGACACTGAGAGTTGGGTCCGCATGGTGATGGGAGACATGGGTTGCCGCTTGGTTCTGGTTCTGGAACCTTTGGTTCAACTGCAAGATCATAATGGATTAATCAGGACCGAATAACAAATTGGAAGTTACAGGGAACTGATCAGGTTTGCATGACACTGAACCCTCCATGTTTGATGCTTACGTTCTTTGACGCAGCCGAAGAACGGATCACCGGTGTATCCGGAGGAGCAACTGCACACTGGGTTGTGATTGATAACTTGACAGTCAGCATTCTGTCCGCAAGTGCCCACGCAAGGATCTCCGCACTTCTGATGAATGCAGGCTGCGTTCTGAGCGCAGTCCGTACTGACTACACACTCTGGACGACACTGTGGTGGACTGCCAACGTAATTCGGCTGGCAAGAGCATACTGCGTGATTGTCGATCACGCGGCAATTGCTGTATGGTCCGCAAGGAGATGGTTGGCAGGGGTCTCCTGGTAACGGCGTAACTACAAAATGAAAAAAATAAGATAAGAAACACTAGCGTCCGAAAAAGGAAGTCCTCGAGGTAGAATAGCAAACTTACCAGGTGCCAAGTGACAGGATTTCAGTGGATCACCAGTGTAATCGGACAGACAGCTGCAGGCAGGTTGATGGTTGATGACTTGGCACTGAGCGTTCAAACCACAGGCACCCAAGCAAGGATCCTTGCATTTGTTGTTTATGCAAGCCTTCGACTGAGCGCAATCAGAATTTTGGACGCATTCTGGCCTGCATCCTGCGTAAGGATCTCCGGTGTAATCGGGCAAACAGGCGCAGGATCCAACTCCGTTACGTTCTCTGCATACTGCGTTTGCTCCGCAAGGTGACGGGTCGCATGGCAGAGATACCGTGTTGGAAGCTGTTAATTTTTAATAAATTATTAGACTCGATGTTGCGAGATAAGCTTGATTGCTGAAGATATCGCTTTTGCTATTATAAAAAGGATATATACCTTTGCTGCATCCAGAGAAAGGATCCCCTTCATATCCAATATAGCACTGACACATGGGTCGATGATTCTGCACAGTGCAGTTCGTG
Organism: Lasioglossum malachurum; assembly: GCA_028455605.1. Classification (NCBI taxonomy): domain Eukaryota; kingdom Metazoa; phylum Arthropoda; class Insecta; order Hymenoptera; family Halictidae; genus Lasioglossum; species Lasioglossum malachurum. The sequence goes on along the minus strand of CM052319.1, from coordinate 4,290,089 downwards.
TTGAATCCGCAGGATCCAGCGCAAGGATCCACACACTTCTTCTGAACACAGGCGAGGTAGTTCGGGCAATCCTGATGAATCAAACACTCTGGTCTGCAATTCGGTGGAGCACCGAACATACCGCTGATGCAGGTGCATACAGGATGATCCTCTTGCACTCTGCAGTCTGCGTTCGGTCCGCAGGGAGAGGGTGCACAAGGATTCTTTGGTCCTGGTAGCGGTATAACTGTTGAGAACGCGCGCAACAATAGAAATCAGTATATTAAAGCAGCATCAAATTAAAGTTTCTAGAGGTTTCAAGTCTCACCCTTACGTTCTTTGACGCATTGAGTGAACGGATCTCCGGTGAACTCAGGAGGACAACTGCAGAGAGGATTATGGCTGACAACTTGACATAGCGCGTTCTGGCCGCACAAGCCTGGACAAGGATCGCTGCACTTTTGACCGATGCAAGCGAGGTGTATAGGACACTCTGAGCTAACCAGACACTCTGGCCGACAAGATGGCGGTGTGCCATGATAGCTTGGACTGCAAGAGCAAACAGCACGGTCGTTCATCACGCGACAGATGCTGTGTGGACCGCATGGCGATGGCATGCAAGGATTCTGCGCTGGTAGAGCTGAAACATTCACGATCATTCATCAGTCCGATTCTTATATTATCCTGAGAGAATGGATTGATCATTAGCGAAGAAAATTGATTGTTTTGTAAGACTCACGTGATTTCTCGATTTTGCAAGATCCAAACGGATCCCCGGTGTACCCAGGCAGACAGGAGCAGATAGGAACATGACTCTCCACCTCGCACTTCGCGTTCGCTCCGCACACACCTGGACAAGGGTCTCTGCAGTGCTGATTGAAGCAGGCCAGGTGGGAATCGCAATCCTGATTCACGATGCACTCAGCCTCGCAGCCATCCATGTACGGATTGCCCATGTATGGTGGGACGCATTCGCATCTAGCAATACCGTTCGCGTTGATGCAGATTGCGTTCTTACCGCAAGGAATCAGCAAGCATGGATCCTGAACGTCTTCTGGGGCAGCTGGAAAAAATTTCAAACGCAATTCATAATCTCCCTATCACGTTGCTTTTTCGAAATAGAAATTATAAAGTCCTTGTATGCTTAAAAACTTACATGCACAGCTCTGGTAAGGATTGCCAACGGTGTTCTCAGGGCAATAGCAAGATGGTATTCTGTTCGCGTCGCACTTAGCACCGAGTCCGCAAGGATTAGGATCGCATGCGTCGGATTTAGGCACGCAACCTCTGATGGTGTTGGGACTTTCCACGTAACCTGGCAAGCAAGTGCACTTGGAGAGTCCATTACCGAGGAGAGTGCATTGAGTGTTGGGTCCGCAAGGTGACGGCTCGCAAGGGTTGCTGGGTAGCACACAGGGTGATAGAGGAGGATAGCCCTCGTACCCCGGCAGGCAGAAGCATCTGAGTTCACCTGCTACCACGCGACAGCCTGAGTTGATTCCGCAGGGATTGCCTTGGCACATGTCACCATCTGGAACTGCATCGGTTGTCTTGTTAATAATTGATTTAATAACATCAAGTCAGAAGATCGTCTAGATTACTTACTGCACTGTTTGAACGGATCGCCAGTCAAGCCTTTCGGACAGAAGCAGACGGGATTGCCATTGTCGTTCTCGCACATCGCGTCCAAACCACAAGGATTCGGGACGCAAGGATCCGACGATATCGCTGAACATCCAATCAAAGGATTGCCCTCGTGTCCCGGCAGACATTTGCATTGCGCTCGATGATTCACAGGCTGACAGCTCGCCTTCTCCCCGCAGTCCGTTTCCAAGCAAGGATCGATGCATCTTCTGTTGAGGCGATCGCAATACTTGCTCGGCGGACAGTCCTCGTTGTAGTGGCAAATGTTCTTTCCTTCGTCGTCTGGAAAAGTCAATAAAAATTGTTTTATCCAATTTCTACTAATACTTCAACTGAGTAAATGCAACATTAAACTGGAAACGACATCAACTAGAATCTCAATCTTCAAGATTTTGCAGTTTTTCGAGAACATTTTAGAAGTCTTACTCTCAGTGCGCTCTGAATCCAGTGTTAATTAATTGTTGTCTTAAAGGTTTCGTAGGTTTAGTTTAACGAAAGAATTACCTATGGCACAATACAGGAATCCATTCCCATGGTATCCCTCGTCGCAGCTGCACTCCGCGCGATGATTCGAGTTCACGCAAACAGCATTCTTGACGCACGGGTTCCGGCTCAAGCAAGGTTCCTGGCAAGTTCCCGCGGTACACGCCGCAGTCAACGGGCAATCTTTGTCGCTAGTGCAACCCGCTAGAGAAAGATTGAGGAAGCCCGTATAGCCCCAAGAAGGTGTGCACAGGTACAAAGAACAAGAAACGGAATCGCGGTTTGCGTGAGTTTGCGTGCGAAGACGCTCGCCGGGCGGATCAGCTTGTATGAAACAATTATCTGTGTGCGCGGGAATCGATATCTTGGACCAAATATTCAACCATGAGACAAATTCAAGATCTTCCTAGAAAAACGAACTATCGACTGAGAAATGAAGGCGGATATCGACAGCTAAAAACTCTAGACTACTAGGATCGAAGATAAAAATCGTAGAAAATAGAATATCGGGTGCGCTGAAAAATATTCAAATTACGCTCGTGCGCGCAAAATATATGTACAGTATGTATGTACATATTTACAGATCGTTCGCTGGAAAGACAGAAACAGACACGCGGAGGATTCGATGCTTCGATCGTGTACAAACCTTTCACGCAGGTGTTGGAATCTGGATCACACTGCATGCCGGGTGGACAGTACGGACAACTGGTGTCGTTCAATACTTCTGAAGAAATGTACATAATGTTTAGTTAATATCGTAGAGTTCCTGAATAGGGAAGATAAATGTCGATGGAGCATCTACCTTTCGCGCAAACCGGCCTGTGATCCTGCACGTGGCAAACTTCGACGAAGTCGCACGGGTTCTCGACGGTGCACGGGTTCAAACATTGATGATTGATGCAAGCCAGCTGGGAGAGACAGTCGTCGTGGGTACTGCATTTCGTATCTACCGGAACGTACAAAATATTAGAGCCTCGAAGCAGCATGTTCGATTCGTAACACTAAACGCTATCCACAAGTTTGCATCGTTTACTGATTCCAAACTGGATTTATCTAGTGATTGAACATTTCTTGTGATTTTCTCGAAAAATCTTTTAAAAATATATATATATAGAGAGTGCACTATAATAATGAACACAGAAAACACATTCACCTAATTCCTAAAACACATAATGGTTTTCGTGTTACTTGTGTAAAGCCCAGAAGTGGTGTTAGTTAGTACGTTCGCTCTTGCAGGAGACTTTCAGCTGAAATGAGGTTTTAACATTGATTCGAATCGATTGGCATTGCTTGCCGATGATGTCCTTAGAGAGCGAACGTCACGGAAATATTACAAATTGATCGTTACGTGTACAGATAAGCGAGAAGAGTTCGTGCAAAGGCACAATTAATGTACAGCATGCAGAGAGCGCTAATGCAGCAGGTCCATGTCAGCACTGGATCCTGGCAGTGTATATTTTGTAAATTCTAGGTCGGACATTCGATTTGTGCGTGTATGCCCGTCCGGTATCGTTTCCGGTGTATGATTCACCGATCGAGATCGAACAGCTCATAGGGTCTATGGATGAAGCAACAACTCTCCAGAATTGGTTGCCACCAATTTTCATCTGGATACGACGAAGGACACACTGGAGACAACGTTTTCGTGGAGACACATTTTGATTTTGGTGAACACGAGAACATTTAAAAAGACTCCCGACAAGAATGATCTTTACCTGGGAGTATGCTACAATTAGGTGTACTCTGGTCGACTGTTAGGTTGAAGCACACGGGCCGATCGACCGGTACGCCGCATTTAGACTTATCTGTGCTTGGTGTGTCGGAACAAATTTCGCACCCTGATTCGGGTGTTGTTGTTTCTGGTTGTTGTATCGTTGCATGCTCTTCTGTAGTGTGCTGTTCTGTGAACGTGTATTCTGTTGGATATGGTTCGGTTGCTGAAGTGTATTCTGTAGAAAACGGTTCAGTTGTCGAAGTGTATTCTGTAGAATACGGTTCAGTTGTCGAAGTGTATTCTATAGAATACGGTTCAGTTGTCGAAGTGTATTCTGTAGAATACGGTTCAGTTGTCGAAGTGTATTCTGTAGAATACGATTCAGTTGTTGGAATGCGTTCACTCGTGAAATAATCTTTGACTGTTGAAGTGCGTTCTGTGTAGTGTACTTCGGTTGTCGAAGTTGTCTCTGTAACCTGATCGCATGGTGAAGATTCTTCAGTGGTGTACTGTGTAGTTGAAGATTGATCGATGAACTCTTCGGTGGTACTAGGTTGTTTTGTAGAATGTTCTTCGGTTGTTAAGTAATGTTCTGTTGTTGAAGGTGCTTCGGTAGTATAATGTTCAGTTGTTGAATAGTGTTCTATTGTTGTAGGTTGTTCTGTAGTATATTGTTCAGTTGTTGGGTAATGTGCTGTTGTTGAAGGTTGTTTTGTAGTGTATGGTTCAGTTGTTGAATATTGTTCTGTTGTAGAAGGTTGTTCTGTAGTGTATTGTTTCGTTATTAAATAATGGTCTGATGTTGAAGGTGGCACTGTTGTGTACTGTTGAGTTGTTGAAGGTTGTTCTGTAGTGTATTGTTTCGTTGTGAAATAATGGTCTGATGTTGAAGATTGTCCTGTTGTGTACTTTTCAGTTGTTGAATAATATGCTGTGGTGTACGGTTCCGTTGTTAAATAATGTGCTGTTATTGTAGGTTGTTCTGTAGTATATTGTTTAGTTGCTGAATATTGTTCTGTTGTAGAAGGCTGTTCTGTAGTGTATTGTTTCGTTGTTAAATAATGGTCTGATGACGAAGGTGCTTGTGTTGTGTACTGTTCAGTTGTTGAAGGTTGTTCTGTAGTGTATTGTTTCGTTGTTAAATAATGTTCTGTTGTAGAAGGTTGTTCTGTAGTATAATGTTCGGTTGTTGAATAGTGTTCTATTGTTGTAGGTTGTTCTGTAGAATATTGTGCAGTTGTTGAAGTTTGTTTTGTAGTGTATGGTTCAGTTGTAGAATATTCTTCTGTTGTAGAAGGTTGTTCTGTAGTGTATTGTTTCGTTGTTAAATAATGTTCTGTTGTAGAAGGTTGTTCTGTAGTATAATGTTCGGTTGTTGAATAGTGTTCTATTGTTGTAGGTTGTTCTGTAGTATATTGTTCCGTTGTTGGGTAATGTGCTGTTGTTGAAGGTTGTTCTGTAGTGTATTGTTTCGTTGTTAAATAATGGTCTGATGTTGAAGGTGGTACTGTTGTGTACTGTTGAGTTGTTGAAGGTTGTTCTGTAGTGTATTGTTTCGTTGTGAAATAATGGTCTGATGTTGAAGGTGGTACTGTTGTGTACTGTTGAGTTGTTGAAGGTTGTTCTGTAGTATACTGCTCAGTTGTGGAATAGTGTTCTGTTGTTGTAGATTGTTCTGAAGTATGCTGTACAGTTGTTGAATAATGTGATGTGGTGTACGGTTCTGTTGTTAAATAATGTTCTGTGATTGTAGGTTGTTCTGTAGTATATTGTTTAGTTGTTGAATACTTTTCTGATGTTGAAGGTTGTTCCGTGGTGTATCGTCCGCTTGTCGAAGTGTATTCCGTAGAATACGTAGGTGTCAAATAGTGTTCCGTGTACGGTTCAGTCGTTAATTTCTCTGTAGTATGCTGTCCACTAGTTAAATACTGTTCTGTAGTATACTGCTCACTCGTTGGGAACTGTTGAGTAGTTCTATCAGTACTATACATTTCAGTGATCTCTGGTTGTTCCGTGAAGTATTCCTCGACTGTCGTGTACATTTGATTCGTAATCGTGTGAATTGTAGACCCTACAGTAGTCTCATGAATCAACGGGTACTGAGCAGTAACAGTAACAACTGTTTCATTCTCTAAACCAGTAACCATAGTCTCATGTTCTAGAGGATACTGGGCAGTGACAGTGATCAGAGTAACTTTCTCAGTAGTCGTTAGTTCAGGGCCCTCCGTTACAACTTGCGTTGTCGAATGTTCAAGCAGAGAATTTTCAGTGGGTATTAATGCAGCAGTTGTTTCTTCGGACTCTGTAACCTCTATCGGTCTTTCGGTAGTATAATCGCCTCCCGAAACAGGCGTTACTGTAAAGACCTCTTCCACAGGAGACTGTGGCGAGTGTCTATCGAACGTAAGCGGCGTCACTATCACAACCTTATCCGTTGCCTCGTGATATTTCAACTCTGTCGTTGTCTCCATCATGCTTTCAACAGTCGTGTACTCCTTACTTCCCGGCGATAAAGACGTCGCCAATTCAGAAACTGCTTCCTCTGTTATCCCGCCAATCGACGGCAGAGTCGTGATAATCACGGTCGAAGCAGTTTCCGTGTTTTCCTCAGAGATATCCTTAACAGTGTGCACCTCAAACGAGCTAGTATTACAAACGACGTCATGAGAGACAGTAGTGTGTGCTGTAACACTTTCAGAAGAGCTTGCAGTGGCTGTTGCCGGCGAAGTGGAACCTTTCTCTGTACTCGAGGACAGTGTGCTTTCTTCAGTGTACGGAACTGTCGAAACTTCCTCGAAAGAAGTGCTAGTTGAGAACTGTGTGGTCGTCGGAAATGTAGTTGTCTCGTTGTTTTCTAGTGTCGAGTGTTCAACGGCGGGCATAGTGTTAGTGTCAATACAACGATCTTCTGAATCGTCGCAATCACAAATTGGCCTGTGTACTTTAACCCGACACCGAGCTACCGATCGACAGTGGTCGACGCAAGGATCAATACAGGATCCACCGACACAGGCTTCTGTGTCGTTGCAGTCGTCGTCGGACTCGCAGCGATTGTCAGGCGTAGTGTGCGGAGATGCTGCGGATTACAACACAATATAAACAACAGTAATCGCACAGCGTTACGAAGAGAGACTTAAAGGGTAAGAGAAGCTGAAAGAACTCGTTCAAAAGCGTTTTTCGTTACCAAGAATTAGATTATATGCTACTTAATCGTACTGTGCTCCAAATATATCAAATATCTACGGAATTAAGGTATCAGTCGGCATGCTCGCATAATAACAGACAAGCTAATCGCTCAGAAGTATTCATTAATTAGATCTTTACAGAGACAGATGTAACGGAGAAAAATAATCCTTGAACAGTGAGGACGTCGGCAGAGTAGAGAGAAGGAGAGTATTAGGTATACAGGGAGTGGGTCGAGAATTGTATCTGTGACTTTGGAACCTGAAACGCATTTTTGTTCAGACAGCGGAATCTTCGTGACGGCGCTAGTAGCGTTGCGAACCTGACACTGGAGACTCCAACGCATAGTAAAAACGTTCGCACAAGATTTCAACGCGCGGTGAAGACAGTAGCAGGAGACTTTAGCGTGTGGTAAAGACGGTGGCCCAGAGACTCTTCAACGCATGGTATAATAATTTAGCCCTAGAAAATAGCTAAAACAGAACTTTGCACATGATAGGAACGTTATTGCCAGGCTCGGAGCGCTATAGGTCGTTCTCGAAGCTTTCTTAAGTCTAGTTCCGCTGTCTGAACGTTCGGAAACCTGAAAAGAGTAGCAATCGGTATTGTCGGTGTGAGGCGTAGATGCGAGTAAGAGTCGTAGACAGATCGGCACGAGAGACATATCGGTAGACATTTGTGCGGGCTAATCCAGTCGACAGCGAGACAGAGAATAGAAAAATAGAGAAGGAGAAAGCGAGAGAGAGAGAGAGGGGGGACAGACCGAGAGAATAAGAGTAAGAGAGAGAGAGAGAGAGATAGAGAAAAAAGAAAAAGGGAGAAAGTAGAGAAAGAGTGAGAAAAGTAGAGAAAGAGTGATAGACAGAGACAGACCAGAGAAAGATAGGCGAGATAGGTGGTGAGAAATGGTGTTTACCTTCCATGCATCCGTATTTAGTATCTGGCACAAAGCCGGGGGGACAGAACTTGCAGATAGGCTTGTGCTCCTCCACGTAACAGGGGGCATCAGCCGGACAGGTGGAGTTTCTGCATGGGTCCACGCAGCGATAGTTGCGGCACGCCAAGTCTGGAGAGCAGCCACTGTCTCGCAGGCAAATGGAGAGGGAGGGATTGCAGTTTTGTGTGCATATGCAGACGGGACGGTGGTCCAGGACACCGCAGGTTTTATCGGCCGGGCACGGGCTTTTCTTACGGACGTTACAGGGGTTCTGGCATTTCCCGTTGACGCACGCGGCGTTCGACGGACAGTCGAAGTCCCGGTTGCAGGTCGGGGTGTCGGGGCCGCATATCAGCTCGCCGAGCTCGTTTAACACAAAACCGTACTTGCAGACGCAGGCGGGCCTGTGGTTCCACACCTGACACCTTCTGTTTACCTCGCAGCTGTACTGAGGGCTGAGACACGGGTCACGGCACTCGCCTGTCCGCGAGTGACACGCGAGGCTCCCCGGACAATCGTGATCGGACGAGCAACCGATGCTCGGTGTAGGTCTGGGATTCAGTTTGTCGCATTTGGGATCTGGATGACAGGCCGTGTGGGGCATGCCGATATAACACTGCGGACAGGAGCAGCGAGGCTTGTGCAGAACCACACGGCAGAGCGCGTTGATCCCACAGGCGCCCCGCAAACCGCACGGGTCCACGCATTGCAGATTTATGCAGGCTTTTTCATTGGGACACTCAAGGTCGCTGGTGCATTCGCGCTCTAATCACATCCCCCGAGGCGTATACACAACATACATATAATTTTGTTGGTTGGTGGTTGTTGTTTTTTTTTTTTTTTTGTTCAGTGTCGGTGGAATTTATGGTGTATCGGTGGTAGGTTCGGTGGTTGGTGGTTGGTTGGTTGGTTGGTGATGGGAGCAGGAAAAAAAAAAGAAAAAAGCATTTATAAGAACTGTGAAAAGAAACTTTCTCACAAATAACATAAACCACATGCTTCTTGTATTTATAATACGGAAATAGTAGGGTAGCTCTGTGAAGAAGTAAATAATAGAGAACGAATCTTTACACTATTATATCCCGATTGTAACTGATCTCTCATCGGCGAGAAGATTATAATATATATATATACATACTCTCTGCGCGTACATATATATACGTATCTCGTGTATGTATATATATGTATACGTTTGGCAAGCAGCGATATTTACAACACAAGCCCCCACAGATCTCGAGAAAATAAGAGGGAAAAAATACAATGTAAACAGTGAATAAATCCAGCAAAATAACAAGCATGGGTATATGAGAATGTCCCTTTCGCAGTTCCCAATCTGTATTAAATCGTTATGTAATCCTAGATCTAGAGAAACGGATTCATCAGCGTGTTCACTGTAAATGTGTACCTCTCTCGTTGCACGCGAATTGCCAGTATACAATTATTCTTTCTATTATCTTTTTTTTTTTGCTCTATTATTTTTTTTTCTTTTTGCTTTTTACACGTCACCGGCATTCGTACTTTTTCTCGACTTTCCTCAAGACAGATTGGATACTGAAATAAACATTCTACATATGAATAGTTATGTGTGAGACATGTGTGAAACGTGTTTCAAACTTTGGACACATTATGTACAGTATGCCTAGCTATGTAGATTTATATATGTACAGGTTTATGTAAGACCATTGTCGGGTAGAATCCAGTGTCGTGTGTATACACAGTCATGTACGTATACACGATTCAGAACAAAAACGATAAGCTATACATATATGTATAGAATGTATAATATATGTATAAGGTAATCCGTTGGTCCAATCACATCTGTCTCTCGATTGTTAACGACTCACTGGATTAATACATCTATGTATTACTTCAAGTCCTACTATAGACGATACATGGTTATTCTACGGACCATGTTCCTCTGATCGTCAGTATTGCTCGCTAGTCACAAATGCTGTACATGGAATTAATTCGATCTGCCCGGTTAAACAGTTAGTAGGCCGTCTCTTACCTGTCGTGCACTCGTTATCCGGTGAACCGGTCGTGCCAGGTGGACACCGACAGACGAATATCGTGCCGTCCCTTATGCATTCCGCACCCTTTCCGCATCCGTTCGTTCTGCAGTCACCTAGACTCTTATCTACACTACCTGCAATCAGACATGAGAGACGCGTGAATTCGTGGGAACGAAATTTCGATGCTACTGTCGCAGCTCATTTCTTGAGAGCAATTTTTGAATTCCTGTAATTTAAAACATACTTGACCACGTAAGAAAACTTACAGCTAATCATAGGATCTCCGAACGGGAAGTTAGGTGGACAATAGCACTGCGGGTGGTTCTTGTAAATGCGGCAAGCAGCGTTCGCGCCGCATCGAGTGTCCTTGCAGAGCTCTCCTCCATCGCAGATACAAGCCTGGTGTGGATCCCCGTGGCATCTAGGGTCGCAGGTGCATTCGAAGCCATTCAGAGTCTCTCTGCACTTCGCGTTCACTCCGCAGGGTCTCCTCAAGCACTGATCTCCTCCTGCGACATTAAAAAATCACGCATTAAATCAGGAAAATGTCAAACAACAATCGAACGAGCTCGAAGAAGCAATTTATACCTTTCTTGCAGTTGATCTTGGGATTTCCATAGTGTCCAGGTGGACAAGAACACTGAGCATTTCTATTGACTACTCTGCATTGAGCATTGAAGCCGCAGACACCGTGTTGCAAGCAAGGATTGGTGCAAACACCATCCTCGCTGCAGCGTTTGTTCGCTTCGCAGTCGTCGTCCCGATGACATTCTAGTTGGTAGCACTCTTGACTAGGCTCTCCCTGGAAACCTTCCGGACAGAGACACACTGCACGATGATTGGACACGCGACATAGTGCGTTGATTCCACAAGGTGATCCATTGGCGGAGCACGGGTCCTCGCATTGATTATTTATGCAGGACAATGACGATGGACAATCGGAGTGGGTGCGGCAACCGACCAAACACAAGCCTCCGTCGCAAACGTAGCCCTGGGAAGAACAATGAAATTAAAATTTACAATGTTCTCTAAGGTCTGTTTTTCTTTCTTGTGTTCGAGGTTTTGTGATAGGTACCTTCGGACACGCATTGTTCACGTCACACTTGGCACGACACTTTCCGGAGTGACAATACTCGCCACAGGAACATTGTTCTTGGCTGGAGCAACTTGTCATGCAGAAACCGATCTCGTCGCATTCGCAAGATCCGTCGCAAGGAATCATTGACTTCGCGCAACTGATCAGAGCGTTGCCATAGTAGTTGGCAGGGCAGCTACATTGAGCCACGTGGTTCACCACGCGACAACCTGCGCACTCTCCGCAAGCCTCGCCACTCGCACATGTATCTGAAAAGAGGATTTGAAATCGTTAAATTTTTTACATTCAGCAAGATATAGCCAGTCCTTTTTCTTCAAGCCTTTCCCGTTCTGTCTTAAGTGACATTTCACCTGATAGCATTACATCTATCCAATTTACACAACCAGTTTCTCTAACAGGATTTCGGTATCAACAACTTCATCTCATAAATGGTCTAAATCAAATTAGAAATCCGTCCCGCCTTGAATCGACTTCAAAACGATCAACGAGACGCATCAGCTCACCTCTGCACTTGTTGTTCACGCAAGACTCGTCATTGGGGCAAGTATTATCGCTGCGACAGCCGATGTCGCACAACCTGTTCTGACATATTTGATTCGCCACGCAATGGTCGTCGCTGTTGCAGATCGCCTTGCAGATTCCGCCGTCGCATCGTTCGTCGATGAGGCAGTTCGCGTCGCTGTAAACCCGATTTACATTAGCTAACGAAACCGCGACAAAACGACGAATGTGAATTAATGGTCTCTCACCTCCTACACGTAGCGTAACAGGATCGGCCGTAACAAGTCTGACCGGTTGGACAGTCGGGATCGGTCGAGCAGGGTAGGAACTCCTGCTTGCAGCCAATTAGGGGATCTCCGCCGAGTGGAGCGGGACAGGCGCATAATTTCTGATGATTCACGACGGAGCACTTGGCGTTCACTCCGCAGGCATCGGGGAGAGCGCATGGAACTGAGAAAAAGAAATCGACAGTGCTAAAAACATGAACAAAACCGAGCAGCATTCGGATTCGATCGCTATTCCTACCTTGGCACTGGTTATTAATGCAAGCGTAATTCTCCTGGCACTCGACATCCGCGCGACATCCAGCAGCACAAGCCAGACCGTCGCAGATCTCTCCGCTTCTGCAATCCTCGTCTCTCCTGCACAAGGCCTTGCACACACCGGTGTGATCGCAGCGTTCATTGCTAAGACAATTCAGGTCCGAAGAGCAGACAGGAGTGCAACTGCCTCCGATGCACGCTGTTCCCGTTGAGCAATCTCTATTCGCCTGGCAAACTGGTCCAGGCGATCGTAGACAGGCTACTTTAGCAGTCGGATTTGGTATGAATCCACCAGGACAAGAACAGGTAGCTCGTTGGTTGAACACGGTGCACTTTGCGTTCGGACCACAGGGAGTCGCCTCGCAAGGATCGATGCACTTGTGCGTTATACAAGCCTGGTTCGCGTTGCAGTCCTCGTCCGCGCGACATCCGAACGAACACATGTTGTTCAAGCATATGTGACCCAGGAAACAGTCGTTGTCCAACCTGCAGGTCAGCAGACAGTTCCCGCGGACGCATTTCTCGTTGAACGCGCACTCGTTGTCCGTAACGCAAATTGGGAGACACACGTTGTCGCGACAGGTGTTGCCGTCGTTGCAGTCGATGGTGTCTCTGCAGGACACTGGGACTGCAAAGAGGATACCATCATCTCTTGAATCAAATCTTCAAACTCTCAAACTTTCGAACTGTATCGCAGGCACAAACATTAGGTCAGTGCGAAAGAAATCGCCAACACTGACCTTAGAAATAATAGAAAAATTCTAAAAATAGCCTTACGTCTGACGCACTCCACTTCCGAGTTGCCGGTGAAGCCTGCAGGGCAGCTGCACTGTTTAATGTGGCTTCTCACGTCGCACTCGGCGTTTATTCCGCACGCGGCTCTTATGTTGCAAGGATCCAGGCATTGTCCATTCAGGCACACGTCCGATAGGTTGCATTCTTCATCTGACTGGCAAGACGCTGCGGGAATGTCGAATTATGCAATTTCACGGTTGGACAGAGTCCGAAGGTATGCGCTCTCTAACATCGTTCGACTAGACTCACGTCTGCAGATTCCCTCGTAGCAATAAGTGTTTGGCGAGCAGTCGACGGCTGACGAGCAAATCACTGGTTTCGGTCGACAGCCTACACTTAGATTGTTCGGATCGCCGTCGTAATCCGAGCGACATTGACACGCCGCCGCGTGATTGATAGCGAGACAGTCAGCGTTCGGGCCGCAACGCGTTCGCGAGCAAACATCTGCAACGAGGCGGAGAGAACCGGGATCGTTAAACGTGAGGAATCTCGACTATTTAGACCTGCGGGCTTGGATAGGATTGTTAAGGTACTCGATACACACCGAAACACTTCGGCACGTTGTTAATGTTTATACACTTGGCAGTGAGCGGGCAGTCGTCGTCCAGGAGGCATTCAACCGGCGGCTGGCATCCGCTGTTGTACGCGTCCCCGACCATTCCCTGCTGGCAATGACACTTGTACGATCCTCTGGAATTCTCGCAAACGGTCCCCGGAGCGCAAGGCTCGTTCTGACAATAATCGATCAGCTGACACCCGTGAGTAGGCACGCCGGTGTAGCCTGGCTGGCACGTGCACACCTGGAACACAGAACTCTCGTTGATTATGTGGTCGACATGAACCATAAACCTGCAAATACGAAGAAAATGTTAACGCGAAAACGAGCGTGTTCGTTTCTTTCTAGACAGACTGAAGAAATCTAGAGTCTAGATACTCTAGATCATTACCTGGACATGTCTGTCGGCAGTGCAAATAGCATTAACGCCGCAAGGATTATGCGCCAGACAGGCAATCCTGCACTTGTGGGTATCGCAGATCTTCTCATCACTGCAGTCATCACTGCTCTCGCACTCGATGGGTTGACATCCAATCTTGTCGTCCTTGGGATTCCCGAAGAATCCGCCTTTGCAGGAGCAAACAGCTCTATGATCGTCAGCCCTGCACTCCGCGTTACGTCCGCAGAGCACCAAGTCGCAGACTTTCTGACACTCGGCCTGGCCAATGTTATTCTTAATGCATTTTTCGTCGTAAGAACAATCGTCTTCGGATAAACAGCGCAGCTCTTGAACGCAGACATTATTATGGCAGTATTGGAATTCGGGGCAGCTCGAGTTGCTCTTGCAAGTAGGTTGGCAGAGGCCGTTGATGCAGAGTTGGTCGCCGATGCAGTCTCTGGTGCTACCGCAAAGCGCTGGAAAAAGGTGAAATATGCTTATGATGTATACACCAGACGCGTCGTTAAAATTCTTTGCGGTTTTGCACTGACCCGTGCATATTCCACCGTTGCAGGCCGACCCAGTTGCACACTGGGAATCTGATTTACAGTATTGGACAGGTGTGCATCCCAGATTCGGGTCGCCAGTGCCTCCAGGTTGACAGGTGCATACTGCACTGTGATTCAGCGGAGAACAGTCGGCTCCTTGGCCGCAGACGTTTGATAGAGAGCAAGGATCGACGCACTTGTGATCGAAACAGGCATCCGAAGGACTGCAGTCGCTGTGGTAGTTGCACTCCAGGTGAACACACTCGGACTGGAATTTTGGAAATGGTTGTGATAACAGCTTGATAAAAAGAAACACTATTAATCGCTTTGGCGATTAGATACTTACAGATGGATTTCCAGTGGTCTGACCAGGACACCTGCAAAGAGGAGCGTGATCTCGCACGAAGCATTCAGCGTTCCTGCCGCAGATGCGCGCAACGTCGCAAGGATTGGTGCATTTGTTGTCGATGCAGGATGCAGAAATCGGGCAATCGAAGTCCGTGAAGCAATCTCCAGGTTGTTTGCAGCCAGTCTTGAAGGGATCTCCTACCAGTCCATGAGGACAGACGCAACTGTACGATCCTTCCGTGTTTTGGCAGCTGGAAGAATATTAGCTCATCAGAAAATCATCGTTATCAGACGTGTGTATAATACTTACACAGCTGTGGAGTGACAAGGATTTTCCAAACACTCGTTCACGTCGGCACAGATGTCACCTGCTAGAACAAATCCAGGGTAACATTTGCAGATACCAATATGATCCGAGGCTATACAGTTGCCGTATCCACAGTTTAATTGATTGCACGGACCTGAAAAGTGAGTAAGCAAAAAGAAGAGCAATTTATTAAGAACTCTGTGTAAATGTACGATGTTAATTGAACAGAAAATTTACTCACTGCTGCACTTGTTGGTATCCTGGTTGCAATACTTGTCCGAGGGGCAATCATTGTTGGAGAGGCACTCCACTCTGAAGCATCCCGAGGCGTCGCCAATGTAGCCAGGTTGACATTGACAAGCAGCCGTGTGGTCAACGACAGTGCAGATCGTGTTGGATCCACAGTCGCCCAGGGAGCAAGGATCGGTGCAGTTGTGGAGGATGCAAGCCTGCGAGTCCGTACAGTCTGCGTTCACGTTGCATTGATGAGGTATCACGCAACCTGAGCCTAGAGGATCGCCCGCGGTGCCTTCTGGGCAGATGCACCGATAGGATCCGTGGAGATTGACGCATTCTGCACTGGAATGGCAAGGTTCGTCGTCGCATTCGTTGATGTCAAGACAGTGTTCTGGTCCTGCGACGAATCCGTGACTGCATCTAAAAAAAAAATGCAACAAGAATAAAAAAATGCAAAAAAATGAATTTCCAACAAATTGCATATGAAATATTTTCTATATAATCTGATCATTAAGTAGATCAGCCTGTATAGCTGAATTCTCACCTGCACTTGTTGTTGATGCACACTTCATTGTCCTTGCACCCAGCGTCAGAAGTGCAACCCACTTCACAGGCCCCGTCAATGCACAATTCACCGGGCAAGCAATTACTATCGCCATAGCAAATCTTCACACAGATGCCATTCTTGCACCGCTCTCCCTGTGCGCAATTATTCTGCTCGCTGCATTGGCACTGACAGAACCCGGAATCACAGACATGTTGACTCGGGCAATCTTGAGCTGCGTCGCATATACTGGGTACTCTGACACAACCTTGTTGAGGCGTAGGGTTCCCATGAAAACCTAATGGGCACGTGCATGTCGTGGCGTGATTGGTACAACTGCAAATCGCGTTTGGTCCGCACACGTCCTTAAAACTGCATGGATCTGGAAGAGAAAACGATTGTACGTATTCTGTCTGTGGGAGAAATGTTTTATTGATTCTTGGGGAAGTACCGTGGCATTTGTTGTTAATGCAGGACTGCGAGCTAGGACAATTTTTGTTTCCACGACAACCCAGGATGCATCCTCCGTTCACGCAAGCCTGATCTAGCTGACATTGGCTGTGGGACACGCAGGGAATCACGCACTTGCTGTTCACGCACTTCTCGCCGACCGAACAGTCCGAAGCTGCTCTGCAAACAGCTGCAGCAGAATATTTTTATATTAGAAACATTAAAAGCGATCTACAAAATACTATAATCAAAATTCAATTACAGTAGCATGTCTTACCTATACACTGTCCCTCGAGGCACACGCTCTCCTGGCAATCAGCGTCAACGGTGCAATAGTTCGAAACCCTGACGCATCCATCTCGAACACCCTTCGTGGACGGTACAAAGTTGTGAATGCATTTGCAAGTGGGTTGCCCGTTAATGACTTCACAGATGGAATTCGGACCGCAGGCATCCTCGCAGGGATTGACGCAGCGATGATTGTGGCAGATGGAATGCACCGGGCAGTCTTTGCCACTGGCGCAGAAGCCTTCGGGCTGACACCCTTTCACGTAGGGATCGCCAACGAAATTAGGTGGACACTGACAGACAGGATTATTCGATGGTCCGGATACGCAGACAGCGGACTGATGACAGGGATTGGGATGGCAGGCTTCAATGGCGACGCACTCCACATCGGGAACAGGATTTGGCTTCAGTCCTGGTGGACACTGGCAAATCGCTCTGTGATCGTCGGCGATGCAGACAGCGTTGACTCCGCAAGCGTTTTCGTTGCAGGCGTCGTGGCAGGTATGAGTCAGCCTGTTGCACAACTGAGAGGGTGGACAATCGATGTTATACACACAGGGAACCGTTCGGCAGCCTTTGATCATGTCTGTGGGATCTCCAGCGAAGAGACCAGGTGGGCATTCGCAGTTGGCGACGTGATTGTGGACGATGCACAGAGCGTTCGGTCCGCAAGAGACGAAGTTGCAGACTGGCTGACAGGTCAACAGACCCTCTTCTGTACTCCTACAAGTCTGATCCTCTGGACACTCGCTGTCTGTCGAGCAGTGATCCTTCTTCGGAGTCTGGCATCCTTGGCGATCGTTGGGGTTTCCCACGAAACCAGGCAGACACTCGCAACGTCCTCGGTGTCTCTCCGTGACGCATTGAGAGTTGACGGCGCAGGTGAAGCTGCGACACACTGACACACATTGGAGGACACCCAGAGCATCCGGTCTGCAAGCTTCAGTAGCGTGGCAGTCGTCGTCGGAGATGCAATCCGGCACAAAAGGTTTTTCGCAGGAAGACAGTATCGGGTTCCACTCGTAACCATCTTGGCACTTGCAGGTGGCATGGCCGGGGATTATGTCGGGTTCACACTTCTGATTGGCACCGCAGTCCACTCTGCTGCATGGATTCACGCAGTCACGAGCGCCATTGTCCAGAACTATGCAGAAAGATCCTTCTTGGCAGTCCGTGTGATGGGTGCAGCTAGGTGTTATTACAGATTTGGACGGCTGGCAGCCTTCTATCAGGTTGCTAGGGTTTCCTTGGTAGCCGTCGATGCACAAACAGGATGATACATGGTGCTGGGTCACGCACAATGCATTCGGACCGCATTGCAATTTGCTGCAAGCATCTACGCACTTCCGTACACCCTTTCCAACTTGGAAGCAGATCTGCTGAGGCTCGCAATCGAGGTCGTTGGAGCAGTGACCATGAAGATGACAGCCTTTGACGAGGTCATTCGGATTTCCAGTATAGCCCGGGGGACAGACGCAAGCTCCATCTTGGCAGACTGACCGAGGACCACACCTGACGTCGCTGCAACGGTTTATGCACTTGCCGTGTGTACATGTATAGTCGAAGGGACACGGGACTGACTCGCTACAGGTGCATGTTGCCGGGTCGGTACACGGACCGACTTGCACTTGTTGGCAACCGACGAAGGGGTTGCCGAAGAAGCCTTCCTTGCAGCGGCAGTCGTAGCTGCCGATCGTGTTGATGCAGACTGCGTTGCTACCGCATGCGTTTCCATTGCATTCGTTGATGTCTGAGAACGTAGATAAAAATTCGGAATACCATTTTGTTTTCATTTCACCTACATCTAGTTACATGTGAGTGTGATTTATACGAACCGTAACATTGGATATAAGGGTTCCCTGCATATCCAGGAGGACACAGACACTCGACAGCGTTTGGTCCGACGTTGCAGTGCGCATCCTTGCCGCACAATGCAGTCGAACAATCAGATTTCTCTTGCACACCGCAGCCATGGTACGGATTTCCTGTGGTGCCTGGATTGCAGACGCATTTCGAATCTTGTGGACCGTATTCACAGTGGGCGTTGGAACCACAACCGGGGTCGCAGCTGGCAGGTTGAATCGCTGAAAAATGATCAAACTCGTTATTGACATATGCAGCGGTCCACAAAAGTATTCGTACACTTTAAATTAACATTGTTCGTCGAGGAAGTTGCCGACACTATGTGACTCACGTGGCATGCAAAGTAGATCCGGATTCCCAATGAAATAAGGATTGCAGACACATTTGTTGGTCGCAGGGTCGCAAGAAGCTCCCACACCGCAAACAATTCCTTCGCATCGACGTTTGCATCTTCCGCTTATGCACACGCTCGGCTCTGCACACGGCACTTCCGGTGAGCAAACATCTGGTAGACACTGACCACCCGGGAACGGATTGCCCATGAAACCTTCGATGCACTTGCAGGTTGGTCCGCTGTAACTCACGATGCACTGCGCTCCGGAGCCGCATACAAAACCATCGCATTCTGAAAATGAATTTCCAATCGTTCGTAGATGTTTCAACTTAATATTGAAATTCTTCAACATACTCTATCGGATACTCACGCGAAACGCATTCGTTGTTCTTTCCCTCGACGAACCCTATCACACATCTGCACCAAGCGGCGTGCTTATCAGGCTCGCAGTACGCGTTCGGTCCACACGGTATGTTCTCGCAAGGATTCACGCATGCACCGTTCACACAGGCGAAAATATTCTCACAGTCGTCATTGGAAGAGCACTCGTTTTTAGGTAGAGCGACTCCTGTGCATCCAGCACTATAAGGATCACCCACTGTGCCCTTAGGACACTCGCAGATATGGTCGCCCTTCGTATTAATACAGTATGCACTGTGCCCACAAGGATTATTCGCGCATTCGTTCACATCCACGCAACCGTGTTGCGGGTCTCCTTCGTAGCCAGCCTCGCACATGCACCTGGGTGGGTCGCTTGGAGTGCATTTTGCGTTGATACCGCACGGGAACCGATCGCAAGGGTCTGAAATCGCAGAAAAGCGCATAGAAGAACACCTGATATAATGAAATGAGTTTTATAAAATACTTACTCTTGCAATTGTTTCCATCGAGAGCATCAGTATAGAATGGTGGCGGACAGACGCACTCCCCGGGTTGCACGCATTTTTCGTTCGCCTTGCACTCGTTGTCGTTGGTGCATCTCTTCTGTGCAGGTGAGCAAAGACCATTGTAAGGATCTCCGCCGTAACCATGTGGACAGACGCATTGATGAGAGCCTGGTAAGTTAATGCACTCTGCGCCGTAGCCGCAAACTTGGTGTCCAATGATGCACTCGTTTATATCTGCCAATTGGTGCATACTTGTTAATATCTGTGAAAGGGAACGTTGAAGCGAGTGATCTGATACAAACCTTCGCAAGAACCGTCCACCTTGGTCGTGAAACCTTTAGGGCAAGCACAGTAACTGACTCCACCAGCGATCGTGATGCACTCTGCACCGCTAGGACACTTTTCACCCTTCGAACAGCCTGCCAGCATGCACTTGCCGTTGACGATCTTGTAGGGAGGTTGACACTGACATTCGATGCTGTTGCATTCTGCAATGTGACAACCACGCGAAATTTTGTAATTATAATGCTGAAAAGCTTCCTTTAAAAAAATTCCTCAAACTCGAGACGCCCACAAGTAGTTATCCCTTTGTAGTTCCACAAGAAGCCAAAGCAAATTGAAATTTCCTACCTTCGCAGAGGGAGAACGGGTTCCCATTGAATCCAGGTGGACACTGACATTCGTAGCTACCGGGCAGATTCTTGCAAATGGCATTGACGCCGCAAGCAGGCTTGTCCCTGAGCTCCATGCACTCGTTGATGTCCCTGCACTTTCCAGTTTCATGATCGCGCGTATATCCCCGCTGACAAATGCACACGCTGCTGCCAACGAACTCATCCTTGATGCACTGTTCTCCAGCTGGACAAGGTGTGCTGGGTCCACAAGCGTGGGGAGCTTTCGATTCTTGACAGCCTCCGCTGTAAGGATCACCGGTAGTCCCGCTGGGACATTGACAGGAGAATGCACCGGGCTCGTTGTTGCAGATTGCACCCTGGGGACACGGGTTGATCGCGCATTCGTCGATGTCCCTGCAGCCTCCCTTCACTCCTGGCTTTCCTGTGTATCCGTTGCGACAGAGGCACGTCGCCACGTCGTTTGACAGCATGCAGTGAGCGTTTGGTCCGCATGACAGGTCCTCGCAGGGATCTGATGAGCAAAATGAATATGGTACTCGCCTAAGTCTAGCTTTTAGCTGATCATCTAGCTTGATCAATCCTCGCACAATTTCCCCGTCAGTGTTACATTAATCAATCTTGGGAATGAAATTGAGAATTGAATTAACAACTAGATTAAAATACAGGTCCAAAATGGACAAAGTTACACGACAATGGATATAAGAAAAATAGAAGTTCTCCACTTGAGTCAGCCAGATCACAGCGCTCCATATTTAGAAAGATGATCTCACGATTCGAGCAAGTGCACTCACGTCTGCAGTCGTTTCCAACATTGGGTTCAGGGCACAGGCACCTCTTCTGCGGATCGCAAATAGCGTTTCCGGGACAATCGCCGTCAACGTCGCAGGTAACTATGCCCACGCACTTAATGTAAGGATCAGGGTCCGGTATAGTGCCCTCAGGACACGCACACGTGTAAGACCCTTCCGCGTTCGTGCATGTGGCACCGTGGCCACAAGCGTCGTGTCTCGTGCATTCGTCTACGTCTGTAATTAAAAAGAACATTTTCCAGATACGGCTCCCCTTGATTCCTCTAAGTGAAAGGTAGAAGTTGTACCTAGGCACTGTTTGAAGGCGTTTCCTGAGTAACCGGGCTTGCACTGGCAGTTGAATCCTCCCAGGGTGTTGGTGCAAATTGCGTTTTTACCGCAGCGTCCCGAGGGGCCGTTTATGGCATCGCATTCGTTTATATCTGATTTTGCAAAAATATTAGCGAGTTAATTCGACCGGTGTCTATCAGTAGCATGCATTCGCGATAATTACAATTTCGTGCATGTCGTTATTTGAAGCTGTAACTGGGTTCTTATTTGGTTTCTATGTCCGGCAGCGAATGCAAACTATCTTCATTTTGCATAAAGATCCTAATGAGATACTAACCGACGCATCCAGCCGCAATGTCGTTCGGGTTGAAAGTCCAGCCGTCCTCGCAGATGCAATAGGCTTCGTGGCCGTCAGCCTTGCAGTACGCGTGGTCCCCGCAAGTGACCTCGTCGCAAGGCGCTATACAATAAGAAACGATCACTGTAGACAGCCCTATGTAATTATTTCCCGGGCATCCGGCAAGAACAATTACTTCGCGTTAATTTACCTTTGCAGGGTATGTGCGGCGGCGTTCCAACGAAACCGGACTCGCACTCGCAGTGGTGACTGCCTCTGGTGTTGCTGCAAATCGATGAGGGCCCGCAGGGGTTCGACAGACATTCGTCCAGGTCCACGCATTCTGCACCAACGGCCTTGAAACCGTTCTTGCAGAAGCACTGGCCCTCGATGCACTCCGCGTTGTTCACGCAGTCGAAGTTCGATTTGCAGAGGGTGGTCACGTCAACCTACAAAATGTATATTGTCAAAATGAATCGTAACAGAATTGTTTCACGAATCCAACAAATATTTTGAATTTCCGGCTACTGGGATTATAAAGCTGCACCCATGAGGATTTATTCAACTTTATTTCTTCGAGTATATATTGTTAAACGAATGGCTAAAATTTGTACTAGCTATTTAAAATGATCCAGAAGTAACTAAATTACCTGTTCGCAAGCGACTGTCGGACTGGGGTTGGCACTGTACCCCGGTGGACAGACGCAAGTGTATCCAGGATCAGCATTCTTACAAATCGCGTACCTTCCGCAAGGACTCTCCAACGCCGTGCATTCGTCGATATCTAATCGTTATTTGAAAAACACGTATTATTAAAAGAATTATATGCATCTGACGCACCAGCCAGAATACCAATACTGTGATAGACTTTATACAGTGATTTGTGCTCTATTCAACGCATGTTCGAACTTCTAACTTAAAAAATGCGAATCGTGCGAGTTTGGAACGAACGTTGTTACGAGTTCGGAAAAATCGAACATCGTTATTGGTTAATGTGAATCGTGAAATATTTATGAACAGACTGCAGATCTTTACGCAGAATCATCATTTCTTCAAGCAATATGAAGCAACAGGGAACAATTAGCTTTAAATTCATTTCTGTTATCATTCTTAAATGCTTTTACTCTCTGTTCGATACTTCACAGAACCCTGATTTCTTCCGAGTGCAAAAGATCCACAGTCAATTGAAAATGAATGTGCTAGCACCATGTTACTCGAGAATACACGGTAGGAGATAGACAGTGAGTGTCGGTAGCTAACCGCTGCATCCCTTAAACGGGTCTCCGGTGTAGTCCTGCTTGCAGCTGCACACAAAGCTGCCGATCGTGTCGGTGCACTCGGCGTTCTCGCCGCAAGGGTTTCTCTCGCATTCGTTCACGTCTGTTAATCAACACGGTTAATCGCACGATGAGTATTATTAATGATCGCCGAGGGAGTTTCGTCTTAGAAGAGCAGCGTCTCAGAAAATGAAGTAGAAGAAGGAAAAAAAACCGTTACAGGGAGTGAGACTGACTTTCGCAGTGTGTTAGTCCTTGACCGATGAAGCCCTGGAGGCAGATGCACTTGTACGATCCGGGGACGTTGATGCATCTGGCGTTCGCCGCGCATGCATCCGCTCGACCGCACTCGTTCGCGTCGATGCAACCGTGGGTGGGGTCCATCTGATAGCCGGGCCTGCATCTGCACTCGAAACTACCCTCCGTGTTCACGCATTCGGCGTCCCCGCCGCACGGCGTGCCCTCCTCGCACTCGTTTACATCTGTTAGCGATGGTTAGTGGCATGGTTTACTCGAATTGATCGAGTAGATGATGATCGTAGTCTGTTTCCCCGGAGGAGAGACCCGCAGAGAGATTTTATGCAGTTATGAGAAACACGAGTGGGATTCTAGAGAAATGTAAACGAGATTCCAAGTCCCTCCGATCGAAAAACAGACGACGATCGTGTTACCCGAATGGTGTCCCGTCACGCAGCCGCGAGTAAGACAAACTTCACTCGCGGCAACGAATTTGTTGCAATATGAATGATAACGCGAGCGATATTATTAACGAAGCGTGGACACTGTTATTCGAGGAATATTCATTCACTCGTAAGCGTTCTCTATATACAGAGGGGGATCTCCTTTGGTTCTCACATTCGCTCACTTACCGTCTTGTGAATGCATTAGGTCTACCGGAAAGCTCTGCTACGTTTCCTGATTACAGTTACCGCTACTGGGTGCACTCCGGCTATAAACATTTATTGCCTCGGTTTCGCAGTTTGCATCACATAAGACGAGCAATGCCAATGTCAAAGTAGACGAGAGAAGCAATACGATGCTGTCGGACCACAAGGTGCACTTCGTTGCGATGCATATTGGGAGAAAAGTGGTATGAAACAGCACACAAGATTGCTGAATAATTAAAGAACCGGTGGGAATCTTGAATTATGTGCATTGGTCTAATGCCTTCAATTACATTAATTCCTGTAGCAATTAAAAAGCAATTGCTAGACCTAATGTTCTAACTATAACGAAGCTATAGAACGGTAACGCCAGAAACAATTCTCGTAGCGTTTATACACTTATAACGCGATGTTAACGCGTTCGCAGAGTGACCAGAGCTTTCCGGTAGGTCCGACGCAACGGCAAGGATTTGGTTCCTAATCCGTGCGGACACGCGTGGTTACAATATCGTTACGGATAATTAGTAGCCGCGTTACTACTCACCGTGACAGCCCAGCCAAGGATCGCCGCTCATTCCTTCCGGGCAGGAGCAACGGAAACTGCCGTGCACGTTTGTGCACTGAGCTGAACGACCGCAAGGGCTGCGCGAGCACTCGTCAATGTCCACGCATTCTTCTTCGGGTTCGCCGTTATAGCCCTCGGGACATTCGCACCTGTGGCCCCCGGGCAAATTCACGCATAACGCGCCCCTTCCACAAGCGCCCGCGTATTCGCATTCGTTTACGTCGATGCACTGCACAAAATCATCGCGGAACCCGATGTCATAAAGTGTTCCCATGTTCTCCGCCGAATCTAACCGTAGACTATCTTTGTATCGAATGGTAAGTGAATACTCACGCTTTCGTACGGGTCCCCCGTGAAACCCTGTTGGCACGAGCACGTGTAATTCCCTGGTGTGTTCTGGCAGACCGTGTTATCGCCACACGCGCCGGATATCGTGCACTCGTCGACGTCCTCGCAGTGCTCTTCGCCATTCCCGATGTAACCCGCCTTGCATTTGCATAAATAGTTCGACGGCAAGTTGCAGCATTCCGCGTTCTCCACGCATCTCGCGGCCAGCACGGGGTTGTCGCACTCGTTGATGTCTGGGAGCAACCGTGATATTTAGTATAGTCGATAATTAACAGTTGTACGCGAGACTCGATGCGTTCGACCGACGAGCGTAACGAAGCGTCGGTGACGAGGTGGTGATGCAAGACAAAGGCCCGACGTACGACGAAGGTTTCCGATGATCGGCGACGAGCGTCGCTCAACGGAAGAAGATGGAGAGTCAGTAAATATACATATATTATCCTTGTTACACCGTTAAATTCATCTTTAAGTATTTCATTGCGATTCGCGACGTTCCCGTAAGAAACTACTACAATAGAAATGCACCTAGGAGACCTAGGAAAGTATCTCTACCTTGACGGCTTCGTAAATCACATTCTCTTTCTTTTTGCTATTTACTACACTTTTCGTAGCTTGCAAATATAATTGTAACAAGTTCTTGTTTCCGTAGGAGACTTAACCAAAGATACTCTCTCAATTTCTTCCAAAAAACTACATGAAAACATTCTTAAGAAGCGCAGACTCTCTGGCCGTCAAAGCAGCGAGACCTGTTAAGAAATAAGTATAAAAGAATCTCGCATACCTTCGCAATGGAAACCGTCGCCTTGGTAGCCGGGGAAACAGGAACATTGAAAGCTACCGAGGGTGTTGGTGCAGTGCGCGAATATAGCACAGGGTCGGTCTTTACACTCGTTTTCGTCTGTAACGGAATTCGCGTTCGCATTAAAGATTATTGTCGTCGTTCCTGTTCGATTCTGAGCTCGTGAAATCTAACGGTATCTGTACGCGTGGTGAGTGTATACCCCTCCAGAAAGAGATGTCTATAAAGGCGTAATAGATGGTTGAACGCAATATAGCAATCTGCCCTCCGGATACACTCTCGGTAACTCGAAACCGTTGATTCGGCTGCTGAATGGAGCAGTGAAATCACAGGAAGAAGGAAACGAGAAAATATTCTTATTTGTTCGGCGATTGCCTATCCTGTTTCTCGCGTCCATTGCACGCGCATGTATCCTTCCTTCTTCGCGGCTCGGTAAATTCATCGCTTACAAACTTACAGGCTCACAGCTATTACAACTGTGCGCTGACTTGTGTGGCTATGCTAGATAACGAAGATTACACCGCGTCTGTCCGTGAACATTTAGACACGCGTGGAGGACTTAGAAAAAGAACATGTTCTCATTACGATCCCTTCAATTACGTTAACACTGCTGGTAGTTCATTAAGAGTAATCTCTATTTTTTATTATTCCTCTTATTATTAAGAAAACATCTCGGATATAATGCGGAAAATGTAATGAAGATTGCAATCATTAAACTGCGGATTTTATGCGGTTATGACAAAAATTATTCAACATTTAAAGCTACTGTTGTATTATTTCCAATTGGTTAAAATTATTGAGAAAGGAAATAAGGGAATAAGGAATAAGGAAATAAGGAAATAATAAATCTTGAGTATACTGACCTGGCACCTGACAATTGCAACCACCAAAACCGTCGTTGCAGTGACAGACCGAGTCCAAGCAAGCGCCGTTCAGGCACCTGGTCCCGTCCTCTTTCGTGCAGTCATCTAATCGCACGGGAAGAAAAAAGAAAATCAATTCCTATCTGGCCGTGGGTAAACGATCGAAGATAATCCCCTTAGTCATCGGCGGCGGAAGACGCTCGCCGATAGACCCGTCGATTACCCGACGAGTAATTTGTTTCCCAGCGATTGCGTAAAAGAGCTGCGAAGGCCGATCACGATGGGAAGCGAATAAAAATCAATGTCGTCGATCGATCCCGCCGGAAGAACGCACGACGAAGACGGAGAAACGCTTGATAATCACAGTTACGATAATCGCTCCGTACCGCTCGCATTTTCTCCCAGAGCGTTCTCGATTGTCTTATTACAAGACATAATTGTACTATTTCTTAACGCGGTATATGAGTCGTCAAAAATTTGTAGTGCGACTCTATTCAGGCAAAAGACTCGAAAACAAATTCTAGATCACTGATTCGCTCCACTTCTTGCTCCAATAAAAAGACCTCGATCTCGATCGCGAGATTCCAAATGGCCCCGGGAGTAACGACGTGACGCGAAAAAGTCTTCGGCAGGGGCTTGTAACGGTATCACGACCGAGGAACACGACAAAACGATACGATTTTCCGCAGCTGCATAGCTCGTCATAGAACTATGCGCTTTCCCGCGTATCTTTGCTCGACTCACCTGTGCACTTGAGTCTCTCGTGTTGCTCGTCGGTGGCTTGGTAGCAGTCAGCATTGCCGTCGCATAGTTTCGACAACTCGAGAAGCTGTAGTACGTCCGTCGACTGGTTCACCTGGCAGCCGAAGTAGCCGTCCTCTAGTTTCAGGAAGAATACTTCTCTCCTGGGTCCTCGGCCGAGTCCTCTTAAAGATTCGGCCTTTGTTCAAACGACACAAAAAAACAATTAGAGATTTGAACCTTTTACCGTACAGTTCTCACGAGGCTTTCAGATGTAAGCCTAGCGGAGTTATTTTTAGTTGTTTTTCTAGCTTCATCAGGAGATACTGATCGCATCAGAGTGTCTTCGATCCCCTAGTGAAGCTAGTTGCCATGCTTGTTACAGCCGAAAGCCTCAACAGTGAGGAACACTGCACGTATGGTCTAAGGATCCAACGATCCTCTTCAAGGAACACTGTGGTACTCACTGGACTCAAGGACAGAAGTATCCACACCACCAACGGCCACAGACGTTTCATCTTGACTGCAACAGAGAAGAGATCGATCACAGCTCGGTCCAGTGCATCGCGGGGAATGATGATGTCAATCGGACGGCGCGACAACAAAAACGCACACGACGTCGATTCTGTCGTTACGACACCAGCACAGCACGGTTTTTCGACGGTTTCCTGAATTACGTTTGCCCAATTACATCATCGACGTCGGTCTCGCTTGAGCGGATGCCCTTCGCGAACCAGAACAAACACGGACGCCTCGCTTCTCAGCTCCGAGAGCACGGTGTAATAAGATTTTTGGAATCACTCGTACGCGACCAGGCCGCGGCCGCGCTACGCCGCGGAGCCGTCGCGGCGTCCGAGATTACGCTCGAACGGGTCCAGGGCTGCGAGGATTATCGAAGAAAACGCCGACTTCCCTGTGGCGAATCGATGAAAAATCCCCCGTTCGCTGTCGCGGCCGTAAGAAACCGACTGGTTCTTGCCCCGTAAAACAGGGGAACGCGATGCAGAGCTGGGGCACCTGTCCGACAGGCCGGGCCCAGCACACCGCCACTTCCGACCCCCTCACGAACCAACCCGAACCTAACTGTATCGGCTTACCTTTAGCCCGGGCCCTAAACCCCCCAATTTCCTGGTTATGTACATCGTGTTTTGAAACACGAGGAGCTCCGGACACAATGTTGCATAACGATCTGCGGAGAATGGGGAACGGGAAACTGGAGCACATGGATTTAAAGAAATTCCTGGGCATTTTATTCTAATATTATCAGTAATATCGTTAGAATAATCCTAGAAAGTTTAAGGTATTACTATTTGTATACATTTTTAATCTAGCTAGAAGCAACCCCTACATTTTCAGGGTGCCAGAGGGTGCTGGGAGAATTTTTACGAAATTTTCATCCAAGCAGTTTTCGAATTATTCAAGATATTAACTTTCAGTCCGAAGATCAGGCCGGTGGTCGGATGTCAGGCCGAGTCCTGTAAAGATAATGCGTAAACGATTGCGTAAATAGAAATTAGAAACAGTTAGGGAGTTCTTTTTTTAATAGAATTTAGGTTAATCGTTAGGATTTTACCCACCCGAGTGGTCTCAAGTAGCCAGAAGAAGCGCACGGTTAAAAGAAACTTCGAACAGGTGCCTGTGACGAAAGGGAGGTTGCGAAACCGTGTATTAACTGTTTACGGAAAGGATACACATCCTTTCGAGATATGTTCTGGAACGTGACCATCCTCGACGGTCTAAGAACCCATAATCCTAGCCCCTACCAAGAGATTTTGCGTCGGCCGGAAGCGTGATTTTCAAGGGTCACCGGTGCACGCGATTCGCGGAAGCCGCGTTTACGTGCAGCGCGCTTATGGCGAACGCTCGAACGGACGCATGGTACGCAAGCGAAGGAGCCGGGTGCGCGTCGCACAATAAGTCAGAGCTGGCGATCAACCGCGCCGCGAAATGTTAACGACTGTGCCTCGCGAAGGGGAGAGGAAGATTCGTCAAGAAGGAAGAAAAGGAGGAGCTCCTGGTGGAACGCCGACGGGAAAAAAAAGAGAAGAACAATTAACAGAACGAACGAGAGGAACGCAGAAAGTCGGGAAAAACGAGGAGAAAAGAAGGAGAGAGATAGAAGAGGAGCGAGGGGGAAAAGATGGAAGATCGCGAGGAAGAAAATGTCGAAGAGGGAAAGGAGCTACAAGACTGTGCAACTGCGGAACATGGAGTTACCAACGGTGATGATGGCTGTCGATTCTGTGTCTACTATGTTTTTGAACGATTTAGCTTTGATCTTGATGATACAGAAAATGAAAGTCGACGACGTTGTACATAGTAGGAGTTTTGCTACGAGGAGGATTCTATTTTATCGAATGGATGAATCTGTTTAACCCACTTCTATCGAGTTCGTGTATTTTTGTACACGCATAGCATGTCACAATAAATTTACAAGGAGGGTGTGTTCTACACTTGCATTTGCTAACCGTATTTCTCCTGAATGCACAGGTGTTTCATTTTTTCCATCAGCCTACAATCACCATACAGCCTAAACTGCTAACACTTCGTAGAATCTTCATTCTGTACAGAATAAGCGTTTCCATTTCGTTTTTACGTTATTTTTCATTCTCCTACGCACGGCTGAGTCCCAAGAAGAGAACTGAAACAACTTAATGATTGAAGAAATGAAGACTAAAGTAGGAGGTTCGCGATGAGAAAAGTTTTATTTCATCGGACCAGATGGATCTCGGATTGTTCCAGGTGATGTTATAGGCGTGGCAAGCGCCCATAGCAGCACATTGAATTCCTTTCGAAGAGGAATTCTCGCGCGAAAGTCGCAAAGGTTAGTCGGAGCGTGGTTTTAACCAGTTTTCGGATTGCGGGATGCCAGAAACGGGAACCGGCGGTCGCGGAAGAAGCTTTACGACGAAGGGAGGGCCTTTATATCGTCGAAACGACCGGGTAAATTTCTGAAACGTATCGTTGATACTGCTTCGAGTGATACTGCAGACGCGTTGTGCCCGTCACTAACGAGCGCAAGGCTCGAGGAGCGAGAAAGAGGGACGGGAAAGAGGAGGACGGAGGACGCGGAGGAACGTAATAAAGGAGGGCGTGCGAGTGCGATGCACCTGTGGCCCTCCTGCCCCTCCACAACAGCTTGCACCGACTACCAGTGCCTTCTTGTACCCTTAACTTCTCTCGACAAGTACCAGCTAGACAGCTGGCAATCCGGCTAGACCAGACCTCACCCTCGCCTTCCCCTCGCGGATTTTCGTCACGGAAATTGGCCACCCCACTGTCCAAATAACGAATTTCAGATGCATCGATACCGGCCACGCCGTTTCCGTCGTTTCATGCGAACCACGCTCGCGGAAACGCTCGACGAACGCCGTCGTTGTCGTAATAACGGCGCACCATGAATTTTGAACGACCCCGGCTGGAATTCCAGCAAATAAGCGACTTGCTGTATTCGCAATCGATGATTACTTCGATCTTCTTCCACAGGAATTTTCGAATCGACAAGGGAACCACCTGTATGGACCCCATAAAACCGAGATATTTATAGGCCGATCGTAAAAAGAAGATATATGAGGTCATAATATCTGTCCACTTCGGTCCTGTGCTCCAAGTGTGAAATAACAGAAGTGCTGTGGACAGCTATTATAAATTTCACGCAGCAGTTTTGACAAATAGATGACAGGAAGGTGTGAAAGTTTCAACGGAACATTATGAATCTACGACGAAAGTACAAAGATTAAAAAGGATTAAAAAATTCGCAAAAATTCCGCTGCGTTTAAGATTACTGTACGAGAATGTACCTCCCAATTTCCATTCCGCAGAGAAAGAGAAACACAGAGGTAGTCGTTTCAGAAGGCACGGAATTCCAGCGTAAAATTGAAATCGCATCGATCTGCGACATTTCATGCGTGCCGATCCGCACGAATCCTCATCGCCTGGGAATCATCTGTATATGGTAGTAGAGATCTCGGACTGCAACCGTTGCGGGTGACCCCCCGCGCTGCACACGGCTGCATAGAACTGTATACAGAATCAGCAGCCAGCAGCAGAAGGCATTCGACACACGGTCATTTTATGCAAATAACGGCTCGGGATCGCGCTCGCAACTTTGCTGCGCTGCTCGGTAAGGGTATCAACGAGAAATGTGTTACGGTGTCAATGATATCATCCGGTAGGCAGACAGAAGGAAACGATGACAAAACCTATCAATTAGTCGGCGACGCACACACGCCAGGTCGGACTGACACGCGTGCTTCTACAACCATAGCATATGCTAGGTGCCAATAACGCGGTTCTCCCACGCGCAAACGATGTTGCAAAACTCCGAAGACACAGAGCCTCGGCCGATGCAGAATATTCGCCATACCGATTTTCCATGGCCTACTTCCGATCCATCGAATCGCGCTCACTCGCTTCACCGAAATCGCGACGATAAAAATGCCCGAGATTTTATTAATTGGGTCGTTTACGGACAAGGCGTTCCACCTAAATCGGTTCGCTTAATTAAGCGGGACAATTATTCTCTTCAGCTGCGACGAAAAGAAAAATTTCTTTACGAACATCATGCTTTAATATCTCCTTCATCATCTTCTCATCGTGTACTCGTTTATTTATGTATAACAGTGTGACCTTCAAATAACCTTGAACTTTACAATCATTTAATCATTATTTGAAAGTTGGTTTCTACATGCTACAGCTAACATTATTGGGTATTCGTTAATTCATTCATTGGCTTCGTCATCCTATTCTATTAACTAGCAAGCTGCCCAAGGACCCCCGTAGGACCTCTATCGTAGGAGGTCCTTCCGCCCAGATTTCCCTCCATATTTATCCAGCAACAATCGAATCACTCGCGATTTCGACACCGTCCGAACGTGTAGACATTTGTCGATGCCTTAACTGGGCCGCTTTAATTATCATGCGGTCTATCAAGCTACACGCTGGCCTATCAAGGATACCGATCCTAGTCGGCCGCGTACAGCGTCCCTAGTTCCTGGGATTTCTTTTCCATCTCTTTTTATCTGACTCTTTCTTTTCCATCCCATCGCCCACGGCTGTTTCAGTTTATGGAAGCTTGCATGGTTTCAACGGCGCGGCGCCGTGAAAGTGCCTAGATGCGACAAGGTACATCTTGTCCCTGTACTTTTTTCTCTCGTTCCCATCCACCCACGCGTCCCGATCTGGGATTAGAGGCCACGCGTGGCAGTCGAAAAATTTCTGTCCTCCCGAAACGATTCTTCATGACTAATTAAGGTCCCATCGAATCATTCGCCTCGTTTCCTAACGCTATATCTCCACGGAAGAAACCTCGACCGTCTTACTGTCGCCTCTTGTTAACTTCTTCTTCTTCTATATTTGGTAAAAGCTGCAATTTTTTTGAGATGCAACTAAAAGCTGCTTTCTACTGCTTCAGGGACATGTTCTGAAATTGAAAGTCGTCAGCGGCGGTCTCCAAGGTGTGCATCAACGAGGAATTCCACAACGACCGATTTTTCTGTGGAGAACGCCTGTTTCAGCGATTAGGGGGAGGAAGATACTGTTAGACTGTTTAACGAGAGACGTCAAGCCTGAAACGGAGCCTTAATTATTACGTTGGGCTGCTTTTCGCCTGCGAAACGCCGCGGATCGCGGAGATGTACAGGTACACGTGTACACTGCTGTATGCATATTTATTAATCGCCGTGCTATTTAGCGGTAAAACATCGAACGTCCTCGAGACTTTCTCCTTTTTGCAACGTTCGGCTGACTTTCAAAAACAAGCACGGCTGATTAGCAAAAGAGAAAATACAGTTATTCCGTGTCGCCGTCTCTGGGACCGGTAAAAATCATTTTTTTACACTAAAATTCTCACATTCTTCCTCCCATTTTAAAACTTTCCTCAATTCGTTCCACGAATACATAAGATCAGCAGTATATTCACGAGCATCTCTTTTGCATTAATCGCCGAGAGCCAATTCCGTAAATTAAGTGAGACATTTTCGCGAATGGTGGCCACTTACGGCTCCGGTTCCCCGACATTCCTCGCGATGATTTTTCTAATTGCTCGGAACTTCCAATTTCGTCTTGGATAGCAGCTCGTAATCGGCTGCAGTTTTTCCGGGCTGCGCGCCACGACAGAGTAATAAAATAGAGCTCCGCTCCCCACTTAATGGTGATTGAGTTCACGTGTAATCATAGACCAGATGTAACGACCACGGCATCTCCGGGGGATTTGACATAATCGACGCAGTGGTTCACGTAATTGCGGTATCTCCACGCGAATTGCTTTCATTCGCGGCGCATCAGCTGGCGCGTACTAATTAGCGTCGTTTCGTAATGATCCTCAAACGAAAACGTTACGCGCCGAGATATAGCGGCGTTCCCCTAATGATTGATCGCACTCCGACATTAAAACCTTCCTTCTGGTTACCGACGCATTTTAATTGGATCGCCGGTTATTAAAACGTCATTATAAATCGGATTCTCACGGAGGTATTGGACGATACAAATTCGACTTGCGGGACTCGACGATGATCTGGCAAATAGTCCGCAGTTATGCGAAAAACTATATGTGTGAGATATAAAACACAGTTAACACTTCGCTGATTTACAACTCCGTGGAATTCCTGTTTTTACAAATGCAATTGCTTTCGACGTTCAACCGGTATAACTTGTCAACTGCGAATTGATTACTATTTAACAAAAGACTTACAGCTGTCTTTTATGAAACGCAGTACATGAACATAGGTACGAAGCCTATCGCCAGGGGTTTCCGGCAGATAAAGTCTTCAGGATACGGTTATGTTCTCCTAGCACTGTTGAAGCGGAGGGGAGGGGAAATTTCTATTAAACTGCCGTTTCTCACGAGTGCTTCAGAAAACGAAGATCCAGCAGTCTAATAATCGAATAGGATGGTTCTTGTTGGGCTCGGGTAAGGTGGATGTTGTCCCTCTCCGTGTTTTTCTGCATACTGATCAGATAGCCTAACCGACGAGCTGAAAGGAGAAGGAAGGTAGGATGCTCGTGCAAACCGTGTTGGTCTCGCCTCGCGGTTTGCAGCATGTTAGAAAATTCCTATTCTAAGCACGATCCCGGCGTCCGTCGTGCTCGCCTGTGGCAACATCCGGCATGAATCAACAAAGTATAAAACCGAGCGAGCGATTCGGGTCTAAAACTTACGCCCACCACCGGCTAACGAGAGAGCGGCGAACGAGGCGAGACAGAATTATTTCGTTGCAAAGTGAAAGTCCTTTGGCTTGCTGTAGTACAAACGAAACTGGCGTAACGCGTGGGTCTCTCATCGCCCATGCTCGGCCATCGAATTCACTCCGGCTTCATTTTTCTCAGTCTTGACCCGAGACCATCCTTCTTCCTCGCATCTTGCTTCATGTCCGAGCTGGAGACTTTGGTGCCTGCACTTTCTTCTTAATTTCAATCGGCTGCACGAGCGGCAGCGAGCGATTCGTCGACTGCAGACAGCGGACTCTTTCGAAAATCATTAAATTTTTATCCTAACACGTTTTTATTTGGAGAGATGTAATTTCGCACACTTGTTAAATGCTATCATGTCTCAATATTGGCAAAACATTAATCTTCCAACATTAGTAGGTTCCGAGATATAGGACCTCATAAATCGCTTTTGTCACTGACTGACTGACTGACATATCATTAAAACCTTTTGGATGCTTCCCATTGATCTACAAGCTTGAAATTTGGTACATAGGTCCACCTTAACAAACACTCAAAGGAATAATTACCGAGTTTGAAATTTTACACCTTAAAGGGGTTGTATCGAAATTAATTTACTTAATGTCCACCTTAAAGATAAAAAATGCTTCCTACTACCGTACGAAAAATCATAGAATATGTTCCATTCATATTTTCAGAAGAATATGCAGCTTTATTTAATCGATGTTCGCGAGACACCGATTTTCGTCGCTCGAAACGTAAAATGGTAACAACAAAGACCGCCAGCTACATGGAAAGCGGCCGCGAACCGAAACTCTCGCGGCTATTGTTTAACGAGGTTTGCGTCACCGACGAATGCTAATGAAACGTTTATCTCCTCGTTGTTTCAGGTGAATTAATTCCGTGGACAGCCTTGGACACAGGACAATGATCACCCTTTCGGTTTTTTTCCTTATCGAACGTTGTTATTTCGTTTTATGATAGCTCGTTGTTAACACTGTCCACGCATGCATTTTTTATGAAATTAGAAAAACCACTGTAGTGGATAAAATTACGTCATTTACAATCACGGATTTTAACATTGCATATACTGATCGGCGAACGTAAACATTGCCGTTTTACTTGTGTTTGGCAAACATCTCATTCTGTATGAATGGACTGGCAACCACGGGCCGTGTTGTAGACATTTTTTTGACTGTGAGTGAGAATGACGTGAATGATATTGTGAGATGCAGAGGTGTGACTTCATCTTGTTCACATATCCTTTTGATCTCTTCAGGTAGTGACGTTCAATTATGATTCAATGTTTTATTTTGTATTTTCCCGTTGCCAATCAATTGTTTTTTCTTCGACCCTGAATAACTACAATAAAACCTTCTGTTCTAAGATGGATAGGAGTGTTTCAGAGAACTATAGATCATCTATTAATGATACCATATGTGAAGAGGTGCGATTTTCACGAACCGCGTTCCAAAAAACGGTACACGTTACAGACTAACAATTACAGTTTGATCAACGTGGACTATAATCGCGATACCAACAATTATTTCCTCGTAACCGCTGCAGATATAAATAACAAACATACTACCCGATCTAAAAACGGAACAAAACGGTACCCGCGCGCAACATGTGCTAATAACTGTTCATTGATCGCGGCGTTCCCGTATATTATCACAAAGATTAGGGTCCACGTCCGACAATAAGCGGCGATAATTACAATGTACAGGAGGCTGTTTATAGTTTTCAACGAATCAATATTATCGTGGTAATTCTGCACGTGAAAAATTGTGCGTTACGCGGCGTCTACGCCCATCGATTACCATTCCTGCGGAACGAAATCTTGAAGCAACAGTTCCGCGAACTCGTAGCCCGCAGCCGCGGGAACAATTCACGAAACGACTGAGTCGCGAACACACAAATCTAACAGAAGATAGAGAGAGAGCGGGAGAGATCGCGTGGATCAAGGAGCTCTCGCGCAAGCCGATACCGTTACGTTTTCCGCAGATTTCGCGCTGGCCCGCGTTACGATCCACTGGAAGAGACGCTCGGCATCGTAAAATGGCAGCCGGCTGGCAACGTCTAACAGTAAAAGGTCCCTCGTAACGCGAGCATCATCCTGGATCGAGCGAACGGTCCCCCGATCCTCCGAAAGCGATCGAAATTCCCCGCGGTGCGTTCAACCCGCCGCGGAACAAACAATTACGCGTCGTTCACACGGCTCCCCGAAGGTCTCCCTTTCATTTGGCCCAGCGATCGGCCGGTGGATCGATCATGGATCGCCGATTGCGTCACCGGTTCGCAAAATCACCGGTTAATGGGACGAGAACGATCAGCGTTCTCCGAGTGCCATCTTTGGTGAGTGCGTCAGAATTAATTCGTGAGTTAGAGAGGAACGGGATGAAAGGGACATTGCAATTAGATAGCAAATAAAATGATTGAGTTTCTTTTATTCCTTCTTTTCTACGCCGAGAGCATTGAAAAATGATGAAGTCATTGTTATCGAACAGTGGTAAAAATATTCAGTGGACTCATCATTGCAAAGAAGGCAAATACAACCGGTTTTGTAATCAGTTTTTCCATAGTCTGTACCGTGGCACTTGCAAATTGTAAAATCACAAGCGAAACAAAGATAATGGAACGCGATCGAACGATCTACGTCCTCGAATCAACGAGTACATACCATCTTTAGATCGAGGGACGATGACGCTCTGTAAATCAGTACGTCGGCGATCGATCGGATCCTCGATGCACGTGTGGGACGTTGAAAAGTACCCAGGGAAATCCGAATGGTATGCCAGAGTTCCGAAGAAAACTGCAACCGTGCGAACGGGAGGCAAGGTTCGCGTCTTTGGCCTCGATTGGAAGCGGCTACCTTTGATTCGATCCAACCTGTTAGCGGCTAACAGGTCTGGGTTAGAGCGAACATCGTCGCCGACGACTATGAACCTTGACCCCTGCACTACCAACGTCTCGAGGAATTTAAATACTCTTTTATTTTTAGCCACGGTAATTGTCGCTTTTAACCCTGCGTATGCGGGCTGCGCCCGTGGGAGCCTTGAGGATAGCTGCTGATACTGTTACCATTTAACTTCTCTGGAATCCCTTGATCCTTCGCGAACGAAGGTTCATTTAAATATCGAAAATACTTTCCTTGGAAAATTAGATCCTACAGCAATGTCTCGGAGACTGTGGGAAGAATGAAAATATTCTGTGTCCACCGACTCTTTATACTAAAATGATACATACCAGAAAACTCTTAATAGGAGCCTTAATATTTATATTAAACAATGTCATTGTTATATACAAAAAATTAGATCACATTACTCGAAATATATTGTAGTTTCAAGGTTGAAATCCTTCGGAGTGAGTTACAGAGTTCCGAATACTCCAAAACAATCGCTCGCAATTACCGTGCTGGTATATCCCCACATTCACATCATAAAAATGCGGTATATTAACACGATGAACTGAATATACAATTTATTACTTGAGGAAGAGACCTTACTGGGTGAACATCGCGAGCACGTCGTGCACAACGGGCTAATAGACCTAGAATAAGGTTCAAGAGCCACCAGCTGAAAGCACGGTTCGTTATAGCGTACACTAGTTCAGTGAGAACGGCAGGTTTTGTATGATCCATCTGCAATGGTAATCACGGCTCGAGAGGATCTTCACACTCTGATTCTTCTGAGGATAACGAGATTTGTATCGGGCTTATATGTAGTACCGCCGCGGAACACGCGTTCGCGTCCCACCCGGCCACCGCAAATCCGCCGGCCCGATAATAGCCCGGGAGTCAATGATAGTTCTCAGTCGGCGGTTCGGGTAAACGGCTTCTCGATGTTTAGTCGATTCAATTACCCGCTTTACGAGGCTCCGCGCGAAGAAGCCAGCCGGTCGACGCGTAATCCTCAAACTTATCAGCCATGAAAGCTGTTCGGTGGATGCAGAGGGGACGTTAATTACCGAAGCGGCGTAAAACACCAATTATTACCGGTGGCAGGCAGTTCGAGGCGGCACGACGAAATTCCAGCGCCGAGTCCCGGAGATCAGATAGAGACGTCACGCGTAATGCCCGATGATCGAATCGTGTCATTAACGATCATTTTACCCGGCGCGAACGTCCGTTTACTACCAGAGTTATCCCGCGGGCTCGGCCTATCGCAATATTGGAGGCTCACAGTCCTCTCGCAAGCGAGTCCTCCAAGCTTTTTTCCCACGCACACGCGAGAGAGATGTCCCGCTAACGGTATGACGTTCCGCTTGTTCGATCCGTGAGAATTCGCGGGGAAAAAACCGAACCGATCGGGAACAGAGGACCGGGGAACATGCAAGTCAATTAATTTTCGTGGATTTCGCAAATCGAAGCGAACGATTACAAGAACCACTCAAGGACTCTCGTCTGGTATGAAGTCAACTCGATTCCTTTTCATTTTTCCCGCCGCGTGCCGTGCCGCGCCGAGGGATTTTTCCACGTCTGCATGCGCAATCAGTTAACGGATGGTTTCCCTAAATATGGAAAGACTGGTGACACCGCGAGTAATGGACCGATCCGCGCGCTCGCTGCGACATTGCTGTTGCAAGCATTGAACTCTCCAGGTCGCTCGCGCTCGCCGGATCCACTTAAGGCGCTCGCGGTAAACGTGTCACCGGTTATTCGCGTAACAGGCGCACCGAGGTTTCATTACCACATAATGAACGGACAAGTTTTATTGTAACGGTACGACACACGATAAATATCTGCTGAACGAGATCGGCCCGCGTAATTTCCCGCGACCGGGGATGAAGACGTTTGTTATCGACCGGTATGCGGAACTGTGCTACCGGATCCTGTAATTAGCGACTGGGACCTACTACGGGATATTTATCTTAAATAGAACACGCGAGACACTCTCCGAACGACTGATTCAGGTCGGCTTTTTGCTTGTTGCCTCTCGTACGATGGGATTCGGTTTATTGTTCTGAATACAGTAGAACCTCATTATTAGTACTTCATTATTATTAGAGAAATATCGAGTATCACATTCCGAATGAAATTGTCCAGGAACAACGGACACAATCGTCAAGCACGTGCTCTAATAAAACAAACACGTCTGCTGCCACGTACCTATTAGAAAAGTTCGTGGTCGTAGACAATACTGACAGAGAATAAACGGCGAATGTCCTCGAGGGACAATTTCGTGGTTGCGATGAAGCCAATTCAGACGATCCCGGCGCTTTTAGAGTTGTTTTCAGCGAAACGTACCCGCGGCCATTTATAGTCGTCGTTTGTCAAAGCGACGAGCACCGCGGCGAGAATGGATCGCGAATTGAAATTGCTTTTGCGAGGGTTCGCGAGCCGCGACGACGAGCAACGAAACAAAGTACCGGATAATAACTCGCATCGCGCCGCTCGATGGACCACTTAGGGTACATGGCTAACGCAGAAACGGCGGCGTTATTATCGGTTTGGCCGAACCGCGTACGTACGCCTGGATGACTACTGCAAAACGGTAAATTACAGCAATTTTCCTGATCGCCGTCTAACACGTGTTGCCGATGGTTAAACGGACAAATTGATCGTTGCGAAAATTCACCGTTCTAACGTTTCTCGCGCCGTTCGCCATTTTTACGTACGTTCGCTAAAAGCGCGCCTCGTACGGAACGGGAAATGGATTGCCGGATAAACGGGAATTATCCGCCGGGCTCTCGATCTTCGCGATCCTGCGAGCTTTCAGCTTCGGATCGTGATCTATGAAATTTACTGCACCTGTAGCGGCCGGGAACGAACTTGGAAATGTTGCCCGACAAGTCTAAATTTTCAAGTAAAAAAATTCAAGTCTTTTATAGGTCAATAAATTCGAGGTTTAAGCGCACGTTACATAAAAAGCAACGTCACAGAAGTCGTAGAAGTCGAGGAGAATTACAGTTGCCTGGTATGACGTCGAGGATTTAGGCGTTCTAGATCTCGCGACCTTGGCTGCCGCCTTTCAGTTCATTTTGCTCGTGTCGCGTTTCGTCATCGCCTAATGGTACCGTGTCTGGAGCGCAACTTCAAGACGAATGTACTGCGAACAGCGAATCTAAAAACTCCGAACCCATTCGACGTCCATAAACGGATTTATCGATGCAATTAACACTGTACCGCGGGCCCTGTTCATCACCTGGCGCTACGCAGTGGTGTCACTCGAGAGATCGGTTTATTTTTTACACAGGAAAGATCGTGTTCTACACAGGCTCGGTGAAAATTACTCTCGGTCGTTAATCGATGGTTGGTCGGCAGGATGCGCGCGAGAAACCGGCGAGAGACACGAGCGAGTCCTCGCGGCGAGGCACGACCCGACGAGGCAAGGTCGAAAGAAATCAATAAAGCTGTGCATTTCTTCGAGGGGGGACGACGAGCATTCGCGCGGAAGGAAACGGCGAACGTCGCGTAATGACGCTCATTATCGGAGTCACAGCGCGTCCACTCAATGAAATAATAAAATCATCTTCGTAATGATAGCCTCGCGCGAGCGCGTCGTCTCGCCGCGTGTTGTACGTGTGCGAGCTTGGTAACGGAACCACGGAAGGGACTCGGAAAAGTAATTTGCACCGCGACCCATGACACTGCCATCCCGAGGCACGAATAATTGCATCGTAACCGTTAAAGGGTGGAAAGGTCGCCCGGCCGAGTGGCTACGAGTGGATATCCACCGCGGCCGTACCGATGTGTAGCCACACGCATAAGAAACGTTATTAGTGGAAATTGCGTCGGGGAACCCGCGCCGATCGAGCTGCCTCCCGGGACATTTATCACGGCCGTTTATCATAAACAATCAATCGCCGGATAAATAGATACGCTCGGAGGCTGAACGTCCCCCGGTGCCTCCCTCGAGATGATCGAAGCCACTGCCTGCCTCTT
Organism: Lasioglossum malachurum; assembly: GCA_028455605.1. NCBI lineage: Eukaryota > Metazoa > Arthropoda > Insecta > Hymenoptera > Halictidae > Lasioglossum > Lasioglossum malachurum. Next base: position 4,248,884 of record CM052319.1, on the reverse strand, counting down.
CCGACAGCTCGACGAGACCAGGACTTCTCACTGAAATCACCCGTCGCAGGATCATTCTGCCACTTCCGCATCCGAACGTCAGTAGTCTCGCCATTTTTCACTTCAATTGATCGCATGATGTACCTGGACGATTTTGAAAATTAATTCTAAGATCAGCTAACAACATTATGAAATCCAAAATACATATATTTTTTAGTATTTAAAAAAGTATATTATAAGAACATTTTTAAATTATTACCCCATTAATAATTCTTTCCACATTTTCAAGCAGAGACTACTGTGCACCGATTTGGAAATGAGTTAGTGAAGACGTTCCTGTCGACGATGAAAACAGTGTGCAATATTGAACACGATTTCACAGCGACACGAGTAAGAATGTTCGGTGTAAAAGGAACATTAAAGATGACGTAATTTATAATTACGTAGCCGCGTAAGCATGACGATAAAAACCACGAATTTATTCATGTACTTCAGAATGCGTAATAGGTTAAGAATAATCGTTCGCTATTCCAACAAAAATCTGCGAATAAAGAACAGGCTGATTCATTGCAGCTTCGTTGGAATTTCCGATGATCTGTACCTGTTTTTCGAGCGTGTTTCATGTTTACACGGTTGCGTAGGTGCTAATAGAAGACCCGCGGAGACTAGTTTTCGCGAAATCTAAGCGAAGGAGCTATTTGGCAAGAGCTAATTCAGCTTCTCGAACGGAGAGGAGCAACAATTCGCGCAACGGTGTCCACCGAGATTCGCACCGCGTTTACATTTGCAATACGCGATTTACGTAATACGTCCGACACCTATCCGACGATGTTACGCAATCGTTTATTACAGGACTGGTCTCGCGGGGACACGTTTAATCCGTCATCGCAACGGTACAAACCGCGATTCCCCTTGTACGGTCCGATAATCGCTCGTAATTCCGTTTACCCGACGCGAGGATGAGCAGCGAGCTTTTCCTTCCGCCTCTTTCTCAAGAACGAGGACTGTTGTGTCGCATGTGTACGCGAGACCTCCGTGCGAGATTTGAATAACAGGTTGCAGCGAATTCGCAAACACATTGAACACCGGTTTACAGTTAGGCAAACGCTGAGCTAGAAATTGACCGTGCGTCACACGACGACGCGGACGCTCGCGAACGGCTATTATTTCTATGCTAATTCGATGCACTCGTGCAAACGGGATCGCGAGAGACATTACCTTAACGACGTGTAAAAACGGATCCGCAATTAGACGGCCCAGACCGATGCCGATGACACGCTGGAAACGGATTTAATGAATTGGCAAGCAGTTCTAAAAATACCCGAACAGGAGACTGTTTTGCAAGGTGTATTGCGAAAGGCTTCGATTAATGATCTTTCTTAGTTAAATGCTACTTATTGTACTCTATAAACACCTATCGTTTTACGACGATAATGAGTAAGTGAAATTTAAGACTGCAGGAGGATTAAAAGAATGAAATATATTCACGTACATTCATTGATAGTCCAGTGAACGAGGAAAGTTGTAGAGAGAAATGGGAGGAACACAATTTTTAACTTTGGGACTTTGTTTGGACTAGTTACGAGTTGGACTATGGAGGATACCTGTACGTGCTAAAATAATAGACATAATCAGTGAATATTTTCGCGAGTGGCCATAAGAAACAGAATCAAAGCGGACTGGTTCTGCGAAAGTCCGTTTGCCCGAGCAGCGTCCGAACTTTTTGCGTGCCGTTCAATTCAGTCACGTTAATTTAATTTTACTCTTCTTGCGACAGGCAGCATCGGCGAAGCGCTTCGACGAACCGAAAAGAAACGCGACAAACGAGTTTCTAGCTCGTCAGAGAAAAGCAAAAGTGACACTCCCAGTGCAGTGGCGGGGATCGTCGTGTGGCCGGGGGCATCGTTGTGCGAGAAGAAATTCGTTAGAGCGACCGCGTGGCTATAGCAACACGATATTATATTGAATTCGTTCGAACTATTAACTGTGCGGAGGATCCCGGTTCTCTTGCAGGTGTGTAGCTCTCTATCACGAGCCACTCTGCTCGGCGATACGTGACGATATATCCTACCCCCATGAAGCCAATGACCATGACATCCTGACCCGCGGAGGTATTCATCAGCCGGATGATTGCTACCATCGCGAAAAAACGACGCGCGGAAAGAATAAGAGCAAAGATCCCGAGGAGATGATCGACCGGCCGGTGTTGATCCCTCTTGCTCTCTTTTGTTCGGGAATAATGGAGCAGAAAAAATTACAATGGCCCCGGCATTCGCTGAAATTGGTATTCACTTACGACGATGTTAAAGGGGCGGGCCCTTGGGAATCATTAGCCCCGGAATATTCTCTGTTTTACGTCCGGGGAAGCGGAGAGGATCATTTTTTGGGCACGCTGGGCGTCGAACGTCTTCATTAGGAATTATGAACGCTTCTTTTTACTCGGATGTCTAATGTTCACGTGCATTCTTATTTTCAGCAATTATTTCGTACGCAGCAGAAAAGGGGAACTCGGAGTCTGAAAGTTGCACTCTCTCTTCCCGAGCTTACAATCGAATTATTCAATGTTCTGATTAAAAGATATCGAAGCATATCTCCTTCCCCGGACTATTACAAATTCATTTACACCTGATGTATCAAGACATGCATCGAAGCGATTTCCACGTCGCGCATCTCGTTAGATCGATCCCGTATTCCGTGCGCCGGTGGTATTTTCCAAAGCGACGCAGAAATCGCGTACAGAGCGTAACAGAGAGGAGTGACGTGGATTCGAGCGTGCCACGCTCGGGAAGCAAAACATTTATTCCGCTTCCTGATGCAGAAGGGGGGCCCTGAGGAGTCCGCTGCTCGTAGGCGAAAGCAAAGCAAAGCAATGCGAGGCGAGCCAAAGCACAGCGAGGGAATCACGACGAGGGAAACGTCGGAGAAGCCACGTAACAGGCGCGCGATACGAAAGCGATTCCTGGAGACAAAGGAAAACGTGTAGCTACACGCCCGGTTAAAAGGAGCGACCTCCTTGAGAACGGTCCTTGACTCGTAGAGACGGCTCAGATAAGAAGAAGGAGAAGCGGTGCGAGTAGTTGTAGAAGTAGAAGAGGAAGAAGGAGAAGAAGAAGTAGAAGACGACGAAGGAGAAGAAGAGAAGGAGGAGGCCAGCAGCAGGAGCAACGGCAGGATGAGCCAGAAGAGAGGAGAAGGGAGACCCGGAGGCGAGTAATGGCGCCTACACTCAGTGGCCGCGAAAGGGCGAAGAATATTCTGCTTCCGAGGAGTGCGATATACAAGCCAGCAGAATACGCGAGCTGCATCCAGCGGATAAGAGAGAGAAAGAGAGATGGGGGAGAAACAGAACCACAGAGGAGAGAAAGAGAGAGAGAGAACACGGCGGAAAATGTATCCAGCCACAGCATGGGCACCGGTCGACGGTTTCTCCCCTTCGCCCGTGCTTTTCCCTGGTCTAATGTGGTTAATTAAACAACCAGCAAAACGATATTCCTGGAATGAGATCGTAGACTCTACGACGGAGAGGCTGCGGACGAAATCGTGGGCTCGCAGTAAGTGCACCGGGTAGCATCCAAGAATGACCAGTCCGGGGCTAGGAACAATTTTACTGCCTCGCTGTTCGGTTAATGCTACCCGCTACCCTGGCGCGAGAGAAAATGGTTACCGTTCCTCCATAGCCCGTATATTTATCCTGAACTTTATTAGTTATACACGCGCTGCGCGACGAGATAACCGCGTAATTATGGCCGAAACGCTTCTACGAGTGATAACACAATCGCTGCTTGATAGAAATACGTTTCGCGAGGTTGCGGAACGCGCTGGGTCCGCAGAGACCCACGGGCAGTATTGAAGAACTCGAACAGTTAAAAAGGAACTAACATTATGTAGAAACGAAGATTGAGATGTAGAATGTCCATGAAAATGTACAGAGAAACAGACATGAAAAAGTACACACACGATAACTAATCTAGAATTACTTAAGAGCAGAGAATAACTAGGAATATTAACAGAAGGGAAACGACAGAAACAGAAACGTAGAAGCTAATCATAAAACACGTACAATGAAACGTAAACTTTATCGAGCTAATTAATTTCAAGTCGTCTGCATCATTAGACCATTCATTGCTTCAGCATAACTAAACGACGACCGTCAAACGAGAAACCAGTTCGTACGACCACTCAGCCTGCACGACTAGAATTAGCCCTTTCAGGACGAATGCCGCCATATTGGCGACATCAGGCTTGCATACCCGACGTCTAGATTACAGCTAATTCGATTAAACAAATAACACAGGGGTGGTACATATCTCTCTTCTCATTTAAGACTTTAGTACACGATCTAGTTCTCCAAGAATAACAGTTCAACGTTTCGAAATATCTTCAGGCACGAGAGGTCGATATTAAATGGCAGTAAAAATAAAATACAAACGCTGCCAACATTTTTGGAGCTGGTAGATTCCTTTGTCTGCTCGCCTAGAACCCCGTGCCACTTTTCAGCAGGTCCGTTCGAGGTCGTGAACTCTCGTGCAAATACGGCGTGGCGAAGAAGCTTGATTTGTTCGATCGGTAGATCTTCGCGATTCTACGTTTCTCCGGTCCCCGCGAGAGAGGTAGGTTCAACGGAAAGGCGTCATAAATTACAAGGCGAATCCGTCTGAAAAATTAACGATTCGATCCGGACAATGCGCGGTCTAATGTACGCGGACGTTCCTTGCCTTCCACGTCCGGAATGATACCTGCGGGCATGCGATGCAGAAGGTCGCGAGGTGTGCTCATTCGTGACCAGAAAAATTTCTCGAAGGGAAAACCTGAAGAAGACCGGAGAAAGATCGAGCGGATGCGAGCTCGCACACCCTTTCGTCCGTGCGTTCATGCTTGGGAGATACATAAGTACACACATACGCATTCTACTCCTCTCTCTCTCTCTTTCTCTGTTGCTGTTCTCTGTCCCTCTCTGCCGGAGAACCTGGACGGAAAGAAGAAGAGGAGAAAGAGAGAGATAGAAGGTGCGAGTGGCGTCTCAGGAACGAAGGATGCCTATAATCGGCAATGGACGACCGCACCTCGCCACTTTCGCGTTGCTTGACGTGGATACCGGTCTAACCGATCGACCGGTTAATCATCGTCGTCTTCGGCCGGATTCTATCTCAAGCACTCCGCACGCATGCTCGTATTTATTATACGGTAGCTGGCCGGCGATTTCGTCAGGACCTGGGACCCGGCCCCTCGCCACACGTAATTTAATTAATCAAGGGATAATCGACGCTAATAGCCGCCTCCTAACATCGATCCTTGGTTCGGCCTCGCAAGCAACAGAAAAATCGCTTTCCTCAATCCGCGCCGGTGTCGTATCACCTTAAAATCGGTCTGAAAAAATCGTAAATTATGCTCTACTGGATCATTTAAATATAGAAGACGCATAGCGACATATGCTGACAGGATGGGACCGAAATTTCAATCGTAAAACAGCTTGCTAATGGTTTTCTCATTAGCAAACGACCAGAAATAACTTGTTATACGCTCGGGATAAGATAAAGGTATTTAAAGAGAGGTAGTTAAATCTAAGTTTATTCTTTTTCTAATTATTGCTTGGACTTCTTTCGAAGAGCGCGCCATAGATAGTCGACAGCATTACGATTAGGATAATTCCACTGTCGAAGAAAGGGACAAGTAACATTGATCCAATTTGAAACAGGCACGTGAGAAGAATAACCACTATGCCTGAATCACGTTATCCTTGTTAATTGCATTTCATTAATACAAAATATGCGAACATCTTCGCCGTGAAATAACCACCGTGACTAACAGATATAAATTGCAATTGTGCCGTTTGTATTTAATAATTCTCTCATCGCCTTGTCGTTAATTATCCTTCTATCGATGCTTCTCGATCTAGCAAAGTTGCACGTTATAACGTTAAGGCCGTGGTAACGATCATTAGTAATAATTTCAGCGTTCTATCGAGAACTCGAGGTTGATCGGAACCGATGCTGGAAAAGATGCAACCATTTTTTTCCAGGGTGAACGAAGAGTACGGTCGTTGCAATCGACGACGATCTCAGGCGTGCCCTCGCGCAGGCAAATAGCCGCTTAGCCGAGATGCAATTGGGCCGAGGGAATCGCCGTGGGGATGCATAATTGAATCGAGTCCAAGTTAAATATTACTTGCGAAACTCATAAATATGCAAAGGCTACGGCGGGAAAGCCTGGGTGATCTCCATTTTCAGAGTTTCCATCCTCGCTGAGGGGCTCGCAAAAACCACGGTTCAGGTTTCACGGTACACTCGTGCCGATCGCGTGGGGTCATGGATCTGATTTTCGCCCTTGAGCGCATGGGGGAATCGATTCAATTCAATTCCTATGGTAATGAGCGAGGAATGCATCCGCGGCTGAATAACTTCCTTTAAGGATTCGCGTACTCGAAAGTAGATTTGAACAAGACTGAAACCGGTAGAGACGGTCGAAAGCATTCCAAGGGCCGATGCGACCCATCCGTGACCCCCAAGGACGCCGAGGACCATCGGGCCCCCTCCATCTTGCCTCCAAGGACCATCAAGGCCCTTTCGGGACCAGGGAGAACCGCAGGAATCCTTTGGATGCCAGACTGTTCAGTCAACAGTGGCCAAAGGTCCCCTAAAGTCGCCAGTTATACGAACGTTGATGATATCAACCTGAGGCGCCACTAAAATTTACCATTCCACAGTTTGAAACAGTCTTCACGGTGTTATTAGGAGCTGAAAAGAAGCCACTTGCCCCTGTACCGTCGTAGGCGACTTCTTCTCAGCTCCCAATACTAAGACTGCTTCAGTTTGTCTGTACAGTCTTTTTCGATTTTATGGGATTTTCGACGCGACTAACTCGTTCGAAAAATGTTCGAGCGTTATGGAAGCGTTTCCCACGGAGCCTGACTCAGTTACGAGAGCAACATTGCGGTGATCAACGAAGCACTCTAACAGGATTCCAGCGTGCAGCGTGCGTGCTCCGGATCGTTCAGCGTATCGCCAGGAATAAAATGTTGCATTTCGTGATCGTCCGAGTTAAGTCGTTTCCTGTGCGAACGCGTCCAGCCACGGTGGACAAGAAGCGCCATCAGTTCGAAAGGAGTCCGTGTCATAACGGCGAGGAGTCATGCGACAGAGAAAATTGCCACAACCGAGGCTTAGAGGCTCCCCGGTCTTCTACCGATGAAGAAGAGGGCGTAATTTTACTTCCTTAATTATCGAGAAACGTTCGCATACGCGTAACACGCGGGGATCTAGATTTCCCACTGTAGTTTATGCTTCCTCGTCTTGCTCTAGCGTGATTGTAGTTCCCGAAACGGTAACTAGAATCATTTTCGCGTGAGAAACGATCCTGGCCCCGTTCGTTGCAACAGAGATCCGAGAGATCGAGGATCCATCGCGTGCTGAGGCTCGATTCGTTGTCTCTGTAGATTTCGGGCGACGATTATCGAAGAACATAGGCGAATAAAGAAACGCTGCCATAACTCTGCTGGCTTATTAATTATTTCCAGCAGAGACGAGCGGCGGATGCGACTGCTCGAACATGTCTGCTACCGTGCTTCGCGTGCGATACACATTTTATTGCGCAACCGATCCGGCCGTCAACGCGAAGTTCAAACGGGGTCACAGGTAGCAAACGGAAAACGAGGCGATTTTCCCATTCGTGCGGCTCTCAAAGCTTTTCTGACCGTTTCGAGACCGTCGCAACAATGGCAGCGACTTGCGTGAACGTAACGGTGAGTAAAAGTGGCTCCGACTTTACTGCAATTTACCAAACGCTGGTTACGAGATACAGTGTACGTCTGGTGTAGAGTTTTCGATTTGAAAAAGTTTTAATTGGATTGGAAGACACTCGAAAAGAAGATAGCGGTTACGCTGAGATATGAACGGTAATTTCTTGCATTTTATTTCAGCAGCATTCATGCAGATCAGCCGACGTCGGGGGCGCGAGATTGAGAAACTTTCCAGCCCACAGGCGTTTTGTGCGTCCACGCATTCGCGCCGATTTCAGTCGTTTCGAATGGTAACCAGGAAAATGACGGTCTCGGTGCGCCGCGACCTCGACAATGCCTTTCGCTGTCGATCGAGCATTGTGCACGCTGCTTCGATCGGTGACATAAGAAACGCCCGCCGCGCGAAAGTAATAGGGGATAGGTATGTATTGCGTTTTAAACGGTGATCCCGGTAATCGAGCAAATAGGAAACGGTGTAAACAGAGTAAAGACATTAACACCGATAACGGCCTAACGTTCGACGCGAACTAACAAACGAGAGATTAATTCACGGATGTGTGACGCACCGTGTCCCTGACAACATCATTACCTTAGCTTAATAAAATAAAAATGCAATGCAGGAAATGTGAACGAATTTACGTGTCAAGGTAACTTTAAATTGGCACAATTTAACGAAATGTTACTTCGGAACTGGGTCAACGAAAAGGAGAAGAGGATGTAAAATGCATTTTTACGATGCACGCAGCTTGCGATTGCGAAAGCATCAATGTGCGGAATTTTGCAGTGGCAATTATTAATCACGTAACGTCGAGCTGTTTCGTGGTTTCGGACGAACAATTGCCTCGACGAGGTCTGTTAAAATTCCACCGATCGTTCACAGGGGAAAACGGGAAACATTGAAAAGCGAGAAGTCGCCTCGGAACGTGTGATTCGAATGCCTCGCGGGAGAGTTCGATGCGCGGTTAGGCACGATCGTCAGACTCGAAGCGTCAACTACGATCGGTTAACGATTTCCTTTGTGTCGCGGGCACGTTTCGATGGGTTATGGTTTCCCGTTTAACATGCGGAACAGCGGAGCCTGGCTACGTTAAAACGGCTTCATTGTGCGGGAAGGTACGAGCGCGACTTCAGCATCGGCGGTATTCCAGGAAGCATAATCCAGCAATCGATATTAGCCTGGCCGCGAACCATGGTCGGCGGACGGGCCAGAAGCAAATGATCGCATAATGTATTCGGAATGCATTTGCAAGATAATGGGAGCCATCGGTGGCGTTCCCCCCTGTAAAAATGGACTGGGACGCGTTGCATCCCGATGCAACACCCGCCGAAGAAAACTCTGCGGAAACCGCGAACGAATAGAGAGAGAGAGAGGGAGAGCCGCTCGCCGCAGAGTGGCTCCGATGAATTTCAATGTAACGTTCTCGCTCGACGACTACGCCTTTTATCGTCTCTAAACCACATCCTTACACGGTTTTATCGCGAATCTTCGCTTCCTAGCATTTCCGTCTGCCCGTCATTATCATAAATCGCGCGACGTTGTCCACCGTCGCCTTCGGTTGCTTCTCTTTTTTTTTCTCCCGCGGACGAGAACACGTCGATTACCGCTAACTTGGCAATGACGCCGGTAGCTGTGCGCGCACACCGTTCCCCTTAATCATCTATATTTTTATATTCCCAACAGGACTTACGCAATGCCCGCCGGATCGTTGATAAATATAGGTACTTGCGTTACATCCAAAGGCGGTGACGCCGCGTCCAAGTCCATAAAAGAAGCGCACCAAAGGATCACACTCCCGATCACTGTGTCTCTCCGCGTATATCCTTCTCAAATATAGAACTTTGCTCACTCACTCGCGGCCACGACTCGCTACACTCCCGAGCCCGCTTTTTCTTCGTATGTGTGTGTGTGTGTGTGTGTGCCACCCGCTCTTAATCATCCCCCATGGATCCCCCGCAGAGCCTTTTTTGCACATATCCCGAACGCACACTCCCGAGTGTCCCCGAAACCGGATCCTAGCCGGCGAACATCTATATTTGTCACAGAAGGCGTCCCCGCTCGATCAAATCACCGCAACACCACGTCCCTTCGATCCTCGAGAGATCTCGAGATATCGGTGCGAAACCTTTCAGGTTTTCGCACAGATTTTCTAATCCTAATTCGATGGAAGGGACTCGATGGTCGTGTATCGCACTTCGTAAAAACGATTCATAGCTCGCTGTGGTAATTGAGGAAGCGGCTGGTGCGGTGCACGCCCTCTCACTTTCAAAGATAAAGAATAATAATGAGCGAGTGATTGAGCAGCTGCAACCACAAAGTAAAGGTGCTTTTGTAAAAATTTCTGACACGTACTCTTCTTCTGGACACGCATTTAGATATTACTCGTGTGGTCTATTCACTCTCATTCGTTCCCTGCTTCAGTATGGCGTTCTCCACACGCTTAATACGTCGTTTAACAATCACTTAGGAAAATCTGCATTTTACATGTTCGAGAAAGCCAACATTGATCTCGCGCGTTGGCTAACTTCTTAATTTCGTCATGACGGAGTGCATCTACAATTCTATCGATTGGTAAGTAGCAACCACGTTTTCAAATAATGAAGTTACAGATTCAATTATACAGTATTTTTTGCGTAATCTCTGATTGGCACCCGACATCTGTTTAACCTCAATAACGTATACCAGCAATGATTTATTCCTCGAATTGATTATGAATATAAGCGTGGTAAAATGGGGGCCGGTTGAGGGTTAAGAGCAGCGAATTCAAGGTCGGGATCGCGACTTTCGACGAGTTGAGCAATAGACACAGCAAACGTACGAGTCCTATTCAATCATTGAAGCTAAACCAATCTTCCGCTGATAGATCGTTGGGTGGAAAAGGATGTGTACCAACGGTGACGCAAGCGTCGAGCGGATCGCTCGACGAAAGTTCGATTTTGCGAACTCGCCTTTCGTTTCGGGATGGCGTCGCGGGTTTTGGCGTGCCCGGTCGCTTTCTAAAGTCGAGGACCGGTCGTCGAAACCGGGAACGGCTGGTCCGCCGGAAAAGTCGAAGAATCGCAGTCGTCGAATGCAGTTTCAACGAAATTGAGCACACGGTGCGCGTTCGGCGTGGCAGAAAAATTACGGGGAATAGAACCGCGGGGATTCGTTCTAACGCGCAAAAAAAGCGACCGGCTCGCGTTACGGCCAGGTAGTCGCATAATTTCTGATCGGTAGGCTCCCGCATCCTTGACACCGTCTGCCTAAAGGATGTGCTAAAGGTCGTAGCTAACACGCGCGGTCTGACATAACGTCCGATTTCGCGATCGAACTGTTTCCTTTAATTAAAGAATCCCTGCCTTTCATGGCGAGTGTGCCTCGTTCGTTGTTTAACATATAATGTTGAAAATACATATATGTACAGTCGCCGAGGCGAAGAATCGAGTACGCGCGAGCCACGCCGCACGAAACTCATTTCACCGATGGAAACGCCGGATATTTATAGCTGCGGGAACGCGAGATGAAAGTAACGCGGCTCTCGGCAAAAGTGTAACACTTTTACGGAAGACCGGAGAACCAACCGGTGGACTTTCCAGATTCTCCGCGAGGATCTCTATTATTAATCCAAGGCCGGATCAGGATTCAGGCACGGGCAAAGAGAGGATCGAGAGAGAGAGAGAGAACAACGGGGGTCGATTCTGGGATTCGAGCGCGTCCCGAGACAATGAGATTCCTTCGGGAGGACTGCGTGACTCCATTTTGGAGAACGTCAAAGAGCGTGCGTGATCAAGCGTTGATCGAGTTTTTCTCCCTGAAGTATCCTCGAGGGATGTCCCGCATCGCCGCCAACTGACACCGGCGACGGATGCTCGGAGATCTTCTCCGGAGCGACCTTGACTCCAGAAAAGAGCGAACCCGTTTCGCGCGAGCCTCGATTCCATTCTCTCTCTCTATCTTTCTCTCTTACTCTCTCACTCTGTCTTGTCAACGGGGACAGCGACAATCGAAACGATCGCGGAACGGAGAAACTGTCGCCGGATATCGGATAATGTTTCGCGGGTCTGGAACCATACGCCGGGTTTTCTCTCGCGCGCGAGAGAGAGAGAGAAAGAGAAACATACGGGGAAAGAGAGACGGTGTCGCTGCGCGAAAGCGCACGAAGGAAAACGGTAACGGGCTCGCGAGAGCTCGGTGTGTTCGGCAGCATTCGTAGAAAATTCGGGAGCGAGCGAACAGAGATTTCGGAGGTTCGTGACGGAGCGTGTTCGTGGATCCTTGTCGAGCAGACGGTCGTGTTCCCCGTGATCGAACTTACCCGTCCCCATGGCTGACAGCAGCCTCCTTCAGCCACGATCCTTCCTTGTATAGGTGGTCCAATGCTGGATGATTTTCACTAGTCGCTCAACAGTGTGAAAGAAAAAATAAATAAACCACTGTAACACCTTTCGGTGATGACGTCGAGGAAAAGGACGAACTCCTCGTCCAGCCGGTAGACCGCGGACGAACTGGTGGCTGGCGAAGACTTTTGGTGAGACTTCGACGTGAGACAACGACGACGTCATCGCCGGCCTGGTGTCTCATTGGCCGGCGGTCCTTCTCTTTGCTCGACTTGCCTCTCTCTTTTCACCGGGCCTCCCTCCTCTCCTTTTCCTTCTACGAACTCCTCTCTCGCCGCGCCGCTCCGCGAACTTCCTCTCCTCTTCGTCGCACACCTGGACGATCGTGATTGCTCTTACCTTTTCTATCGCTCGCTCTCGCCGCGCCGCGCGGCGGGGCTAGAGCAGCGGAGTCGCTCGAACGAAGCGCGAACTCCGAGAGCTCGACGCCTGGAACCAATCCACCTAGCCGCTTCGCCGTGCTAGAGACCCTCCAAGAGCCCGTAGAACCTGAAAACGTAGGCTCGCAGGAGGATGGAGGCCGTGCCAGAGGTCAATCGAATCGAAATTTCGATCACGCAGACTGTAACAAAATTGATGCCACCGGTCCTCCACGAGTGGATAGCGCATCTGGAACTCCAGGATCAAAGATTCACCCGCGGACATTGCGGCAGGCTTTCAAGTAGAACTACCCAGCAAACTGCTGGTGTGGGTTTAGAGAAGGACACAGACGATGCCAGAGGTCGATCGAATTGAAATTTCCATCACGCGGACTATTACGAAATCGATGCCAACAGTTTCCATGAGCGCTGGTGTACCTAGAACTCTGGGATGGAAGATTTCCAGGAGATCAATCGAATCGAAATTTCGAGTAGCTCGTATGCCTGCTATTGCTCCTGAAAAGTTCTACGGTCGAAGATTCAGTTGCAGACATTCCTGGATGTAGACGTTCTACAGCCTGCAAGCACAGAAACTAGCACCGCGTGTTTACCGAGAGGTACATCATAAGCGAATCAAATCGAAACTTTGCTCGCGCAGATTATCACAACATGGCGGCTACCAACAGGTTCTAGGGCTGCTATTGCGTCCTGAGTTCTAAGGTCGAAGTTTTTGCTCCGAACATTGCGGTAGAGCTAAAAACGCCTGGATCTAGACGTTCTACAGTGTGCAAGTCCTTCTGCAAGCTGATGGAAACTAGCAGCGTGTACTTACCGAAGAGGTAGATCATAAGCGAATCAGATCAGAATTTAAAACAGATTATTAGAACATTGCTACGAACACGTTCCAGGGCTGTTACTTCTGGTTACGCCTGGTGCTTCAGTATCGAAAATGGAGCTTGCAATGGCACAAGTCAATCAAAACCGGTACCGGTAGCTTCCAGAGCAATCTGAATCTCTGTGATCGAAGATCCAGTCGAAGGGGCCGTTGATTAATCTATCTTCGGGTCTCGAACGAATCCGATCACACCTGCACCCTATTCATCAAGCCCCCAGCGAGCAACATACTTGGACATCGCGTTCGTACACAGGATATTCATGAATAATTCACGGGGCAGCAGGCGCGAAAGCGATACCGATATATTTTTCAACCGGTGCAGTGCGTCGGATGGATCTACATAAGATTCGCGGACGGTTGCTCGGCGCGAGCGCGCGCCAACGAGCAGACGAGCTTGAAATTCCTCGCGGCTGGATCGCGAGGCTCTCAGCGGAGAACACACGGGTTTTTCTTCCGGCCGCGAGATCACAAATCAATGGGGACGTCGAACGAGCCGAGCGGAGCCGAGCCGAGCGGAGTGGAGCGGAATGGAGCCCGCGTTCCCGGTGACGCGGCGCGTTTTCTACGCTGTCTCTATGAATCGAGCGCTGCCACGGCAGGCCGTAGATTAAGCGTAATGGTGCAAAGTATATAGCCGCGCGCCCGTGGATTCTTCTCTCTCCGTGGCCTCCGCCTGTGAAACGCCTCGAGGCGCCGGGGTTCAGCGACACCGGTGTACTCTAGCCGAGGGTACAGTGTCATTAGAGACGCGCAAAACGCGCGCGTGTATGCCTCGCTGCGCGAGTTACTGCCCCGCGATAATTCCGCCTGGGACCGGCATTTAGTAATGCCTCGCGATGAGAATTTGATGGATCCTACGAACAACACTCCCCGCTCCTGGCTCGTTTGAAGAACCATCGGGTAGAAAGTTGAAAGAACCTTTTGCGATAAAGCCTGTCGCATCGATACCATTCCCAGCTCGATAATAAACTTCCATTTCTTTCGAAATGTTGTACAGGGTGGAAATTACAAAGCGTTACAGACGAATATCTCCAAAAATATTGATTATACGCAAAAATGTTTCAGATGAACGTTGTTCACTACCGAGCGGGACATCATGTGATGGGATTTTTATTTTTCTCGCTGGACAAACCAAGGTGAGGAGGAGGTCACCTTGATTTTTTTTTAGAGATATTTGTCTGTAACGCTTTATAATTTCCAGTCTGTAACGCTTTATAATTTCCACCCTGTATAACAAGAACAGCGGTTAAAATCATTTGATGAAAATTGATATAATGCTCAAAATAATGTGAAATGTTCGACGTATTATTTAGACTGTAAGAATACCCTCTTAAATCAATGTCTAATGTCCCCCATTCATTCCTATGAAACGTTCATGTATTTTTCGAACCACGATAAGTAACCACTTAGTGTCCAATATCTCTCAGCCAATTACCATAGGATATTCAAATATCCTCCACCTCCAATCAAGCGAATCGACGTGTACCTAATTATCGAAAGTGGCGACTGCCACCGTCGACGCTCATCAACGCTCTAGGAAGCGACTGGAATTTATTATAAATTCTCCGGCTGCAACGATGCAAAGAGATTAATCTGATTCAATTCCGGATTCGTTTCAGGTAGCTTTGGACACCTGCGTGTCCACAGAGGCTCGTAATTACACATTCTCGGTGTAACGTGCTCCACGGACACCGTGGAAAGTGTGAAACCCTGTTGTACAACCGGCAGTTACATCGGTCTACGCAAATAGTCGCGGAGGTTTCGCAGCCCGGTGGAATTATCCGCGACAGAGATTCGTTTTCTATTTTTTCTCGTTCGTTTCGTTCGCCAATGTCCCCGGGGCTATTCAATCTCCGGTTTCGTCCTTCCTGTTCCACGAGCGCCGTCCTGACGCCTAAACGAGTCGAGCGACGCATAACGAGTCCCAGGCAGGATCCCTAGATCCCATGAATTCTCCCTTCCGCAGATCGGAGGCAACGATCCGTGAGGCACGGTGCAATCTTTCGAAGCATCGAGCAACGATCCATGAGACCCGCATGGAGGATCTGGCTTCCGTGAATCCAGGCTACGATCCCCCCGAGATACGGAACGATTTTGCCTGATTAAAAGGGTAAACTTTGCTTTCGCGAAGATCGCCATTGTTTATCCTTGCCTCGGCTGAAACGGTGTTGCGCAACGATCGTTGCGTTACCCGGGATTCACGCTGGTCAAGAGATCGATGCGAAACTCCTCGCCGCCATTTTGGGTCTCTGGGAATGCCGAAAGTTGCACAGAGATTTACTGAAACGGGGACAATGTCTTGTCTGTGTCCTCCGAGATCCAGCATGTCAGATAAATTAGAAAAGAGTGTTGAAAGAACGTTTTTCGATCTTCCTAGTAATTATCAAGCACAACGATCGATTTAGGACGACCGTTTATTGGTCAATTTATCAATTTTCCGAAACACGCGCTCGGAAAGACATTTCCTAGACACCTTAGTATTTCAATCGCTCCTAATGGAACGGCTACCAACTCGAATTAATCGCCAGGAGCCTGTTTAACGACGATTTTGATACCTCGAGTTAAAACAGCCTCGGGCCCCAGCTGTCCGAGAGTTAAACAGAGTTCTCGCGTCTTCCAGTGGCCGCACGAACGCTCGAAGGTCTCGAGAGGATCGAGAGCGTGCGTTCAAAATAGTGAAATTTAATTTCAATTTTTATTCCAGTCGGGGGAATGTGTTTTCGATGCGGCGCGTGTGTATCGCTGGCACGAAAGTAAAGACGGTTTCGCGGAACGTTCAGGTTTCCGAGTATCAGCTTCTCGGAGTCACGGGTGCACCGGTCGAGTCCCGTACGGCTTTCCATCTCGAAGAGCGATCCCAGGTATGCCTTTCGGAGCACACCTTGTAGCTTCCAGTCCGCCGCGTCGGCCACTCGGTATAGGTAACGGGTTCGTCGGGGCACACGTTCATTTCGTATTCTTTTCGTGGATGCGTCATCCGCTTGGCCAACTGCGGATAACTTCGATGCATGGCCGGCCGATCGGTTGCTCGATCAAGTTTCAAAACCCCGGACCAGCTCCACCGGCGGCCACCGCTTGTAAGTAGCCCCGGACATCTTGTACATTTTTTTCGGGCACGTTCACGACACCCCGTGACGATCAAAATGAACGGCGACACCGTACGAGGGCTGCCGTAATAGATACCTGTCCCTTTAAACAGCTCTCTTCCTCCTCGCTCTCTGGTTTCTCCAATGCCTCTTCCTTCATTTTTATCCTGTTCTTCTTTCTTAAGTGTTTAAGGTCACTTGTACCTGCTAAGGCTATTAGTGGACTGCGGGTCTTTATTTTCTAAAATGTTCTGCATCGATTGCGAGCTACTATAACCAAATGAACATTTATTTAGATTTAATTCTTTCAATGTTTCCACCGTTTTATATGTATAAACGCATACGTTGCAAGAAATAATAGCCACCTATATCTTTCTATTAATAGTTTTACTGTTTCAAATTGCAACTATTCAGTTTTCACATAAATGCATATCTGAATTCCTCGAAAGCGTTAGACCGCAACTGCTCCTCCGGCTATCAAGCAGTATCAAGAAATACGGACAGGGACCGCTTGCTGGACAGAGTCTGGTGATTTCAATGCCCGATCAGAGCGTCATCGATCTCCGCGCATCGAACTCACCGTCGCGAAAGTGCATCGGGTTGTATCCGGCGGGGCCAGGCCAGCGCGGCGCGAGTCTCGGATCACGTTTATTAAGCCGGCAATGGACGATAAAAGTCCGTTTAATGATGCTCAAGATCGCGTGACGTTGCGTCGCTCGTTCGATTAAGCGTGTCGTCCGTCCTGCCGAGTAATTGCCGGCTGGAAATCGTCGGCGCACGTTGCCGAACGTGTCCGTCGGGACACGTCGAAGCCGACGAACGGCGGAGGTCCGGAACGGGTCGTTGACAGTAATTGTTGAACAGGATCGCGTACGGTTCGGCTGACGTTTATTTCCCCGCGTAAAACTGGCGAAACGCGGCGGAATAGTCGCGTTAAAGTGCGACGCGATTATGTCTGTCATTAAGCTTCGGGGGTGGGGAGGAGATTCACTCTCTCGCTTGGTGACATGAATCGAACGCTCGCGCGCGATCGACCATTTACGGCTATATCCCGTGAATCAAGCGAAATTCCTTCCCCGCGACGCCGAGCCGATTATATGCCGCCGTCTCTAATCGAAACGGGGGAATCTACGCGAATAAGCTGAGATCGTGTCGCAGCCAGCGACCTCCAGCCAATCTAGGAATTCCTGTTGCACACCACGGAAAAGCGTATTATATCGTGTGTCGCGAGGGCCGCGAAGCGTGCGCGCCCGTGAGCTCTCGCGAGCATTGTGATGTAACGACGATGAATCAACGGATCGGTCGATCATTCACCGATGGCCAACACGTGCCCGGAACGCTGGCGAATCGATCAATTACAGAAACGATCGTGATATTCTATTCCGATATCTCGTTCCTAGTCGGTGGTCGTCCATATGGTATATTCTCCAGTCTTGACGATTCAGAGAATTGAGATTATTTACTCCGTGTTATTCCTTATAGCCGTAAACATTCTCTTTGAAGAATTTAGAACAATTACAACGTTGCAAGACAACGTTTCTTTCCATGAAAATTCCACAAATATTTCCTCGAACGAACCACATGCGAAATTTTTAAAAACTTTTACAGAGAACGGTTTAAAAATTCTATCTCAGTCGAAGGGAAACCCGTACGCTCGCAGTACGAGCGGCGACCAATAATTAAATACCCGAGGCAAGCATCGTGAATATTATTAATCCGTGCAAAGGTTCATACATTAAAAGAACTATCGCGCATCTTTATCACGGCCGTGCATCGATTATCTAATGCCATAATAACCTTGATTATATAATTATCCGTTCACTCGAACAAGAGGAGGTATCCTTCGGGTTTTATTACACTTTTTGTTTTCCATCGAAGCAACGATCCTCTGTTCCTCGCTCGCGAAAACGGCGTCCGCCTCTTCTTTATCGTTGCGGATCCCATCGGCGGTAATATTATACTACAATTACGCATGCCGCTGATGAAAATCAAGGACGCCCGTTCCCGGAGCCATCCCCGCGTATCATTACGCCAGGAAATGTTTACACGAGCTCGGACATTCTTTGTTTTGCAACCGAGCTTCGCGAACGAACGGGTGAAACCGTTTTTGTTAATCCGGCCTGTGGGGAATTCGATTTAAAGCAACCTGCTGATTTGCTGAAACAGCATCTTCCTATCAATTTTTTCCAGGCTCTGATACTGGAACTATCGAACATTACAGCTGACTGGTTTGATTCAAGTTTCAAAATTGCAATTTAGTCAATTCTTTCGACATTGTCCGAGCGATGCAGACCTAGGTCAACAACAAAAACAGGCAACAATTCTCTTTTTAAAACAATGCTTCCTCTGGAACCCCGATACCCTTCAAAATCACACTGGAAAGCCTCGATACTTTACCGGTCGATGCGTTACGGCTCTCCATGTGGGCAATCCGAATGTTCTCGTGATCCGCCCACGCACTCGCAGACGCGTTTCGCGCCAAATCCAGCATCGATATCGTCCTCTTCGGCGAAAAAACGGGGACTAAGTAAAATTCCGTCGACATGCAGCGAAAGTTATAGCCTCGAGAATATTTCTACCGGTTATCCCGCCTTGATGCGGGTCTTAACGCTCCGCACAAGAAAAAATCGAACGAAGACGAACGATTTCCATCCACTGATTTACCTGAACCTCCAGCCCTAAAGTTCACGCAAACGAACAGTTAAAAATTCAATTCCCAGAAATAATTACGCGAAACTAGAATAGTCCTTCGTCGAATTATAGTAAGTAATAATTCCTCAATTAAAGAAGTACCATTTACTAATAACTGAAAATGAACCGTAGTACATTTTAGACGATTACACGCATTCTGCTCTGATGTGCGTACGATCCAAGGAATAATTGTGCATCTCGAATTCGCTCGGAAAGAAAACGCCACGCGAGATAGCCGGAGATCATGATCGCTAACGAAGCCCGGGTGGTTCGTGCCTTATCGCGTTATGCTCGGCGCTAAATTGGCTCGCCCTCTAATTAGGAGTACGTCCTAGCGTTTTCCTGGACCGAGAGCCCGTACGATTTTCATTTGGCATCGCTCGCAGTTCATAGGCTCAACGAAGCGGAACGACGACGTCCTCTCCAAGCAGCCAGCTCCGTTGGATCATCCACGGCTCCCGAGTAGATTAGGACGTTTGGCGAATCGCCGTTGCAGGTTCTAAGGATGCTCGTTTTAAGGATACTCGCAGGAGATGGGCTGGAACAGGAATAGCAAGGATGACGTAACCGCCCAATCTGCACACAGGTTTCGCGCACACCCGAGGCCGTTCGCGTGTGTTCGTGACTTCACCGACACAGCTGGTCGCGACACATCGGTTCAGTCACCACTGCAAATAGCCGAAGATATCTCCAGCCGCGCGAAATTCCGAGCGGAATACAAAACCGCGCCGATTTTCGGCTCTCCGCGGTTTCGTTGATCGCCAATCTCGCATGCAGGCGACCGAACCTGTTTTTTTTACGCAATCCGTTCTATTGGGAAACGATTTTCTAAACGGACCTCGGTTGACTCAGCGCTGATTTATTTCTGCGAACTCGAGGAAATCGCGTACTCGCCGCTCGCTCTTAGCGCTTTTCCAAGACTACTGTTTAAATAATTGTTCTAAACAGTCGGGACTAATTCTGTTAGCAACTGCTTGTAACGATATCGAGTTGATTGCATTTTGTTCTAAGGATACAGGCGTCCCATGAAATTATAATCCTCTAGCAGCCAATTGGAATTACTAGCTACAGTGAGTCTCATTAATTGATAATTTTTTTCTCAAATCGATCTCATAATTTTTCAAAGCCCATGGTCCATGGCTGAAAACTTTTTAGTGGATTTGTCAATAGCAATTGATCTAAACGGCACGAGCACAATACGCAGAGGTTAAAGGCAAAAGGAGGTCAAAAACATCGGAATAGTGGAGTAATAAACGCTCTTCCGCACGCTCGCATCCGATTTCGATGTTCGATGTTCAAGGTGACGCGGTGAACAGTACGCGAAGCAACCGGATGCATCGATGGTAATTTATTTGCCGCCAAATCGGTTTGTCCTTCGGTGTTAATTCGTCTAGCGAAAGTCACGGGGCTAATCAAAGACGCGTTAGCGATCAGACAACCGAGACGAGCACGCAATAAAGAGCAGGCCCGCGATCGATCGGATCGGCCGGGATCAATGCACGTCCTTCGGGGTGGTCGTACCGAGAATATCGATCGAACTCACAGATTTCATTTTTCTTTCTACCTTTTTTCGTTTTCTATTCGCGCGAGGCTATCTGGAAAGACCGAAAGACCACCGCGAGAAATGATTTTCGTGGGAGCTCGGGATTGCGTAGGCCAACGTGTGTGGGTAGCTTGGCCTTCAAAGTCCTTCGCTGGAAAAGTAGGGACCAGGATCGTCGTACGCGTAGGCCTCCGGCAAGTGGGAGGACTGGATTAAAGGCATCTCTCCATTACGCGTAACTGTACCTACAACCATCGAGAAAGTCATCACGTCCCGCTATCAAACCTTCGATGATTTAGATCCTCCCTCGTCCCGTCGCTTATCTTTAATCCGGAAGTCAAACGGATTATACCACCATGAACGTTTTAAATACATAGCAATGCTTGGATAAAAGTGAAGTTGAAAATCCATTTCGAATATGGCGGAATATCTTTGAATTTTCATTTCTCCCGTTTGTTGTTTGTTGATTTAAGCGATCTACTTATTTCATTAAGATGGTTTAACCGTTTCGTTTGATAAATTATCACGATCTAAAAGAAAATAGTGAATCGTAAAAAACGATGGCAATTAAGCATGTAAAGGAGTTCGAAAAAGGAGTGGCAACTGGCAAAAAGTCACTGTACAACGTGTAGAGTACCGTAGAGTCATTAAGTGAAAAACTTCGTTCTGTTTAATCCATATTTGTCTTACACCTAATCGACATAAAGACACAAATTGTGTATATACAGCGAAACAGTTTAAATAATACATTTGTATGAATTCGTTAAGTCTTCCATCGTTTTATTCATTGTACGGGTGTAGTTTTCTTCTGTTTGCGTTCCTCCTTGCGTTTTTGTTTCTCAGTTTCGTCGTGGATACGCCTCTTCTTCCGCAACAACCATATTTCCTTGGACCTCTCCTCGCGACCCTTCATCATACTTCTGTACAGGTTACGATGCTTCTTCTTGATCATTCGTTCACGGAGTCGATACTCTTGCCTCTCCTGTCGATTCTTTTCCCATGGATCTTCTTTCGTTACCGTGCCGGATTTCACTTTCATTGCTTTTCTCTGTAATTAATAAATGCGGATAAAATAAAGCCGTAGTCATACTTATTAAAGATATATGTAACTAGTGGTATCAACCTTTTGCAACCGTTTTTGTTCCTTCTTGTCTTCCGCCGTCGAAGGCATTTGTTCGTCATCATCGTCTTCTTCCTTAATTTCCACTTCGTCGTCCTGATCATTCTTGGATTCGCCCTCTTCCTTTTCATCATCATCTTCTTCCTCGGACGCACTTTCTTCTGTTTAATAAAACAAGCATTAGTCTCTGTGCTACAGATTATTTTTCTACTATATTAAAAGGGCATATACCATCGTTTAGTTTAAAATCATGATCCATAAGAGCGCGAGCCTCTGGTGGAATGTAGGTTTGATCGTGACGGCTATCTGAGAATGGTGACAAATGGGGTGGAAGAATACAACCCATTAAATACTTTTCCACGGGCATCAATTCTCTCGCATTAACGGAATCGAAGACCCATTGCGGTTGTACATAATACCTGTGAAAATAGAAGCGATTAAATGAGTCATATTAATTGAGTAAACACAATTATTATAAAGGAAAGAATCTATGGATCACCTGGAGATATACTGTTTGCTCATGCTAGGTCTGTCTACTACGTGGTGAGTTATTGTCTCGTCAGTTTCGTCAAATGTTGCTCCAACAAACAGCAACTTATCCCAAGACACTTCGGCTCCGAAACAACGTAAAACGAAAACTAATGGTTCTCTTGGTACTTCTCTGTTCAGAAAAACTTTCAGACCTTTAAACAACGTTTTTAGCTTTTTAATTTTTTCTGCTTCTGCTTTAGCTTCTTCCACTTTCGTGGTATCGCCATCTTGCTGTAAGGGAAAATTAAAAGTATAGATTTTTGAACGTGATTTTCATTTTATTTTGTACTTACACTTGCAAACTGGTCTATCTCCAATTCTTCGTCCTCTGCATTTTGCACAGAAGGATCTAGAGCTATCAATGGTAAGTTTAATGCACTTATTCTTTCCGATACATAGGCCTCTTCGTCCACAAGTGTTTTTTCAGTATTTTCTGTAGAGAAAAAGTTAATGTTAGTTTAAAGCACTACATAGAAAAGAAACTTAATGAAAAATGGTCTTACCACTGCTAGTGAGTTTTGGCGGATAATACAAGTTAAGTGTGTGATAGAGCCTAAAATTAACAAAGCCTAACATTATGATATAAAACTCTACAAATATGGACATCAGCTTAAAATCCACTTCGTTCTTTGCTTGAGGCTCGAAGCAGAAATGATGCGGTACTATCCAATTAATTGTTTGACCCTTAATTTCAGCTTGGTAATAATATCCCTTAATGGATACAAACACTTTGCGTAGAGCCTTAGCAGAAATTACAGCATGTAGGAATTCTATGCTTAATCTTCTGCATAATAGAGATTGATCTCTTGGTATATGTTTAAGAGATGGAAATGTACTGAATAAGAAACATAGTGTCAAACAATCATCTAGATCTCTCAGGGCATCGATAAATGTTGGATAACGCTCTTTAACGATATGATCCAATGTCAAAGTAGGATGATTGTTCAGGTATCTCTTCATGTCGGAAAATTCTCTCAGAGCTTTGGCTTTGGCCACTTTTTTGTGAAATACCTAGGAAAATAATATTTGCTTAGATGTTGAAAATTTTCTGTATCAACTAAAATGAAGATCAATTTAATGTACCTTATACTCTCTCATTTTCCATATTATCGGCTCATGCATTACAAATTGAATATCCTTCTTGTGATACAATGTTTTTATGCCAGGCTCACCCTTCTGAGCTCTTTTACGGTTGCGTGGCTCCCTTGGGTATATACCTTTCAAAATACATAATCGACGAAAGTCATTTAAGGAAAGCTGCAATTTCTTCAAAGCAGCTTTCCTCGACATAAACTGGGCTCCTTCTCCGGACTGGTACTGCAAATTTTTAAATCAAATGTTAATAATGTCCCAGAGGAATTTAGTGTCAATATAACCTCAATCAATGTTCTCGTATTTACTCGAATAACAGGAGAAACTTCGTAACATTTCATAAATACCTTTTTCTTTCCGATTACGACCATTTTCGGTTGTGGTTTTAATGCGACCCAATATTAAAAAACTACATAAACACAAAGAAGTAAATTGTTGAAGTGTTCCACGTGCTCTTCGAAGCACAGTCGAAGGATAACAACAAGAAACTGAAAAGTTGAGAACTGTAAAGCAGCGCTATCTCGTTGAAAAAGTAGAAGCACAGACGAGGTATAGGAATAGACTCTCTACTTTTATGCCTCGTTCGTGGTATAAGTGCAACGTAATTTTTTCGATTGAAAATGAAAAGGTGGTTCGGGATATTTACAATAAATTTACACTTTTAGTAATAATATATTTCGATTGCGCACAGCACAAATATATACAAAGTTGCACATTAGCGTACTCAATTCAATTTGTTATTCATCTTCCTCCGAGTCGTTTTCGCCGTCGCTTTCGTCATCTAATTCCGGCATCGGAAATCGGAGTATTGCTGCTATTCCAGTTACTTGTTCCAATTCTAAACGCAAAGAAAAATATGGTAGCAATGGGAAAAACAAAATCGCTTTTTTAAATAGAACTTACGTTCACCGGATACATGTAAACTCGAAAATATCTTTACATCCCCACCACAGTCTTTCACACTTTCCAGTAACGAAACGTATTCTTTCCTCAGAGCAACATCTTGACATCTATACCGTTAACAATAAATAGATTCATTCGTATTTCGCGACAACATTAAATTTAATTAAACTCGAACGTTACGCATTTACCTAAATAATTTATCTGAAATAAGTAAGGTTTCAATAGCTTGTGCTTCGTTGGCTTTCTGCACGTGCTTCTTTCCATAAAACGCTCTGCAAGGATCAGTCTGCAGTATCGTAAAAAATGTTTCAAGAGCTTTCACTTCACCAGCTGCTTTCGTATCTGAGATTCGAGAAATAACTGCTGGCTCGGCTAGAACTTCTGTTATTTTGAATTGTAAAAAATAATTATTATGTCGTTGACTAATTAGATAGTTCGTTTAAAACATTCGCGTTACCTTTTAAAGAGTGTTTGAAACCTGAGCTAGAATGGACAAGCAAAAATTTACTTTTGTTTTCTAATATCAATTTGTTGTCCGTTTTTACAGCTTGCTCTATCATATAATCCATGTATTGGTCTTTTACAAACCCAGGACTGGCAAGAATAACGCATTTCACGATGTCAAAACTGATGTGTCTCAAAATTCCTTGCATGACATTTTCGTAAAATCGAGTCAAACCCTAAAAATGTTTTTCAATAATTATATACTGTATATATGTAGTGCAAAAAAACAATGCAAAAAAACCTTTTCGTGTTGAGAAACATTTCCTTTCCTTTTTCTAGGTATGATTTGATCTATTTTAGCACGAACTATTGTCATGTTGGAAGTTATCAAGCAAATGTGAGCTATGCCTTCCTGCATTACAACAGCTGCAACATCTGCATTCTACAATAAAATGCACAACTGTTTAATTCAATATCCAGGATAAAGTGACCCTGTACAATTTCTAGCGATATAATTTACCTGTGTAGGATCACATGCTGTGTCAACTCTGTCTAAAGAGATAGAATCCCAGTGAGTTTTAGTGATCGTGAATTTTCGATTTTGTTCTACATCCAATGTGTGATATGCTCCCATCTGTAAAAAATCAGTCGTACATTGTGCACGTTATTTTATACAGAGCATTACTTTTAAAGCAAGCCTGATACCTTAACATATTTATTTTCTTCTACGTTCCTGCCCTTTAGTCTTAGAACACAGGCTTGTGTATCAAAATCAATGTTTTCTACGCATATCGTAAGAGTAGTTCTAACTCTATAGCTATTGGAACTACCAGTCGATGTTTCCGTTTGCACTTTCCTATAAAGAATATAAAGTAATATTAGATTTCCATAAATTTGATAATAGTCGATATGTTGTAATAACAAGGAATAATACCTAAAGGTAGAACAACTAACAAAATCTCCTTCGCTAATGATATTATACGCGTGCCACATGTCTTCTGTGTTTTCTGGGACAAGGGCCACACGCCTAGAAATTTTTGTTTTGTATTAAATTTCAATAACCATTCGTAACCACCATATTTAATAATAATTCACTTACCCTTCTCCCTCTTTATCAACAACCTTTGCCACGAGCTTCATTTTATACGATTCACGTATATATTATATCTGAAAATGTAAAGCATTTAATTTTTCAATCATTTTTCCAGTCAGGTTATATTAATAAACGTAACATAATATGTAATGAAAATGTTAGCGTTACCCGTAACGCTTCAAATATTATGCCTCGCTTTGTCAAACATGTTTCAAAGTAATGTTAATACATGTGACAAATAAAAATGAAATAAAATGTAAAATCGAGCGTAAATTTATTTAACAATCTTTACAAATTGTGTTAGATCTGAACGAA
Organism: Lasioglossum malachurum; assembly: GCA_028455605.1. Lineage (NCBI taxonomy): Eukaryota > Metazoa > Arthropoda > Insecta > Hymenoptera > Halictidae > Lasioglossum > Lasioglossum malachurum. The sequence goes on along the minus strand of CM052319.1, from coordinate 4,222,721 downwards.
GAATCTCTGATATTGCAGGTTAGGTTGAGATCAGTTTTGGTTAATGTTGCACAATAATCGGCGAAAGTTGTGTAATTACCTCAGAAATAATTGCACAGATACGTGATTATAGGAATCATACTTTCCACGTTTTACGTTTGATTGGTGTGACGTGAAATAAATTGTTCCATATGTCAAACATGATACTTTTCCGGCGATCGACAGTCCCATTCATGGCTTGTTGAAGAAATAGAAATCAAAATTATATCTAGAAATGTAGATTCGTAGATGGCGTGGAAATGAAATTCTCTTGCGGATCCTGAGATTTAAGAAGTAACCACCAGAGGGCTGCAAATTGAGATCAAATGTGGGAATTCGATTTTGGGAGAGCAATGGAAAGAGCACGGTGCCCGTGGGAAAAAATTTTCTTCGAGGAACAACGCACTTCTTTTTAGGGCCTGTTCAGATCCGCGCGATTTCGACCGCGCGATTTTTGTTTTTGATTGTTCGACCGCGCGGATGCGTGTGAACGAATCCATAGACACTAATATAAATAAGGTGCGCGCGGTTCAAATCGCGCGGTCGAAAAATGTAAACCCCCTCTCTGATGACCAGAGCAGTTGCGCGCCAGTATTCCCGCCAATATAACTGCCTCAGGGCTCTGGCCGCTCAG